>OX438655.1:2114169-3314169 GCA_949316385.1 Globia sparganii | reverse complement strand
GGAGAAGCGCTGAGTAGGACTCGTCGGGACATCAAACAAGTGCGGATGGTACGCTGCAGTACGTAAGTATATTCTCATAATATTTGTTTAGTTTTATTAAATGATGTGTTTATGATTTTATAATTTTTTTTGTCTCCTTTACTCTTACAGACACTGTCTATATGGTGAATGATAATTAGTGACAGATACTTAAACACGTGCTTGTACTCATGATAACAAACAACTCTTACTATGGGACCAAAGCTAAAATTGTGAAAAAAAAAATCGGGTGTTAGTCATTTATGTTCGCCTAACTGGTCAAAATGTAGGTACAGAACAGCAGATTTTTTTTTCGCGAATTCAGGTTTGGTCCCATAGTAAAAGTTGTTTGTTATCATGAGTACAATCACGTGTTTAGGTATCGGTCACTAATTACCAGTCACCCTATATATCTCTCTATCTACTGTCCTATCGTGGGTATGCTGGAAGAGATTTCTTATTAAATACGCAGCACCTTTGTACCTATTTTTCTGTTCTGTCTTTTTTTCTTGTCTGTTTATATATGTGTGTACATAAATAATAAAATTTATCGATCATATGAGAATAGAATAGAACTTTATTTGCCAGAAACATGGTGTTTACAAAGGTGTTCATAACATTGCATAGTGCTACATGTCTCACCGTTTCAACGGTATGCAAACTAATTAAGAATTAAATGCAGTTCTTTTACTCTCTTGCAGTTAAATGCAGTTCTCTTACAGTTCTCTTGCATTAAATGCAGTTCTCTTACAGTTCTCTTCAATTTAAATACATTATTTACATTACTCTTTAAAAATATTATTACCATTATGATATTATAAACCCGTTTAATACAAATTACATTTTACCTATTATTAAATAAAACGATACATTTAAAAAAATATTATCACTTAACATCACAAATTATTATCACTTATGAAGCATCTAAAATAGGTAATAAGTAATGCTGGCTGGTGATCGCAACTCCACGTCAATGCGCGTATTTTGCGTACGAGAAAATAACGAAAATAATGAACCTTCTATCTTTTAAAATGGTTGTATGTGTGTTACCAAAACTAAGGTGAGGTTCGCTAGTATCAAATAGGTTTATGAAAGCTGAAAAAAACAAAATAATTTACTGTAGTTCATGGTAACAAACTCATTAAATATCGATCGCAACTTTCGACTTTATTCAAAAATTCTGTTGTTTCATCAGATAACAGGGCTGTTCACACGGAAAACCTTTATTTTAAACTTCGTCCCATGAATTTAAATTAGGATCCCGAGTTTGGGATGTTGATGAATGGACATCCGGGATTGATTATGTATGTGTGTCGTTCAGAATACTCACGAATTTTTACCCTGGGGAGCGGCAGAGAAAAATGTAATGGGTGCCTGGGGATTTCTGATGGCATTTATAATCGTGATCGAGTGTCTTTAAAATTTTGAACGTTTTTGTTTCATAATGATAACTAGGTTCAATTATATTTTGTTTTTTTTATATAAAATCCAGTCTTTTGGGATTATACAGGGTTATTTGTAAAACACCAGCAACCTCTTAAGAGGTCATTGTACTCATCATTATGAACAACTTTTACTATGAGATCAAACCTGAAATCGCGAAAAAAAAATCAGCTGTTCCCTACATTTATGTTCGTGTAACTCGTCAAAATGTAGGGAACAGCTGATTTTTTTTTCGCGATTTCAGGTTTGGTCCCATAGTATAGGTTGTTCATAATGATGAGTACAATGACCTCTTAAGAGGTTGCTGGTGTTTTACAAATAACCCTGTATATCAGACAAAAGTGTTCACTTTCTGAAATAAATATCATGTATGTTATAGATTCAAAAATAATTAGGTATTACATAAATTGACCGATTCCATGTTTTGTAACTAAACGTAAACTATTTAGCGGTGTATCCTACTAATCCTACTAATATTATAAACGCCATAGTTTGTAACGATAGATGGCTGGATGTTTGTTACTCTTTCACGCAAAAACTACTGCACGAATTTGGATAAAATTTGGCACAAAGATAGTTTATAACCAGGATTAACAAATAGAATACTTTTTATTCCGATATTCCCACGAGAACGAAACTTATGCGGATGATACCGCGAGGCGCACCTATTATCATCTGCCTAGCCTTTTCTCAACTATGTCGGTCTCAACTATGGTCGGCCAGTCTAACTGGATGCAGAATACTAGTATTTTACATGGAGCGACTGCCTATCTGACCTCCACAACCCAATACAAGTGGCGTCTATAACAAAATAAATAAATAAAACGTATGTGGTCGAGGAAGCTGATGACATCTTTATGGTGCAACCGATCCCAATATGACGGTTATAAATTATAACTATAAAAATAGTTTGAGAGGTGTAATGAGGATAGAACGAAGTAGGGTGGCTGTATCTTGTGAGGGTAGGGATATGTGGTGTAGATATGGAGTAAGGTTGCCAGGATTGACAGCGGGATTGTCCGAAAAGGTTACCGCTACCCCGGAACATAAAGGGCTAAGGAAGTAACACAGGTGGGTTTTAGTCAGTAAGAGTCTGACACTTCCTTCCGTTCCACCCAGAGCGGAAGGGGTCATTTGATGATTTCCCACCATAAAAAAAAAGGTTAATAGGATGTTGGATGTAGCAAGAGACAGGAGAATATGGAAAAACGGAAGGGAGGCCTTTGCCCTGCAGTGGGACATAACAGGCTCATAATAATAATATTAATAATACTTTTATATCACTAAATTAGAGACCGACATGACCACATACAGACAACAATTGCATGAACTTTTTACACGACAATATCCTGAAATAACCGTCTCAAAACAAAGAATCTCAGATCAGAGAAGAGCCATAGTTAGAAACAAACTTTTGTCTCAAGAAATAATAGAACAATTAAAAGAAGAAACACGAATACAACTACAAGAAGCAGAAAATAATACAAGCGCTGACGCTATCCCAAAATCACAAAACACAACCGAAACTGCTGAACAATCACACTCACAACTGCACACCCAAGTAATTCCACATACACAATCTCAACCACACAACCAATCACAAGTTTTTACGCAAACATCACACACATCCACACAAACCGAATCGATACTCCTAACTCTAGAAAATGATATTGAGATCTTAACCGCTACGGATCAAAATATAACAGCAGATATATGTATCCAAGAAATAATTGACAAATTCAGAACAACCCTAGTACAATATTCTGGGATGGACCCAGCAGGTCGACCAAAATTACCTAAACTTCGATATAGTCCTAATCTTTTCCGATTAGTTAATTTATTTAATGAAAACATACTTCATCAATTTATTTCCGATGAAACACAACTTATAGATATACACACACTTATATATTGCACAGCGGTAGTCGTATCCGAAGAACTTAACTTTAAAATCACGCAACACACAGGAAACACAAGACCAAAACAAAACATCAAACCAGCATGGCAACTGAGGTTAGAAAAAGACATAGAAAAATTAAGAGCAGACTGTAGTAGGCTTACACAATACATTAATAACATCAGGTCAAGTAAAGTAGTAAGGAGAGTTGAGGCTATATTTAGGAGCAGTATCACGCACACTAGACACGAAAATAACAACAGAAAACCTGAAGAGTTCTTAGACACCTTAAAACAAAAACTAGCTACTAAGGTTCATAGACTCAGAAGATACAAAAAAGCACAACAGCGTAAAAACGATAATGCCATATTCGCTACTAATGAAAAAATATTTTATAGAAACCTACACAAACCAGACACCGACACAAATGATGAGAATCACACAGACGCAACTAATCAACCTACAAAAGAACAACTTGAAACATATTGGTCTAGTATTTGGGAAGAACAAGAACAACATAACGACAAAGCAACGTGGATAACAGAAGAAGAAACAAAATGGAGGGCAATAGAGGAAATGGAATTTGTAGAGATTACAGAGGCCGATATCACACACTTAACAGGCAGATTACATAATTGGAAATCTCCTGGTATAGACAAAATACACAATTTTTGGTACAAAAAGTTAACTATTTTATACAAACCCATAGCAAAAAACTTAACAAAAATGATATTAGGACAACAAAATATACCCGATTTTATTGCAACAGGTATAACATACATGTTGCCTAAAACTAAAAATTCACCACAACCCTCCCAGTACAGACCAATCACATGCCTACCCACAATATATAAAATATTAACATCAGCTATAACAATGAAAATTAACTCACACATTGAATACCACAACATAATGGCAGAGGAACAGAAGGGATGCAGGCGGGGCCATATGGGATGCAAAGAGCAGTTAATCATTGATTCTACTATCCATAAACATGCCACCACAAAGAATAGAAATCTTCATTGTACCTACATCGACTATAAAAAAGCTTTCGACAGTGTTCCACATTCTTGGTTGATACAAATACTAGAAATTTATAGGATAAACTCAAAAATAATAGATTTCCTACGAAACATAATGCCACTATGGAAAACCACACTTCAAATAAATTGCAATCACAATAATATTACAACGCGACAAATATCAATTAAGAAGGGTATCTACCAAGGTGATTCACTGAGTCCCCTATGGTTTTGTCTTGCACTAAACCCCCTATCTCATCTGCTGCAGCGCTGTCGGGCCGGGTATTGTCTCAAACACACTACAGAACAAACAACAGTCTCACATCTCATTTATATGGACGATATTAAATTATATGCACAAACTGAAAAAGATATGAAGATACTAGTAGAAGCTACAGCAGAGTTTAGCTTAGATATAAAGATGCAATTTGGTCTGGATAAATGCAAAACACTTCATATCATGCGCGGCAAGATACGACCCGGCAACTATGTCGTAAACAACACAGACACCATAACAGCAATGGAGCCGACCGACTTATATAAATATTTAGGGTACACGCAACTAAAGGGAATAGATCATGTTAGGATTAAAGAAACACTTACTACAGAGTACAAAAGGAGACTTAACGCCATATGTAAAACACAACTTTCTAGTAAAAATCTCATCAAGGCCTTTAATACATTTGCCATCCCCATACTAACGTACTCATTCGGAGTTATTAAATGGACAAAAACAGACACGGACCAATTAGAACGAACCACACGCACCACTCTTACAAAACATAACAATTTACATCCTAAATCTGCAATAGAAAGGCTCACTATCAAAAGGCAAAGCGGAGGGAGAGGCCTAATAGACATCCAGCACCTTTGGAGGAAACAAGTCTGTCGACTAAAAACATTCTTTCAGTCAAAATCTCGCACTAGTAACATTCATAAAGCCATAGTTCAAAATGATTTTAACTACACCCCACTTAACTTAAATAAACAGCTAGATACTCCACAAAACACTAGCGATGACCCGCAGAAACAAAAAATTGAGGACTGGAAGAAAAAGGTTCTTCATGGCCGACATCCTCATGACCTAGAACAATCCCATGTAAACCAACTAGCCTCAAATAAGTTTCTTAAAATAGGCAATTTATTCCCAGAAACTGAAGGATTTATAATTGCGATACAAGACCAGATTATTAACACAAAAAATTATAGAAAATTTATTATCAAAGATCCAACAGTAACAAATGATAAATGTCGCAAGTGTCACACTCAACCAGAAACAATTCAACACATAACAGGAGCGTGCACAACTCTCACTCAGACAGACTACACGCATAGGCACAATCAGGTAGCAAATATAATTCATCAAAAATTAGCACTCAAATACACACTCATACAAGACACAAACACTCCTTACTACAATTATACACCACAAACTATCTTAGAAAATGACACACATAAACTTTACTATGACCGTGCCATTCTCACCGATAGAACAATTCACTACAATAGACCGGATATAACCCTACAGGATAAAATAAATAAAGTTACTTACCTAATAGATATAGCCATTCCCAACACACATAACATTCAGAAGACAATATCTGAAAAAATTAGTAAATACGCAGAACTCAAAGATGAAGTAACTAGAATATGGCGCCAGCAAAAAGTTTACGTGGTCCCTATAGTCCTCTCCACAACAGGCGTCATTCCAAATCACCTTCTCCATAGCCTTAAGTTAATAAACCTAAAAGAAACTGTCTATATCACCCTCCAAAAAGCTGCAATATTAAACACATGTCGCATTGTCAGAAAGTTCATGCAAATAGATGAAAACGAAATAGGTTCTCATCACAACACCTCCTTAACATAACACAACACATGCTGCATTTACTTGGTTTCGGCCCGTAAATGTAGTAAAAACCAGCCAAAGAGCTGAGAAGAAAAAACACTACAAAAAATAATAATAATAGGATGTTAGGCAGAATTCATTAGACCCGGATAATATGCATACCCGGATATAAGCTGAGCCTTCTACCTAATTGCATTGGAGACGCTTGTGTTTATTTTTTTTTTCATGTATTACAACATATTAATGTGGGGTACGGAGTTCGGCTGAGGGCGTCCATACACGGGAGTCCACATTAGCAAAATTCGTCGACAGAGACATTCTGTCACCATTCCCGATGACTGACAGGATCTCTAGAGTAACCAGCACTTTTATACCTAACGAAAATCAGACGACACCCCGAATCTTACAAACTCTTAGTGACTTGAACCATACCGTGGGCCTTCAATTACATTTTGGTCGTTTGCGCGTTTGTCAGCGTCCACTTTAAATTGCTTATAACTCTCAAAACAGAAATCCTTCCAAACCACAGTCACCCGAAGAAGACACGACTTTTTACGATCAATTCAATCGTCTAACTTCGGCTAACTTCGTGTGCGATTTACGAGCGACCAATAAAACCGCTTAGATGATAGTAAAATGGACTTTAATGGCATGTGCAAGAGTGCCGATGGCTTAATATGGAAGGTAAGGTGTTATGTAAGCTATGTTTAATTAAGGGAGGTCTTAGTATATTAATTAACATTCTGGGGTATATCGAAGGTAATAAAATTTCTATTGGGTAGCGGTAATGCTGAACTGGTATGGCTATACATTATACGTAAGTATTAGATAGCTCTAATTATCTTCTTTTGTGTTGAAATTAAACAAATCATGAAAAGAATCTAAATTATAACCATTTAATTAAATAAATAATATGTAAACACCATAACTACGTGATACGTCTGAACAGACTTTCAATCAAATTGAATTTCAAATTCAAAGTATTTTTGTTGAACAACAAAAGTTGTTCAACTTTTAAAGAACAACAAACTTCTTAAGATGTTTTTTACTAAAATAAATTACATTGTTATTGTACCCAAAAGCTCAGCTTTAGTTTTGAAAAATCCTTTCAGTCCTTCAACACCCTCTAAAGATCACATTCTTCCAAGTCGTTAACATCAAAACTGTATCTACTAGGTGTAGCAGTACAGAACAAAACGACGCTCCAAATTATTGTACAGACGGTAGCACATCAAGCTACCCGAATCTGTGAAAAATTCCCAATCAACTTTGAACCTTATACTTTAGCAATAAAGTTGAAAATCTGTTAAATAAATTTGACGGATTATAATAGCTTGATGTGCTGGCGTCTGTACTTACGTACCAGCACCCTGATTGCGTAATAGGTACACTTTCAATTACAATCTAAATGATTTTGATTTTGCTAATCTATTGCTTCTTAAGTTAGATAAAATTGTCTGCTCGACAACGTAAATAACGCATTGAATGTTGTCGAACTTTCAAAATTAAAGCCATTCCTATTTTTACAGTTTTAAGCAAATACCACCGCAGAAAAATGATCACACAATCGTATTTCTCAAAATTACTTTTGCTTTACACATGGTTATTGAACCCCAAAACCCCGGTTTTTGTATAGAAAAAGTGCAGTTCAACACCCTTTAAAGACGATGATCTTTCAAGTCTAAACTTCAAAACTGTACCCACAAAGTGTGACAGAATAACGCGGCACTCCAATCTCTGTACCATGCAAATGAGTAGGCCCTGAACGTCTGTTACGAATGATATTAATCACCACGCTTTATGACTATTCAAATTGAACTCAATCTTGAGGCTTAGAGCTGTAGTATGATGGTATCAAGTTTCTACTGAAATTGGTTGATTCTCGGTTGATTTACTTAAAATGGTTTACGTCTGGAGTTAGTTTTGAATGGAAAGGAATATTCAAATATAAATGCTGCTAAAATGGCAGTGTGAAGGTCATATTTTTTCTGGAGGCATTAAAGTCTTCTAATTCTCTGAAGATTGTGTTCACGTACTTGCTCACTGCGCATAGGAATTTCAGACGAATTTCTCAAAGATTAAACGAACGGCTAAAGATCCTGGTCGAATAACATTACTAATAGCATCAATTAAAACTACAAAGTATTAAAATAGGTGTTCCTTGTGTCTTCACATTCACTACCAGTAAACCTTTAACATTATTTCATTCAATAATAATATAATACCTTTGCACTCATAACTTATATGTCGTATCTATAACTATTAATAAATAAATAAATATTTTTTCGCCAACAAAGGTAGTACAGAAGATATGGAAAGTATGGTAGGTAGATGACTATTTGACCTTGCGCTTGCCCAGCGCTGAGTTTTAATTGGATCAAAGGTCAGCTAATAGTGGTTTTGTAAACACTGATATGTGGCCAACTGTACCACCTATAGTACAGTTGTAACAAAGGAGTAATTATATATCCGTTAATTGAGTATTTTCACGTCATTTAACAGTACATAATTAAAGAATAAAACATTATTTACAAAATCAGCATGCAAAAATCTCATTACAGACCAATTTGGAACGTCAAATGAAAATGTTTTTTTAACAAACCCTCAATGTAATTATTACAAATTCAATGAACGCTCCGTTCAGAAATTAATTTCGTATCAATAATGAAATTCCTTTTTTATGTTGCGTAGTTGGAGGTTCATAATAAGTATTTTTGCGTCCTCTGTGCGTTTCAGAAAACGTGGACACGTAATTTGTGGTAAGTGCTATTTTTGTGTCAAACTGTGTAATAGACTCATTATAAAAGTGTTTTTATTCTTTTTATTATTTTTTTCTGTACCGAGACCCCTCCGTGATACGTAGTATCTCTAAGTAGCCTGTGCATCCGTGCCTCGGACAGCACGTTAAGCCGTCGGTCCCGGCTGTCATTTGTGGATTTTTGACAGTCGTTACGGGTAGTCAGAAGCCCGAAAATCTGTTAACCAGTTTTACCAAGGGGTATCGTTTACCCAGTAATTGGGTTGTGGAGGTCAGATAGGCAGTCGCTCCATGTAAAATACTGGTATTCAGCTGCATCCAGTTAGACTGGAAGCCGACACCAACATAGTTGGGCAAAGGCTAGGCAGATGATGATGTTATTTTTGTCTGTGACGTATAGCCACATATTATATTAGTTTTTTTTTTAAATGAATTCTTTAACTTGGCAATCTGTGTTAACACAATAAGCCATTAAGATGAGGTATCTCGATCAATTTCTTGTTAGCGGAAGGAATTCCTCTGAATCCCTTTCATCTGGTGTCATCTTACGGTGAGTGTAGAGACACTATGCCGTTTCAATCGGAAATGTGTAATACTTCCTGTGCCTTCTAGTTTGGATACCAGTTCATTGACGTGAGTTAATATTCTCGTCTGATAGCTTTCATTATATCTAGCAATCTCTTGTTTGACGGTATTGATCTTTAGGTCCTCGTGTATATATTTGTTGTTTACATAGTAGGGTATATATAGCATGGCTCTCAGTGTCTTGCTTTGAAATCTTTCAAGAATCTCTATGTTGCTATTGCTAGCAGTACCCCACAGCTGGATTCCGTAAGTTCCAGATTGGTTTAAGGATGGTCTTGTAAATAGCTATCTTGCTTTCATTTGACAGGCTTGATTTGCGACCTATCAGCCAGTACATTGATCTGACTTTCGTATCCAGATATTATATGAGTGAGTCTAGTTTCTTATCCAATCGATAATACCGTTGGTTCGATATCGTGTTTCTGAAAGTGTTCAGAATAACTGAGTGCAGTTAGGCCCCGCGGGGTAATTGCGTAACACACTAGCAAAGGCTTCCATTTTGTCAATTCAACAACATTCATTGCGTTATTTACGTTGTTGGGCAGACAATTTAATCGATCATATGAAGCAATGGATTAGCAATTAGGGTGCAGCACAAAGCCTGGCCTTCTCTCTATGAGAGGGAGTGGGCCGTAATCTGCCACGCGGGTTGGTAGATGTCACATGTCTTAGAATTTTTGGTTCTAGGACATGCCGGTTTCCTCACGATGTTTTCCTTCACCGTTTTAAGAGCAATGGTGATGAAATAATTTACATAAAGTAAAGCGCCTGACAGTGTTCGAACCTATGACCGATATAAACGGATAACAGTGGCCACTATATTCCGTTTTAAGGATTATAATAAAACTAAACAATATAAAACTACCGCTTCTAATAATATTAACGTATAATCTTGTGAAGCACAACTTAACGTGCTTATTTTCTGCATTTTCATTCTAAGTTGTATGAAATAACCAAACAAACGATGAGGGCGCCACTGTACGGTCGGCACAGTCTTAATAAATTTTGAAACTTTGTCACTGCCAATATATTAATGAACTCGACTGTACACAGCCTCGAGAAATGCGACTTGCGTCAAGCAACACGCACGCACGTTATCTGTCTACATTTGTTGCTTGGCAAATCGCGTCGCGGTAACTAGTGGCGTCTCTTGTTTTATCTGTAGTCGCGGTCGCAAGAAGTGTGTCGCGTGAGCATATAGCTCGTCATCTATGCTAATATTATAAAGAGGAAAGATTTGTATGTAAGTATGTTTGTAACGAGTTGGCTCAAAAAGTACTGGACCGATTTTAAAAATTCTTTCACCATTTGAATGCTACATTATCACTGATTAATATAGGCTTTTTTAATTGCAAGAAAAAAATAAAATGTTTAAAAAATAAATGTCCACCCGTGTGAAGCCGGGACGGGCCGCTAGTGAGCTTATATAAGCACGTAAGAAATTTTCCAGTAACTTTGACGAGTTAATAAGCATTGAGAGTTTTCCGAACACCTCAAAAATCAGGCATTCGTTTCTAAGTCTTGATAATAACTACTTTTGGTCTTTGAATACTTAGTTCACCATGCCACTGATTTTGCGGCTATCGCTAACTAAATTTAGGTAAAGTTAGTTTTTTTTTTAAAGACGTAATAAAGGTCAGACGCCAGCTGCACATCAAGCTACCCGCAGCTGTAAAATTTTCCCAATCAACATTGAACCTTATACTTTAGCGATAAAGTTGAAAATCTATTAAAGAAATTTGACAGATTGTAGTAACTTGGTGTGCTGACGTCTGTATACATGCGTGATCTTACTCCCACAGCGCTTAACCCTTGCCACGTTACGTGCTGGCGACTATACTCCTATACTCTTGCTCACTTTAATCAATCACCCGTAAATGCCCTAAATTCTAAAAGCACTATTCGCTCTAATGGTTTACCTAAAGCCATATTTTACAATTCCATTTATTCACTCAAATTTCTTGAATAACACAATTTATTACTGTCGCTTCTGTAGAAGCTATTAAGCTTAGCGCACATTGAATATATTAAAGCCACGCAGATGGTTGGCTTTAGGCTTTCAATAATGGTGTGAATGCCGTTAATGGTACTATTTGTAATGTACAATAGAGTTTTACTCTTGCAGAATAATAATATTGAAGAAAATTATATAGTAATTGAAGTTTAATACTTTGTAAAGTGGATCCAGGCGAGTCACAATGGCTTATTAATTGTTTCTATAATAACGGCATTCAACCGGCTAAAATGGTTTAGGAGGACGGTTAGATTAAAAGGCTATACGAAAGTAACTTGTAATTGCTTTTCCATATACAAATGAACTAAGTAGGGGCCCGTGGCTAAATAATAACAGCCGCACAGGTCGATCGATCAGGTTAAGCTACACTTGCCGCGGTTGGTCTGTGGATGAGTGACCATCTTTTCATACCGAGACCCTTTCGTGTCTTGGGAAGCACGTTAAGCCGTTGGTCCCAGCTGTCATTCGTGGATCTTTGACAGTCGTTACGGGTAGTCAGAAGCCCGAAAGTCTGACAACCAGTCTTACCAAGGGGTAGGTATCGTATTACCCAGTCTTCAGTAACTGGGTTGAGGAGGTCAGACAGACAGTCGCTCCATGTAAAATACTGGTATTCAGCTGCATCCGGTTAGACTGGAAGCAGACCCCAACATAGTTGGGAAAAGGCTAGGCAGATGATGAAACAAATGAACAAAAATATTTTATTTTTTGTAGGGCCAGCTTTGGTTACTGTAATATGCAGGAAACAACATACAATAAAACAATAAAATACCTCATGGTTATAAGGATTATTCTGTTAACATTTTTAAATCTAAGGTAACTGCACTACTTTTAGGCAAATGTCACACAGTGAAACACTTTCTAAATTATATGAATTTATCCAGATTATGATTGTTATGTTAATATTCCAAAATTGACCCTATAAGACTTATCTAACTGACTATACTATTATTTATATTGACTTCACTATATTTTCTGTTTTATTTTTGTTAACATTCTTTGTTTGTATGTATTAATATTTTAAATTGTAATAATTTGCACGCCGTAAGGTAGACTGTAGCCGATCTCTTTAATTTATGCACAACATCTTGTACCTGTACCTACATTCATAGCAAATAAAGTTCTGATTCTGATTCTGAAAAAAAATAAACTTTACGTAAACTGTAACCATGAATTCAGCATATGATAATTTATTTTTTTTTATTTGAAATGGATGCTCTTGACTCTAGTCTAGGTCAGAGGTGACAGAGATAAAGTCGACGATGGAGTGATCTTACCCAGAAGAAGCCTGTTCACTCTCACTTTGAAGAGATTCGGGTTGTATGCGCTCGGAAACACAGACGCAGGTAGAGAGTTCCACTATTTTGCTGTGCTCATTATAAAGGACGTTTGAAAAGGCTTAGTGTGAATTGGTGGATTAGCAACTAGGCAGGGACGGTAACTTGCAGTGCGTCTAGATGTCCGAAGGTAGGGAGGCGTTGGAATGAGGTCGTGATAATAATAATAATAATTTGTTCTAAGCGCAGATGAAATTTTTCGTCGGTTATCAAAAATAAAAAAAAAACTAGTTGTACCATACAATTTGACCGCGTAAGTATTGCAATTTTCTATGAAACAGCAGTTTCTGGGGTCTAGAATCATAATTAGGCTGCGTTCAGACGACACGCGCCCGCTAAGCGCACGCCACGCGCGTCAACACCTGCGTCTAACTCGCTTTCGATTTTTTTTTATATAATTTGAGTCTTATGACACAACAAATAGATCTCAAACTGCATTTATCGAAGTCAAACCGCACACGCCACGCGTCCGCCTCGCGCTCGCCACGCGCCCGTCTCGCGCCAACTCCGTACTCACCCCACCCAAGCGTTGCTCCCCCGTACGCCTTTAATACCCGTGCGCCTTGGATGAATACGCTGGTTTTTCGCGTGCCGAGCGCGGGTGTAAGGCGGGCACAACGCGTGTGCGTGGTCGGCGCGTGTCGTTTGAACACAGCCTTATGCTGAATTCATGGTTTTAGTTTGCGCACTAGCTAAAAATAAATCGTGTATTTCTTGTAAGTGTTTTTTGATACGAGTTGTATGTGTTTCAAAACCAAAGACATAATTGTATTCTCTATAAACTTCTTAAAGTCTACTCCTCAATCTAGTACCTATAACTTTTTACCTATTAGGTACTCGTATATCGTATTTGTAGCGAATTGCTGTGTATACAACAACATATTTACTTACAAATTGAGAAAACCTACACAATATCTTATTTTCTGAATAGGACTAAAAGTTTACTTAAGCAGAGTGTTTGCAAATATTCAAAGTATACATAGACATTTACATAGTCTGTGGTATATTAATGTATCCTCTTCTTGATATTGGCAAAAGATAAAAGTCTAAAATTTAAAAAATATTCCCGTTTGGCAAATATTATTGTGATTAAGTTTTTAACCTTTAGAGTGCATGCTTATTCTAAACAACAATTAGAAGTCAACATTACAAAACACAAAACATTAATACAAATATAAATAGTTTACCACGGGATTTTTTTTGTACTTTATGATTTTCGGA
This sequence comes from Globia sparganii, assembly GCA_949316385.1. Lineage (NCBI taxonomy): Eukaryota > Metazoa > Arthropoda > Insecta > Lepidoptera > Noctuidae > Globia > Globia sparganii. The sequence goes on along the minus strand of OX438655.1, from coordinate 3,300,025 downwards.
TTTTTTTCTTTACTTGTAACATTGCTTCTTATCAAATTTCATGATTCTAAGTCAACGGAAAGTACCCTATAAATTTTGATTCCCTTGAGAGTGTCGAAATATACGTTTTTTGCGGCATAAACGGCCGTATCTTTTTTTTACGTTAAGTCAGAAGTTTGATTTTTTCACAGCTTCAAGGGACTGTAGATTTGAGTAAATGGTTATAATTTCAATTTCATATCTCCATGCGTTCTCGAGGTAAAGGGTCTTGACAGACAGACAGACAGACGGAAAACAAAGTGATCCTATAAGGGTTCCGTTTTTTCCTTTTGAGGTATGGAACCCTAAAACATGAATATTCTACACTTCGACCTCGGCTTTCTGGCATAAGGATTCATTGGGATCACGTCTTAAATAAACGAAGTCATAAATAAACTATCCATCACACCGTAACGGAATAAATTCTTTCAGACTTAATACTTTAATTGTACGCAATTCATGTTGAATAAAATATTTCATTTACCTGCATGTTTATTCATTGAGTCAATAAAATAACGTGCAAGCTTTTATGTTTTAAACGTTGTCAATATTACATTTTATCGTTTTTGTTTGTGTGCAAAAAACATTGCACTGTCGCACCGTTTGTCATTTAACATATCGTGAAACCAGTGTCGTGTTTTAGGTTCTTTGTAAACTAGAATTTATTTTCATACTTATTTTAAGATAAATACACGATTTAGCATCAGACACAATCGTGAATCAAACGAAACAGGGCGACAGCTGGGATTATTGGCAGTAAAAAAAATCTCTGTGGCAGTGCCCTAACTTGATCTCCTTAAACTTTTTGACAATTAGAGTGTTTACAATAAGGTTCTAAAGTTCCAAATAATGTTTCGTAAGACTTAAAAGATATTGAAAAAAGTGCCAATACTGATAAATCATGATACCCACTATCATAAAAGCACTTTTGCAGTGATGATGCTTTTTTTATTTTTATTTTTTTACCGCAAATAACCCCAGCTATCGTTTTGTTTCGTTTACCCATCCTGTATATGACGAAGAAAAAAAATATAAACATCCGAATTGAAAACCTCCCCCTGTTTTGAAGTCAGTTTGAAAAGCATTTTATCTAACACGTAGATTAAACCGCTTGTTACAAACCGGTGTGAGAGACATCCACACTAAGCCTGCCTTACTTGGTGACTATGATTTATTGCCAAACTCGACTTCAGTCCCGCATAGTTCTAGTTCTCAACTTTGGCTCTTAATTAACGTCATTGATATTCACAATAACAGTCCAAATATTAGAGATTCCATCAGTGAAGTCAAAACAAGGCAATGGACTTTATGCCAGGGAAATGATAAATAATTTTGTTTGGGGAATCTTTAGCTGATTTTAGGGTCCATTTTTAAAACTTCCCAGCATTTTCTTTTTTTGTGTAAGAAATAAAACATTTTTTGTTTAAGAATCAGATGTAAGTTTTCTTTCTAAAACCTGTATTTATACGTTTTTAAATCCCAAAAGTAATAATAAACTTGAAACTTCAAGAATATCTGCACAAAACAACATTACAGAAGTCTGCACATATTTCGACTCCGTAACTCACATAGTATTACCCTCATTATGCCTTCCCCAGATTTCTAAAGGACGTATAATATAAAACGCGAAGAGGCCTCAGAGGTGTACCAAGAGATCAGACTTTGGCCCTTAAGATAAGTTGAAATTATTACACCCAGAACTAGTTCCATCTTCATCGGGGAATTAAAGGAAAACAGAATCTTGGGTCCTTACGTAAAAAAGATTCAATTGAGGGGAATGATATCTGGTAATTAGGGGTGCTGAATCCGAAAGGGTACCGCTACCCCGGAACATAAAGGGCTAAGGAAGGAACACGGGTGGGTTTAATTCAGTAAGAGTCTGACACTCCCTTCCGCTCCACTCAGAGCGGGAAGAGTCATTTGATGATTTCCCACACTCAAAAAAAAAAAGAAGGCTTGATATTGAGCTTACCTATTGTAATTAAAAACGTTGAAAATCTAGGCGTAATCTCATCACAGTGACTATCAATGTCAAAAACTTGTTAAAAATTTAGGGAAAATACAGATATTTTTGACAGATTGAGACTGAGAACAGACTGTGAACGTTCTTAAAATTACTAGAATTTCCCCATCTGATATCAATGATCTCTAAAAATTTGTGTGGGGTAGGTAGGTAAAATAAAAACTTTTTTATAAAAAAACAACCGACTTCTAAAAAAACAATACAACGTGAAAAACACTGGTATTAGGTAAGCTGCAGCCGGTTAGACTGGAAACCGACCCCAACATAGTTGGGAAAAGGCTAGGCAGATGATGAACGTGAAAAAATAACTTTTATTTCGGAAGTCAGTGTCAAAAAACGAAAATGCGAACCAAGGACACTGACTTCCAAATTGAAAGTTATTTTTTCAAGTTGTAGTGTTTTTTTTTGGAAGTCGGTTATTTTTTTTGTAAAAAAGTTTTTATTTTTACATTTTTAGTTCTACCCCACACACATTCAATTAACACTACTTGCTATGTAAATATCAGTGTCAGTAAGTTATTAAAACATCATCAATATAAACCAAGTGGAAAAAAAATCGTACTATTGAAGCTAACTCAAAAACTACCTATGCAAAGTTAATCAAACTTATATGGGACCACCCCTGAGGCATACCTTACCCATTAAAAACAATACATATATTGTGTATCTAAGTATTGGAGCCAAGCGGTGCCAAGCTAAGGTGCATTGAAGAATTGAAGACATCGACTAGAAGAATCATCAAAATTCGCATAGAAATGCCGGAGATCCAGTACATTTATGCATATAACTCCGTACATGAGGATAATTACCAAATGTATTATACTACTTAAACCTTTCTAAAGGTATATAGATCATGTTAATGAAAGAAATATCAAATTGGTTATTGGTTTTTGAGAAAATCGCGGACATACAAACATACATACATACGGGTCGAATACAGAACCTCCTTTTTGAAGTCGGTTAAAAAATAATCGTACGGACGCCAGCACATCAAGCTACTACAATGTGTAATTTTTTTGTAATAGATTTTCAACTTTATCACTATTAACAGTAGCTTCAAGGTTGATTGGGAAAATTTGACAGTTTCGGGTAGCTTGATGTGCTGGCGTTTGTACATGTTGGTACAAGAGCTTTCATTTTCTCGAGAAAACCTTCATTCTTAGAAACATGAACGAGTAACATTCTCTCATTAATAAATAATAAATTCATCAAAGTGTATTGTTGAACCAACTCCAAGGGTCACGGTCCATAGTGCGTAAAAAAATCTTCAAATCGAATACGACTCATTAAACACAGTTTCATAGACAAAGAGCATTGAAATTGAGTTCCTTTATTACCAACGGAACAGAAGTTGCTTTATTTTATTTAGGCATACTTTTTATCCCAAAAATCTTTTTACAAGAGGTCCCCTTTGTTATCAAAAATCACTTTTATAGACATTAAACCGGTATCAAAGAGCAAAAAAACCTCCTTTATGTTTTCACAGAAACATAAAATTATTTCGGGTCTACGTGAGCGTTGTCAAAGGATGGAAACTATCTGTTATGTCAGGGACGGCCTCATTTGCTTAAGCCGGGCTTCTGAAGTTTTTTGTAGTTGGGGAACTAACCGACGAACTGTATGTACTAGCTGGCTATATTATAGTGCACTCGAAGTTGGTGTATTAGGAGATATGCTAGATTTGGTCAGGTTACACAAGTGAGAATTGCCGTTGGTTGAAACTGGTCATCCCTTAACTGCCAGGGCTTATTTTTAACCGACTTCAAAAAAGGAGGTTCTGTATTCGACCCGTATGTATGTATGTTTGTATGTACCCAATTTTCTCAAAAACTAATGAACCAATTTTAATAGTTCTTTCATTTATGTAATCTACATACTTTCAGGAACGTTTTAACATATAATACATTAGGTAATTATTCTTATGTACGAAGTTATATGCATAAATGTACTGCATCTCCGGCATTTGTATGCGAATTTTGATGATTCTTCTAGTCGGTGTCTTCAATTCTTCAATGCACTAATGTTAATTGAATTTGTATGGAATATGTACAACTAAAAAGTGAATAATAAAAACTTAAAAAAAAAACAACCGGCTTCCAAAAAAAATACAACAAAGTGAAAAATTACTTTAATTTCGGAAGTCAGTGTTAAAAAACGAAAATGCGGAACCAACGACACCGATTTCCCAAAATTAAAGTTATTTTTCACTTTGTTTTTTTTTATCTTACATTTTAAATTGTGTCTTAATTTTATTTTTTTACCTTGTTCTCACATATAGAAGCAACCCAAATAATGTATCAAGGATTTTGTAATTTATCTTGATTTAAAATAAATGTCCTTGCAGTTTCTTGTCCGTTCTTCTACATAGGGATCTACGTTTTGGAATGGGCAACTAGCTTCAACTGACTAACTGACCGACTGTTTAACAATTAAAAAGTGACTGTAAATGGTTTAATTGAAATAATGCTTTCAGTTAAGTTGAACTGTTTTAGCACTTTTCAGGCATTTTTGTTGGTAAGAAAAACTGAAAGGGTTCATCAATAATATATTATGATTGCTATCATTATGTCTTTTTGAAGTACACATCAATCAAATGGAAGCTTCCAATCATGCTACGAGTTTTGATTACAAAATGGTTCAGTAATTATACTAGTAAACATATTGTTAACTAGCTGTGGCCGCGACTTCGTTCGCGTGGCTGTCGGATAAAAATAAAGTGTCTCCTTGTTTATTCTTTTTCTAAAATAAAAGTAGCTCCTAAGTTACTCCTTATAACATCTGCCAGTGTAAATCTTGTTAAAATCGGTCCAGCCGTCTCGGAAATTAACCGAAGCAAACAGACAAATGGGCAAAAATTTAAAAATAGTTTTTTTTTTTGTTATAAGTACAGTATATACTTTCATATGCCATTAGTAAAAAGCTATTATTTGTCTGTCCCCCCCCCCCCTTTTTATCCATCAAAAGGTTGCCTTTAAAAGATCGCTCTTAGCGATAAGACCGCCCATTGTGTCATCCTTTATAAAATTTCTATATTTATGTTTGTAATTTATATGGTGTATATAAAAAAGAGTGTTCTATTCTATTCTTAATTAAATAAGTGGATCAACGTTGTACGGTTTTGCTTTGAAAATGATGGCTTATTTTTGCTTCGAGTCTATAAACAGCACCCCTTCACAACCAAAATATTATTGCCGGAAAAGGGCTTTCCGGTACAGACATCGGATTCACCAGGTTGAATTGCTAAAGATGCCCCGAGGCTAGTTGAACCGCCGACCCGGAGAAAGCTGTAGGGAAGCGGAGTACGAGGCAAACCGGTTGTAGCTTGAATTCAGCATTGGAGGCCATGTTAATCTGAATGCAGAAACGTAAAATTTTATACGAAAACATACTATGACATTACGCCTGTAACCAAAGAACGGCTAGCCAGAGGTGTACCTTTCGTTGAAGAAGCCTCCTCGTGTAGCGCAGTTTGTCACTCAACTAAACCGAGCGCTCGGCGTATCCTGGACAGTCACGCCCAACACCTTATTTGACTGGCCAGTTCTTCCCTTGCACTGGCAGGGCTAACGCCCGCCTGGTTTGCGACCACCGTCCCACCGGAGTCCGGCGTCAAACAGCCTACTGTGTTTCATCGATGCGTGGGAGTTCCAGTGCCTTAAACATCTTCTGGGCACGCTCGTTCCTTCATAGACCTCATCCATTGCTTTCCATCAGGTGTGATCGAGGTCAAGAGCGGGGCCATTCAGCAATAAAAAAAAGAAAGAACACTCAAATTTTATTAGTTTTTTTAAAGGCTCATATAAGCCGACCCCAACATTGTTGAGAAAAGGCTGAGCAGATGGTGATGACGATTTAAGGCTCATATAATAAAAGGCTGGCTTAGTGCCATGAACTAAGCACAAATCCAGACTCCGGAAGCTGCCACTGAGAAATTAAAACCACATCAAATAACCTTTATGAGATCAGAAATAATTAACACCATCCTTGTTAAATCCAGCAGTAGTCTACTATAGATTTATACCGTCGATTCTCAGCCAGAGGGAAAGGGTTGGCCCAATCTAAGCCATGCAGATATGATTACACGTACGCAAACATCTAAACAAGGCGCTCGTTACCGTGACGTCACACTGCGCAGTCGTATTTTTTCATATTTTCCCCGGAGTGCCATAATTCATGGAAAAAATGGATCAGCCGTGCGACGTACCCAGGATATAGCATAGGCTGTGTTTCTATTAGCGGCCGTGATAACAATGTGCTGGAAGAGATGGCTATATAAAGTTTATGTGTTCAGTGGTTGTAAAGGGGTTTTGACATAAAATAGAGGAGTACCTACTTGGCTATTCGTGATAGTTTTATGACTACGACGGTCAAATTCGTTAATATCTTTACTTAAGCGTATCTTGATTTCTGGGCGATAACATTAATAAAAGAACAAGAGTGCTTCATATCTTTTCAGAAAGAGAGAGAAAGAAAATAAATTTTGATCCCAGATTATGAGACGCAATTTGTGGTGGTCGTAGAACGATCGGCTTCTTCATAGTTCTATCTGTATTCTGAAATTTGTGCATATTCTTAATAAAAATAAATAACAAAATTTAAATGTATTTAACCAAAATAATAATTTTATTTCATATTTTGTGTTGGGCTGATTTTTCCAGCGCCAGATAATTTTGTCCAAGGAATAGTTTAGAACTTTTGATAGTTTTTGTATGAAATAACTGTCAAAATTTCAAAATTATTCCTTAAATAAAGTTATCAGATGATTGAAAAATCAGCTCTACACATTAAAGGCTGATTTTTCCAACACCAGATAATTTTACCCGAGGAATAATTTTGAATTTTTGACAATTCTACCATACAAAAACTGTAAGACGTCAATTTTAGTCATCGGATAAAAATTATCTGTCGATTTAAAAATCAGCCCTTCGTGAAATAAAATGTTCAATGTTCATCATCATTTTAAAAAATCCATTTACATCAGCATTGCCCTGCTTTGTCCCAATTTTTGAGGTCGGCGCAACATGTTTTTTTCTTCCATACTTTAAAAATCCATTTACATGAGTCACAGAAACATATTAAGTCTCATCCTGATGGATCGGCAAGCGTAGTGTGGGATTTACATGAGTTACAAAAACATATTAAGTCTCTTCCTGATGGATCGGCAAGCGTAGTGTAGGACTTACATGAGTTACAGAAACATATTAAGTCTCATCCTGATGCATCAGCAAGCGTAGTGTGGGACTTACATGAGTTACAGAAACATATTAAGTCTCATCCTAATGCATCGGCAAGCGTAGTGTAGGACTTACATGAGTTACAGAAACATATTAAGTCTCATCCTGATGCATCGGCAAGCGTAGTGTAGGACTTACATGAGTTACAGAAACATATTAAGTCTCATCCTGATGGATCGGCAAGCGTAGGACGTCCTCCAGCTAGATGGACGGACGACCTAAAAAAAGTGGCTGGAATGGACTGGATGAGGAAGGCGGATGCCAGGGTGTTGTGGCGCAGCCTGGGAGAGGCCTATGTCCAGCTGTGGACTGCAATAGGCTGAGTTGATTTGATCCTGATGGATGGCAGCTGTTCTTGCAGTTCATGACAAACCTCACGATCACTTCACACTTTCTATTACTACTAAAACGTCAATCATCTTCAAGGCCACATCCAGCCACTCTACCTCAAACCACTCTGTGTCCATTCAGGTACAGTGCGTGATTTATTCCACCGGAGTTACCACAATATGTCACTCCGGTACAAACGACATACCATTCTGTGCGTACTCCGATCGCTCGTTACTGCTTTACGGGTTTTACGATTTAACTTGGACCGATTGTGAGCTAAATCTGGAGCTGTAACTTTGAGTAATGAATTGGGAGCTGTGTGACTGATTTTTGTGTTGTTTAGGTCACAAGAATTCGAAAAAGTTATGATGCAAACCAAAATCTGACTTACGTTTTTGCATTTAAGCTGGGACTGGCTTCTGATTTTGTCAGTTTCGTCATTTTATTGAGAGTAACTTTTTGTTTTACTATAATCCAATTGGTTGGTTATGGTACTATTCATTTATGTGTAAATATACAAAAATTTTGGTTTTATAAAACAAAACCTAGCCAATAAACATCGCACCACCTAGACGAGTCGATAGACACATTCAGCCGTTAAGATAGATCGAGGGAAGAATCCCATAAAATAGGCACAGACGCCAGCACATCAAGCTACCCAAAACTGTGAAATTTTTCCAATCAACTTTGAACCTTATAATTCAGTGATAAAGCTGAAAATCTATTAAAGAAATTTGACAGATTGTAGTAGGTTGATGTGCTGGCGTCTGTACATAGATTCAAAAATACGTAGATGCCTAAGAAACACAACCATGTTTTTATTTTCGGGTAGTCGGACAAAAGAGCATTGTCATCGCATAGCGGTATTATTAATTTCTTGTAACTTTTGGTACAGTATAAAATACGTCAAATTAACATTTGGCGAAACGAGATTAAAAAAGTTACGAAACGCCACTTTTGCTTACTTTTGTTTGTTTAAGTGGTGAATCGGGAAACATATGAAACGGCAAGTAGCCAAATATCGATAACAAAAGAATTATACGGGTCATTAACCTTTCATAATATTCGTAACCAGCCGATCGATTCCGTAAAAATCTCACCGTGATAACTTAGGTGAAGGGAGCGCGAAGTGAGCTATCAATAGAGGCGATCCCTAACATCAGGTGGAATGACAGCTCACTTCACCTTAGTATTCACGGTTAGATTTTTACAGAATAGCACTGCAGTACTGTCGATGGCAAAGTCAGGATCATTTTTTATTTACAGTGAATGCGGTAATAAGGAACGAAATTGTCCGGAAAAGGACTGGAGTAACCGACATATCTTGCAGAGTAAGCAAGCTGAAGTGGCAGTGGGCTGGCAATGGTTGTCCAAGGACCGATGGTTGGTGGAGTAAATGAGTGCTAGAGTGGAGACCGCGTATCGGCAAGCGTAGTGTGGGACGTCCAGCTAGATGGACCGACAACCGTAAGAAGGTGGCTGGGACGGACTGGATGCGGAAGGCGTAGGACAGGGTGTTGTGGCGCAGCCTAGGGGAGGCTTATGTCCCGCAGTAGACTAAGATTGAGTTGATTGATTGAATGCGGTACAAATTATGGATGGTATTTCTGTCAATGTCAAGTGTCAACTAATAAGTGTTGGTTGTCTTTGGCGCCTGGCCCAAAAATCAAGCAATGGACAACATTGTCAACATTTTTTATGCTTGAGTACGAGGCTTTTAACTACATTGTATGTGTATATCGATGCCTCCCACGTAAGTTGTTGTAAGCCACAAAATTGCGATTTTGTGTTTTTAACGTAAAAGTGTCTAATTTTATGTATATTATCCTGTACCAAAAAAATAAATTCAAAAAACTATAATTTTTGGGTAGTTTTGAGACGTATAATGTTGTAAGTTCCGAACTATTCCGGCGCAGATTACAGTATTATTATTTACAATGGTTTACGGCGGGCGGTGTGTGGAGAAGAGAGCGCGCACGCACCGCGTAAGTGTCACATAAAACAGACTACGCTGGAATTTGTTGTCGGCTGCACGTTACGCGAGATTTACCGGCGTGTATTTAATATTTTGCGTAATAATACTATCACTTAAATATTTTCTTATTGTACTTACTACAATGACATAATGTGGTATAGATTACATACAACAATATACGTTGCTAAATTTAGAAGTATTTCATGCTAAGTAATACATACACCATTTTACTTCGGAATTAGTTATACAAAACTAAATAGTATGATGACATACAATGATTTACGTGACCATATTAACTGTTTTCTGGTTAATAACGAATACATACAACAATCTACGTCAATAATCACTGGTAATGTGTATGTTGTAAGTAATATTTGCTTTTTCCAGATGTAATCAAACTTACATAATAATAATTTACTACGAGGGGTGTTTTAAGGATGTTTATGAGATATCCTTTTCTACTGAAATTGTATCCACATCTAAGTTAATCGCAATAATTACACTGTTTCAGAGACTAAATTTTAACAAATTTGAGATCTTGGAAGCGGCTAGTAAATAGGTGATGACTTTTTCGGAACGAATTTAGACACTGATACTACAGATAACTTTCTTGAAACTGCTCACCCATCTTCTGACTGTAGCATTAACCACTTGGATTACGACTATGATATCCATTTTTGTGCATATTAGGTAGAAAAAGAAAATGTACCCATAGACCAAAGACCATTAGCTCAGCCATCACCTACGTGTTTCTCAGACTAGTCCATTCCTCAAGCTAATAGTCCTCTATCTGTTATTTCTAATAATAATCCACGTTTAAGAAAAGACAAAGGTAATGTTAGAGGAAGACATGTAAAAGACTGGATAGATGTGAAAAGAAAGACTTTGAGGAACTAGGGAAAAGAATACGTTTCTAAAAAAAGAGTAGTAAAAGCCAATAGAAAAATGGACCCTCCGTGACACTGCCGTATGCAATGTTTTTATAAATTAAAGGAGGAAGAGAGGAAGATTATTTTTGAAAGTTTTTGGAAATTAGGAGACAGGGACAAGCACTACCGAAGAACTGTTCAGTAGAACTAGTGGGAACAAACCATGTTTAAATGTGGCTAATTTAGTTACAAGGAAGATTAAACGTCGAATCTATACTGTACACATTTTCTTGAAAAATAACACACACCACACAAGTAAAGGGTGATGGTGTCCATAATAAACTTATTTATGCACCATTGGAGTGGTTTAGCTTGATCAAATGGGCAAAACAAGACGGTAAAGGTACACATATCAACTCGAAAAGGGTTCGCAACCGTATCGCCTTTCGCCTCGCCGTCAAACAGGCGGCAACCTAACGTAAGCATGTAACCAAAGCGGATCAGCAGCTCCGATACGTCGAGTTGGCTACGACTAGGGGACGCGGACGCCGCGCTTGCGGCTCGCGGTTCGTGATCTTGTCCCGAGGCGAGGCGATTACGTTACGATTCCTATTAGTGTCTGTTACTGAATGGCTCGAGTTGATACGGAGACGATCCCTTTTCGAGTTGATATGTGTGCTAAGTCCTTTAGTCGTATAACGTAATAGAAATGAAGCATACATAGTTTTTAAACTTTAAGGAACTATTAGTCAGTCGTAACTGGGCAAAAAACTTTTAATGAGGACTTAGTCCAATGGACAAAAATAAAAGAGCTGCGAGTTTGTTGTGGAGATCATTTTAAAATTGAATATCGGTATGATTTGCCGAACCGTAACATGATGACTATTACTATTAACACTAATACGCGAAGGGTATGAATAAATCAGTAGCCCCTCTCGTTCATAACTTTATTTCCATACCAAGAGCGAAATTCAACGACTTAATATTTCTGTGTAACAGTGGGCTAATCCCAGCTGCATATCATGATTACTTTGAAAGTTTCTATGTCGAAGAGACAACTCAGAATAAACAATTATTTTAAGATTTTTAATATCAATTATTTATGTTTAGTTTCAGATTAAATCTAATAATTATGTCGATTAAAGTACGTTATTTATTAAAAATAGAATTTAAATTCAAGAATTCATTACGTTTTAAGTTTATGGTTTAGTCTTTTTTTAATGTTTGAAATTTATTTAATCTGTAAGATTTTATGTTTTCTAAAGTTTATTTTTGACAACAAGGTTTTAGTTAAATAAATTATTTTTCAGATTATTTGTAACTAACTATTTACACTAGATACTAAATGCCTAGTAACGTATACACAAAACTGTTTTATAGGTATATGCGAGTATAACAAGTTGATGTAAGGACAATTTAACGAAATTTTGCGGAAAAAAGGTTACATTTTTATTTTATAAAATCTAATAATGCTACACATACCAGACTCTTTTTTTTTCATTGGCGTAGTACATTGTTGTAAGTAGTTTATACAACTAAATGCGGCTCTTGTGTTCCAGTGTAAAATAATGTAAGTGACAAATGCAACAACTTGCAAAGGGCATATACCGCAGTAAAGTGTTGTAACAGCAAAATCTCTGAAACCTTTGGTATTTTTAAATAATATAATACAGTAAACTTTAAAGTATTACTAATTATATTTACATACTGAATTTTATAAAAAAATATTGAAAAGTGCAGTTTTTATTGCCAATAGTATCTTTGAAACGCTCTCCTGTAAAATTGCAGTTTATGGGTTACAACAACTTACGTGGGAGGCATCGAATTTTATGTGATTTTTTTTAATTTAATTTTTTTTATTTGTAATGTGCGTTTTCTGTGTGCAGAATAAACATTTTTTCTTTCTTTTCTTTATTTATATGGTGGTAATTGTTAGTGCAATAACACATTTCGCCAAAAATGAGAAGGTGCTTATTTCAATACGTAAATCTCTTAACACGATAATTCAATAAACAATGATCCAGTGATGATCTCATGATCTCCGGGATGTTCCGGAAATTGAAGCAACTTTGTGAGTCTTTATTAGAAAGCTATTCGCTGATAATGATAAAAAAGGTTAATCAAAAGATGGAATTGACGTAAAGAAGGCTATCATAATCAGCTTGTAATGCACTGTTGGGACTCAAACGTCCTCTCTTCGGGAGGGAGTGGGCTGTAATTTACCACGAAACCCAGTGCGTGTTAGTAGGTAACACATGTCTTCAAATTTTTGGTTCTAGAACACGCCAGTTTCCTCACGATGTTTTCCTTCACCGTTTTGAGAGCAGTGGTGATGAAATTATTTACACAAAACAGTGCCAGCCTTGGTTCTAAGCCACGACCTTCATCTGTTAAGTGTTATTGGCTTATAGGTACTTAAACCAAAACATTAATCCTAACTGCCCAATGTACACAAATCTACAAACAACAGTAACTCTCTAATTAAATCAATCCGTCTTTCATCGACCCTCAACACTTGCGAAGTGAATGACTTAATTACACACATTCAACGGAACTGATCAATGCTTCGCCATTGCTTTACATTAGAGCTTATAGACTTCAGTATTGACAGCAAGTTTGAAGTTTACCCGAGCTGTAACTCTATTTTGTTACCAATTGCTGTACTCTGGACGCAAACATGTACGTATTTTTTTACATCGTTCTCAAATTCAACGTTAATGGTGCAACTGATAACGCGGAGTTAACATCTTGGTACATTTTAATATTATAACAGTATAGAAAAGTCTGGTCAAAGTCAAATCATTAACTTCAAATAGGCAAAGGCACTTTTGAACGTCAAAAATTACTGTAAAATAGAATTGATTCTAGTCGCCCCTTCCAAAAGGTAGTGTTCGTATTTAGAAGAATGGGCAAGAAACTCCACCGTTACTCTTATAAAATGTTTTAGGAAAATATTATTTCAATATTTAACAGAAAAGTGTGCATAATATAGAACTACACCTACAGCGAGTCACCTTAAGGTGGCACTAATAGATTTCCACACAAATTTCGGGAGGGTTTTACTTCACTGTTTGACATTGTGCTTTCATAGTTAAACATAATATCGGTTTGTCTTATTATTAATTTTGTCTGTACAGAAACAGAATAGTGAAAAAAAAAGCCATTACAAAGTTATGAGCCAACAAAGATTCGTTTTTCTAGCTATTTTTAACGTAAGGTGTAAATAAGTAATAAAAGAACTGTAAAATCTTAAAAACAAAGTCGGTACCGACAAAGCTCAGTTATCGAAAAGTTCAATTAACTTTCTTTGTAATTGATTTATTCAGTCGTTTTTATATAAAACTCGATTTTCCAAAGTACTTTTCAAATATTTTTGGGCACCTATCAGTTCGGAACTGTGTTTTTGTGCGTGAGAACTAGACGTTGTGCGTGTAGACTAGCGGTTAACTGCTCATCTCTGTCGGACATGATGCAAGGTGAAACAGCGTGGTTTTAGGCCATGCCAACCAGTGAGTTCGAGCTTGCGACTACACCTAAACCACCACCACCCACCAGCAACCACCTTAACTGATGTTGATTATGGATCCAGAATGATGATCCGCCTGACTATGAAAGGCGTATCCGTGAATGTAGTTTATATGTATTATAGTTTTTACATAACATACCATCAGGCCTGTTAAATCCCCAAAGGAGAAGGCAGAGGTGCCTCTTTGGTTTAGTCGTCGCAAGCGCCACTGCTGAGCATGAGGTCGTAGGTGCGATTCCCAGGTCGGACAAAGTGTTACTGGGTTTTTACATCAGGAATTTCTCGGTAGCAGCCTTTGTTTTTTGGGGTGGGAAATTATCAATTAACTTCTCCCGCTCTGGGCGGAGCGGGAGGGCGTGACAGACTTTTACTGACTAAAACCCACTCGTGTTCCTTCAGTTGCCTGTGCTAAGTGCCACGGTATCTCTCTCGAACAACCCGCGACCCTGGCAGGCATCGGCCCTAGCGGACCCCGTCAGTTGCTGCTGACATCTCTTTGAGGCGCGCGTGAAATACAACGCGCCGTCGACCCGGGCCTGGTCCTAACCGGACGGCGAGCTGCTCATTGCTCGCCGTCCGCAAGCCCACGCCTACGGTGGCCTGGAATCGGCTGTCGATTTTCGACGCCCAAGGCGTCTCCTGCGACCACTAGGGGCGTGAGGGCGCAGATTGCTTCGGTAGCAGCCTGGAGTCTTAATTTGTGTTCAGTTAATGGTAATATGCAAGAGACATAAACATAACTGCCGAAACTTGGAGTGCTATAGGAATACTTATTGAGCCAAATTAAACTCACATTGGATTAGACCCAAGTAACACAATATTAAATTAACTCCCACCAACAATGTATAAAATGGCAATACATTAAAATGTCTCGGAGCTGATATTTTATTATACTTTTAACTTAATCCTTGGTTATATGTCGTAAAAACGCCATAAAATAGCTACCAATGTAAACGCGGAGTGTATCCTAACACAATTACGATTACCTTGAGAAAATGAGCGAATGGTTTTACTGCGGATTAAGGGCTTATGGCGTAAATGCGGAGCTGCTAATGTTACTTTCTTGTTTATCAGGAAATGTGGGAGTGTGTGTTGATTCAGTTTACTACATTATAAATACCAGATTAATCTGAAGATTTTGCAAGAATAATATGAAGTTCTGAGGCGTTTGCGTAAATCACCTGCTGCTGAGACCTGCTTTATAGTTAGTTCAGTTAGTTTGCAAAGTTTCATGATCTAATTTGAAGTATTTTTTGAATACCAGCGGCTTATTGTTCGGTTTGGAGGTAACTTTAGATTTTTTTTCTATAGAGAAAATTTTATGGAATCGTGTTTTCGTCAAACATAGGACTTAACATGAATCCTCAACTTTATCATAAACTAGCTGCGCCCCGCGGTTTCACCCGCGTAAGTTTCGATCCCGTGGGGAATATCGGGATAAAAAGCATTCTATGTGTTAATCTTGGTTATAAAGTATCTGTGTGCCAAATTTCATCCAAATCCGTTCAGTAGTTTTTGCGTGAAAGAGTAACAAACATTCATCCTCACAAACTTTCGCATTTATAATATTATAGTAGGATTAGTAGGATTTATTTCAAAAATAATGCTGCACTATTTTCGAAATAACGCAGGATCATGCTAAGCCAGTTGAGGTAGTAACTTATCAGTAATTCGTTTGTGATTGGTTGCGTCGTGTACTGACCTCCAGCCTATGACAGACTAGTGCTGTACCATTCTGGCCACTCATTAGTGATTTGAGTTTGTTACTGCAGATTCGTTTGGAGTAGGGTCGTAGACGACGAGCATAAGGGAATTCTTCTCCAAAGGCATGAATATCGTAAAAAATAATTCGATTCGAAGGTGGGATCTATAAAACAGGTGATACACGTAAAGTAGCAATTTTTCGTAAGTGTCGGCAAATTATCCTACAGTTGCCGTACATTATCTTGGGAGGGGAAATAAAAATCCATATGGGTTTATCCCCATACCCTTTTGTAATAAATGTATTGAATGATCCAGGGATCCGCTTTCGTTTTTGTGTTTAGAAATCAAGACAAAGATACGAGTATTATTTGAATTGAAAATACTTTATTTTTACTTTAAACCATCCACAACAGTCATTTGTTTTAGAATTTAAACTGACTTTTTTTAGAACACAAAGTTAGTTGATATTTTACTACTTCAGCTGTGATATACCACATAAGATTTAAAATTCTAGTGATCCAAGTATTTGAAGCGATATAATGTTTTGATTAATTCAACTACCTTTGAATCATCATTAAAAAATCAAGACTTCAAGTAATCCTTTAGTTTAGGAGTAGGTACCTAATTTTTTTTTATTTTTAATTCGTAATGTGGCATCACAGCTGTTGTGGAAAAATATCAACTAACTTTTGGAAGCCACTGTATATAAACGAACGCCTTCATCTCACTGGGGTAGATATACACAATAGATTGCCACTTGCTAAGATCCTTACATACTCCTTATTCTTTTGCTTTTTTACGTTCATACATCTGCTGGGTAATTGCGTAACACACTATCAGTAGCAATGGGTTTAATTTTGACAGTTCAGCAACAATCATTGCGTTAGTTACGTTTTTGAACAAACACATTTTTCGAATATATGGAGCAATGGATTAGCAATATGTTTAAAAAAAGAAAATCGGTTATTTGTAAAGTCCGTTTACTGACGATAGTTGAACGTGACAACGTTATAAGAAAATACTAAAAAAAAAAACTTTTTTTCATTCTTTATTTTTTTTTCGCTTGTGGCTCGTTGTCGCTCGTTCCGCGCTCTCGCTTGCACTTCAAGCCTTAAATGGAACGACTCACAGCGAGGTAACGCCGCATGACGTCATGTTTTTTCGTGCGTGCAGTCAGCTTCATCGAATTATAAGACGTTGTCACGTCAAAATGATTCAAATTGAGAGTAATAGTGTAATTACGCAATTAGGGTGCTGGTTATACACGGACGCTGGTAGCGAGAGAGGTGGCCTTTCAAAAAACATCACCAAATGAGAGTTTTTTATTTTATTTTAGACTAGCTTTTGCCAGCGACTTCGTCCGCGTGGAATAATAACTTCCGGAAATTGAGGCACTAACTCTCATAGAGTTTAACCGATGTGCTCTTTCTTCTGCCGATTCTTGAGAACGCGTATTTCTCATTCAACGCGTTTTTCAAGACAATAGCGGGCGGACGCCAGCGTCCGCTTGGGGCTTGAATAACTAAAAATATATAACTACGTCTAATATATAAAATAATATATAATAAAACCTACTTCACTTAAAACTAAATACCTATAACTACTATAATTAATAATACCTATACCTATAATTAATAAAAGTACCTACGCTTTACCTACTTAATATTAAAAAAAACTGAACATAAATTAACCAAAATTTACCTACTACTAACTAACTACTACTAACCTATTACTACTTCACCTAAAAAGAAATCCTGTTTTCCCAACATTTCCCTTCACTGCTCTGCTCCTATTGATCGTAGCGTGATGAAAAGTATACTATAACCTGCCCAGGAGTATGAAGAACAATTGTACCAAGTTTCGTTGAAATCCGTCGAGTGGTTTTTGTT
Source organism: Globia sparganii (assembly GCA_949316385.1). Lineage (NCBI taxonomy): Eukaryota > Metazoa > Arthropoda > Insecta > Lepidoptera > Noctuidae > Globia > Globia sparganii. Next base: position 3,282,457 of record OX438655.1, on the reverse strand, counting down.
TCTATAACGAACATACAGACAGACAGACAGACAGACAAAAATTTTACTGATTGCATTTTTGGCGTCAGTAACGATCACTAATCACCCGCTGATAGTTATTTTGGAAATATATTTCATGTACAGAATTGACCTCTCTACAGATTTATTATAAGTATAGATGTTACTACAAAATATGAATAGTTTAATACGGGCTGATTTTTAAATAGACAAATAATTTTTATTCGTGGAATAAGATTGACTTCTAACAGATTTTGTATAGAAGAACTGTCAAAAATTCTAAATTATTCCTCGGATAAAACTATGTGGCGTTGGAAAAACTTGCGCTTAAGTGTAAACTAGTCGCGAGCTCGAACTCACTGGTGTTCATGGCCAAAAAGCACGCTGTCTCACCTGACTTCGTGTCCAACAGCGCTAGTATCAATTATGAGCAGTTAGACGGTAGTCTACATGAACAAAGTCTAGTTTTAAGGCACAGAAACACCGTTCCGAACTGATAAGCGCGTAAAAAAATTCGAACAGTGCTTCGGAAAATCGAGTTTTATGAAAAAACCTCTGCATAAATTAATTACAAATAAAGTTTATTGATTTCTTCGATAACTGAGCTTTGTCAATACGGACTTGGTTTTGAAGATTTTGCAGTTTTTTTATTACTTATTTACACCCAAAGTTACGTTAAAAATAGCAAGAAAACCGAATCTTTGTTGACTCATAACTTTTTAATGGCTTTTTATTTTACTATTCTGTTTCTGTACAGACACAATTAATAATAAGTCAAAACGAAATCATGTTTAACTTTGGATGCACAATATCAAACAGTGGAGTAATATTCTCCCGAAATTTGTTTAGAAAAAATATCGACAAATTGCACCTTAAGCAATAAATTCGCTATCGATTCGGTTCATTATCGAACAATTTAACATGTCATTCTGACAGACACTTGCAGTAATATAATATTGGCTCATCATTTCTCATAATTACGTCGTATCCGATTATTACATATATCACTCAATTACAAGACGTACATAAGCTGAGCATTTGATCCAATTATATATAATAGAATAACATAATGCAGCGGAAGATTGACCTCCTCTTGAGTATGAATCAGACTTGCTATACAAGATGTACGCCCCGATTAAAAGTTAAAATCATAATACAATGACCAAAACTGATTTTTTTTAAAGCTTGCTTTTTTATTAACAAAATCGTGTTGACACTGGCATTACTTTATGCATTTAAAATTCAGTCTTATTGCTTTGAAATAAGTTTGAATTTTATTAAGCTTTATCGGCGGTTAGTATGAAAAATACATAATTTTTGAAAAAATAGAAATCGATTCAGTAGTCAATTATGAACAAATTAATTTCAGGAATTGCGTTTATTCTGTTACACCTTGTAGAACGTACGACTAACAGAAGTTCGGGCTTTGGTGGTTGTGTTGCGGTATCTACAACGCCACATGCAAACTACGGGTCATAACGTCACACGTCACGCTAAATTCTGCATCGCGCAAGCAGAGTTTACTGCACAACTAGCATATATATAATGGCCCGACATAAATCATCGACCATTTTCCCGCCAGACACAACACCAGGAGGATCCTCCTTTTTCTATGGAGGTTGAGTGAACTTTACACCCTGTTATGAAATGTGTGTGACTCTGATTTGTTAACACGATCACGACCCTGAGAAATATCTCGAATAAATAAATAAATAATCCATATTGTCTTACTGCAGGAGTTGCCCTCCCTATCTTTTTTCCACTCAACTTGATCCAGAGCCAATCATCATCTGCCTAGCCTTTTCCCAACCCTGTTGGGGTCGGCTTCCAATCTAACCGAATGCAGCTAAATACCAGTCTTCTATATGGAGCGACTGCCTATCTGACCTCCACTCCTCGATCCAGAGCCGATATGGACTAATTCCTCATATAGGCGTCAAGTATGTCTCGCCATCTACGCCTGGGTCTTCCGCGATGCGTTGGTCCTTCAGGGACCCATACTGTGGTGGTTTTAGCCCACAATGTATCCAACATGCAACAAACTTGTCCGGCCCAGTCACATTTAAGCTTGGCTGCGTTTAGGCTGACGTCTGCGATTTGTGTCTTAGAGCGCAGTATTGTGTTACGTAGCCGGAAAAGCATAAGATAGGGAAAATTCAAATGTCCATTATATTACAACTTTTCAAAAGTATGTAGTTTGGGAATTTGTGTAAGAAAGGCTGCCTTCTGGATATTCGACACTACTTTGGTCTTGTCCATGTTCATTATTTTGAGACACAAAGAATGTGGCCCACAAAGTGCGATTTTACAATGTCTAACGTGACGATATTATTGGGGACATCCACGGCATCACAATGACACAGGGAAGTGAAATGTATGGAAATATAATGTGAAGACGCTTTTAAATTTCCATCCACGATATTATCGTCACGTTAAAAATTATAAAAACGCACATTAGCATTTCGTAGCTTGTCGTATTCATACACAAAGCACCCTTGATTAATATCGCCTCTGTCTATGCAGGATTTCGGTAATGGAATCCTTGCAGGAATTATGTGGTGGCTATAAGCAGGAACTCGCACATTATCACGGTAAATTGTAAAGCTCTTTGTCTAGTGTGGAGCTAAAGGAACTCACAAGATTATTCTATGTAGACTTTAAAGTCCATACTACAGTCATGTATTTCTTTGTAAACCTAAAGAAAGGGTGTTACGTAAATAGTGGTCCACCGTTAAGGATGTGATGTACCAGATAATTTACTATTACATATTAAAATTTTAATGATTATTTCCCAAGGGTTCCGAAGATATATAGGCGCCCCCGACGCGTGCACTCCGCACGCTGAACCTCATAGCGAGTGGGATGGACTTATTCTGTTGTTCTCTGAGTGAATTCACAAGAAATGCATTATTTATAATAAGTTATAGCTTGTAGTATAATTTAAGTAAGGATAAGCGCATTTACCGCGTTGGGCTATATCCTGTAATGGTAATTTAGGAAGAAATAAAAAATAAAAAAAAATGTTTTTTAACATACACACACAAAGATATGTATAAACAATAGGGTTTGGGGCGAAGATATAAGTTGTGATTTTTTTCTGTACCCTTTCGGTGCGCAGCTCAGTTGACGGATGTCACTTAATCTTGTCAAATTCAAACAAAGGTGCGCGCCGAATGGGAAGCTTCTAGAATAAAATGTAAAGAGTTTAAGGTTTGCGTTATAGTTTTTATATTTTACGAAATTTCTACCTTTTGTTACAAATTTGGTTGTAGTTTCAACGAAAACCATCTGTTTTTCATTTTGATTTTTGTTAATTACTGCTGAATACAAGAGCTATCGTAAAAATTGTTTTTTTTCATGTAAATTTAGAGCTTTTGCAGAAAAAGTACTACTAAAGTGGTTAAAATTGTAATATGTTATAGAAAATTATCTGGTCAAGAGCGGGCTCATTCAATGGACCACTATTTACGCCACATCCTGTATAGTAGCTTAAAGAAAGTAGTTCTATTAAGTTTTTTTTAGATGATGCGTTTGGTTCAATACAGGGCTGGAGTTAAGAGATCGTTTCTGGAAAAAGGTTAGGATCGCAGGATCGGTTAGGTAAAAAAATAAAAAGTAATTCAAACCTACATATTATATGTAGGTTTCAATTACTTATTATTTTTTGGAAATAACACTAAGATGTTCAGAAAGTAATTTATGCCTTATACCTGTTATAAATTCACTTGTAAAATCGCAGTGTTTGTAAAAGAAAATCTCACTATCAATTCTTTTCTTGGACACTTCGTCGATGATGCCTTTATTTTATATAATTTTATTTTAAAAAATACATAATATCGAAATATATCACAAAAATTACACCTTCTTTGTTTTGTATGTATCTACCTCTATTATATTTTCGTTTGAAAACTGCTCTGTACAACGCTTTAGGTTTGTGTAACGTGAAACATTGTGTATGCACACTTAAATAAATAAATTGTTAAGCAAATGAATAAGAAAGAAAGAAACAAAAAGTATTTATTCCGACTCGTACAAGAGGATCACAAACTAAACTAAACACAGTCTAAAATAAAATAGGTACCAAATTATATAAAAAAATATAAAAAAGTAACAAAAAGAAAAATGAAACAGAAAGTCTTATACGAGGCATCTCAGCATGATGCTGCGATATTTAAAAATAACTTTCGCAGCGCTATTAAAAGAACATTGTCCCGACTTTACAACAATTTTACGTTAACACTTTAACTTGTCATCGAAACCACAAAATTAATTGCGATAGTCCTCCTCACCTCCGCGTACCCGTCAGCATTACAGTTCCAAGCAATCAATTAGTGGGGCTTAATACTATCATTACCAGCCACGCTATACCAACCCTTAAAACCACAGGAATAAGGGATAAATAATGATTTATTAAACAGAACACAGAAAGGGTCACAGCAACAAAACTGGCAACTTCCAAATTGTTGTGGAAAAGTTTAATTTATGCGGTAAGTTGGATATAAAATTATTTGGGACATACTGGTGTGAAAGATTAACATTGAAAACTATGGAAGCCAATATTTTGTTGGCTGTTAATTTATTCTTTGTTTGTGTTTTAAAGGTATGTTTATTAAACTAGTTGGGTTTTACTGTTTGTTTTTGCTGTTTTCTCTGCTGCCACGTCGTCGGTTTGGTTGAAAGAATATTTGAGCGTGCGCGCACCTACCTATTTATTAACCACTAGCTGCTGCCCGCGACGTCGTCTGCGTGAAGGCTCTACAGCACCAAAAATACATAAGATGCCAGTGTCGCATTATAAGTAAACAACTTTTAAAATAGCATTAAAATATAAGTGTTTTTGCAAGCAAAGCAAGTGAAGAGAGTTATATGGGAATCCTGCTGAGTTCAGTCATAAGATGTGACTGAAGGAAATAGAGAAAATAATGCAGGAATACATTCCAGGACACAAAAGAGTAAAAATACGTACAAAGGTATCATACCTTACAACACTTCTCTATAAACTACGTTGGTAGTTATGCTGCCAGGAGCCAAAATGTAAAGAGAGTCAGGACTGGTGACGCAGAAGCAAGCGACGTACAGTTCCCTTGTGAGAAGCAACTCGTCCTGAGGTCGACTGCGACTTATTGATGGTCATCGCAAAGCAAACACTCACGGGGAACTGTACGCGCTTGAACTGGAACGGGAAATTATGAGGTATGAGGGGAATGCGTGGTATAAATACTGCCTCGCCGACACCACAACCCGTAAGAATTTCCGCCTCAATGGTGTGTCTGTGGAGCGAGATGACTTTAAGGCGGGTTACACAACTTTGGAGGAGATAGGTTCTGAAGAAGCATGATCGGAACACCAACCTTCAGCTTGATGGTATGCGCTGGAAGTCCACTTGCTGACAGGGAGCTGAGAAATTCCACGGGATAATGTGTGGCGTCATCTTGCTCGACAACAGTGTTTATCGAGGTGTAGACCACTTTATTCCCCTCAATTTCTTAGAGAATACATTCGTTAATTGCTGCAGCCTGATCATTTTTGGGCATCAAAATGGCCCGCTCACACACCCAAGAATTCTGCTGGTGCGGTATATGACTGATGTCCCCGTACACACAGCGAATTAGTTCTTCTAAGCTGGACACCACTCTACCGAGAGACTCTGGAAGCACCACCTGTCCACCTATCTCTTCTGGTAGAGTGCCTTCGCCAAGACTTAGAAGGACATCGGAGAATTCTTGAGCACGTGCATTGCCGCCGAGCCGAGCTCTCATATTAATGGTCAAGCGCAGCGCACGAACTCGTGACCACAACGAAGATCGTTACAACGAAGTATTCACCTCGTCAGCCCTCGAGCCCCGCGTCACCACGGGAAGCGTTTGCCGAAAATCACCACTGAACAGGACTGTGACACCACCCATCAAATGTTCGTTCCTGCCGATGTCCTGCAGGATTCTTTCCACGGCCTCAACTGCCTTCCTATTGGCCATCGTACACTCATCCCATATGATCAGAGAGCAGTTCTTGAGCACGTGTCCCTCATCGTTGTTACGTGACACACCACAAACAGGCGTTTTGGCGCTCTCGATGGGAATTTTAAACATGGCATGTGCTGTCTTGCCACTCGGAAGCAGTGTGGTAGCGATTCCCGACGACGCTACAGCAATAGCAATTTCGCCTTGCCTCCTGACCTCTGCAAGTATGCCAGTGGTAACAAATGTTTTTCCTGTTCCACCAGGAGCATCCAAGAAAAACATTTTACCCTGGTTTGCCCAACGCTTTCAAGGACGGTGTCATAAATTTGTTTTTGCTCTGAAGAGAACAAAGCGACATGGTCATTTCGTATGGTGGTCATTTCGCCCGGATCGTAATTTGTCTCAGCGTTATACTCCCGATTTCCACGGTCTCGATACGGTGATGATGGGGAGCTGGTAACCCATATTCGATCAATGGATTGCCGCCGATAGAAATGACCACATCTTGAAGTGAACTAAGACAGGTGTTCAGCACGCGTTCATCAGTTACTTCGACTTTGTCTCCAGTAGCACGCCTCAAAGCTCGTAGAAAATCTTCAGACAGATGACGGTGATACTTCTCCCACAAAGCTACCGGGTTCGCGATTCCATAAAACACCAAGATGATGGCAAACAGATGACGCATGCGGCTGGGACTGTCACTGACGCTAGCCTCCGCGAGGGTGTCATGAAATGAAATGATCATCATCAATGAACATAACTTTTTTGTAATACTTAACAACGCATTTTTTTCAAATTGTCTTCCTCAACTCTGCTCAAGATTTTGAGGGTTTTGTTGGAACTTGAATTTGTCAAAACGAACTATACGATACAACTTGTATGAAGAAAATGCACATCACCATCTATGAATTTTAAGAATAACTAACTACTTACCTCGCCAACATGATCAAATTTAAATTATTAATTTCCAAAAAATGTTAACATATAACTTGATTTGATTTTTATGAAATCTCATAGATGCCGCTGTTTTTAAATTGTCTTTATACTACTAACATTCATTAAACTATATTTCTCTGCCCAAGTTACTTAAATGGTGTAGTTTTTATAGTGTTAAGCTAGATAATAGCATGGCTTACTCAAAAACAACATTTAAATATGCGTCGTTAGATTACACGCTGTCACAGAATGCGTAAGAAAAATAAAGATTCACAGCTCCTCCCTCGTAGGTCAGAGTGATAATATGTAGCCTATATGTTGACCCGACCTCTTAGTAATATTCATGCAAAATTTGAAGTAAATTCATCCAGTACTTTTTGAGTTTATCCCGGACAGACAAACAGACAAACAGACAAAAATTCTAAAAACTATATTTTTGGCTTCGATATCGATTCTAGATCACGCCCCAAGTATTCTTTTGAAAAAATATTCAATGTACAGTTTTGACTTTCCTACGATTTTATTATATGTATATAGATATTTTCCCTACATTTTGGCAAGTTTTTGACATTCGTTTGTCGCCGAAATGAGACTGCGACTAGATTTTGAACGTTTTAAATTACGAGAATCAGCCTTCTGAAATTCTGCCCCAGTCGACCACAAGTGAGCTCGAAAAGTATCCAGTTTTACAAAGGCCGAAACAATAATAAAACTACATAAGTATTTTTGTCACGGACTCAAATTACTCAATTGTTGTCGCGGGTGATGGGAAACAATCCGTCACGTTTTACAAATTTAAACCCGATCCGTTAATAAATTGTGTTTCAGCTGCACGTCAAGTTTGAAAATCGACTGAAATTGGTGCTCGGTTACTCACTCGTCCGTTTCCAATGAAATGGACGAGTGAGTTGAAAAGCGTTCGGTTGCCTTTCTACAGCCACAGTGCGATTCTGTAACCATCTCGCCGTGAAAACTTAGGTGAAGTGAGCGTGGAGTGAGCTGTCAGTGTCATCCTGATGCTAGGGATTGATACCCTTGACAGTTTACTCTAATTGCTCTAAGCTCACTTCACCTAACTTTTCACGGTGAGATTTTTACAGAATCGATCGGCTGGTAGGTATATCAGAGGTATGGATGTAACGATAGCCATCTTAGCGGAGGCAGAAGTGAAGGCGGAGGTGAAGACCTTGACCCCCACAGATGCAGACTTGCAGAGGTTAATTGACGTAGAAGCTGAGGTGGAAAAATAAAGAAAAAATTGACAATTTGGTAAACAATATTAAAAAAAGAAGTAAAACAGAAAAAAGATACGGTTTTGTCACTTTTTGGGCGAATTCTTAGTGTTCATAAATTAAACCAGCTTCATTAAGCAGTTGCTTACTTGGTATTGAACCTGGCGGTGGTGGTGACGGTGAAAATTTGAGTTTTAACTTCAATTTCTCCTCTCCGCTTGGTTTTGGAGCTGATTTTCTTTAAAATACCTTCATTTCAACTCCGTTGGATACTTGCAGAAGCGGATGCGGAGCTACGATTTCTTGCAGAAGTTTCGCATTTGCGGAGGCGGGGGCCTAGTTCCGTTACAACCCTAATTTGAGGCCATGTTCGTAGCATATGGATAGATTTAAAGCAGAAAACAAATCACTTCTGACTCATACAGCAACAGGCCTTCTTCTCTTTTGCTGTCGGGTATTTACAAATTTTGTTTGTAATGTATAAACGGTGAAGGAACACATATTAAGCAATTATTTTCTTCGATTGTGAGGCATTTGACCTGTAGGTAATTGGACAACTCCCCAGGGATGTGCCTTATAGGCGTTGCACGGGGGGGTTCCGGAAGTGGTCTTTTAAAAGGAACCAGGACTACCCCTATGTACTGATGGTGACCACCGGGGTGGTTTTAGTGAGTTACAAATCCCACACTCCCCGACCTCCCTCCTCAGAGGTCGGGTGCCTTTTGAAGGTTTCCCCCCGAAAACAAAAAAAAAAGGTAATTGGACACAAACTGTTTTAACACGACTATGAAAAAGAAGAAAGGCTATTGCTGTATGAATCAGAAGTAACATTTTGAAAACCTAGATCATCCGTATAATATGTTTTTTACGGTGTAAATACACCAGCACTCTTTAATAGATTTTCAACTTTATTGCAAAAGTATAAGGTTCAAAGTTGACCGGAAAACTTTGACAGTTTCTGTCTGTTGGTAATTAAGCTGCCAAAATCAGAAGTAGTCTTCTCAAACTCCGGGCCACAAAGAGTAGTAGCTAAAACAAGAATTGGATGAATCTACTACCAGCATATTTTTGAGTTAGCAACACTGAACTTAAAAGCAGTGTGTATCATTAGTCATGCCAGAGAATCAATTACATTTAATAAACTCTGCAAAAGTTACACGACGTCAAATAACACCATTTATTATGGGAACCATTGTTCAGATAATGATTTATAATATTGCATAAGCGACGTTTCATGTTTATTATTATGTTGTAAGAGAAATTTTCGACGTTAATCGGTTTATAATTTTTGATATTGCGAAAAATTGGTTTGTTTATGTAAGCAGGTTAATTTTAATACAAGATTTGTGTTTTGTTCTACTGAATCCTGATAAGTACCGATTTATTTATCTGGTAGATAACAAATTTATATGTTTGTGGTAGAAAATAGTGCCGCTCTAATAACTGTTTTTAAGTCCCAGGTATTAATAGAATACGTACAATTTCGATTAATTCTTTAGCAACTCGATTTCGATTAGTTCTGTAAAACGTTGTCTATAGAACTACTCTACTTGTCCTAATACGAACCTTAACAAGCTGTACTGAATTGAACTCGCGAAGATCTTACCGCGTCTTAGCACTCTCTAAGGAAGATCTCAACAGTACTGATTGAATTCTGGATAATCCTATAGTAGTGGAAATTAACGGATCAAATGAGACATTCAAGGTATATTTTGTAACAACAGTAACTGCAGATGTTTTTGATGATCGCAAACAGGTCAATGAACTTAACAGAAAATGGTCTATAGTATTAAAAAGTTTCATTGAATCGAACTTTGAGAAGGTCTAAAGTAATTCAAACTTGTAAAACAATATTTTTTCATCTGCTTAGTGTCGTGATTTCATTGATTTATTTTTAAAAACATGCATTATTTAGTTACCGCATTATAATATCCACTGTGGCAACACTGTCAAAGTACGAATTAATAATATTGTAACAAACTTTTAAAATACATTTCCACTATGGCAACTAAATGTATTATTCTACTTTGGCAACACTTGGAAATAACGGTTAAGATATTAACGTTATTTCTGGGTGGGGCAAATATCGTTTTAAAATGGTAAACTGTGTAGTGCAAGTCAGTCGTTGATGGATTGTGAAAGAGTGCAATTGTGCAATTAAAAGTATCAGCAAGAAAAGGGTGTTTTTCTTAAAATTAGCCTTCTCCTGAAGCTTTGTTGGGGTCAGCTTCCAGTCTAGCAGAATACAGCTGAATACCAGTAATTTATGTGGAACGACTACCTATCTGGCCACCAAAATCCAGTTAATAATTGATTGAGATTGACCGTCGTGACCGAAATTCGATTGGAAGGATATCCTTCCAATCGAATTTCGGTCACGACGGTCAATCTCAACGGATAAGCCAAGTACACTGAAGAATTAATATAGTGCACAAGTGTGCACAGACACAGGTAAAACCCAGGTACTGGGCAACATGGTACCTCTTGTTTGGTGATACTCACACAACATCCATCGAAAAAGTAACCCTCAAAAACTTACAACTCACATCAAAAACAGCAGTTAAGAGGAAATGCGGTCGGAGAGACTATTGAAAAAGCCTAAGTAAAAAGTCATAATTCGAGGTTTGGCTCTCACCTATTGCCTCCTGCAATATTGGACCAATTTAAAAGATTTTCACTTCATAAATTGAATAAGAAGGATATATAAAGTTTCCTTTATGTTTTTCATTTTCATATTCATTTAGTTGTGAAATTTGTACAATAGGCCTCTTTGACATCAGCACCCTAATTGCGTAACACACTATCAATCAGAATCTGAATCATTTTGAAGCAAATTGTTAATCCATTGCTTCATAAGTTCGAAATTCGTTTTTGTTTGCTCAACACATACCTAAATAACGCAATGGATGTTGTTGAACTGTCAAAATGAAACCGATTCTCATTAATAATGTGTTACGCAATTGCCCTGCGGTGCCGTCATTTTTTGAGAGTTCTAGTGCTTATAAAAAGAATGTATCATCAAAAAGGAAAACATAGGGACATACAGATAATTAATATTTATTATTCTGTAAATAATCATTGTTTTATGGTCATGACCAGATAGAAAGACAGGCGAGACAGTTTCTATGGAGAAAAGACCACCCGCATTTCCTCTTAAAGCCTTCCCAGAAAACGAGTCTATAATAATTCAGTTCTAACTTGTACAAATTACTCCACCTGTTCAAGTTGTCGGACCAAGTCCAAGTTTTGCAATTACGCAGTCTAACTGGTACAACATTAATGGACCTGGCTGCGGGGGCCGTGGGAAGGGTTAGTTAAAACAGCCAAACAATCGGTGCTAAGTTAAATTGCGGGAAATAGAATACAAGGGTGTGTTGTTGGATTTTGGATTGTCGAGGAAAAAGATGAGGGTTAATCAATTTTTGAGGGTAAATCTGTAGTCATGGGGCTGATGTTACGTTCTCGAACTTGTAATTTATGCAAGTTTTCATTCCGGTAATATACAAAATTACAAATAATATAATTAGATTAATTCATTACATTATTTATTAGTAAGTGAAAGTGTGGCGAAAAGCTGACGGTAGATCTATGGTAAACACTGCCCAATATCAATATCATTGCAATATCCACATAGCAATTACTTGTATTTGCCATCGAGCGAGGATGTACCCAGGGTGTGCAGGACGTAACAAAATTTAAAAAACTTATTTAACTGCTCGTTCTATTTTTGCCATCGACACACGAGAAGATAGCAATTACGATATTACAACGTAAGCAAAACAACATGCCTTTTCAGCCAATAAATCGCTTCAAAAACTTCTGTCAGTTTCGCTTCAAACAGCAGAATGTACGAAATAATAAGGGCAGCGCATCGATTACCTAGCACCGGAGAGCGCCCTTAATTACTAAAGTTGGCGAGAACACGACACGCGTCTGAAGTAATTTGTTCGGAAGTTATAGACGTGGAAAATTCCTGTTGAAACTATTTTTAAAGCGCTATTATCAGAGGTTGAAGTCTTTAATATAAGTAAAGGTTGAAGATGATATATTTTTGCAAACGATGACAGGGCAACTGTAGAGTAAAATTTTAGAGGCTTTCTTTTGACTCAATCAACTCAGTCTATCGCAGTCCTCTGCTGGACATAAGCCTCTCCCAGGCTGCGCCACATCACCCTGTCCTTCATCTTCCGAATCCAGTGTGTCCCAGCCACTTTATGAAAGTCCTCGTTCCATCTAGCTGGGGCGCGTCCTACACTACGCTTGTCAATATGCGGTCTCGACGTCTCCTTCACCTTTCATTGGTCTCTCGACAAACATAGCTAGCCCTTTGCAACATTAGCTTGCTTACTCTCCAAGCTGCTTCTTTTGGCTAAATAACAATAAATGCACATTGAGGCTTATCTTTGGAAATCTCGCTAAACTTTCGTTCTCCGTCGACAAGATTTGTAAACCATTGTCAGATTGGCGCAAAATTGGCTGACGGATTTAGATAGCACACGATAGCTTATAACCTGAATTAACACATAGGGTACTTTTAATCCCGGTAAAAAATATCACACAGAAACGTACCCGTGTGATATTTTTCGACATCCACGCGGGCGATGCCGCAGAAGTTAGGGTGAAGTAAAATATTTTGAAATTAATCATTGTTTAAAAAAATGCAATACAAATAATGGTGAAAGGGTGGTTTTAGTTGTTGGTTGTTTTTGAACGGAATAAATCTGCAATATTCACAAGCCCTAATTTTAAAAACTTTTCATCAAAACGTGCAATAAATTACATTGAGCCTTCAGTTTTCAATTTACAATAATGGAATGGAATGGGGAGTTGTCGAGGATCTACAAAATTTATTGATGGAATGTGTCCAATATGAGTCCAGTTATAGAAATAATTTAGTAAGGTCCCTGAATTTGAACAGAACTGATGTAGGCATTCTATCCCAACCAAATGGCGACGATGCGAAGGGTTTGTTCAAATTCATGGCCCACGTTCTGTGAAAGTACAATTGTTTAGGATACGATGGGACTGGCATACGCTATGCGTAAAAGCCCTTATAAATAAATAAAGAATAAAAAAAAAATACAATAAAATCTACTGGCCATTCCAAACAGTAAGCATCAGATAACACGAAAAACTTTAATACATTTTTCAATTCATTTTGATTACCTACTGAATTATAAGTCTGTGTGCAATTTAATCCTATCACTCCATATAAAATCTCTGTTCTCTAAGAAAATCTACTCAAAGCTCGCACACAATTTGACACGCGTAATTCACCGTGTCAATGACGCATGAGATAAAAATACGTGTGGGTTTTTTTTAGAAAAAGTAATCTAGCAAATGTTATGTGGGTGTATGATTGTAATCGGATATTGTTTGAAAATATTAATTTATGAACTGCTTTATCCTCGCTGTATGTTTTTATTATAACACCCTTTTTTCAGAGTTAGATTTATTTTCTTTGTCAGCTAACAAAATTCGCATTGATCTACTTAGAATGATTGTAAAAGCAGTTGATTAACCGTTTTTTCGTATATGTTTAAATTTTAGTATTATCAGAATAAAATTTATTAACTTGTAAGATTAATTAGTAATGTTGTACAGTCAACAGCAAAAGTAGATGATGAAAATCAGAAATTCAATACTAATGAACGGAGTTCGCGTCAGAACTGTGTGGCGTCGAAGTAGTAAATGTTTGGTATAATTTACAATCACATACTTTTGAATCATTACGACGCCACACAGTTCTGACGCGAACTCCGTTCATTAGTATTGAATTTCTGATTTTCATCATCTACTTTTGCTGTTGACTGTACTCGTGCTCTTCCTGATTACAATTTGAATTTGTAACATGTGGATAAATAACTTAGTTAGTTACGCACTGATATTTCTAGATTTAAGCTATTACGTATTATCCATATATAGTTTCTAACTGTTGGTTTTCCTTAATAAATAAAATAAAATTAATGTTGATTTTAGATTTAGGATTACACGTAAATGGACTCTGTTGTTGGAAAACACCACAGAACAGATAAACAGACAATATTGGATGTTCCGCCTTAATTTGACACTATTATTTATATAATTATGTATTTAAGAAGTCCACATTATTCGTACCGTACCCGCAACTTTTGGCTTTAAAATTAAAGCGAAAAATTGCAAAAGTTTAATTAACAAAATTACAGTAATTTTATCGATATAATTTATCGACCTTTTGGTCCCCGTAACATACATGAGAATTATATTGCTGTGTGAGTGTACGTCAAACGCAGTGTTTGCGTTAGTGTGACAACCAATAGCAAACACGCGATCTAAGTGTATGTTGTTTATTTGTGTGCGTAATGCGCGTACGTATGGATCTCTTGCTTGTAGTGGAATGAAAGAGCGGGAGACATGCGGCGACACGCGTTCTAATACAAATCAGGAACTATTTCCTTTCTAACCTCTTTTATCTGTTCTGTGGAAAACACCGACCTCATCTACTTATGTAGTTAAAACTAGATTACATAATCAGCCATGTTCCCATTGCTGGGACACAGGCCTCTGAGAGGGAGAGGGTTGTAATCCACCACGTGAGCCCAGTACGGGTTGGTAGATGTCACATGTCTTCAAATTTGTGGTTCTAGGACAAGCCCGTTTCCTCGCGATGTTTTCCTCCACCATTTTGAAAGCAGTGGTGATGAATGAAATAATTTTTACAAAGTAAAGTGCCTCTCTGGGTTCGAACTTACGACCTGTAGACTCGTAAGTCGCGACCGTTACCTCTGGGGCCACCACTGCTCAACCAAACTAGATTAAGTCGGTGTTTGTTTGACGTGAAAGGTAAAAACCAATTTTCAATAATATTACCATTTTATTAAGGGCCTATACTACCTCAAATGGCTTAGCATGATCCTCCGCTATGTCGAAAATACTGCAGCATTAATTTTGAAATATATGGTAAAGTTGAGGATTATTTTTAGGTCCTAAGTTTGACGAACACACGATTCCATAAAATTTACTCGATAGAAAAAAAATCCAAAGTTACCTCCAAACGCTGGTGTTCAAAAAATGCTTCAAATTAGATTATGAAACTTTGTATACTAACCGAACTAACTATAAAACAGGTCTTGCGTTTTTTTATTATTTTTCAATTATTTTCACCGTAAAAAGCAAATACTTAAACTATTGGCGCTGCCTACCGCCTAGCACCGCACTCTGTCTCACTCTCACTCAGTCCGCGAGCAGTATCGTGCGAGCGAGATAAAGGGTGAATTTTAGCTGAGGTAGTATAGGCTCTTAAACAGTACTTACATAAGAAGAACACCGGTGACTGAAAAGTTTTGGGGAAATCGGTTGTCAAGGTATGGACATGTAATATGGAGGAATAAGGAAAATGTCGTCAGGAAAGTATTGAGTATGAATTTGGATGGTATTTAATTTCCCCTACATGTTATCGACGTGTTTTATTTAATTTGAAAAAGCTTCATGACGTCTCTTCCGGCACATGACGGGGGCCGCTCTGAAAACGAGCGTTTAGTAAAAGGTGTTTCTCGACTTGATCGAGCCCCAGTCTACGCGCAGTTCTTGACTTATATAGCAGCGTAAGAGTTAATTGTATACTGTCGTTCTTGTAGTAAAAAAAAAAAAAATTGAGGGTGTTAATTCCCATAAGAAAATGTTGTGATGATGGCGATGAAAACCAGCGCTGGGGCTCTGTCTTGCACAGGGTCGCAGCATAATGCTGAGCGATAGCCGTTTTGCGTGGATGTGACGCATGTCTCCCCCTACCTTTTATTTATTTTATTTTTTATGTTTTTGTTGTTTTTGCGTCATGTTCACCGCAAATAAACGTATTTTCTTTCTTTCTTTTTTCTGATGGCAAAAAAAATAAACGAAAAAAAAATATGAAAATGAATATGAAGGGTCAGGACGGCCTGGAGGCCCTTCACCAGAACTCATCTTCTTCTAATTATGTAGGTAGGTGGGCGCGGAAATAGAAATGAATGACTTCAGATCACAATCGACGTATTTTAATCAGCATACACAGAAATTACGACACAATTAGGTAATTAACAATTACTACTATACGAAATCAACTTAATTGAAGCTTGAAATAGCGTGATGGCGAAGATTCTGAGCGATTCGTCACAAGCGTGGTGCGCGGGCGCCGTCTCGTTCAAAAGTGAGTTTAAGATGGCCGCCCGCACTACCATCGACAATGACGCTTCGCTAGGTTGACATTGACAGTCCTGTCAACCTGACGTTTGACGTTTGACGTAAACGCCGTCACGGCCGGACTGACCTTCGACCGTCCTCGGGCGATTTATCTGAAACAATTTAAGATAACTGCATAGTCCGTTCGCTCATCCTGACTTAATCATTTTCATCAGCACACAAACACTAAAATCGTTTAATGACTTGGACTAACCAGGCAAGTGTATCGCTTAGCCAACCGTGAGGTGTGACTCGGACTACACTTCAGTAAGACCAGTCGACAAACGCATTAGGTACCAATTCAGGCTAGAATTTGGCCCAGACAACACATTTTCGTCCTTGTAAACATCTAGACAAGCCAATCCTAACAAGGATGTGGCCCGGACGACACAATTCGTCTCACAAATAGCAGGCGATCATCCAGGACAAGTCAGCCCTCTCGAGGGACCTGACTCGGACGACAAATTTCGTCAGATGACGCTAAATAAACTGCTGTGACAAGTCAACCAGACAATGACTCGGACGACACATTTCGTCTACCATCTGTGACGAGTGTAGTGTGTCCTCTAACTACTCGCCCTGGAATAGTAGGGACGACACTTCTTCGCCCAGGATCAACCATTTGTACAATTCATCATAATTATAGGAATGTTACAGTACAGTGACGATAGTTTGTACTATACCTACCTATGATAGTGAATTGTCCTGTTCCGAGTGCACTTCAACTTCATGAAGGACCTCCCATGTTTCAGGGTCTGAGTGTACGCTCAGGGTGTCTGAGTTTGCAGTGACAGTGTGTGAGTCAGCCGAAGCAATGTCCGAGCATACGGTCAGGGTCTCGAGACGGTCTAATGACTCGTTATCATTATTTGAGCACATGGTATTTCCTACATCATCAGACGCCGTCTCGGCCTCAACTTCATTTAAAAGACTAGACGCGATTTCAAGTAATCCACTATGTCCCCGGGGTACTGCGCGCAAATTCTCGTGGGAATATTTAAGAGTTCGATTGGAAGCATCTACTATGCTTTTAAGTATATAGCGATCATTATTTAGAACTTCTTTTATAACGAATGGACCCCTAAATTTCCTGTCCAACTTTGTTTGATTACGTTCACAGTTTTTGATGAACACGTAATCACCTTTAGAAAATGGTTTAATTTTTGCGCGGCCACGATTGAATCTAACAGTTTCGGATTCAGCAGCTTTTTGGATGTTTGCTGATGCATCCTCCCTAATTGAATCAATATCCAAGCGAACCGCGTTGTCTTTGTTAGTGCAATTTATTTTGGACATACCCAGCGAATCGGAACGAATCCCGAACATAAGCTCTGATGGGGAATATTTGGTTACGGTAGATTTTGTACTATTTAGGGCAAGCTGAATATTCCCTAATTCGTCGCGCCAGGTCTTATTAGGATCGTTTTCGACGATAGTTAAAAGGCTCTTTAAAGTACGCATCACTCGTTCAACCTGGCCATTGGCTCTACTTGCACCCGTCGCAATAAAGTGAAGTTCTATTTTATGCTCATCACAAAAACTTTTAAAATCAGAACTGATGTAGCAACGACCTTGATCTGCGATGATTCTTTTTGGCGCTCCAAAAAGATAAACTGCTTTTTGCAGTGCATGTATTGCACTCTTTGCATCAACAGACGTGGTATGTTCGAGTAAAACGTACTTCGTAAAACCGTCAATAATTACTGAGCAATACTCCTTCCGGTCGCTCTTCCCGCTGAGCTTTCCCGAAAAGTCAATATGAACTGTGTGCCAAGGCACAGGCACTTTAGGAATCGGGTGAAGCTGAACGGGCTGAGCTCCCGACGGGCCTTTAGAAGCCTTGCAAACTATGCACGAATCTATGAATTTCCGAACACATTTAGACATATCTGGAAACCAATACTTCTCATAGAGCTTGTCTAACGTTTTATCCCTACCTAAATGTTGCAATTCATTGTGAATATGATTTATGAGGGTCCAAATAAGAGATCGCGGAACTACTGGCAGCCAGGAGATCACTTTATTACGAACAATTTTCCTATAAAGGATGCCTTCTCTGACATCATATGTTTGGGCTACGGTTTCAGGAAAACTGTTATTGTAGTATTTTGTGATAAGGTCTTGGATTTCAGCATCCGTTTTTTGTTCAACTGATAACCAACCTTGGTGGAGCTCAACAAATTGAACAGATTTAGTTTGCACCTTTTTAGACTCTAAGGGAGTAACCGAATCAGAATTTAGAATAGGATTTCGAGACAAAAAGTCGGCGTGTCCCATTCTGCTGCCTTCGCGATAAACGATATCGAAGTCGTAAGCCTGCAAATATGCCCACCAACGATATACACGGGGAGTTAAATCCTTCTTAGACTTTGATGCCTTCAACGAATTACAGTCCGTAACAACTACAAAACTCCTACCATAAAGATAGTGTCTGAAATGTTCTACCGCTCTAACGACTGCTAACGTCTCTAGCTCGTAAGAGTGGTAGCGAGACTCTGCATCTGACGTTCGACGGCTGAAGTATTCTACAACGTGGGGAAGGTCGTCTTTCTTTTGTAAAAGGATCGCTCCGTAACCGTCCGAGCTAGCGTCTGTATGTAATTCTGCGGAGAGTTCCGGGTCAAATATGGTAAGTACGGGTTCAGATGTAAGAATGTCTATTAACCTTTTGCGTATTCTTTCATGTTCAGTAGTCCAAGTAATTCGCCCTTTTAATTTTGTAAGAGGATATAAGGGACCCACAACCCGGGTGAAATCGGGGATAAATTTCCGGAAATAGGACGCTAATCCCAGAAACTGCCGGACATTCGTAGCTGACTTCGGTTCAGGGGCATCTACCAATGCTTGAATTTTCCGCGAATTGGGTCTGATCACACCAGATTGCACAGAATATCCTAAATAATCGATCTTTTGCTTCATGAATTTACATTTTTTGAGGTTTAATGAAAAACCAGCTTCTGACAATGCGGCCAATACGTCATCAAGACGCTGTAGACCCCCAGAGATGTCCACAGAGTGGCACAATACGTCATCCATGTAGATTAATGGTTTATCTTTTAAATTACTAATGGCTCTTGTGATACATCTCTGAAAGACTGAAGGCGCATTTCGCAAACCAAAGGGCATAGCAAGATATTCATATTGGCCTTCATTGGTAACAAAAGCCGTCTTCTGCACTGAATCGGGATGAACAGGAATCTGGTGAAATCCAGCAGCCATATCTAACGAGGAGAAGAAATTGGCCCCAACAAGCTGATTGATTTGTTCCTCTATACGGGGCAAAGGGTAACGTTCAGGCACGGTATTGGAATTTAGCTCCCTGTAATCGACACATAATCTATCTGTATTGTCCTTCTTTTTAACAAGGACAATGGGGCTTGCAAAAGGAGAAGAACTCTCCCGAATCACTCCTGCATCTAATAATTTTTGGACCTGTTCCCTGATTATTTGTTTTTCTATGGGAGCGCGTTTAGTGGGACACCTATATACGACCTTTTGCGGATCCACTAATCTAAGTTCACATACCCCTGTTTTAACCCGTTTGGTAGGTATACCTTCTATAAAATGATTTGAATACTTTCTTAAAATTGAAATCAACATTTCTTTATCGTGCCCCTGCAGATCTGTGTCAATATAATTTAAATCTGATGTAACTAAAGTCTTATTACAAAAATGAGATTGCTCTTTGGTGTATATTACTAGGTTATCATTATCAATTTTCACGCATAGCCCTAAATCAAAGATATCCCTACCAATTATTATAGGATCTGTTATATTACAATCGGGAACCACATGGAATAGCAAGCTTATTAAACGTTCATCGAACTTAACTTCGCTCTGAATTTGTGTAACGCATTGAATGTCATTGCCTCCGATACCACTGAGATAAACGATATCTTTACGCACAGTACCCAAGAGCTTATCGCGAAAACTTTCCTTTATAAGTGTACAAGACGAACCACTATCGAATAAAAAAGGGACAAGCTCACCGGATGATGTTTCCAAAGTACCCCTAGAAGGGCGGTGCTCGCACTGTTGAACCTCCTTGACCGCAGCCTTGCTTCCGTTCTTCTTGTCGGGGCAGTTAGTTGTCACATGCCCCTTTTGTCCACACGTGTAGCAGGTCACTGAAGTAATGTTCTCCGAAGCGCGTGATGAGCTCGGTGTGTCTTGAGATATAGGTCCGGAATGATCACGACGTTTTCTACATTCTGCGAAGCGGTGACCCATTATTCCACAGAAGCTACATCTGCCTGAGAACCTTTCGGTGGGACGATAGCGCTTGATTTCAGGTTCGTTGATTTCTCCACCATCCGACCGACGCTTGAGAGATACACCTCCCAGTATTCGGAATAATTGAGTGCGAGTGGTGATATTGTGAGCGTTTAACTCGCGACGTATCAGGCTGTCCTTTTGACAGAGCACTGAAATCACAAATCCAGTTGCCACCTCTTCGGGCATCACGACCTTTGGAATTCGTTCTATCAAGTTCCACAGCCGAAGTGCAGATTCTGAAGCTGTTTCTTTGGCTCCGATTTGAAATCGTAAAATGTCATCGAAGTAGTCCTGAAGTAATTTAGGTTTAGAAAACTTCGCTATAAGAGACTCCTTGACTACGCTCCAGGTCATTTCTTGTAGGTTCAATTTGGTAATGCAAGATGCAGCTCGTCCTTTCAAAGCACTCGTAAGAGCCATGAGTAAGTCTATTCCATCCAGACCCCTCTTTTGAACGATGGCTTCTGTTATATTGCACCAACCATCAATGTCAGCATCAGGGTCGTCTGGATTGAAGGGTAGCAATTGCGGAGGATGATTACTGTTCACAGTTGGTACTTGCTGAGCCGCCAGAACTCGAGATAGAAGCGTCTCCATGTTGTTGAGTAATTTCTCGGCATCCGTTTTGATCTGCTGGCCCTCAACTTGGACCTCGTCGCATCCCACTTCTGATGAAGGGTCAGGACGGCCTGGAGGCCCTTCACCAGAACTCATCTTCTTCTAATTATGTAGGTAGGTGGGCGCGGAAATAGAAATGAATGACTTCAGATCACAATCGACGTATTTTAATCAGCATACACAGAAATTACGACACAATTAGGTAATTAACAATTACTACTATACGAAATCAACTTAATTGAAGCTTGAAATAGCGTGATGGCGAAGATTCTGAGCGATTCGTCACAAGCGTGGTGCGCGGGCGCCGTCTCGTTCAAAAGTGAGTTTAAGATGGCCGCCCGCACTACCATCGACAATGACGCTTCGCTAGGTTGACATTGACAGTCCTGTCAACCTGACGTTTGACGTTTGACGTAAACGCCGTCAAATAAAATGAAATTTTATGTTGTGTGATGATGTTATGTGTGTATGTATGTGTTGTTGTTTTTATTGTGGTGTTGTGTTGTTGTGTTTGTTGTTGTTGTGTGTTGGTATAGTTGTTTGTGAAATAAAAAACTAAAATAGTATTGTAAGTCTATTGTATTGTATTTCTTGTACGCAAAATACGCGCATTGACGTGAAGTTGCGGACACTAGCCCGTTTGACCTATTACTATTAGTATTGTAAATCTACATACTTACTTCTACTTACATTTTTAGGAATAAAATGAAACCTGACCTAATTGGCGAAGCCGTGTCAATCATTCATAATTTTAACTTAAATTATGAATGATTGTCACTTTGATTTTGATTTTAATATTGCTTGTAATTTTAATTTGACTTTTGGTTTTGATTTTAATTTTTGATTGTAATTTTGATTTAAATATTAATTGTGATTTTGATTTGACTTCTGATTCGGATTTTATTAATTTTATTTAAATATTGATTGTGATTTTAACTTGACTTTTAATTCTTTATTGTAATTTTGATTTTTTTATTTTGTAAGTTTCTGTTTGTTTGCTTTTAATACTGTAAATTATGGTTTTATATATAGATAGCTTTATATCCCATCATGTAATGCTTGTGAAAACCTATTAATTTTAATTTTAGTTAAGTACTCAAATATAAAGCTTTAATTATAGTTCAGTGCTTGTGGCACATCTTATTTGTTTATGGGGCATGCGGTGCTAACCTGTAATTAATTGTTACACTAACCTTAGTTATATACTTAATTTTTATTAAATGTTATCAGTAGCTGAGCGGCAGTTGTGGTGGGGGGTCAGAGCGGGCCCGGTGTGCACTTACCCTGCCGCCGGGCAGGCAGGAGGGGTAACCCTGCTGCCACCGCTAATCTCGTAGCCCTGGAGACAGTTAAGGTCATGTCTCTGGCTGTTGAAGGGGGTCGAGGGTCTTGGCTTAACCGCCCGGACCGCGAGGAAGATTAACCTCTATAAAAAATTCCCCAAACCTCCAAGCGGCGGCGCACCGTGAGGGAGGTACTAAGCTTGGCTAATGGGTAGCTTGATTTAGTCGCTAGTGCGAACCACTATTTTTTTTGAGTCAATACAACATGAAATATACTCGTGGGTACAAAATGGAATCTAGCAAACAAAATAAAAACAAAGAAACGGAAGAGGTGAGGAGTGATGCGGAGTCGGAGTCCGACGCCGCATCTGGAGGTGCAAGCACGGGAGGCTCAGGGAGCCCCAGCCGTGCCAAGAAGGTGGCCGCTGCTGCGAAAAAGTCTCGCAGCAAGCGGCCAAGGTCAGAGGACGACCAGGGGTCCTCCTCTGACGGGGAGCTGGCCTCGGCTCGGAAAATCCCCACCAGCAGGCGGGGAGGAGTCCGGGAGCGAGGCAAAGGGAGGGGGCTCACTGCCCGGGAGGCGGCAGAACTGGCGGAGGAGCCAACAAAGGAGGCGGAGGCCGGTCGCGCGGTCGCTTCGGGGTCCTCTGGCGACGAGGCGGGTGCGGTTGGCACCCCCGGGGCGGACCGCAAGCGCAGGTTTGCGGCGTTCGTGGAGGCCGCGATCCGGGACGTGTCCCTGAAGAAGCTGCAAGCTTCAAAGAACAGGGCCATAGTCTCGGCAACGGCCTCCATCATGGAGGCAGCGGAGGCGGCCAACTACGTCGGCCCTTCGGCCGGCGAAGTGGCCGAATTGCGAGCCGAGGTCGCCCGCCTGACGGCCGCGATGGAGCATCTCCGAGAGGAGAACGGGAGGCTCCGGGCAGACCTGGCCACCTTGAGGAGCACCGGCAGGGCGCAGGCGGAATTACCGAGCCGGCCTATCCCGGTGGAGAACCAGGTCCTGGACCTGGTTCGGCAGGAGCTGGCGGCCTTCCAGGCGTGGTTTTCCGTCCTGGAGGGCATAGTCCTGCGCCCACCTCTGGCGGGCAAGGCGGCGGCCCCGGGGCCGAAGGCGGCCTCGTACGCGGCCGCAGCGGCAACGGCCGCCCCTAAACCCGGGCCGTCAGGCCGGGCTCAGGTGCCGGCCAAACCAGCGTCTGCTGGCGGAGCCCCGGCGAGGGCGAAACCGGCGTCGGCTGGCGGAGCCCCGGCGCCGGCTAAACCGGTGCCTGCAGGCGGAGCCCCGGCGACGGTAAGGCCGGCTCCTGCTGGCAAAACCCCGGCGCCGGCCCGGAAGAGGGGCGGAGGGGGAGGGAAGGCGAAGGCCCCAGAGCCTACGCCCGGCCCCCAAAACACTCCCACTTCTGCCGCGACCGACGCCGAATGGCAGGTGGTCGGGCAGAAGAAGAAGGCGGCCAAGGCGGCCAGGAAAAAGGCGCAAAGGCGGCGCCGCAAGGAGCGAGCCGTCGCAGCTAGGCTTCGCGCCCCGAAGACCGCGGCTGTAGTAATAACACTGCAGCCGGACGCGGTCAAGAAGGGCGTGACGTACTGCGACGTGCTCACAAAGGCCAGAGCGACGGTGGACCTTCAGGAGCTGGGGATCACCGGGGGCCTCCGGCATAGGGTGACCGCCACTGGCGCCCGCATGCTGGAGATCCCCGGCGCAACGAGTGGCCCCACCGCTGACGCCCTAGCTGAGAAGCTAAGGGCGTCCCTGAATGCGGAGGAGGCACGAGTATCCAGGCCCGTCAAGTGCGCAGACATGCGCATCTTGGGCCTGGATGACTCCGTAACGGAGAGAGAGGTGGTGGCCGCCGTCGTCAGGGCGGGCGGGTGTCTGGTCGACCAGGTGAAGACGGGCACCATACGTCCTGACTTCGCGGGTATGCGTACCGTAACGGTAAGCTGCCCCGTGACGGCGGCCAGAAAAATTGTGGAGGGCCGAAGGCTTCTGGTCGGCTGGGTTTCGGCGCAGGTTAAGCTGCTGGAACCCAGACCTCTGAGGTGCTTCCGATGCCATGTGGGGCACCACGTAGGCGTCCAGTGCACCTCGGAGGTGGACCGCAGCACTCTGTGCTTCCGCTGCGGTCAGCCCGGACACACGGCCGGCTCGTGCAGCGCCGCGCCGCACTGCGTCGCATGTGCGGCTGCCGGCAAGCCGGCCGAGCACCGGGCAGGGAGCGGGTGCTGCGTTCCACCCGACGGAGCCAAGAGGAAAGGGAGGCCCTCCGCCACAACCGCCGCCACCACCACCGTCGCTGCCGCCTCTGCTGCCGCCGCCGCCGCCACCACCGCCGCCGCCGCCACCGCCACTGCCGCTGCCGCCACCGCCGTCACCGCCGCTGCTGCCGCCACTGCCGCCACCGCCACCGCGGAGGGGCCCTCGCAAGGGACCCAGGAGGGGGCTGAAATGGAGGAGTGATGGCTCCATTACGCCTCCTCCAGGCGAACATCAACCACTGCGCCTGCGCCCAGGACCTGTTGCTCCAGAGCATGGCGCAGTGGTCGATTAACATCGCCGTGGTCGCTGAGCCGTACTTTGTCCCGCCCAGGGATGACTGGGTGGAGGACCTGAGCGGCTCAGTGGCCCTAATTTCGTCGGCCGCCGCCGGCACCCCGTCCCTCGAAGGAGTCACGAAGGGACAGGGGTACGTAGCAGCACGGTTCGGAGAGATAGTAGTAGTGGGAGTGTACTTCTCTCCGAGCCGAACTCTCGCCGAGTTCCAGAACTCTTTAACAGAGTTGAGTGTCGTCGTCGCCGGAAACCATCGCTTCCCCGTACTGGTGCTCGGGGACTTCAACGCCAAGAATTTGGCCTGGGGTTCCCGTCACACGGACGTGCGGGGCAGGATGGTGGAGGACTGGGCTCTGGAAACAGGCCTGGTCGTCCTAAATCGGGGTTCTGTTCCCACGTGTGTGCGGATGCGTGGCGAGTCCGTGGTGGACATTTCGTTCGCCAGCCCCGCTCTGGCACAGAGTGTTATTGACTGGCGCGTCATGGAGGAGGTGGAGACCTACTCCGATCACCGGTATATCCGGTTCGACGTCTCCACCCAGACCTCCAGCGCGCCGGTCCAACAGGCCCCGAGTGGTCCGCGGTGGGCGCTGAAGCAGCTGGACCGGGAGCTCCTCCTGGAAGCCTCGATCGTGCAGGCCTGGGTGTCATCACCGGACATGCCTGCCGATATCGACGATGAGGCGGAGTGGTTCCGGGGGGCCATGTCCGAGATATGCGACGTGGCAATGCCCCGAGTCCGGCCAGGACGCGCCCGACGTCAGGTGTACTGGTGGTCGCGGGAGGTGGAGTCGCTACGCAAGGCGTGCGTCGACGCGCAACACCTGTACACCAGGCACCGCAGGCTCCGCATCCGCCCTCCGGATGCGGAAGCCACGGAGGCGGAGCTGTACGAGGGGTACAGAGCGGCGAAGACCGCCCTCCGCGAGGCTGTCCAGCGGGCCAAGGATATGGCCCGCGAGGAGATGGTGGAGACTCTGAACAGAGATCCATGGGGGCGCCCTTATAAAATGGTGCGGAATAAACTCCGCACCTGGGCCCCCCCGCTGACGCAGAGTCTCCGCCCCCAGCTGGTGGAGGAGGTGGTGAGCGCTCTGTTCCCTTCACGGGCGGAGCATACTCCCCCGCCCATGGCTCCGCCACTTGCGGTGCCTGAAGCGGACCACGCGGACGACGACGACATCCCTGAAGTGACCGGGGTAGATCTGAGAGTGGCGGTAAATAGGCTGAAGGCCAAAAATGCCGCCCCAGGACCCGACGGCTTGCCGGGTAAGGCCTGGGTCCTGGCCTCAGGGGCTCTCGGGCCCCGACTAGAGGCGCTCTTAAGCGCATGCATGGAGAGGGGCCAGTTTCCACTCCGCTGGAAGACGGGGAAGCTGGTCCTCATACAGAAGCCAGGGCGCCCTGCGGACTCTCCGTCCGCATTTCGGCCCATCGTGCTGCTCGACGAGGTCGGCAAGCTCTTTGAGAGAGTGATTGCGGGCCGCCTCGTCGGGCACCTGGTGAGGACGGGGCCGGATCTTGCGGACAGCCAGTTCGGCTTCCGCAAGGGGCGCTCGACGGTGGACGCCGTCATGCGCGTGAGGGCCCTCACGACGGGGGACGCGGTGTCCCGGGGTGGGGTGGTCGTGGCGGTGTCACTCGACATCGCCAACGCTTTTAACACCCTGCCCTGGAGTTGCATTGGGGAGGCGCTCCGGTATCACCGGGTGCCGACCTACCTCCGTCGAGTAGTCGGGGCGTATCTGACGGACAGAGCCGTCATCTACCCCGGTCGCAACGGGGAATGGAACCGGCGAGAGATGTCGTGCGGTGTCCCACAGGGATCGGTTCTGGAGCCGCTCCTGTGGGACATCGGTTACGACTGGGTGCTGCGGGCCGATCTCCCTGATGGAGTCAGCGTGGTTTGCTACGCTGACGACACGCTAGTCCTGGCGCAGGGGAGGTCGCATCAGGCGGCGGCCGACGCGATGACACGCGGGGTTGCGATAGTCGTGGAGAGGATCCGGCAGTTCGGTCTCGAGGTGGCATTGCACAAGTCCGAGGCCATGTCTTTTCATGGGCCTCGGAATGGGCCGCCTTCGGGATCCCAACTAACGGTAGGAGGGGTTCACATCGGCGTCGAGACAACGATGAGGTACCTGGGTCTCGTCCTCGACAGCCGGTGGAACTTCGTCGAGCATTTTCGACGTTTGGCTCCCAAATTGGAACGGGCCGGGGCCGCCTTCAAGCGGCTCTTGCCCAACCTGAGGGGGCCAAACGCCTCCTGCAGGAGGCTTTACGCGGGGGTCGTGCGGTCCATGGCCCTATATGGGGCCCCGGTGTGGGCGCGTTCACTGCGGCGGCGAGCCGCCCATTACCTGAGCGCGCCCCAGAAGGTGGTAGCCATAAGGCTAATCCAGGGGTACCGCACGATCTCGGGCGAGGCGGCAAGCCTCCTTGCCGGACTGCCGCCGTGGGATCTGGAGGCGATAGTCCTCGCGCGCCTGTACGAGTGGCGCGCGGAGGCACTACGCCGGGGGGAAACTCCGCTTCCGCGGCAAATCGCAGCGGAGCGGACCGACCTCCGGCGCGATCTCATGGCGGCATGGAAAGAGCGACTGTCGCAACCCAGCGCAGGGCACGCCGCGATAGCGGCGGTAAGACCCCTCTTTGAGGAGTGGCTAGAGAGGCGCCACGGCGCCCTCACCTACCGCCTGACGCAGGTCCTCACCGGACACGGGTGTTTCGGGAGGTTCCTGCACATTATCGGGCGGGAGGATACGCCCGGGTGTCACCACTGCGAGGGTCGCCTGGAGGACACGGTGGAGCATACGGTGGCGGTATGCCCCAATTGGGCGGAGCACCGCCGTGTTCTCGCAGAGGCGATCGGCAGCGGCGGCGACCTCTCGCGCCCGGCCCTGGTTCAAGCCATGGTCCGGGGCGAGAGGGAGTGGGAGGCAGTCACCTCCTTCTGCGAAGCAGTCATGCTAGCGAAGGAGGTGGCGGGACGGCTGAGGGAGAGGGCCTCACGCCCCAGCCGCCGCGGGAGACGCCCCGGGCGTCGGGAGCCGCGAGACGACTCCCGGCCACCGTAGGCGCGGGCCTGTGGGCGGAGAGTAATGGGTAACTCTCCGTCCGATCAGGACCAGGCCCGTGCCGGACGGCGCGTACGTGTTCCACGCGCGCCTCAAAGAGATGTCAGCAGCAAGGAAGGGGCCCGAAAGGGCCGAAGCCTGCCGGGGCAGCGGGATTGTCCGAAAGGGTTACCGCTACCCCGGAACACAAAGGGCTAAGGAAGGAACACGGGTGGGTTTTAGTCAGTAAGAGTCTGACACTCCCTTCTGCTCCACCCAGAGCGGGAGGGGTCATTGGATGATTTCCCATCCACAAAAAAA
Source organism: Globia sparganii (assembly GCA_949316385.1). NCBI lineage: Eukaryota > Metazoa > Arthropoda > Insecta > Lepidoptera > Noctuidae > Globia > Globia sparganii. Next base: position 3,254,026 of record OX438655.1, on the reverse strand, counting down.
AAAAAAAAAAAATCAGTGTAAACAACTGTTGGTTGGCCAATAAAGAAAAATAAAAAATACTTACTTCTACTTACATTTTTAGGATCAAAATAAAACCTAACCTAATTGGCGAAGCCGTGAGGCGCACAATACAATTTTAAGTTTTTTTTTTGTTTTTTTTTTGTGTTTAAGTGATTATTGTGAGCCTTACTTAAACTGGGTCAAATAAACTTATTTTTTTTGACCGCAACTTTCTGATACACGCTGCACAGGTACCTACCACAGAAATTGATGTCATAGTCAGGAGCACCAATGATATAGCGCTACCCAAGTGACGATAAATTTTAAGTCTATTACTACCCCGCGTTCAAACTATCAGCAGGCAATTATCTATTTATCTATCCCACCTCTAAACAGCCTATACCGATTTTATTCCCAGTTGTGTAATTTTGAATTTTAGTCCTAACTTAGCTGTGTCCGCGATTTCGTTCGCGTACAACATGTCGGATGGGTTTTAAATTTTTTGCGCGGAATCCTAATTTAAAAAAAAACAGTAGCTTATCACATGCTTAATAGATTCAAATTCAAATATTTATTGCTCAACGCAGTACATTTTTTACATTTCCAGATGTTAAGTGAATGCCTACTCCACTGTATCGTACCAATTCAGGCATGCAAAATTCATAATTATAGTTATACAATTTCAAAGAATCCAATTAATCCATTACATAATGTCATACGTTCAAAAGCAATACTTGTACAATGTTATAAATTCAAATTGAAAACAATAAGTAAACAATGTCATATATTCAAAATAAAAGGTCAGAGTATTAATGTCAAAATAATTAGGGAATTTACCAATTTATAATTTTTCATGCGTTGTATTATTAAAATTATTATTCAAATTAAAATATATTACGTTATATAATTGCACTTAGATAGAATTAAGCATAAATAAATCGGACATTTGACATATCTAATATTATTATTAATTTAACTTGTCTGTTAAGAATTCACCAATGGAATAGTACACTTTTTTAACCATATGGTCTGTTAGCAGTCTTTTGAATTTATTAACATCATTCTCAAGTAGTATAGTCTTGGGTATCATATTATACATTTTTGGGGCCATTCCCAGAAAACTTTTTGCATATAATGCTGTTACATAGAACACTGACTTAACTCAAAAAAGTCGATTTTTGGAAAATCGCCGTTTAATGTTTTGCAATTGGGGTCCAGTCGGCTTATTAGCCAATATAAGAAATATGTAATGAAGAGTTAAATATAATATTACCTACTTTTTCAAAAACCACTGATCAGCAAAAAAAAAAGTGCACAAATCATAACTTTGACTAAAGCTCTAATAAGTCAGTATTCTATTAAGCATGCGATATGTTACTCTTTATACCATCAGAAGGCCAATTCTCGTAATTTAAAATGTTCAAAATCTAGTCGCAGTCTCATCTCAGCGACAAACAAATGTCAAAAACTCGTCAAAATGTAGGGAAATTAGAGATATTTTTGACAGATTGAGACTGAGATCAGACTGTGAACGTTCTTAAAATTACGAGAATTGCCCCTCAGCTATCTGCCAGTGAAAGTCCAGTCAAAATCAGTCCAGCCATTTCAGAAAGTAGCCGGAGCAAACAGACAGCGAGAGAAGCATTTTGAAAATAGTATTTTTGTTATAAGTAAGTACCGTAAATACTTTCATATGCATTCAGTAAAAAGCTGTTATTTTGACATTACAAACAGACACTTCAATTTTATTTATTTGTATAGATAGATATAAATGTTTAGATAGCACTAAACATGTAGTATATTTATCTACCGAAAATACGTTTGTTATTTTGAAAGCACTATATAATACTGTATCAGTTTTTGGTTATCATTGTAATTAATGTTGACAAAGGTTCAATTGTTGGGAAAAGATATATAACGTTACCATATCTATGTGTAGTATATCTACATAAGGCCCGATTTTCCAAAAGACAGATCATTTTTATCCGAGGAATAAATGTTGCGACAGTTATTGTATAGAAAATTCTGTAAAACTGTCATATTTATTCAAAATCAAAATATTTTATTTCGCTTAAGCCTACATGGGCACTTATGAAACGTCAGAAGCTAGGTGCACGGTTCCAATTGGTTGTTTCCTATCGAGAAGAACAGGCAAGAAACTCCACGGTTACTCTTTTAAAAATAATTGGCTTTTAAAATGTTTTCAAATTACAGTAGGGATGGGAGGACAGCGTCTATCTATACTATCTATACTAATATACTAATAATACTATAAAGAGGAAAGATTTGTATGTAAGTATGTTTGTAACGAATTGGCTCAAAAAGTACTGGACCGATTTTATTTATTTATTTAAACTTTTCGCACAAAAAGGTACAAAGGCGGACTTAATGCCTTAGGCATTCTCTACCAGTCAACCAAGGGTGGTGAAGAGATTAGATGGGAGGTGCTTCAGTTGAGAGGAACAATGAGGAAAAAAAAACCTGTTAAAACTAGGTACACAAATACATAAATAGGTTATATACACATACATACTATAATATATATATAACTAGGTGACCCGGCAGACTTCGTACTGCCTCAATCGGTAAATAAAAGACAATTGACTCTACATTTTATTTAGAAAACGTTTGTATGGGAAATAGAAAAGGGCTGTTTTTAGGGTTCTCCCGGAAATTATTCGATTTTTCTCACCTTTTAAACCTACCCTAGACCTCCACGAACATTTCAAGACCAAGATAAGATAAATCCATTCAGCCGTTCTCGAGTTTTAGCGAGACTAACGAACAGCAATTCAATATATATATATAAATATAAAAATTCTTTCACCATTTGAATGCTACATTATCACTGAACAATCTTTCGTGTTTATAATATTAGTAGGATTTAGCAATTACACAAGTAAAAACTTGGAAACGCAAATAAGTTTTCGTAGAAAATAAAAGTAGGTATGTTTTTCAGAATTTACAACAATAAATAAAATACTAAATTATTAATGTGGGATTAGAAAATCTGAGGTCAGAGAAAAGTAAAATTAATATAGTATACTTGTTTATTCTTATAAAAAACTAGTAAAACACATAAAAAACATCTTAGTAAAAATCACGTCTTAACGTCTGCACTTCGTCATTCAAAAGCCAACTGTCATTTTCCTTTTTAGATACCTTCCACGTCATCCCAAGCAAACGTTTTTACCAACAATACAAAAATAACACTATATAATTGAAAAGTCAACAATATCTTTGTACAGAGGCCAGCACATCAAGCTACCCCAAACTGTAAATTTTTCCCAATTGAATATGAACCTTATTCCTTTACGGTAAAGTTGAAAATCTATCAAAGAAATTTGACAGATAGGGGTAGCTTAATGTGCTGGCTTCTGTACTAATGTTAGGTATAACTTGGTTTTTCCACAAAACTGTTTTTTTTATTTCGGGTGGCTATATTTCTCTGATATTTTTCTGTTACGGGATCTTCCTTATTAGTTAAACTAAAAATATTTAATTCTCGTACCTCGTAGATATCTAAAACAACAATTTATTAAATTAAAGCCATAAATAAATTTAGAAAATAAATAGCCTCATACCGTTGAAGTATTTTTTCTAATTTTCCAAATGAAACCCTCCTACGATTCTTGTAGACGTCGCTCACCTGTCAAATAGTTAACAAATTGGATTCCGTGAGAGCAATGGTTGCCAGTTCGATTCCCGATGGGCGAACTTCCCGAACGGTGGGTATTGAGTTAACTGAAGCTGGGCAATCTATTGTACGGGAACCTAATTTGGACATTTGAGTATGTTTCTAGGTTAGCTAATAGTTATTAGGTAACCTAGCTAGATTAGCTTATTATTTCAGTATTTTGTTAGCATTAAAACACCCTCCAAGAGTGGCTGTAGGTACATACTTGATTCGCGATGGCATTTTTTTTTTTTAATTCCGGCAATAGCTGTTCTCACAGGTCTAGTGGTCACAAGCTCTACTATTGAGCATGAGATCCTGGATTCGATTCTCGGGTCGGGCAAACTGTTATTAAGTTTTCCATCTGAAATTTCTTAGTAGCAGCCCGAAATATATGTGTGACGTTCAGAAAAGACATATGAAGAGATGCAATATTGATCCCTCTCGTTGAGAGGAGTTGGTAAAGGATAGACCTGTGAAGAGAGATCTCGATAGCGGGCGAGATCAGTTCTAGAGTAAGCCACCCCCCAACATATAATACTATATGGAGGTATGAGGAATAGGGTGTAAAGTTCACTCTCACTCCATAGAAAAGGGAGGATCCTCCGATGGGGTGTTGTGTCTGGCGGGCAACTGCCCGATGATACATGTTAGGTAGTTGTATATAATTAAGCTAGTTACGCGGTAAACTCTGCTTGCGAGATGCAGGATTTTGTGTGACGTCAGTATGACGCGTTGTTCGCATGTGGCGTTGTAGATACTGCTACAATACCATTACCACAATAGCATTCTAACGTGTCCGCACTGTGCGCGTACCTGTACAGTCAAGATAGGTTACGTTAGCCACATCAGATCACACGTCCATAACCCATAGTTATCGGGAACAATAGCAGTTACCGTAGCCGAAATCGGCACGGGATCTTAACAACATTAGTTTTAGTATTATGCAAAACCCGAAACACGTGTTTAGTATTTTTATGTAAAGAATCTATGTACAAAATTTCAAAACTGTATCATGAAAAATCGCAAAGTTATAAGCTTGTTATTTTACCTAGATAACCGTACAAAAGCATGCCAACCATGCGGCGAGCGGCGCCCCCGCACCGCCTGCGCATGCAGTGCCGTCTTGCGCTCATGATTACGTAGTGTCGCTTGGTGTCCAACTTTTAATCTTTTGTAAATGTTTTTGGGACAAAATATAACGTGTTGTAAAAATGATTGGAATCGACTAAGTTGCTTATTCTGAGCAAACTATATTTAGGTTTCGCATATACTAAAAATAATGTTCTATAGAAGTGTGATGTTATTCTAAGCTGCCGATCGATTCTGTAAAAATCTCACCGTGAAAAGTTAGGTGAAGTGAGCTTAGACTGAGCTGTCAAGAGTATCAATCCCTAGCATCAGGATGAAACTGACAACTCACTCCACGCTCACTTCACCTAAGTTTTCACGGTGAGATGGTTACAGAATCGCACTGCTGTTCTCATAACTAGGAGAGAAGATGCGTTTTGTTCAGTTTGCTTTGTTATCCACCTAAAATGTGATCTGCCTGCCTTGGAAACAGGAAGATTTATATACGTATATCCCCTTAATAATAAATGTTGTATACCGTCTGTATAGTTACACAACGCTTTGTTTTCTTCTTTCGAAAGTCAAATTACTGACGACTGAAAGAGAGAAATCGATGTGTCAGTATTCATCTGATATAATACGTTTATTAGTAACGGGGATAATGTTTTATGTGTTAAGGTAGATACTTTCGTATCTTCTGAGTCAGGACTAGTCGACGATATTTGAGAAAAAATAAAAGAATATAATTTAGTTTTATGACCCAAAACAGATCTACTGTGGTCCCAATACAACCAAGTTGATTTAATATTATTTGAAACAAAACTAGCAATTTAGAGTCGCATTTTGAATAATTTCAACATTTTTCCTTTTTCGTATATTTTTCACGACAACAATAGAAATAAAAGTAAATGCAGTGGTATGAACTGCAATAGTGGCTCTCAGAAATGTTATTTGACTCAATAATATTTTACAAAGCATTTTCTTGGAACATTAGATCTAAAGTGGTTTCTTGAGAGACTCAAGGGTAATTCACACAAGGAGGATGAAATGAGAATGTGACGGTCAATTCTGCAAGAAAAGCACTCGTAACTTGAAATGAGAACAGAATCAGAATTGAATCATTTTATAAAAATGAGAAGTCAATTGGATCACGTGTGACTTATGCCTTATGATATAAAATGTGGGTGATTGCTTTGCCTACCTCATTGGGGTATAATAGGCCGATTCTAAATGGATTCACTGACGGTAAAGGAAAAAAATCCGCAAACGACTTTGTTCTTTTTTTATGTACTGTTCTTTGCATTTCTTTTTTTTATCTGTGTCTCCTAATATTTATTTAATCTATGTCCTTCCTGTTCGAGTCCCAATAAATACTTTTATTTGTTTTCCTGCTGTGTTTGAGAAAAAGTATTTTCCCCGCAGTGTGATAGTCAGTCAAGAGGTAAGAATTGAACCAACGACCTCATTACGTCCATACCCGTCGTCCATGTGTCGTTTAAGTGAATTGTACCTTAGTTACAGTCTCCTTTATAAATTCAAGAGGATTGTGTCAACGTGCGGAGTGTCTTTCTACTTTCTTTTTAAAGACTTTAATACAACTTCTGAGTATCAGTGACATAAAGAACTAGTGCTTTGATGCAGTCCCTAGAATTGTATACTGAGTTTTTCTTGCGCTATTTTATTAGGAGTTGCGGTGTCTTTTCAACTACTAATACTATATAAACGTAACTATGATTGTTATATATTTTTCGTTATTTGATTATTCTATTAGAAATATTAATTGAGAAGAAATAAACCTGCCAACTATTGACCAATTTCCAAAGAAAATAATAGTTATCAACTTCAAAATCTAAATAACTAATTATTAGTAGTTATATAAAATAGACGTAATTTTGGAGAAACAAGAGCTAAAAACTGACTGACTGAAACAGAACGGTTCATCCATTCAGAGTCTACTACCCTTCGGTTACTCCATGATAGGCGTACAATAGTTTGATGGTAGATCTTGGAGTCAATTGCAATATAATAATACTGAGAGATCTCTATTAAAGACGTGCAATACACAGGGTTATTTGAAAAACACCAGCAACTTAAGAGGTCATTGTACTCATCGTTATGAACAACTTTTACTATGGGACCAAACCTGAAATCTCGAAATAAAAATCAGCTGTTCCCTACATTTATCTTTGTCTATTTCGTCGAAATGTAGGGAACAGCTGATTTTTTTTTTTGAACCTGAAATCGCGAAATAAAAATCAGCTGTTCCCTACATTTATCTTTGTCTATCTCGTCGAAATGTAGCGAACAGCTGATTTTTTTTCGCGATTTCATGTTTGGTCCCATAGTAAAAGTTGTTCATAATGATGAGTACAATGACCTCTTAAGAGGTTGCTGGTGTTTTTCAAATAACCCTATGTATTGCACGTCTTTAATAGAGATCTCTCAGTATTATATATTGCAATCGACTCCAAGATCTACCATCAAACTATTATACGCCTACCATTGAGTAACTGAAGGGTAGCAGACTCTGAATGCATGAACCGTTCTGTTTCAGCTACTAACTACAATGACCTCTTAAGAGGTTGTTGGTGTTTTTCAAATAACCCTGTATATGATTCTAAGATCAGCTTATAATATTCCCACTGCGGGGACAAAGGCGTCCTCTGGGTGAGAGGGAGTGGGCCGTTATCTACCACGCGGGCCCAGTGCGCGCGGATTGGTATGTGTCACAAGCCTTCGATTTTTTGGTTTTAGGACATGCCGGTTTCCTCACAATGTTTTCCTTCGCCGTTTTAAGAGCAGTGGTGATGAAATAATTTACACAAAGTAAAACGCCTGTCTGGTGGTGTCTGGGTTCGAACCTACGACCTATAAACTCTTAAATCGCGGCCCTTGTGACTAGGCCACCATTGCTCCCTATTATTAACATGGCAGAAGGTATTCAAGAGTATTTCCATGAAAAAAAAAGACGGTCTAGTGCGAGTCGGATTTGCGCACCGAGGGCTCCGTATAAAATTTGTAGGTATGTAAATAGTTTATCACGGGTTTTTTTTTTGTGATGTATTATATGTAGGTACTTTACAATATTCGATTTATAAGACGTTATGACGTCAATAAATGTCATGATAATATTATGAAAGCATTAAAAATATTATAAATAATAAATTAGTAAAACATGATCAAAATCTCTCATCGAAAAATTCATTTAAATTATAATAAGCTTTATCTGCTAGAAACTTTCTATCATTCGTTTTGAACGCTACGTCAGTTAACAGCTTCCAGGTTTTAGGTAATTTATTATAAGTTTTTGGAGCCCTGCAAAAGACACTTTTCCGCATAAGTGCTGTTCTATATTGATTTAGGCAAACTTCACTACGGAAAAACCTCATATCATTTTAGAAAAATACAAAAATGTTCAAAAATCACTTTGGTTGTACACACGTACTCCCAAAACTATATGAAACAAAGTGAATAAGTGAGTACATCTCTCTCGCCACTATCCCTGTCGAGGTCTCAAGGGGCCTAGCGTGAAGACACATACCTACTACCAACAATTATAACGGAATTAATGGTGTATAACACAATTACGAGCGTAAATCTGGCACCAGCACTTGGCTGACACAAATCTCAAGTTTGGAATCCCTCCAAATTCAATAATGGCTCATGTGGCTCTCAAGACACTAGATTATAACTTAAGCCGGTTTTGCGAGTAATGTTAATGTGATATTAAAGTTTGTCACCTAGTAGCCTTTTTGATAGTTCGGCGAGAGAATTTGAGAATTTTCTGGGAAAATGTGGACTTATTTTGAGGACGTTCGAGAGATATTTTTTAAAGATGTTTGAAAATGTTTTACTATAGTTAAGTATACACTAGAGTATTTTCTCGAGACGTTCCATGTAATGTAACGTTGTTACGAATGGTACAATACAGGCAAAAGCTCAGTTTCCAAAAGCGTTTCCATGTAATGTAACGTTCTTGTGAATGCTCGACGCTGCGTTCGATGTAATGCTCACCGCGAGCGAGCATTTACTTGTAACATTTCAGTTTACCTTGCGTTCATTGTATAGCGTTAATGATTGTGCGTTCTTGTGACTTTGCTCGATAAAATGTTACTCCAGTACGATCGTGGGTTTTTAAACAAAACAACGAGCGTCGTGTTCGAAGTGCGGTTCTATAAAATTATAAAACAGCGAATGCTCGATGTTTTATGACAAGTAAATGCTCTAGTTTATACTCACCTTTTGAAAAACTTCGATCAAAAATAGCACTAGATTAAGGATTACGAACAAAAGCACATCGCTAAAATGGCCGCGATTGCATATAACATGATTATAAACCTTAACTTTCAAACATAAAGTTTATTATCGTATGTAATTTATTTACTTACTGCATTTACTTGTTTGAAAAGTAAACGTATTTTTTTAAAATAAGAACAAAAATATTTATGGCAAAATAAAGCATAATTTCTAAGCAATAAGGTTTAAAAACAATGTTGCAGAATAAGACCACAACATTATTTGTGGTCTTATTTTTCCGGCCGTTTTTGATGCGATCATCGAAAATCTAGTACCTACTATTGTTGATAAACGTTTAAAATCTTATTTTCTCAAAAGTTTTAATGGATTTGTGGATAGACGATGTAGTTATTATTTTTGCTATGAAAATATTCTTTTCAACTTATTGTCCACTGAGTTACATTATTATGAAGATTTTTTTATGGAGACCGACCAGACAACGCGGGACTAAGAAATAACAGTCGCACGGTGCGATTGATCAGGTTAAGCTACGCTTATCGCGGTTGGTCCGTGGATGGGTGATCATATTTACATACCAAGACCTCTCCGTGCCTCGGAAAGCACGTTAAACCGTTGGTTTTGGCTTCTTGAATCTTTGACAGTCGTTACGGGACGTCAGAAGCTCGAAAGTCTGACAACCAGTCTTACCAAGCGGTATCGTATTACCCAATAATTGGGCTGTGGAGATCAGATAGCAGTCGCTCCATGTAAAATACTGGTACTCAGCTGCATCCGGTTAGACTGGAAGCCGACCCCAACATAGTTGGGAAAACGCTAGAAGATAACCGACCGACCACAATCCATGATGAGTACTAAACATTGCTAATCAAAGCCCAAAAGAAAAGTAATATTTTATCGTAGAATTATGTCTCTATTTACCATAACTCCATCTTTATCCTCGCCATAAAACAATCAAGATCTTGCTGTAGCCGCCATTACACTCCAAAATTAAGAATTCGTCTTCAAAACATCCCATCAGGATTAACTCAAAGCTACAATTACAAAACAAAAACCATTAGGAAGTAGACATTCCATGAACCACGGAACGTTTAAAAGGCAACTGGCCACTAAATAATACGTTTAAAACCATAACGTTCGGCACAGACGACCGAAAAATGTCGACGACTTTTGGTCGAAATATCGACTTATCGGCCCCTATTCTGTTGTTCACAAATTAAACTAAATTCAAGTTCAGTGAATCTGTTTTTTTCTATTTCAATATGAAAAGGACAGAAGATAAATATTAGTTTAGTCCCGTTAAATCATCAACATCGTAACTCATTTTTAGTAAATTTTCAGGAGAGCGCGACTTTTACTAACTAAAACCCACCCGTGTTCCTTCAGTTGCCTGTGCCTGGGGCCACGGTGTCTCTTTCGAACAACCCGCGACCCTGGCTGGCATCGGCTCTAGCGGACCCCGTCAGTTAGTGCTAACATATCTTAGAGGCGCACGTGGAACACAACACGCTGTCGACCCGGGCCTGGTCCTTACCGGACGGCGAGCAGCCCATTGCTTGCCGTCTGCAAGCCCGCGCCTACGGTGGCCGTGAATCGGCTGTCGATTCCCGACGCCCAGTCTGCGCCCCGCCTTAACAGGCAACCGGCCACTAAATAATACGTTTACTACCATTAAGCGATGTAACAACTGTACGGGTCCTGTCGAACAATTTATGGCTACAACCTCATGCTGCGTCAACGACTCCATGTTTTTGGACAATGTTTAGGCTATTTTGTTGAATTTGGCAACGATATTAGTACTACATACAAGAAGCTATAAGGGAAGGAGGACATGAAAGAAAGAAAAAGTATTTATTGTGACTCGTACAGGAGGATCACAAACTAAATTAAACACAGTCTAAATTAAAATACCAAAATAGAAACTAAAAAAAAAATAATAAAAAAGTAACAAAAAGTCCTATACGAGGCCAAAAGGCTCCTATCTCAGCATGATGCTGCGATATTTAAAAATAGGCCCCCTGATAGGGCCCGCTGTGATATCACATGAGTAAAAAAGCGGAAGTGCGTGTCGGACCACTCACAATAAAAGGTCCCGTAGTAGTGTCTTTTCTTTTTAAATTTATTTTTTTTATTTGTAATGTGCGTTTCGTTTGTGAAGAATAAACAATTTTTCTTTCTTTCTTTTTCTTTAAGTTGGAATGAATTTATCCCAAGAACAAACTCAATATTGTACTTGAGAATCGTGTTCTCTCATACATTCCAACTGAAAATGTAAGTTTGTCCGCACAATGTTGAGTGATTTACCACGTTGTTTTAAGACCACAGACTTCTTATATGTTGTCCTGTAATCTATAAATATAGAACAATTTTCTGTATTTTTTTCAAAAATTTTGTCTGTGAGAAGTTTCAGAGATAAGGGGATGGGAATGGTCAATTTTCGTCTATTTTCATAAATAATTTTAATACAATTTACTTTAAAATTATGAAAAAAAAATTGAGATCATCATAGTTAGCCCTTGCAATTGATATGTCACACGGTACTGATTGCGAAACATTTTTTTTTAAATTTTCTATTGGCCTCCCAAAATTGACCCATATATTCAAAATTAATTTATTTACGTTACACGTCTGTGTTTGGGTCACAGAGATTCATGTGTGTACCAAATTTCACCTTAATCGCTCCATTAGATTCAGAGCAAATCGGCTGTGACAGACGGACGGACAGACAGACACACGAGTGATCCTATAAGGGTTCCGTTTTTTCTTTTTGAGGTACGGGACCCAAAAAATATTGCCTTACCTACCAAGTATATCTTTTTTTTTATTTTTCCAACTTACATCTATCATTACAGCGAAGCCTATTGCGATAGTGCAGATATCTTAACTCTTATCCTAACTTATAACTGACTCATTATTATAATTAAATTTTGTAACTTATTACAAACAATACATTCTTTGTGAACCTATTCAGAGAACAACAGAATAGGTCCGTTTAATTATGATTAAATCTAGCAGAAGTATATTATAATTAACTTGACCATTACATTACCCTGTTAACATTCATTCAATTTAATTACCAGAACTTTATATTATAAACAGAAAAGACTTTATGTAGCTCCAGGGGCCCGTAGATCTACTTATTTGATATTAATTTCTACTCCACGCGTTCCTGAGAAAAAGGGTCTTGACATATGGACAGACAGACGGACGGACGGACAACTAAGTGATTTAATAAGGGTTCCGTTTTTGTCTTAAGGAACCCCAATTGGCTATCATACCGCCAAACTCGTATCAATTGCCATGTCTAACTAACCAAAATAACAAAAAGCCAATCAAATCAATTGAAACTATGTAAATTACAGATTATGTTAGCTCTTAGCGATAAGACCGCCCATTGTGTCACCCTTTGTAAAAAATTTATATTTATGTTAGTAATTTATATGGTGTACAATAATTAATTAAGAGTATTTTATTCTCTTGTATTTTCATCTAATATGAAAATAATCTGTATTAATAAGGGTTAATTAACTTTAGCTGATACGTACAGAAAGACCTACTTCCCATTAATCAGACGCATAACAAACCCATAAAAACATAATTTAAAACTAGAAAACTAGTACGTTTAAATAGAATTGCATTACAAAACCACAATAATATTCCGACGCACTCATATTTTAGAACAACAAGGCAGTTCGCCCACGTAATGGGCGAGCGGTTTATGCTTATTGCACAGGTACCAAACGAGGCATGAAGATACTGTTAGTGCTGCTCTGCCTTTATTAAATAGCAAATTAACGTGGAGACTTTTCAGTCTAACTTTAGTGGGTGCTAGTTTCGGGTGTACAACGTAAATTCGTGAGTTTGATTGAGTCTTTCGCACAGATGTTTCCAAGGCACCACGCAGACACTGCACGGACAATGCGTAGGTGCCGCGTAGACACTGCATGGACGACGCATAGACACTGCGTAAGTGCATGCTATACACTATCGTCAGCGCAAAGAGATGGTGTCCAAAAACTGGAGCTGTCAAAGTCACCTTGCCCACATAATGGGCGAGCGGTTTATACTTATTGCGCAGGTACCAAACGAGGCATGAAGAATCTGTTAGTGCTACTCTGCCTTTATTAAATAGCAAATTAACGTGTATCATACTTTTCAGTTTAACTTCAGTGGATGCTAGTTTCGGGTGTTGAGCGGAAATTCGTGAGTTTGACGGAGTCCGAGACGCGCAGATATTGCATAGGCACCCGAGTAGATGCCGCGTTGACATCACCTAGACGCCACGTAGACGCCGCGTAGGACCCGTGTAAATGTGTACGCTATGCTAGCGTCAGCGCATAGTGATGATGTGCAAAAATTGAAGCTGTCAAAGGCAGCTTGACCCTAGTACAGGTACGCACGACGAAGTATCAAGCAATAAAGCAGTACCTATAAGCTGACTTCTCATTGCAAGAAAAGTCTATACAATACGAGGTCAACTAAAACTGGAAATTTATTGCTTGATATATCGTCGTGTTTACCAAACGAGGCTTGAATATACAGTTAGTGCTACTATTCCTTTATTAAATAACATAAATTAAGGTGAATGCTTCCGGTAGCCCGCGAAATTCGAATTTTCTTACGTTTTTTGCAATTTGTAATTATGTATTAGGTTGAATGTTGATCAAAATTTGATTCGTGGCCGTAACAAGTATGTGTTTAAATAATTATTCATTAAAGTCATCAACACGACTCTATAAGACCAGGTAATCCTAACTACGACAATTCCATGATGTTAGGATTACCTGGTCTTAAAGAGTAGTATTGATGACTTTAATGATTATAATTCTGTAAATACATCCTTGTTACAGCCGCGAATCAAATTTGGATCACCACATAACCTAAAACTGACTTACAAATTGCAAAAAACGTAAGAAAATTTGGATTTCGCAGGCTACCTTGAGCATCCACCTTAACGTGGACAATTGTCAGTTTAGCTCTAGTGGGTGTTAATTTAGATGTAGAACGTGAGCTCGATTCTGAGTTATCTAGAGCTCTGACATCACGATTACCCTGCGTTGATATTTGCTTAGGCGCAGGTTCGGCGCTGCAGCTCGGCCTAGTATTCTGTGCTAACTGCGCCCCGCAGTTTCGCCTGCATATGTCTCAAATTCGTGAGAATATTGGAATAAAAAGTATCCTATATTGTAATTCAGATCAAGGACTACCCATGTGCCAAATTTCATCTAAATGCGTTCAGCTGTTTAAGCGTGAAACAAACAAACATTATTAGTACAGAAAAATCTCCCCGTAAAAACTAAGTAAAGTGAAGAAGAATAGACCGAAAGGCCTCTTCGTCACCATGTAGACACCTCGTAGTTGTTGCGTAGATATATACACTGTAGTAATCGTGACTGAATTGAAAATTTACTTGTAAAAATATGGCGTCGTCAGCGGCTACGATGCGTATTAATTGGACAAACTCTGTAAATGCTGTATGTGCACAGCTGTCGACCACAATAATCATGTGCAAATAATTAACGCTGTGAATCTACGTCTAGTTATACTTTCCAAACCCAGTGTTAAATTCGTTTTAATATAAAAATCAGCTATTAGAAAATATTAACATACTTTCCATCAAGAATATCGAAGATCCCATAAAAAAAATATTCAAATTCATGTCCCGATTAATTCATTATATCGCTGACAAAATACGATGTCATGTTTCATATTAAAAAAAAAACCTCGGCCATCTCCGTTACGCGGCAAAATGATTGATTGCGATACACGGGTAATTCCCATGCCTTCGTAGTGGGAGCCTTTGTATTAAAGGGATTGGAGTGAGTTGAATAATCGAGATTTTTTTTATCAAATAAACTCCATGTTGCTGTACCTACTGAAATATTGTTTGGTTAAACGATGAAACTTTCAACTGGTAATATTTTTGAAAGATATCGACAAGAAGTTCCATTCCACATAATGAAAAGCTTTCAATTATTTTAGTCATTAACTAAAATAACACGGAACATTTACATAAACTTAAATATTAATAATAAAAACTATAATTTACATTATTAACAACTAATACTTGCGATAAAAAAATAAGTTTAAAAAAAAATTTAAAAAGTAATGCTTTCAATAGCAACTATGATAGAAATTGTGTTTCGATACGTAATATGGATTCAGTCTCAATATTTTTGCAGATTACATCAAGAAAATATATTTTCTAAACTCGATCCCTTTTATTTAGCATAGTTTATTTTACAAAAATAAACTATGCTAAATAAAAGGGATAAAAAAAAAAAAAGTTAAAGACTAACAATTATTATATTAAAAGTTAGAGACTAACAATTATTGTACCTATGTTTAACTTTAAACATACCGATCCGATGCTCGTTTCAAGGAATCTTTATATATATGCACCTAGTGTTTCTCATTCTAAGTGAATAATTGTATTCTGTTTTTGAGAAACAAATGTCATATACCATAATATTTAGACTATTCACTTGACTTGTGCTAAGCGTATGTTGGAATATAAGTTGGAATTTAAACTTTGTTGTTATAGTTTTTCTTCCTTTGTATCGGTCACTCTTTGATATATGTCCTGTCAATGGTGTTCTCCTCACTTTTAATATACCATGTTAAATAATTGTCTAGTGTTTCAATTTATTTCAACAGCGTAGCAGTTAATTTATGTTTAATTCCTATGACTGCGGATTTTCCCCTGTTTTTGCTAATACCTATTCAGGGGAAAATTATAATTATTTCAGTATGAAAAAATATAATTATGCAGCTATTACAGGACGTATTGCATGATGGTGCAGCTCCATAATAGTATTTTAGAATATGAAATGTTTCTATTTTATAACTTTTTTATATAGAATAGAATAGAATAGAATTTATTTATCCATCTTAGATACAGTACACCAGTAGTAAACATTAAAACGTGAGTAGTTATAACTAAAGTAGGTACTTACAGAGTTTCTAGGTTTTTAATGTACACTCACTAAGTTTATAGGGTACACTTGCACAAATACACAGTAAAATCAAAACTTAGTTAGCGATTATTATATTTAACAAAATGACATTGCAACCATGTAAATAAACTTGCTAACTAAATACTTGAATGATAAATGTCCATTGACGGTATACATAAATAAAGTTCTTTACCTTCCGCGCTAGTTAAAACTGTGTTACGGCAAGGTAAGATTCTCGTTCGATGATTAATTTTGAATCTTATCGTAATGAACATAAAGCAACATTTTGTTAAAAGTTTCTTAGCCTCTTGTTCTTAGTTTCTTGTATGATAGTATACTAGCCAGACTAAAACTCTATCAATCAATCAATCAACTCAGCCCATCGCAGTCCACTGCTGGACAAATTCCTCTTCCAGGCTGCGCCAAAACACCCTGTCATCCGCCTTCCGCATCCAGTTCGTCCCAGCCACCTTTTAAAAGTCGTCGGCGAGTAAAAATAGTCCACTGCAAAACAAACGTTTTCCAGGAGGTACAAGAAATCGTATGCACTTTCCATAGACATACTTTTCCAAACCAGCCCAAAAACTAAAGTTGTTCCAAAACTCGATAACCATAACATTACTGCAGTGCTATTCTGTCTATCGATTCTGTAAAAATCTCATTGTGATAACATAGGTGAAGTGAGCGAGAAATAAACTATCAATGGAGACAATCCCTTACATCAGGTGGACAGCTCACTTCACCTTAGTTTTCACGGTGAGATTTTTACAGAAGCACTGCTGTAAATATCTCAAAGTGAAATCTTAGGTGAAGTGAGATTAAAGTGAGCTGTCACTAGTGTCAATCCCTAGCTTCAGGTGGAATGAGCCCTCACTTTAAACTCACTTCACCTAAGTTATCACGTTGATCTTTTTACAGAACAGCACCGCTGTTCGTTAACAAAATAATTTCATCCAACATCTAAATATAATTACTTAATTCACCTTTTATAGTCCTAATGACAGATGTCCCGCTAGAGATATGCGATGAATAAGATCCCGATTAAGGCTTCAACAACGAGCGTCCTAATTAAATATCCCCTCAATACTGAAAGTTAATTAAATTATGCTAATAAATTTTGTGGTTTTAATGTTAACAAGGTTTTCAGCTCGACATTTCCTGTTTATTTTTTATTTGAGTTGTTATCACACCAAAGGAAGTACATTGTGTCTTATCAAGACTTTACGACAACGAGCAAGGAACTGTTGTTTGTCATCATAAATAAATGTTACCAATGCTTTGCAAAAACAAAATGAGTAAATAAATTGATGCTTAACAAATTAAATGAGTAAATAGAGTATCTGAAAGACACTAGTGGAAATTATTACCTAATAAACAAACCTACGTTGGCTAGGACTTTCGGCGATAAGTTCTCGCATTTCTGTCAGATATTCTCTTTAAGAGTAAACTAGTCGCGAGCTCGAACTCACTGGTAGTCATGGCTAAAAAGCACGCTGTCTCGCCTGGCTTCGTGTCCGATAGTGCTAGTATCAGTGATGAGCAGTTAGACGCTAGTCTACACGAACAACGTCTAGTTCTCACGCACAGAAACACCGTTCTGAACTGATAGGCGCGTAAAAAGATTTGAAAAGTGCTTCGGAAAAACGAGTTTTATGAAAAAACCACTACATAAATCAATTACAAATAAAATTTATTGATCTCTTCGATAACTGAGCTTTGTCGATACGGACTTGGTTTTAAAGATTTCACAGTTCTTTTATTACTTATTTACACCCAAAATTACGTTAAAAATAGCAAGAAAAACGAATCTTTGTTGGCTCATAACTTTTTAATGGCTTTTTATTTTACTATTCTGTTTCCGTACAGACACAATTAATAATAAGTCAAAACGATATCATGTTTAACTTTGGATGCACAATGTCAAACAATGGAGTAATGTTCTCCCGAAATTTGTATAGAAAAAATATCGAAAAGTGGCACCTTAAGGGCTTCAAGAGTCTGAGGCTTGTTTACATAAATCTGGGACTTCAAGTAACCCCACAAAAAAAGTCGGGAGCGGTCAAATCGGATGGTCTGGCCGCCCAGTGCAAATCGCCAAAGCAAGAGATTAGACGTTGTGGAAAATTATTCAGTGTTTTTGAGAAGTATAGCATTCCATGGCATCAAAACAGAATTGACATTTGCCGCCATTTGCAAAAGTTATAGCGCATGCCAATAGGGTGATTACTTTTGTCCCACCTTGCAGGTATATCCCAAAAATAAAAACTTGAAAAAAGAAAAAAAATATATAATTATTAATTTCTATGTAACCAAAATACAGCAAATGGTATCCTTTGGACAATCGGTAGCACGTGTGTCAACGAGGCGCTTGGAGCAACCTTCCATGCATTTTCCGCCTCGCTTCCTGCATCTTGTCTCTTTCTCTGATACTGGAACATACAAGACAATTAAGAAGATAAAAATAAACAAACTAAAGTAGATAGAGAATGTTTCCGTAATACATGCATAATATACCTAGCCCTCTAGAGAAAGGTTTGATTCAGATTCATATCAAGATATTATGTATATCATAGTGGTTATCATTGAAAAGCATTGCTATTATGGGACATGAAATGTGTAAGAAGTCAGCGAGGCATTTTGTATTGTGATTTTTTTTACCGCACCAGACAGCAGAGTTTTATTGTTCTCTGTGCCGGTTCGCTTGAATTGAATTATTAGGTTGTACATAGTATAAAAAATAAATTTAAACATTTTAAGTAACCAAAGACACGAAAAATCTCATAAAAGTAAAAAAATAAAATTTTTGTCTTGGTCTTTTAACTTCATTAAAAGAATCTATTAATATTTTTAAGATGGGCGTCGTCACCGCATCGGGGGACACACCCCTCTTTTTGTCGGGGGTTAGAAACAGGACCTCATCTAGTTTAAAAAAATATGATAATAGCCTCCCCGACCGATTTCGGTCAAGGTGACCAATCTCAACGGAGATTAGCCAGGAGATATTATAGTGCACAAGTGTGCGCGCAGACACAGGAGCACTCCGTCTTCCCTCACTCTCATAGTCCGATGGGACGGAGGACGGATCCGACACGACCGGAGAGAGATCAGGCGCAGGACCAACGGCTTAACGTGCTTTTCGATGCACGGGGGTATCACATCGCCAAATTCCAAATTCCGGGTTGTTACTAAGAAATTCCTAATGGAAAAACTCAATAACACTTTGCCCGACCCGGGAATCGAACCCAGGACCCCACGCTCAGCAGTCGCACTTGCGACCACGAGACCAACGGGGCAGTTAAAAAAATATGATTGACGTATAAAAGTGTTTGTACTGTAAAAACCTACTTACAGAAATAAATCATTTATTATTTATTTATTTGTCATTTAGCACCAGAAGTCTTCTACAAGGATCTTTTGGCGTTCGAATGACATTCATAGGGCGCTGTTAGTAAAAACTTATTTGCAATTGTTTTTTGAAATGTATTGAAAAAAACAAGATGGCGGCGTTAGATAGAACAACGAAATCATGAAGGTTTGTTTTTGGTAAATGTATTATGTTTTGTAAAAAGTCATAGAACAAAAGTTATTGTTTAGGTACGATTTCAGTTATACAGTCGTGGGAGGTTGTCAATGTTTTACCAATAACTCTATATTTGTCTTTATTATTGTCTCAATAATTATCTTCTAATATATAAAATACTCGTGTCACAGTGTAAGTTACCATACTCCTCCGAAACGGCTGGGCCGATTTGTATGACATTTTGTGTGCATATCGGGTAGGTCTAAGAATCGGCTACTATCTATTTTTTTTTTTGCAAAAAGACGTTTGCGGGGTCAGCTAGTCTAATATATAAAATTCTCGTGTCACAGTGTTATTTATATGGTAACTCCTCCGAAACGGCTTGACTGATTTTTATGAAATTTTATATGCATATTCAGTAGGTCTGAGAATCGCTTACTATCTATTTTTTTTTTGCAAAACGACGTTTGCGGGGTCAGCTAGTTTACTATAAAAGTTAGGTGGGGCGTCTGAGGTTCTGGGTTTTGTTTGATTATCGTAACGTATTACTTACTTCCATAACAGCACTCAACGCCCCTACTTCGCTGTTCAGGACACAATCCTTTTTGTTCTGTCAGAGCTCCCGGCTTACAGTCGGCTGCTATCGTACAAGTGCCTCCTTCGAATAAACACGGGGGTTCATCTCGAATGGAGTCTATTACTCGTACTGCAATGAGACAAAAAATTGTGCTGGGTTAAATTTGCTGGGCGAAACTCCGCAGACGTGATGAGTATCGATATCTAAATATGATAAAACAAAACAAAAATCATTTGATGGTTTTTTTGTGGGGTCATCGAACGCAGTGTAGTTACTTCAACAGTTTTAAAGAATCTGTTTCTTTTGTGTATTCTTTACAGAAGTGATGGGTTTCGGTGTTTAAAAATGATAAAACAACCGGCTAACAATTTGGAAATGTAAATGCAGTTTCTTCAATAGCGGAGTCGCGTCGCACCTTCGGGTCGGGCCTGTCTGCAGCCAAACTATTTTGTTCAAATATTTATGCCCCTTATAAACGCGAAAAAAGTCTTCGCGTTCGATCCTCATTGTTGAGAGTTACATACAATTTATTAATATCGACACCTCCATGCAATAACATCGTAACTCACTTTTTTCCAAAAATTGAGATACAACGGCATTGTTATGTAAAAAAAAATGCATTTTTTCTGTACTATCATTTTAATTCTATTCCCTTTCGTTTCTGAAAATAAATCAACGTCAAAGTATTGTAACTAATCCAAAAAATATTTTTTGTCAACAATATAATTGCAAAAAAAACAATTTTTCTTTTACAACTTAACCATACCTATTTATAGTCTGCCTAAACTATATTAAATAGAGCCAGCTTCAAAAATTGTACGGGGTGTTTTGAGTTTGCTATAATTTTTCAAACTTTAAAATCGCTCTCCTGTAAAATCACAAAAAGTGAGTTACGATGTTATTGCATGGAGGTGTCGATATATGCTTCACATTGCTATGCAATAGTTTGTTTACTTTACAATACTCATTAAATCAGAAGAAGAAACCCGAAAGAGCCCGAAAGTCTGACAACCAGTCTTACCAAGGGGTATTATGTCGTATTCCCAGTAACTGGGTTGTGGAGGTCAGATAGGCAGTCGCTCCATGTAAAATACTGGTATTCAGCTGCATCCGGTTAGACTGGAAGCCGACCTCAACATAGTTGAGAAAAAGCTAGGCAGATGATGATGACTAATTAAATATTTTTATGTTAAAAAAAAAGTTTTTAGTAACAACAACAAAAACAAACTAATACTCACAATCGTCACAATTATTATCAATAGCCTTTACAACTCCTACTATACACAAGACAACGACTAACTTGTTTATATACATGATTACACTTATATCTCTATGCACGACCGCACTCCCGCTGATACCGACATAGAATGAGCCATCGGTATTCCAACCATTTTGTTTTAACAACACTCGCTTTGTAATTATTTACGTACGTAAGCCGCGGTCCCACGGTCCGTCAACTGATAGGCTTTGCCAGGCATTGCTTCGCCTGTCGCCGAGCATTTGTACGGCGTGTGTCAGCCTGGTGCGGCCTGTTGGCCTTTATTCCAACATGTCAAGTGATACGGAGCGCATGGCTGCGTTTGCAGCCAACAATTCAGTGAATTTAATTCGGTGGTCAATAAACAAATCATTAAGAATCCCTCCGGCCGCGACAGGCACCCTTGCGCCGGGCCTTTGAACTTACCGACTCCCGACAGATCGGACAATCGACGACAGGCAATCGCAGGCGTCATCGGATGCGACGGTTCCCACGGCCTGTCGGCCTGGCCTAGCTCGATTAGGCCGGTGAAAAAACGGCCCGTGGGACCGCACCATTAGTTTACTTAATCACTTAATTTATCGTTAAATTTAATTGTTTTTTTTTAGTGACTTCCTATCTTCCTTCGTGTTTATTGTCTTTTTTAATTCTTTCTTTCTTTTTTTCTATTGCATTGTAATATCGAGACTTATCTATCATTATCTTTTATACTAAAAACGTCTACTGCTGGACATAAGCCTTCTAATATTGCCACAACGACTGGTTTTGCGTTCTCCACCTAACGCCTTTCCGCTTACGATAAACTTCATGACATTTAAAAAGAAATTATTTAACTCTCTATTGCATAAGAGTTACTACTCAACAAATGAATTTTTAAATGAAAAATTTGATTCAAAACTCAAACTAGACGACGACTCGACTTTGTGCTAATAATTTAATGGAATTTCATTTCTATGACATTGTAACGAATAATTTTTTTACATTGGATTTAATATTTCTTGGCATTATAATTAATAACCCTTGACATTAATAGCAGTTAACGTTTCTCTTTATTCTTGACATTGTATGGTTTAATTTGGACATTGTTTTAATACTTCTAATTTTATTTCTTGAAATATTTGTACGCTGGAAACAGCAAAATATTATGGATATCATTATGTATAACACCTTTGTAACAACAATATTCTAACAAATAAATTTATTATTATCATTACTGGTCAAAGTCATGGGAATTATTAGCGGATTGTATGACTTTGGTTTACCCAAGTTATACCTTCTAGTGCGCAATCACCACTTCAGGACTCTTCATTCTTCAGCTTAAACAATCATCCATTTTTTTTTATATAGTGCCGCGAGGTAATTGCAACGCGGGGTATTTGAATTCATTTTGACAGTTCAACAACATTCTTCATCATTCATTGCGTTAGTTACGTTGTCGAGCAAAAAACGTTTCAAACATAAAACAATGGATTAGCAATTTATGAATAAAATAAAAAAATACATAAGAAGCAGTGGTTTTCCAGGTCAAATGATAATGATAGTTATTATCTCCGTTTCAACTTTATCAATATAACTTTTTCTGAGACCTGCCAGTTATTGTGGCACATTGAAACTGATTAATTGGTAGATATAGCAGAAGGTAGCAATAGGTAGGTATCTATACTAATATTATAAAGCTGAAGAGTTTGTTTGTTTGTTTGTTTGTTTGAACGCGCTAATCTCAGGAACTACTGGTCCGATTTGAAAAACTCTTTCAGTTTTAGATAGCCCATTCATTGAGGAAGGCTATAGGCTATATATCATCACGCTAAAACTAATAAGAGCGGAGCACCAATGAAGAATGTTTCAAAATCGGGGGATTTTTTTCCTATTGAGAGCTTCCGCTGCGTGCGCTGCGTAAACGGTTAAAGTTTCGCAAAAATCATATATGACAGAATTGTTTCCCTTTAAAAGCTTTAAAAAAAAGTCCGCGACAGCATATGTCTATCTTTTAAGGTTAGCTCACTATAACCTCTTTTATGCTAACCAAATTTGTTCTAAAATAATGCATTATTTGCGAAGGTGCTTTTATAAATATGGTATTAATCCTTATCCAAATAAATACGTTATTCATCACATGTATTTAATTTTGAACAAAATTGCCTCTGACATCATTTGATTCCAATGTATATCTTAGGAGATATCATAGTTTTAAAATAATACTAATAATAAAGCTGAAGAGTTTGTTTGTTTGAAACACGGTTTGAAAGCTCTAAATCTCTGGAAGTATTGATCGCATAAATAAAAATATTTTTGCGTTTGATAGCCCAGTTCTTGAGGAAGGCTATATTCTATTAAACTTGACGCCTTAGGAGCCCTTAGGAGTTGAGCAAAAAGAAAAAAGTCTGAAGTTTTCGCCAAGCGAAAACGAAGTAATAGCGCAGGCCGGCGACACGTTGCGACGGGGTGGATCGGGGAAACAAAAAAAAAATACGCGGACGAAGTCGCGGGCAAAAGCTAGTTTATTATATTTTTGTAGTATGATACTTTTTAATTTATTGGCGAAATGGCTCATATACTGGCAGTCTAACGTAAGCACTAACGTGGTAACAGCACATACCTAATTGTTGTATGTACGTAATGGTGGTGGACGGATTAGGATCGTGATAAACATGGTTGAATCACATTTAGTTAGGTAATTAGCTAGCACAGGAGGATATTACGCCGCTGTCGTATCGCATGTTATTTACTTACTTAATTTCATATGAATAAACAGCATGATAACAAAAAGCAAACCAAAGGGAAACGAGGGGCTTATGGCTAACTAATAACAGCGACACGAGTCGATCGATCAGAGCGGCAATTCTCGTAATTTTAAGAACGTTCACAGTCTGACCTCGGTCTCAATCTGTCAAAAATATCTCTTAATTCCCTACATTTTTGATATTAATTGTCGCTGAGATAAAATTGCGACTAGATTTTGAACGTTTTTAATTACGGGAATTGGCCATGTGGCTATCTTTGCATAATAAGACCCTCTCCGTTGGTCCCGGCTGTCATTCGTGGATCTTTGGCAGTCGTTACGGGTGGTCAGAGGCCCGAATCAGTTTTACCCAGGGGTATCGCATTTCACATTAATTGGGTTTTGGAGGCCAGATAGGCAGTCGCTCCATGTAAAACACTGGTACTCAGCTGCATCCGATTAGACTGGAAGCCGATCCCACCTTAGCTGGGAAAAGGCTAGGCATATGATGAAATGAAAAGCAAAAGTGGATGAGTAGGTGGTAGACAGGATAAAAATGTACGTGTGTAATGTATGTATGTATATGTGTGCATATAGGTTTGTCTTTAAATTTAAATATCTCGACACCACTTGTTTATTTAATTTTCATTTAAGTTTCAAATAATAGTACTTGAGTCATTTATTTTTGTACACTCAAACTCAAACTCAAACTCAAAGCATTTATTTCAAATAAACCAATTATAGGCACTTTTGAATTGTCAAGGGTCGGTCAGTCAGAAAGATGAAGCTAGTTGCCCATTCCAAAGCGTAGATCCCTGTGGAGAAGAACGGGCAAGAAACTCCACGGACACTCTTTTAAATCATAAAATTGTTACAAAAATCTTGATAACATCATTCATGTTGAAATTATACATGTGAGAACGATGCAGAAAGACGTGCACGTTAAAGGCGTCCGTACTAAAAAGAACAATTCATAAATTAAAATAAGCCGTGGCGGCCAAGAGATGACCAGTCCCTACCGACGGCGCCCGTTCACGAACATGACGCATGGATCAGCACCATTCAGCTCAACCATTTTGAAGGGAACCCAATGATCCAACACACACGCCACCATCAGCGAGACATTTGAGTGAGCATGACATACTCTCAGCTGCCAGGGCACATTCAAGCCAACTAAAGACGTACCCAGTAAATGGTAGCTTTATAGTTTAGGTACATAGTGCTCACACGTGTGCTATGCAATTATACAATACTAAGAGATTGAATTTATACAATGCAAAGATAGTTTTTCAATCTTCAGCAGCTCCAACTATATTTTCGAATGCTAATTAATTAGTTTATGCGCCCTTGTGGAGCAGGACCAGCGTTCAGCCAAGCATTTTTGTCAGCGATGTAATCCCCCAACTTATAATATGCTTGGCTGCATAGTGTGCGTTTTATGCAAGATTTGAATTTCGTTTCATTGAGTTGGAGTATGTGGGGGGGTATTTTATTGTAACATTTTAAACAGTACCCCATGAAGGATGAGTCTACTTTAGCCAATCTGAAACCTGGTTGAACTAATTGGTCCCTATTTCTAGTCCCATAGGTGTGTCTTTCACCTCTTTTACTGAAAAGATTTAAATTTTTCCTTACGTACATGATGTTTTCATAGATGTATTGACAAGGTACTGTCATGATATTAATGTCTTTAAACAGTTCCCTTAGAGAATCGCGCCTGCGGAGGCCATATATTGCTCTGATGGCTCTTTTCTGCAGAATAAAAATAGACTCGATATCTGCAGCCCGTCCCCATAATAAAATACCGTAAGACATGATACTATGAAAGTAACTGAAATAGACTAGCCTCGCGGTATCTACATTAGTAAATTGACGGATTTTTCTTACAGCATATGCTGCTGAACTAAGCCGTCCTGCAAGAGATGTTAAATGAGGACCCCATTGCAGCCTTGAGTCGAGCGTGATCCCCAGGAAAACAGTTTTATCGACGAATTCTAGTATCTCTTTATTCAATACTATGTCACAATCACTACTTTTAACATTCGGTAAAGAAAATCGTATGCATTTAGTTTTTTTCCCATTTAATACTAAATTATTAGCAGTGAACCAATTATGCACCTGCAGTAGGGCGTTATTTACGTCGTCAAGATTTGGAGCACGTCTACTTATCTTAAAAATTAATGAAGTATCGTCAGCAAATAACACCATTTGTGGTTGTTTTTTTAATAAATTGGGTAAATCATTAATGTATACTAAAAAGAGGAAAGGACCTAATATCGAGCCTTGTGGAACACCCATTTCTACTTTTAGACCAAGTGAATTGACACCATTTATTTGCACTTTTTGTTGTCTATCATTTAAATACGATTTTACTAAACTGAGCGCAAGTTTACCTAATCCGTAATGCTTAAGTTTTAAGAGCAAGGTGTCATGGTTAACGCAGTCAAATGCCTTAGAGAGGTCACAAAAGATTCCTATGGCATCTTGGGCCTCCTCCCACGCTGTAAATATGTGTGTTAATAAGGTGACACCGGCGTCCGTCGTACAACGTCCTTTGGTGAAACCATATTGCTGATCGTGTAAGATTTTGTTTTTGTTGAAATGATTAAGCATTTGATTGAGCATTACCTTTTCGAATACCTTGCTGAATACCGGCAACACGGATACTGGTCTATAATTATTAGTGTCTTTACTGTCCCCAGATTTAAAAAGTGGAATAACCTTACTGTATTTCATTAAATCTGGGAAGACTCCTTGATCTACACACATATTAAATATTAAAGCTAAGTATGGTGCTACAGTCTCGATTATGGATGTACAAACTTTAATAGACATTCCCCATAGATCTTCGGTCAATTTAATTTTGATTTGTCGAAATGCTTTAATAACTATCATGGGGTTTATATGTTTAAATTTAAATTCAACCGGGCAGCTTGGAACGTTAGCTCTTAATAAATCAATTGATACGTCGGATGAGGAATTTAAAGCTTCCGTCGTTTTTAATGGTATATTAGTAAAGAAATTTACAAATTCTTGAGCTACTTCTAAGTTAGAGCTTATGGCACCACGTGAAGTCTCCAATGAGTAATCAGTGTTCCGTTTTTTATTCCTACTAGTTTCGTTATTTATGATTTTCCAAACTGTTTTTATTTTATTTTCTGCTGATTTTATTTTGTTACTAATGTACATGGCTTTGGCTATTTTGCAGGAATTTCTAAAGATTTTGGAATATGTACTAACATACTTGCTGAAAGTTTCAGTATTGATGTAAGGCTTAAGGCCATACAGCTCGAACAGTCTTTCCCTACTTATCCTAATACCTCTAGTTGCCCAGTCACTAAATATAAAATTAGGGCAAATATTTTTTGTTTTCCTTTCAAAAGTTTTATTGAATTGAGTGTGCACTACTGAAAAGAAAACCTCGTACAATTTATTTGCATCATCCATATTAAGGCCCAGATCATTCAACTTATTATTTAGAAATTTTGCAAAGGTGTTTTAAACTTAAAAGTTACCGTTTGTCCACTATGATCAGACGGCAGATAATTTACGATGGCTTTATCTAGATAATCACAATCGCAAAAGACATTATCGATACAAGTAGCAGAAGTTGGCGTTACTCTAGTCGGTTCTGTAAAAACATTACTGTACTCTAGATCGGTACGATGGATGTAAAACAAGGACACATGACGTAAATAGGAAAATAATAATAATAATAGCCTCCCGAAATATTTCGGTCACGGTCGCCTATCTCAACGGAGATTAGCCAGGTACGCAAGAGATGTTATAGTGCACAAGTATTTTACAGATTTTATAACACACACAATAGTTCTTTATAATTATGCCGCCTACTGAATTCGGCATACAAATTTTGTGACAATAATAATTATTCTAATTTAATCTTATTAAACAAAATTAATAAATTCTCGTGTCAAACAAAAATACTAAATCAAGAATTTTCTACAATATCAAATCACAAATGTCAAAGAATAATACTTAAATTACAAATATAATAATGTAGTTATTACAGACCGCCAAAATAACAAACTTAGCCAAAACATCGTTAATCTCTTTTAGGTAGGTACTGTGGAAATTGATTCTTTGGTCAGAAGATAACTATCGTTTTTACTATCCTATCTTATTGTGTCTTTATTGGACGTAACTCACTGTGTGCCCAATCGCGGCCATTAACAACAGATAATGGGCGGGAAAAGGCCTAATAGGCTGATCCAGCGATAGGCCGTAAAAATAAAAAAGATTTTATGTATTTTGATGACATAAGGGTAAATCAAAGTGATTAATAAAAATGTTTATTGATAAAGAGGGACAGGCAGACCCAAGAAAAGATGGATGGATTGTATAAAAAGTACAGCCTATCGATTCTATAAAAATCTCACCGTGATAACAAAGGTGAAGTGAGCGTGAAGTGAACTATCAATGGAGGCGATTCCTAACATCAGGTGGAATGACAGCTCACTTCACCTTAGTTTTCACGGTGAGATTTTTACAGAATAGCACTGCAGGTAGCTATATTGCACAAGATCGCAGCATAATGCTGAGCGATAGCCGTTTTGCGTGTATGTGACACATGTTTCCCCCTACCTTTAACTTATTTTATTTTTTGTGTTTATGTTCTTTTTGCGTCATGTTCACCGCAAATAAACATATTTTCTTTTTCTTTCTATAATTCTAAAAACAATGTATTTAGCTGCATTGTTCCCCGCGCTTACAGTTTAGCGACCAGACATCTTCCCCATGCCGTAACAATAACTTGTGTTCTGTATAGATTATAATGTAAGAAGCGTCACTGCGCTTATTGTTCATTGTTATCAATCAATAGAATAATCTAGAGTATAATAATAAAGCCTTTTATTCCGAAACTAGACAAAAGAATAAGACAATAATATTTACAACACAAGAAGTCACAAAATGTCTCGAATTTCGGTGTGCCTCATGGCATAGGCCTCCTCTAACAGTTTCCACTGTGGTCTGTCGCGGGGAACCCTCCTCCAGTTTGGACCTGCTGTCAGCTTAATTTCTTCCTCCCATCGGGTAATCTGTCTCCCCCGATTTCTTTTGCCATCCCTTGGATACCATTCTGTCACTGCCTTGCTCCACTTTCCTTTGGTGTCTCGCATCATGTGGCCTGTCCATCTCCACTTTTGTTGGTCTATTCTTGTTAGAATGTCTGTCAGTTTTGTTTTGGCCCGGAGATCTGTGTTTCTAATTTTATCTGGCTGTAGGCTCAAAGAGACAGGATAAAATTTAAAAAAAAATCTAGAGTACCAGTTGTTTAAATAATCGAATATAAATTGAATGCAATTAGAAATTATAACACTAAAAATGAAGAAGTCATTATTGCTCAGTAAGCTAAATAACGCAAAGCGATTCGGCGACATACAGCATACATAGCACATGTGTGAGCAGTGTGTATTTACTATAATGCTACCAGTTACTGGGTACGTCTTTTATTGACTTGAATGTGCCCTGGCGGTTGAGAGTATGTCATTCTCATGTCTCGCTGGTGGTGGCGTGTGTGTTGGATCATTAAGTTCCCTTCAAAATGGTTGAGCTGAATGGTGCTGATCAATACGTCATGTTTGTGAACGGGCGCTGTTAGTAGGGACTGGTCATCTCTTAGCCGCCACGGCTTATTTTAATTTTTGAATTGTTTTTATATTTTTATAACGGACGCTTTTAACGTGCACGTCTTTCTGCATCGTTCTCACGTGTATAATTTCAACATGAATGAAGTAACCAATATTTTGTAACAATTTTATGATTTTAAGAGTGTCCGTGGAGTTTCTTCCCAGTTCTTCTCCATACTACTCCAACTCTTTGGAACGCAACTAGCTTCATCTTTCTGACTGACCGACCCTTTGAAAATTCAAAAGTGCCTGTGATTGGTTTATTTGAAATAAATGCTTTGAGTTTGAGAGAATCAACTGGATATACTTTGGCATAACTATTATAGAGATCGGTATTGCACTTTTGATATTGATGAAGGATGATATGAAAGAAAAAGGAGTGAATAATAGAGATGACGGCTAACAGGGAGAATGGAAGGAAAAAACGACCCCTAATTGAGACCAGGGCAAAAAGACGATGACGATTGTTAAACCAAAGCGATTCTTCTTTAAGGCCGCTGCCTTGAATTTTGCGGGCAGCGGGGCGGCGGCGGCGGCGGCGCGGGAGCGGCGCGGGCAACGAAACCAGCGGGCAGATCGCGCGGCGCAATAGCAGCGTAGTGTTGTGTTTGTGGTTGTGTCGTCGAGATATTTGTTTTTATTCGCGAATGAAATGTCTGACCAACGGCGACAACATTTTCAACGCTCGATTTATAATACCTACTATAGAGCAATGAAAATAAAAGGCTAATTTTTTAGAAATTACAATGAACAGAGGCAATTTCCCAACAAATTCTACGGCTACACCAGAATTAGTGTAGAAACTTTTAACTATATTCTTGAAGCCATCAAAGGCGATTTAGAGTCTGAAATTAATCCAAAACTATACAGCATATACATGTTTCCAGCAGAAAAATTATACTTGACGCTAAGGTAAGTATAACAATTTGCTCTTGCACGTCCGAGGACATTTCCATACGTCACAAAAATAAATAGCAAAGCAGTTAGCAGACGCGCGGGCGGTCGCCGCTTGACTGGAGTGCACCGCTCGTTGCCCGCTCCCGCGCCGCTGTGTTCGAGAACCGGTCCATTCAAATGTACGCATAAGATCCTGCCGCTCCCGCGCCGCCGCCGCCGCCGCCCCGCCGCCCGCAAGATTCGAGGCAGAGGCCTAATAGAATACATTGCCACTATTCTTAGATTTTCTTCTATGTCACGGTTGCGTATTCAAACATGAAATACCATGTGCAAATGCTTGTTCCACGCGAGCACAAAAGTATAATTATAGCTCAGCCAGTGAGCCTAATTTCCCTTGACTCCTGGCTGTTCTTTTCAACTATATTTGGTGTATCATCTAGCTATCAGTATAATCTGATCCAGCCAAACATAAAAACGAGATATGAGGTCAGTAGCTGATCGTTTCGCAATAAAAAAAATATTAATAAATTATTTTAAAAAAAACACAATAATTATTGCTCTTTATTAACGGGTCAAAAACTGGAGTAACAAATATTTTATATTATGTTTCCAATAGTGTTCTGATTCTCAAAGACACGGGGTTGTCGTTCATAAACAAGTGAATTTCCTCGTAACTTCCTTTAGCGTTCGAAATTGATAGATATTACGTTTGAATTTCGTATGAAATACCTCGAACTTCTCTGTTATTGGTTGAATAAGTTTCAATTAGATGGCAATGTGTCGTGTAGTTTCTACTACCTACAGCTGGAAATGGTGACGTAATTTTCAGTAGTACCTATAGAAGAATTCCTGTAATGAATTTTTCCAATGTCTTTCCTTTAGAAAAACGATTATTATTAAAGATAAGAAAGAAAGAGACCAATCTTTTTGTAGTCTGTTCAACGTTCGCGATATCAAAGTACCTACCGTCAGATTTCAATCGATATTTTATATTGTACTGACTTAAAAAAAAAATGATAAAATGATAAAATTATCCCGATAGAAAACATCACGAAGTTAACTCTAATTTCCGCTTATTTTTGGTTTAAGTATAGATGATTAGTATGATAATGATTAATACCTAGACGTTTTTTGAAATCCATCTATTTTTAAATTTATTACGTTAAAACGCTTTTAGCACTTACTAAATTCGATGTTATTCCGAGGAAAGAGTCGTCTTCCGTCACTATGTTGCGGGAACTGTAAGCATTATTATTAGTTCACAAATTGGGGCGAGGAAGAGTGTGCGGGTAAGACGGTTTCCACCCTTATTAATAAAAATACTTAAATATCTCTGGTTGTTCTCGTCTGGCTAACGGCGAGTACTTGCACAGACATAACCAAGTAGCCAGGATTATTCACCAGCAACTTGCTTTGAAATATAAGCTTTTGGATTCTAAGGTACCATATTACAAGTATTTGCCCGACCCAGTTCTCGGAAATGACGATGTTATGTACTGAGATGGGTCTATCATCACTGACGGACTATTTTCGGTGATAGATCGATTAGCGCGCCGTACAATGATTGTCGATGTTACTATTCCACATTACGGGAACCTCGTGATAGCTGAGAAAGAAAAAAATATCAAATATCTTGACTTAGCACACGAGGTGGTTGACATATGGAATGTAAGCTCGGCTGTCATTGTGCCGATTGTCGTATCAGCCAATAGCCTGATGGCCGAAAGCCTTGATCAACATCTATTGAGGCTCTCGTTAGGCGGTTGGATAAAGGGCCTGATTCAGAAAGCAGTACTCCTCGATATGGCTCGTATTGTGAGGAGGTTCCTGTCTCTGGAGCCCTAACCATCGGTAGCTTGGACCGTGTGCTCCCGATACTGGCGGATCACTGTTTTTTAAATATTTTAAAATATTTATTATAAATAGTTAATTTTTATATTCTAAAAATTATTTTAAAATATAGGTAATAAAATAAGATAACAAAATAAATAAATGAAGTAATAAAATACTTCGTGATAGGTGGTTAGATAAAATGAAAACATTGTACTAAAATGAAATTTTTTTTTAAATAGCTGCAGTGCTTTTTATTTTTTAAATATTAATAATAACATTCATTAGAAAGATATCTTAGTGTTAGCAAAAACAGGTAGGTACCTAGTCAGTAAGTTTATGCGATTACAGTCGTCTACAACACTAGGTACCTATAAATATTAATTAACAGTAGAATCATCCTTATTTATCTTTATTACCTATTCATTTAAATGTTATCGTTTCTTTATACAACACACACTTCAAACAATTTCCCGGTTCATTTAATTAGATAATACGCGACGAACAAAACTGGTCCTTTCTATTTTCCCACATCCTAATACTTTTGGGTTAATCTACAAATCCCCATTGACAATCCCCATCAATGGGGATTTGTGTACTTTTCTTGCACAAATCCCCATTGAAGTCTCATACAGCTCATAATGGGAACTTGTGGAAAAAAACTGAAAGAAAAAGAGATTTATTTGTCACAGAAACACGTACATACAAAAAGTCTAATAATACAGAAAAATAACAAAATATATAGGTTTATCTATAATCACGAGCACAGAACAGAATTAGCCGGCAGCTGCACGCCGTGTCGTGACTGTGATAAGAAGACTCCCAATCAACATGATGCTGTGCTATGGAGAACATAAAGCACAGCGCAGATTTTCAGTGGTAACCCGAAAATAACGAACGGAAACAAAGTCTGATTTAAAAAATTATACAGGTTGAAATTTTAATCACCGTTTTCCTATTAAGGGGTCATTGTACTCATCATTGTGAATTGCTTTTACTATGGGGCCAAACCTGAAATCGCAAAAAAAAATCAGCTGTTCCCTACATTTTGACGAGTTATGCGAACATAAATGTGGGGAACAGCTCATTTTTTTTCACGATTTCACAGGGGTAATTCTCGTAATTTCTAAGTACGTTCAAAGTCTGATCTCAGTCTCAATCTGTCAAAAATACTTCAAATTTCTCTACATTTTGACATTTGTTTGTTGCCGAGATGGGACTGCGACTAGATTTTTAACGTTTTAAATTAGCAGAATTGGCCTACAGGTTTGACCCTATAGTAAAAGTTGTTCATAATGACGAGTACAATGATACCTTAAGAGGAAAACGGTGATTAAATTTTCTCCCTGTATAGATTAAATAAATACGTAAACATCTACCAACCCGCAACAGGCCCGCGTGGTGGATTACGGCCCACTCCCTCTCACAGAGAAGAGTCTTGTGTCCTAGCAGAGGGAACATTATAGGCTGTATTATAAACAAATAGGCAATAAAGTAAAATTTAATCTATATATACAATGTGTTAATGAAATAACCCAAAACCTGGAAGTAGTTTGTTTAGAATCGGCAGCAAAATCGAATACAATAATTTTTAATATTGGTTATTTTTTTTCCAAAAAATAATTATTTGTCATGCCGTGTCTAATAATTTTTAACGACGCTGTACGCTACTGTCCAACGCAATGAAAACAAACAGCGAGGGTGAGGAGAGGGGGTGCTAGAGCTGGCGCCAAGGCCGGGAAGCGCGCCGGCGGCGATAGAGCTACGAATCTGTAAGAAGTAGTGCGACAACAACATTTACAAATATCTTTTACTATAATTTATGAAAAAAAATAATTATATGTCATATCAATTTATTAATATAAAAATCGGTTGGGGTGTCCGAGGTTTTGGGTTATTTCATTAACACTTTGTATAAAAATTAATTGCTGTTCGTTAGTCTCGCTAAATCTCGAGAACGGCTGAACTGATTTATCTTATCTTGGTCTTGAAATGTTCGTGGAGGTCTAGGGAAGGTTTAAAAGGTGAGAAAAAATCGAATAATTCCCGGGAAAATCCTAAAAACAGGCCTTTTCTATTTCCTATACAAACGTTTTCTAAATAAAATGTAGAGTCAATTTGAACTTTATTGCAACATAATAATAACACTTCATGCTTCATTCAAAAAATGTTTTTTTATTAAATACGGATTCGTTTTATTTGTTTTAAAATTAATTTATACAAAAGCTTAGGTCTTTTATTTATCGATTGAGGCAGTACGAAGTCTGCCGGGTCAGCTAGTAAACAATACTAATAATATAATGCAACTATACAGGCTGTCCCTGGAAGTATGGATCAAATCGAATAGGGGCGTGGGCAAGGTCATTTCCAAAATTTTTTGGTCCTGAGAATGATTGATGATTGAGAATTATTTTACGGTTCAAAAGTTGTGACCAATTTTTTTCAATCGTTTCGCATAGTGCTCAAAGAAAAAAAATCATTATTACTGTCTAAAAAACTTAAATTGACAGTTCCTGGTAGTTTTTTTTTTTTAATGATTTTGTTCTTTGAGCACTATGCAAAGTGATTGAAAATAACAAAAGTTGGTCATAACTTTTGAACCGTAAAAAAATTCAGCAACATTCTCAGGATCAAAAACTTTGGAAATGACTTTACCCACGCCCCTATTTGATTTGATCCATACTTCCAGGGACACCCTTTATAACCAATAAGATGAATAAGGGCTGATTTTTCCAAAACCAGATAACTTTATTGGAGGAATAATTTTGAATTTTTGACAGTTCTTTCATATAAAAACTGTCAAACGTCAAATTTATTCCACCAATAAAAATTATCGGTTGCCCCTCCACCCCTTAGTATAACAACCCAACCTCGAAAATTCGTATCCAAAATACCCTTGAACCGACTCGCAATTTGTGAGTCTAAAATAAAAGAGTGCAGTATTTCACAATGTATTTACGACGGCGATAGTTCAATAAAGCATTAGGCGAAACCGGTTCAAGCGTCACAAAGATATCTGTAGTTTATTGGAGTTTAGAGTCTGTCTTTCTATTTGGCTTGGCAGACTGATGCTGTTAGTGTAGGAAATCGTTGGCGAAGTACCATTACATAACATAACTTCACGCCTGTTGTCCCAGCTGGGTAAGGCACACGTGTACTTATAGTATACGTACCCACATTTTGCTTTATGTTTTAGTACCTAGCTTGAAAAAGGGGGCGAATCTATTGCCATGTAAATTTTGTGATGGAAAAACCTACAGTCAAAGACACATAAAAGGTACTTTAGAACGTAAAAATTTACAAAAAAAAATATGATTGTAGTTGCCTTTTCCAATAGCTAGTTACGTATTTGGAAGAATCGGAAAGAAACTCCACCGTTATTCTTTTAAAATATTATAAAATATTTTTATTTATTTATTTATTAATTGGATCGCCAACAGAGGCTACACAGTTACATGCATGTTAACATGAACAGGGACAAATACAAGTGTGCGCTTCCAATTATAGGCGACCACATCATTCACTTGTCATTTAGGTAGGTAGCAACAAGTTTGTCATTTTGTATAAGGTCACAGTTGCCCAAGATAGGAATCGAACCCAGGACCTCATAATAAGAAGCAGTGCTTACGAACACTAGACCAACCATAGACCAACGGTCAGTGTTTGGAGAAGTATCTTAACATTATAATCTATAGAGTGCATTCAAAACTGTCTTCACGAATGATTGGGGGATACTTAAATGTGCGTTCAGCCTCGAAAAAGTGACGTTCTAACAACGATAACAATATTGAAATGACGGCTGACGGCGTCTACAACGGAAATCTCGTGATCATGTCTCTGCGCATCGTTCGCTTCTAAAGTGGTTGCCCATACGCCAGCGCAGAGAGCTAAGGGCGCTGACCACCTTGTTCTCATTTCTTGATTCTCCGTCTTCCCCTGGTTATCTAGCCCCCCACTTTCAGTACATTTGCACCAACCACAATAGAAATCTACGTTCTTCACACAATCGTCTTCTCCAATGTCCCACTCACCGCACAGACTTCATACACTCTTCCTTCTTCGTTCAGTCTATCTCTCTGTGGAATGCGCTCCCCCAAGAAATCAGGATGGCAACCAACCGATTATACTTCAAAGTTAAAGTTCGTGAGCACATTCGCAAGAAGCTGGCAGTATCATCACAACGGTAATATTTTCTCATTGTTTGTCCAATTTATTTTTAGTAAGTATATTCATGTATTTATATATATATATATATGTAACTAGCTATATATTATATTCATAGTTTTAATAGGTTTATGCGTATCTTTATATTAAAAATATTTATTCCTCAATTTTCATGATTGCACCTACCACTGTTTGTCTCTGCATCACCCAAAGGTTGACTGGTAGAAAATGCCTATGGCATTAAGTCCGCCTCTGTACATTTATGTGCTTGAAGTATTAAATAAATAAATAAATAATAAATACTTGACCGAACTTCAAAAACTTATTGATTTTGTAACGATAGACATTTTTTTTTTTAAATAACCTCTCAAAACTTTTTGCGCATCTAAGCGTGCAGACTTTTTTTTAATTGAGCCTCTTTTTAACTTTCTGGTGTTTTCTCACAGTTGGTTGCAGTAACTAAGCTTGAGCACCCCAGCTAAATGGTTTAGGTTGGGTTTAGTCATTTTGGGGCTGCCGCGCTTTTGCAGTGCATCGGGGATGTTCGCGGAGAATGGCGTGCCAGATTTTTACGCACTGATGCGGACACGGATAGCATCCCTGATGCGGCGAGTGCGCGACATCTCCAACAGCTTGGTGGCTATAGTAGCCGACAGGACAGACAGTCCAATGATGTGGCACCGGATGACCACTCATGGTGCGTCATTCCAATATTTAAAATAAGTTGTTTAGTGTATTTTTCGTGTATGTATGTATGTATGTTTTTTGTATACAATTGTAATGTGTGTTGTTATGGACTTATGGTCTGAAATAAATTTATTATTATTATTATTATAAAACTGTGACCAACCGCACGCGAGCCAAATGAGCGCAACATCCAAGTTGGTCGCAGTTACTTGACCCCAAAAAATAGGATTTATTGGTGATTTACTAAAATATTTTTTTTTTATACTAAACTGTTCGTTCAGTATTTTTTTTACGCCAAATGGGAATTATTTAAGGTTCGTTTAAATAAATAGCCGATATTATATTAAGGTAGTAAAATATTTTAATTCAAATCATACGAGAAAAGAATACGCTAAAAATGATGATAATCTGGAGTTCTGCGTCAGTAATTCTCTAGCCTAGACAAGACTTAAGAGAATAATCAGGCCAAAATATGTACGCACCAAAATGTATAAGTGATTTCCCTTATTTGAGACGTTATTGTGACGTATCTATGATTGTGGGCAAAAACAGGCTCATTTCGTAATAAAACAAATAAAAAAAAAACCTTTATGGTATCCAGCTAAACATAGATACATAAACTCACGCTTTCTTCCCATAGAGTTAAACAGAAACTACATAACATCACCTGCGAATGAAAATGAAGCAAAATAAGTTTGTAAGGATCGTAATCCTTGGCGAGCAATAGGCAGCTCGCCGTTCGGTAAGGACTAGGCCCAGGTCGACGGCGCGTTATGTTCCACGCGCGCCTCACAAATATGTCAGCACTAACTGACGGGGTCCGCTAGGGCCGATGCCTGCCAAGGTCGCGAGTTGTTCGAAAGAGATACCGTGGCCCCTGGTACAGGCAACTGAAGGAACATGGGTGGGTTTCAGTCAGTAAAAATCTGACACGCTCTTCCGCTCCACCCAGAGCGGGCGAAGATGTTTGATAATTTTCCACCCTAAAAGAAAAGGTACTCATTTTGATTGGTGTATGTTCATACATCTTGTCATACACGCACGCCGGCTGCGAATACAACGCACCTGAACTTTCTGTACATCACCAATACGGTTACTGTATATCCTTCTAGGGCGCCTCTTCCCACGTTTCTACTAACATCTGCCTTGTAGGTTTTTGTTTTTCACCTTTTTTTTTTCGCTTGTCATTCATTCTCTCAACATGACCGAACCATCTAAGCCGTCTAACCTACGAAGTAACCAACTTAAAATCCTTATTATATAGTGTTTTTAGGCTTTCATACCTCAAAAGGAAAAAACGGAACCCTTAAAGGGTCACTTTGTTGTCTGTCTGTCTGTCTGTCAAGACCCTTTATCTCGGGAACGCATGGAGATATCGAGTTGAAATTATAACCATGTACCCAAGTCTATAGTCCCTTGAAGCTGTGAAAAAATCAAACTTCTAAGTTAACGTAAAAAAAGATACGGCCGTTTATGCCACAAAAAACGTATATTTCGACACTTTCAAGGGAATCAAAATTGGCAATATTGGAAAGCAATGTCATGTAGTAAAAATAAAAGAAAAAATGCGAAAACCGTACATTTTTAGTTACATACAGTACAAATTTATACGGAAGCCTTGGTGCGCTGATCCGACTCGCACTTGACCTGTTTTTTTCTATAATTTGTTTCCTTGGTATTTAAAAAAACGAATTTTAACAAACCCTAAGAAAACATTTCCTCGGTTCCAAGTCTTGCTCTAGTTTTTAAAATCACATTAATCTTGGCAATAAAAAAATCAATTAGAGGCTCAAAATGAATGACGAAGATGAATTACCTACGGGGCCAATAGCCGGTTCGACGCTAAAGTATTTTTCACGTAAGTACACCGGCGTATAAATCAAGTTGACAGTATTTTATTGCGAAGAAAATATTACTTGGACTGTTTTGATTTAGATGGTTTGTAAGTTTTGTATGGAAACATTTCGATGGGTTCTTGTTTTTTTTTTCTTTAAATTAATTATGAAAAATAAGAGATTTAGGGCCAAGAGTGGCCCGTAACTAAATAATAACAGCCACACAGGTCGATCGATCAGGTTAAGCTACGCTTGCCGCGGTTGGTCTGTGGATGGGTGACCGTCTTTACATACCAAGACCCTCCGTGCCTCGGAAAGCACGTTAAGCCGTTGGTCCCGGCTGTCATTTGTGGATCTTTGTCAGTCGTTACGGGTAGTCAGGAGCCCGAAAGCCTGACACCCAGTCTTACCAAGGGGTATCGTATTACCCAGCAACTGGGTTGCGGAAGTCAGATAGGCAGTCGCTCCATGTAAAATAATGGTATTCAGCTGCATTCGGTTAGGCTGGAAGCTGACCCCGACAGAGTTGGGAAAACGATAGATGATGATGAGTTTGGTAACCTAAGTTCTCTGCTTTCATTATTATTGAATACTCTAAGGGTCTAAACGGCTTTAAAATTCAGTGTACCAAAAACGAAAATCAAACAAAGTTATTTTGTATTTTTTTGGCTCAATTTTCAAGTTATTTTTTGCTCAGTATTATAATGTGAAATGTAATTGTTTAACTTTCAAGTATTTCTTTGACCTTGTCAAAATATTTAGACGGTACCTCAAGAGACCGTGTCAAGCAGAAATGAAAAATTGTATAGTTTATAATTTGAGAATTTGTTTCATTTCGTAAAATAGAACTATAAAATTCAGTTCTATTTTATAATATTACTAGCTCCTGCCTGCGACTTCATCCGCGTGAAACTTCAGCGTCCCCTCATTCACGCTCTTAGTGGTGGAATTTCGAAAAACTCTTTCTTAGTGATACCTACTCTTTACAATGAACACCCCCTCCAAATTGCATGTCTCTAGGACCAGCGGTTTAGGCGGTGCGTTGATATATCAGTCAGTCAGGACTTTGAATTTTATGTATATAGATAAACTAATGCTTTATTTAATCATTTTAAACTTACAAACCGCAAGACTTAACTTGAGACCCTAGCGACCCCTCCCGACCCCCGCGCTGTTACCGTTCTCGCCATCGCTGCTTCGAGCGAATTGAGCGAAGTCTCAAGGTTGTAGTGTTAAAAGACTAATAGAATTCACAATAGATGTAGGTACAGACGCTTTTGAGGAGTATAGCGTTCCACGGCTTATTAACGTGTATTCTGCATCTGTTTACTTCACAAATGTCAAAATAGAATTGACATTTGCCGCCATTTGCAAATTTTAAAAGTTACAGCGCATTCCAATAGGGTGATTACTTTTGCCCCACCTTGTAGGTACAGATGCCAGCACATCAAGCTACCCGAAAATGTCAAATTTTCCCAATCAAACTTAAATCGTAAGCTCTAGCGATAGAGTTGAAAATCTATTAAAGAAATTTGACAGATTGTAGTAGCTTGATGTGCTGGCGTCTGGTGTACATGTCGGAGTCATTCGTTCAATTGTTCGGGACACCAGCGCCAGGCTGTGCTTGACAGAGTCTAGCCTGAGTTTGTAGGAGTCGACGAGATGAAAGAAAGAAAGAAAAATAGGTTTATTTGTCACAGAAACACGTGCAAACAAAAAGATAATTAATTCTAATGACATCATATTTATAAAAACAAAAAAAATATCTTTATACATGAGCAAAAAGCATAGATAGTCGACGGCTGCACGTCATGACTGTGACAAGAAGATAATGAGAAGATGTGAGAAGGTGATGGTGTATTTGCATTACTGCATATTTGAAGTCCGCACTACAATTTTTCACCACTGCCAAAGAGGATTGAAGATTTTTTTAAGAAGCCTGGCATATTATCACACCATTTTGTTTTTTTTTTCAAAATGGCCGCCACGCATGAATCCTATATACATAGATCGATAGCTGATATCAAAGCAAATGGAGAATGTAAGACCAAATCCCGTAAAGCGTCACGTTTTCGAGATATTAACGTACAAAGTTGATCAAGTGACATCCATATTTTTTGTTTTTTTACATTATGTAACTAAGTAACTCACACAGTTGTTAAAATTCTAGGAAAATTTATACAATCTTTGTAAATATTGTTGTTAGATTTCAAATTGAAGTAAGTCCAAAATGATTTAAAAAGAACAGAAAAAAACCGCTTTTTATGAATAAAACCGGTTTTTTTTTCTGTTCGAGTAAGGCTTTTACTATCTTATTTTGAGAGTGGAGTGACTATCAAAAATCGGATTCTCTATCATCCTTTCTATCATTGTTTCCATGAAATGTTTATAGATTACGAGAAAAACGAATGTCTAATTTGGATTTAGGTTTATTTTGTCAAAATGAACCAAGTCCTTCGGACTTAGCTTCATTTGATCTAACAGAATACTGGACTTAGTGCAGTTTGAATCAAAATATGATCAGGGGACGGACTAAGGAAAAAACAATGATAATAGTCGCGTCGCTCTGATTGGCTCAATGCGACTTGCTGCGTTTTGATTTAACATGTCAAATGGACTTGGTTCAATTTGAAAAAAGGAGTGTGTTTTAAACTTATTTTGCTTGAAAACTATAGGGATTTGTTTCAATTCGGTAAAATATTGTGAAAGATACTTCCCCTGCCTTTTAAATAAGAATAAAAGCTAACTTTATGTCAAAAGTGGACTTGATGCGATTTGAAATCTAAAATTTGTGTGTACCTATCACATATTTGATTTACCTGTCATTGCTATATTTTTAATTATTTTTTACTATTTGTAGTAAACTAATTTTTATTCTGGGTGCATCATCTTCACATATATAATTATATAATGAATGTATACAAAAACTTGTAAA
This sequence comes from Globia sparganii, assembly GCA_949316385.1. NCBI lineage: Eukaryota > Metazoa > Arthropoda > Insecta > Lepidoptera > Noctuidae > Globia > Globia sparganii. The sequence goes on along the minus strand of OX438655.1, from coordinate 3,211,996 downwards.
ACATTTTATAAGAGTAACGGTGGAGTTTCTTGCCCATTCTTCTCCATACGATACCTTTTGGAAGGGACGACTCAAATCAATTCTATTTTTTCATTTTCATTTTTGACGTTCAAAAGTGCCTTTTAAGTGCCTATTTGAAATAAATGATTTGACTTTGAATTTGTGTACATCTTTTTGCTTAGAATTATGTTTGCAATAATCTCTCTGAAAGTTTAAAGTAATCAGACAACAAAATGGCGCACAGTTAGGTATGCCACGGAACTTCAACGCCCTATATAACTGGAAACCAAACTTTATTTTAAATTTAAAACTGCCCAAAAATCCTTTGCCCGTGGTGATGGCGTTGAATTACGAATGCGTGCGTCATATCGTGTCTGCTGACGTCATCAAATTGCAGAACAGGCGACCACACCTCACGGAGAAAAAAGTTTTAAATAAACAAACCGCGGGTTTGCGGAAACTACTCTGCGAACATTTTGTTGGCCATAGAGGTAGCGGGAAAGGAATTTATTGGATTGATTTTGATGATTTTTTTGAAGATTATGCTAAAAGTATAAAAAATGTATTGTTTAAATTTATATTACCACCCAAATCAAAGGGGCTTCTGATTAAGTTATAACAGCCACACGAGTCGATCGATCAGGTTAAGCTCCGCTTGCCGCGGTTGGACCGTGGATGGATCACCATCTTTACATACCAAGACCCTTTCGTGCCTCGGAAAGCACGTTAAGCCTTTGGCTTCGGCTGTCATTCGTGGATGTTTGACAGTCGTTACGGGTCGTCAGAAGCCCGAAAGTCTGACAACCAGTCTTACCAAGGAGTATCGTATTACCCAGTAACTGGGTTGTAGCTTGTAGATGTCAGATAGGCAGTCGCTCCGCGTAAAATAGTGGTACTCAGTTGCATCCGGTTAGACTGGAAACCGACCTCAGCATAAATAGTTGCGAAAAGGCTAGGCAGATGATGTAATGTAAATATAGCACAGGCATAAAGTTTCTTAATGGAGATAACCTGTGTTTTAGAAGAAATAGTTTCAATCCCCGGCTGAACAGCTGAATTAAAAATACGGATTTTTTTTTTGTGGGTGGGGAATCATCAAATGACCCCTCCCGCTCTGGGTGGAGCAGAAGGGAGTGTCAGACTCTTACTGACTAAAACCCACCCGTGTTCCTTCCTTAGCCCTTTGTGTTCCGGGGTAGCGGTAACCCTTTCGGACAATCCCGCTGCCCCGGCAGGCTTCGGCCCTTTCGGGCCCCTTCCTTGTTGCTGACATCTGTTTGAGGCGCGCGCGGAACATGTACGCGCCGTCCGGCACGGGCCTGGTCCTGATCGGACGGAGAGTTACCCATTACTCTCCACCCGCAGACCCGCGCCTACGGTGGCCGGGAGTCGTCTCGCGGCTCCCGACGCCTGGAGCGTCTCCCGCGGCGGCTGGGACGTGAGGCCCTCTCCCTCAGCCGTCCCGCCACCTCCTTCGCTAGCATGATTGCTTCGCAGAAGGAGGTGACTGCCTCCCACTCCCTCTCACCCCGGACCATGGCTGGAACCAGGGCCGGGCGCGAGAGGTCGCCGCCGCTGCCGATCGCCTCTGCGAGAACACGGCGGTGCTCCGCCCAATTGGGGCATACCGCCACCGTATGCTCCACCGTGTCCTCCGGGCGACCCTCGCAGTGGTGACACTCGGGCGTTTCCTCCCGCCCGATGGTGTGCAGGAACCTCCCGAAACACCCGTGTCCGGTGAGGACCTGCGTCAGGCGGTAGGTGAGGGCGCCGTGGCGCCTCTCTAGCCACTCCTCAAAGAGGGGTCTTATCGCCACTATCGTGGCTTGCCCTGCGCTGGGTTGCGACAGTCGCTCTTTCTATGCCGCCATGAGATCGCGCCGGAGGTCGGTCCGCTCCGCCGCGATTTGCCGCGGCAGCGGAGTTTCCCCCCGGCGTAGTGCCTCCGCGCGCCACTCGTACAGGCGCGCGAGGACTATCGCCTCCAGATCCCACGGCGGGGTTAAAGTGGCGACTTACATGAGCATTTGCTCGATGTGAATATTCGCATAGAGAATTTGTTCGTTGTGAACAAATGCTCATGACACCTGAATTTTCGCAACGAATATATGCTTGACTGTGCTCCATCCCTACCATTAGTAGACAAAACGGCGCAGTGCTCGCGCTAGCGACTGACTTGTAATGTATCATTTTAAGAGATTCGCTAAAAAACCGACAGCCCGGTGGAGCGCGCTCGTGTGCTCGGCGCTCGTCATAGAGCTGCTCGGATCGCTGTACCTACTGACAAGCCGAATATTCGTCTTCTAACGTATTCACATAAAGCGAATATTCATGTTAGTCGCCACTTTTATACGGGTATGTAAATATATTCAGAGTAACATCATCATTACAAGCAGCTACAAAATGGTCGAAAAAAGGTTGTCAAGAGACAACAAATAAATAATTATTTAATATTGAAGAATTTTAGTATTTTGTTATTTTTAAAGTAAGTACTAAAAACTTAAAAAAAAAATCCTTTAAGGCTGTATGAGTAGTCAAATTGTCAAAAGAAAACTTTTACAAAAAAAAATCGTCTCTCAAAAAAAACACTACTAGTGAAAGATTATTTTAATTTCGGTAGTCGGTGTCGTTGGTTCCACATTTTCGTTTTTGACACCAACTTCCGAAATTACTCCTGCTTTTTTGAAATCGGTTAAAAAATATTGCTACAGTGTACTGTGTACAGGCGTCAAGTTTGTACCGCCAACTAAAGGACTAACGCAAAAGATTAACATACATAATTTACTTTTCCAAAAAAGCCCTTATGAAAATCTCATCACAGTTAATACATCGACTTTCATAGCTCCACAGTGCACAGGGCCTAATAAAGTGGGTCGGGCAAACATTCCCAGCTAAAACTACGCTTTTTAACTAGTATTTTTAGTTGCTTTTGTAGCAACCCTGTCTCTGGGCCTCCCTGCTTTGCCTGCAAAACTACCTGCCTTTTTTTTCAACTTTCACGCTTACTCAAACACGGAGAATTGGTATCTTTCTTTGTTTTAGTATAAAAAGCAAATTAATGTTTGTTTTTCATAATTTTTGTGTATTTTTCTACGTGGTTTTATTCAAGTTGCACTTAGGATTAAAGCGCTTTAAGCTTTAATGGTAGTCTTTAATTGATTATAATGTGTTTTTGGGAAATATAAAGTGAGTTGTAAAGGATTTACGGCAAAAGAATTTGACGTAGCATTTAACTGTTTTAAAGTTATTACTTACTTCCATCAACTGATTCTGGCTGACACTTATAAAACTCTTCTTACAAAGAAAAATAATGTTTTGTGTCGGTCTATTTACAGGCCTATTTATTTATTATTTAAGCCATTTTAAGAAAATATAGATATACCAAACGTATCTTTCCCTTCTTGGCATAAGCGGATTATTATGTAAAGGTCTATGTATCTTACTATCGAAACAAAACACTCAACATTCGACTGCCACTTTTATTTATACTGATAAAAATGTTCGACAATTCAGGACAGTTATGATCTGACATAATTGTCAGAAAATTCCGTACATTTTTTCCCAAACCCTCCCCTATTTTTGGGGAAGGTTCTGACGTATTAATATGACGTCTGCAAAGCCTCCGGCCATCAAAGCTTAAAATATTGATCACTATGTTTGATTTTTCCTATCCTGGGTTTTAGAAAGAGTTTGCGAAAAAGCAAAAGCCCACGTGTTTTTTTTTTCTTATAACAAATAAATAAGTTGTTATCACAAATTCGGGGAACAGATAAGCTATTTTTAGTAACCATATCGCATTTTTAGGCTTCTTGATAGACCTTCCTTTGACCTACGTAGAGGTCATGCCAAATTTTTTGGCCTAAAACGGTTTTCATGTTGATCTGAATGTTAATTGAACACTATTAGCAGATTCTGTGAAAACCTCTGCAAAAACTGATTTGTAATTTGTTAAGTAAACACGAATAGATAATTATTGTATTTTTGTTTTCATTTAATTTCTTTTAAAGGTTATCAGTAAAAAAAATCGCTTAAGTTACACGATGCTCGAAAAAATCAATTTCAATCCCTGTCATGTAATGTCCCTGGTTTCTGAAAATTTTAAATGTCTTATGATGTAATATACTAGCTGTTGCCCGCAACTTCGGTTGCGATCCAGGATTTAAAGTAGCCTGTGGCCTTCTCCAGGTCATGGTCTACCCATGTGCCAAATTTCATTGAAATTCGTTCAGCCGTTTTAGCGTGAAAGCGTAACAAACATACAAAAAAATATCTTATTATTATTTAAGACAACTTTGATGAGAATTAGCGAGTATTATACACATTAATAGGTACTTATTCCAAAAAAAAATCACTCTTAATAAACAGCAATGTTATATTTAATGGTGCGGTAAAGAACATCAAACTGAACAACTTTCTCCATGAGACCAACCTCGTAATCGCGAAAAAATAATCAATTATTCCATTCCATACAAAACTTCAATACTTATTCGACCCAAATGTATGGAAAAGCTGATTAGTTTTACGCGATAGGCTTGTCAACTGTAAAAATCTAATAAGTCTGTCAGTTAGATTATCAAAAAATATTTGACCCGTATTTTTTCTTTGAAACTAGAATTGACGAAGATACGACGCTTTTAAAATTCTCAATACGTCACACCTTGGTATAATTTTTAGTGCGTTCTGAAATCACGAGCCCCCACTCCCGAGTTTTGATGCGTTTTATTTTGTCAATATTCATTGATTTATAAAAACAAAAAATATGTGTCCATTATTTTCCAATACTCTAACTGACGGACTAAATAGATTATCAATTTATTGATGGTGAAAACTAGCCTATTGCGATAGTGGTTCCGTGGAGAAAGGAAGAGAGTTCCAGTTTGATAGTCCACACCCTGACTACACATTTCTGATACTCGCTAGGGTTTGAGGAAAATTGGTAAATGAGTGCAACAATATTTTCTCAAGACAAACATCGTGAGATGGCGCCAAATATTTTTTATTTAACCTTCGATGTTGATTTAGGAGTTACAGTAAATAACAAATATTATCCTGGATAAGTGGGGGAGTTGGATGTTATGGGAAAATAGTCCTTCGGGTCGTACATGATTGGCTGGTAATGCTTACGTACTTGTCACAATTTTATTATTATGTTCAGTCTTAAGAGCCTATACTACCTCTGCTAAAATTCACTCTTTATCTCGCTCACACGATACTGCTCGCGGACTGAGTGAGAGCGAGATAGAGTGCGGTGCTAGGTGGCAGGCAGCGTCAATAGTTTAGGTATTTGCTTTTTACGGTAAAAATAATGATAATTAAAAAATAATGAAAAACATAAGACCTGCTTTATAATTAGTTCAGTTATTATACAAAGTTTCATGGTCTTTTTGAATACGAGCGGTTTATTGTTCGGTTTGGAGGTAACTTTGGATTTTTTTCTATCAAGAAAATTTTATGGAATCGTGTTTTCGTCAAACATAAGGCCTAAAATTAATCCTCAACTTTACCATATATTTATTTCAAAATTAATGCTACAGTATTTTCGACATAACGGAGGATCATGCTAAGGCATTTGAGGTAGTATAGGCCCTTAAGTGACATAACTATGAACTCGTCATTAGCCTTACGGTAAATGCCCTTTCTTTACAGAGAATTTACGAGCTTTAAAAACAATTATTAAAAACAATGCTTAAATTATACAATCACTAGCTTTTGCCCGCGACTTCGTCCGCGTGGGTTTCGTACTTTCCTCAAATAAATTTAACACCCTCTCCACCTCCCCCTGAAAGGTATTTCGAAAATTATTGATTACGATCTTTATACTTACTTTATTTAAAGAAATAAGTATTCGGGCCCGTATTTTAATTAAACTACCTATAATGTTTCAAATAAACTATCCTCCCTTTTCATCACGACAGGGCTTGTTTTTGAATTTGGTACGTTTCCATTTTTATGATATAAAGATTATTTATACCCATTTTCGTGTTAATGGAAGTTGGAGTTTCTACTCCTTAAACTTTATAACCCTCGTCCACCCCGGTAGGAGTCGAATAAGTAAAACCCTAAAACTCATACTTTTTTATTTTAAGTAAGTAAGTAGTAAACCCCTAAAAGTGACAATCAAACTGACTGACTGACTGAGGCAAATGTTGAAAAGTTTCAAGTTTCTTAACCTAAGGAATAAGCCGACCTTTTCACCTTCACAGTTTTTATTCCCATAGGGTTTCCATATCTTGACTCAAAGATTATTTATACCAATTTCCCATTGAATCAAGCCACGCAATAAAATACTCCTCTGTGATATGGACTACCCCCGTTCACCCCGTTAGGGTTAGATTTTCGAAAAACCCAGTCACACTTTTTTATTTATTTTGGTCTTAACTATACATACTGAGTTCCGAGTTTATATTATTGGACCGCGCGATAAAATTCTTCCATATAAACTGACACCCTTAATCTCCCTTTAGAGCAGAAAAACATAAAATGACAAACTATACTTTACTTAGATAAGTATTTGTGCCAAGTTTGAACCTTAAATTTATTCATACCATTTTTTTGGAGTAAATCAAGCTACGCACTATAATACCGGCCTTAAAAATCGAATTACCGCTTTTTTATCCGTTAGGGGTCTACTTTCGAAAGACCCATTTCTTATTACTTACTTAGGCAAATATTCCTTCCAAGTTTCAAGTTTACTAACCAAATGGATAAGATTTTTCGTATATAGTTTTTCCCCACTTTTCACCCCCACACAGGAGGAATTTTGAAAAATGTTTGGGATGTGTTCATAACTTGACTCAAAGATTATGTCCAACAATTTTCGAGTTAATCAAGCCATGCAGTAAAATAGAAAATTAACTACCCCTTTTCACCCCGTCAGAGGTAGATTTTCGCAAAACCCTGATACATGTTATTCTTTACTTTTGGTCTTATGTATAAATACTGAATTTCGACTTAATTGGACCGCACGTTAAAATTCTTCCATACAAATGTTGACACCCCCTAATCCTCCTTTAGGGGGTAGTTTAGAAAAGCAAAAAATGCCAAACTTTATAATTTACTTAGATAAGTCTTCGTGCCAAGTTTCAAGTTTATTAACCCAAGGAATAAGATTTTTCATATAAGCTGTATCCCCACTTTTCACCCCCACAGGGTGGAATTTTGAAAAATTGTTTGGAATGTGTTCAATACTTGACTCACAGATTATTTATACCAATTTTTGAGTTAATTAAGCCAGGCAGTAAAATTTGCCCTGTGAAATTAACTACCCCTTTTCTCCCCGTTAGGGGTAGATTTTCGAAAAACCCTGATACACGTAATTCTTTATTTTTGGTATTAAGTATAAATACTGAGTTTTGAGTTAATCGGACCGTGCATTAAAATTCTTCCATACAAATTTTGACACCCCCCCATCCCCCTTTAGAAGGTAGTTTAGAAAAACAAAAAAGACCAATTTTCATAATTTACTTAGGTAAGTATTCGTGCCAAGTTTCAAGTTTGTTAACTCAAGGAATAAGTTTTTCCATACAAACTTTCATCCCCCATTTAACTCCCTTAGGGGTTGAATTTCGAAAATTCCTTCCTTATTCCTCGTCTACATTATAAAAGGAACCTCTGTGCAAAATTTCAGCTTTCTAGGTCCAGGGGCTTGGGCTGGGCGTTGATGAGTCAGTCAATCAGTCAGTCAGTCAGTCAGTCAGTCAGTCAGTCAGTCAGTCAGTCAGTCAGGACTTGTCTTTTTATTTATATAGATAAGAAATGCTAACTAATGTAGGGAGGTACAAAAATATAGATTTCGACCGTATAAATACAATTTAAGAATTTTTATACACACTAGGAAATCGCGACGGAAATGTTTGATCATTTGTAAATATATTTGTTTTAAAGAACTAAATGAAAAGTATTTTTACACAACTAACCAAAGAAAACATCCAATCAGCTTCAGCACACCAATCACCTTCTAAGAAAAAGATTAACACCACTTTTTAAAGTCCGCCATCGAACAAAAAAGCTGGTTATCCAGGCTTTAAAAGATTAAGCTACACAAGAAGTGTTTCAAGATGTTTTCCTTAAGTGGAACAACCAATCCCGAAGGATTTGACGAAGATAAAAGAGTGAGATCATCTACGTCTCTATTATACCGAAAAGTAGTTGTATTTTTTTTTTAAACATGTCTCTTTATTACTTTAGTAGTGCCTTATTGATTGTTTGAAAACTATGATGGACAGAAAGATGGATGTCTGAATAATCAGTGAACGAATGAATGATTTTTTAGATGAATTGATAAAGTGATGGAGTTTTTGATATGTGAAAAAAAAAAGATTAGAATTTATTTCATTATTATATTTACAGAACCGAACAGAATTGTTTTTACTAAACTTTCATCCCTTTATTCATAAACGTTGCTTAAATTTAAGCCACGATTAACGACTGTTTAACCTTACTTTTTTGATGTTTATACCTCACCCCCTTTTTTTTGGGTGGAGTATTATCAAATAACTTCTGCTCTTCGTGTCAGACTTTTACTGACTAAAACTCACCCATGTTGCTTCAAGTTGCCTGTAACAGAGGCCACGGTATCTCTTTCGAACAACCCGCGACCCTGGCAGGCGGCGGCTCTAGACCCCGTCGGTTACTGCTGACATCTCTTTGCGGCGCGCGTGGAACACGATGCGCCGTCGACCCGGGCCTGGTCCTTACCTTGCTAGCTTGCGGACGGCGAGCATCAATGGGCAGCTCGCCGTCCGCAAGCCCGTGCCTACGGTGGCCGGGAATCGGCTGTCGACTCCCGATGCCCAGGACGTCTCCTGAGGCGACTAGGGGCGTGCTCAGTCTTTACGAACACAAATTTATAAAGAAAAATAATTAGAAGCTTAAAATATCGGCAGACTTGGGAATACTTTTTAATAAATTGAAACAATGATAGGTAAAGCAATGTCCTTATTAATCATAAACAATTAATGCCTGTTTGTTTTAGACCAAGCGCCGTATTATGAAGTATTAATGCCATCATTATTCCATTGCAAAAAAGAGATGGTGCTATCGGCCTTCTATATCTCCGTCTCTCTCTCACGCCGGAAAAATGGTGGCATTAATACGTCATGATACGGCCCCAGATGTATTAAAGAAAAATGAAAAGCTTCAACTGAATAAACACGCGTCTGATAAATTGAAAAATAAACCTAATGAACAGCTTTATAAATGTGAATTTTGCAATTTCCAACTACAAACGAAAGTAGATAGAAAATGTTTCTGTACTTCATGCATAATATACCTAGCCCTCTAGAGAATGGTTTCATCCAGATTCAAACCGAGATATATGTATTAATATGATAGTGTTTATCATTGAAAAGCGTTACTATATGGGACACGAAATGTATAAGAAGTCGGCGAGGCATTTTGTATTGTGAGTTTTTGGACCGCGCCACACAGCATAGAGTTTTATCGTTCCCTGTGCCGGTTCGCTTGAGTTGAATTATGAGGTTGCACATAGTATAAAAATATACAGTGGTGCAAGTAGATACGTTACGTTTTTGTTAAACTAGCTTCTAAGCTCCCATTCAAATCATAGTTCAAATAGATTGGCATAATAAGTCCGCCTCTTTACATGTGCTTGAAGTATTAAATAAATAAATAATAAAATAGTTTAACAAGGCTCTTTGCGTAAAGCAACTGAACAATTTAATGGCAGAGGAGGTTTTATTTTCTGTTGTTCAAAACAAAGAATAAAAGGTGTCGCCTATGAAACGGCTATTAAAATGGTGTTACAATGATAATAGTTCAAAATGATATCATTGAAAACCTATTTCATTATCTAGAAACCACGGTACCCGCACTGAGTGATGTTACACTGCTAGATAAAAAAACTCCATCTATTTTAACAAGAAATAAGCATAATGCCTATAAAGTTCCCATTGCTGGGACCCAGGCCTATTGGCCCCGATTATATTGTTCACAAACTAAATTAAATTTAAGTTCAGTGCATCTTTTTCTTTCTATTTCATTATGAAAAGGACAGAAGATAAGTCACGCATTTTTAATAGCCAATTTTTGAATCTCGTCTAACTTGTCTATGGATTATCAAATTTGACAGTACTAAACTAATATTTTATCTTCTGTCCTTTTCCTAATGAAATAGAAAGAAAAAGATGCAGTGAACTTAAATTTAGTTTAGTTTTTGAACAACAAAATCGGGGCCACTATCTATTACGCGGGCCTAGTGCGGGATGTTATGGAATTGTGAAAACAGAATTCCATGACATCCCGCCGCATCGGTTTGTCAAAAGACAAACCTCTCTATTTTTGCAATTTCTTATCACGTAAATATGCACAAATTGTCACTTTGTCTACTTTTATGGCAATCAATAAAATATTACGATTTTTTCTAAAATGTATTTCTTATTATTTTGTCCTGCTGTTTAGTTGTTACTCTGTGGTCATATCGTATTGTCTCTTTACATAACTTTTCACCTGTGAGATTACAATAACCGATGCGTGCCAACAATTTATATTTTATAGCTACGGAAGAATGTTTAGTACCTATGTGAAATACTATAAAAAGATTAGCAGATCATGTATTATGGAACATTCATAATGGTAGGAAATTAAATATTTTATAGAATAGATTCTATAGAAGATTTAATTTCCTAAAGAAAAAGATACGTTTTCTTTTAAAGATACTTTCTTAGAGATTCCAAAGGAATCTATTCTTTTGGAATCTCTAAAGCGCGCTCCGCATTCACGCGAGAATCTCGCGAGAAAGCGAGTAAAACACGAGAAACGTGAATGTGGAACCGATTCACATAATTTTCGCAGGTTCTTGCCTTGTTCTCTGATTTTTGTCGGTTTTTTGGCGCAAGATAAAAGAGCTAAGAATGGGAGAACAGACGAGAACTTGGGTTGACTCCACACTCGCATGTTTCTGAGTAGCGAGCGACTCGCCGATTAGAAGAGTTGTGTAACGCAACAGTTAATCCTGCGTCCATCGTCATCGAGCGTGAGAACTGTATTGAAAACCTTGCAAGTGTGTACCCAAAGAAGCTCTCACTGAGATTCTTGCCGGGAGTCTCGGCGAGGATCTCGTGTGAATGTGGAGCGCGCTTAAGAAAGTACCTTTGTAACATATAAAGTTATTTTATTGTTTTACCTACCGTGTCAAAATTGCTATTACTACATAAATCTCGATATAATAAAAGCAACTAAAGGCTGATTTTTCAGGGCACGCCGCGATAGCGGCGGTAAGACCCCTCTTTGAGGAGTGGCTAGAGAGGCGCCACGGCGCCCTCACCTACCGCCTGACGCAGGTCCTCACCGGACACGGGTGTTTCGGGAGGTACCTGCACATTATCGGGCGGGAGGATACGCCCGGGTGTCACCACTGCGAGGGTCGCCCGGAGGACACGGTGGAGCATACGGTGGCGGTATGCCCCAATTGGGCGGAGCACCGCCGTGTTCTCGCAGAGGCGATCGGCGGCGGCGGCGACCTCTCGCGCCCGGCCCTGGTTCAAGCCATGGTCCGGGGCGAGAGGGAGTGGGAGGCAGTCACCTCCTTCTGCGAAGCAGTCATGCTAGCGAAGGAGGTGGCGGGACGGCTGAGGGAGAGGGCCTCACGTCCCAGCCGCCGCGGGAGACGCCCCGGGCGTCGGGAGCCGCGAGACGACTCCCGGCCACCGTAGGCGCGGGCCTGCGGGCGGAGAGTAATGGGTAACTCTCCGTCCGATCAGGACCAGGCCCGTGCCGGACGGCGCGTATGTGTTCCACGCGCGCCTCAAAGAGATGTCAGCATTAGGAAGGGGCCCGAAAGGGCCGAAGCCTGCCGGGGCAGCGGGATTGTCCGAAAGGGTTACCGCTACCCCGGAACACAAAGGGCTAAGGAAGGAACACGGGTGGGTTTTAGTCAGTAAGAGTCTGACACTCCCTTCTGCTCCACCCAGAGCGGGAGGGGTCATTGGATGATTTCCCATCCACAAAAAAAAAAAAAAAAAAAAAAGGCTGATTTTTCAATAGCCAGATAAATTTTTATTCGTGGTATCGACGTCTGACAGTTTTTGTATGGAAGAACTCAAGGTCAAGTACTCAAAATTATTCCTCGGATAAAATTATCTCGTGTTGAAAAAACCAGCCCTAACCCGTTGTCCTAGGTGAACGACAAACGCGACAATGCGATGCGACGCGAAAATAACAAATAGTCGTTGTATGTATTTGTGGCCTACGTTGTCGGCTTAATCCGTGTGCGACGAAATACGACGGCGTGCGGACTTGTTTTTTGAGCGACGAGACGCGACGCAGTGTGAAGTGACAACATAAAATCAAAATTATGCATCGCAATAGTACCTACCAGTGCTTTCTTCTTACTTTCAAGTCAATAACATCCTCTCCTCAATAGAAATAGGTTTTTGAAAATTGGTTATTGATAGTTGAATAAAAGGTTTAATAGCTGCAACAATATAATCGAAAGTGCTTGCTTATTTCTTTCGGATATAAATGATGAAACTCTCCAAACTTATTTCTTTCCAAATTTAAGATATTTGTGGTCTTCCTTCTTTGTTTACGAAGTTTTTGTAAGGCTAAGTATTTAAAATATGAATTTACTTTTAACAACGCATACATGCCCATGGTTAAAACAATAATGCACTGAGATTGCCGCGTTTGTCTCTCCCGAATGGCTACAACATAGGACACACGTCGCATGAAGTATTGGTCGCATTACGTCGCGTCGCGTCGCGTCGCTACGTGTCGCGTCCCGTCACTCATCTAGGACAACGGGTAAATAAACTAAACACTTATTCAAAAATATCAGAACGACAAAAGAATAACGAATATGATCGAGTCAGCTTAGATTGAAACTTGCTTATATCACCTTCAAGGCTACATTAGATTTTTGAATGTGCTTAGATCAGCGCAGAGAATCTATTATTTTATGGCATTGTTTTCCTCAAGAAATAAGCAAAAAAAATCCAATATCATAATTCCGCAAGTTTCAATCAAAATCCATTTAATACAAACCGAATAATTTAATTAATACAATTACCCATCAAAATCAACTAGTTTCGAACTAATTGTTTCCGATTCACTACCCTAACTTCCATCAAACAGTTACGAACTAATTCATATTCTGTACCATCTTGAAACAGCTTCATCTCGTCAATGAACTCGATGCATTCCTGTTTAATATTCAAAAGATGCGCATATAGATGAAGTATTATTATCTAAGTTTAGCTATAAAAGGGTTGCTGCGCTAAGGGAGTCTACTTGAGAAAACTGACTTGTTAGTTGCAACACGCGCTGTGGGTTTTGTCTAAGATGGTGACAGCTTGGTTAAGTCTCTCTGAGGAGTGGGAACGATTGATGGAGTTCTCAAAGGTGGGGCTAAAATGAAGGATTTAAGGAAAGGTGAGGAGACCTGTGACATACCTACATTTTTATAAAAAAATACTAGGTAGCTTTTTTTTTTGAGGATGGGAAATCATCAAATGACCCCTCTCGTAGCAGTGGAGCAGAAGGGTGTGTCAGACTCTTACCGACTAAAACCCATCCGTGTTCCTTCCTTAGCCCTTTATGTTCCGGGGTAGCGGTAAGCCTTTCGGATAATCCCGCTGCCCCGGCAGGTTTCGGCCCTTTCGGGCCCCTTCCTTAATGCTGACATCTCTTTGAGGCGCGCGTGGAACACGTACGTGCCGTCCGGCACGGGCCTGGTCCTGATCGGACGGAGAGTTACCCATTACTCTCCGCCCGCAGGCCCGCGCCTACGGTGGCCGGGAGTCGTCACGCGGCTCCCGACGCCCGGAGCGTCTCCCGTGGCGACTTGGACGTGAGGGTCTTTCCCTCAGCCGTCCCGCCACCTCCTTCGCTAGCATGACTGAGCCGTTTCGGAGGAGTTTGGTAACAAACATCGTAACGCGAGAATTTTATATATTAGACTAGCACTTCGCCCGCGACTTCGTGTGCGTGTATTCGTGCCAAATTTCAAGTTTATTAACTCAAGCAATAAGATTTTTCATACAAACAAATTGCCCCCTTTTCACCCCCTTAAAGGTCGAATTTCCAAAAACCCCATCTTAGTGCACATAATAAAACGAAGCCGTATACAAAATTTCACGTTCCTAGTCCCAGTAGTTTCGGCTGTGCGTTGATATGTCAGTCAGTCAGTCAGTTTCTCCTTTTATATATTATATAGATGACATCGATTGGAAAACTACAGGATGGTCTAACTAATAAGATTATCGCTACCACTGTCAATGGTTATGTGCAACACGATGCTGGTTTAGAATTCTAATACAACATAACATAATCAGCTTATAATGTTACTGCTGGGACCCAGGCCTCCCCTTTTTGAGACGGTGTGGGCGTAATCCATCACGCGGCCCCAGTGCGGGTTGGTAGATGTCACATGTCTTCGAATTTTTGGTTCTAGGACATGCCGGTTTCCTCACGATATTTTCCTTCACTGTTTTGAGAGCAGTGGTGATGAAAATATATTACACAAAGTTGACGCGCTTGACTGGAATTCTACTAAGTACATAGCTATTATAATATGCGCTTCAAATGTAATAAAAACCGGTCAAGTGCGAGTCGGACTCGCGCACCGAGCTCCGTACAAATTTGTAGCTATGTATCTACAAATTTACACTTTTTTGTGATTTCCCCTTTATTTGTGCTACATGACATTGCTTTTTGCCAAATTTCATGATTCTAGGTCAACGGGAGGTACCCTATAAGTTTTGATTTCCTTGCGAGCGTCAAAATATGTGGCATAAACGGAACATTAACGCCCGTATCTGTTGATTGCGTTATCTAAGAAGTTTGATTTTTTCGTTGCTTCAAGGGATTGTAGCTTTGAGTATTTGATAATAATTTCAACTTGATAACTCCACGCGTTCCTGAGAAAAAGGGTCTTGACAGACGGACAACGAAGTGATCTTATAAGGGTTCTATTTTTCCTTTTGAGGTACGGAACCCTAGAATTAACAAATATGAGTGCAGCGGTGGTTTTTCTATGGGAAAGCTCTTTCACAAGAAGTTCCACTACTAAAACAATGAACGGGTTTTGTATTCGTTTGACTTTTTGTCTTTTTGTTTCATTATGCAAAAGTTGTTAGTATTAAATTTCTTTCTTTCATTCTAAACTAACAAAACATTTCATTTAATTTCTTGTATGTTTGTTTTTTACGCTTTCACGCTAAAAATGCTGAACAGAGTTGGATGAAATTTTGCACATGAGTAGTCCACGACCTGGATTAGGTCATAAGATACTTTTATCCCATACTCCCATGAGATCGAAACTTATGCGGGTGAAACCGCGGGGCGCTGCTAGTAATACATAAATATAACCGAATACCACCGACGCACATACACAGAAATTCACATCTGTGCTCACATCCCATAAAACAAGAACCATTTCAGCACTACTGCGTTCCCCGTCTGTACCAACAAATAGATTTCAATTAGGGGGCATCTTTGTTAGAATTTACACAAAGGAAAGCGTCCGGGGGCCCAAAGACCGGATGATTAAGGAGAAATACTATTACTGTGTTACGTAGGAACGGAGTTCGGGGTGTTTTCATGCTGTATGACTTCGGGACTGTAGAGCGAGAAATCCATTGGTAGTTTTAGAAAGCTTTCTGAAGGAAGTTTTAAGATTAACAGCTAACGCCATCTTTCAATTATCCCAATGCAAGATGGATGTATTCTTCTCGTAAGAATGATGAAGAAAAAATGGAGGTAAACGCTTGAATGCTGTGTACTAGAGGCAATACAATTTAGGGCCTTTGAAATATTTAGTCCAGTTCTTTTTAAATGGTGGTTCCTTTCATGCAAGTACGAGTAGGTACATGCTGTGCTTCATATTACCAGTGAACGACCACTAGTAACAGCAATGAATTGAAAAAAAAACATACTTGAAAAGAAAATTCAACAAAAACTACACCGCAGCAGAGTTTAACTATTATTCTAACTAATATTATAAATGCGAAAGTAAGTTTATTTGTTACGCTTTTACGCTAAAACGGCTGAACGGATTTGGATGACATTTGGCACGTGGATATACCTGGAGAAGAACATAGGCTTCTTTACATCCTGGATGGCAAACAAAATCACGAGCAACAGCTACTATTACATATTTTTTCCGTAATCAAAACGTTCAACTGGTTAATGAGAACAATGGAGAGAAAATATTAAGTCACAATAAATAGGGATCGTCATCATCTTGTTCTACCTATTGATGTTTATAGGCCTCTTCTCTTTTGTACCATAGGTTCCTTGGTCTGTGCGAGTCTCATCCAGGTCTTCCCCGCGATCTTCTGTGGGGAATTAGGGATGGGAGGCCACCCAGCTAGATGGACCGACGACCTTTATCCCTTTAACCGCCCGACTTTATATCAGCTGTCGTGCCCTCAGCGCCCGGCACAGTCATTCGATAATTTTTTGTTTTTCGAATAACCTGATAGAATACAGCGTAATTAACAAAAAAAAGTAAACGAGCTGTGATATTTGGCCGTAAATATACGACCCTGGCGAAATGGGCACGAAAACATTTGTCGGACTAATCCTACGTAAGCACATAATTATTTTATTTAAGTATGCATACATACGTCAGGTTGGCAGTATAAAACTGATTTACATCCGTCACCTCACACATCAGGTCCAGTTGAAAACCAGCGTCAGGCACTAGTTGTCTGGCTTTATGCTGAACTGGGCCTTTTTGGCGCGGCCGTGAGGCACACTCTCCTGCTGATTTCCTATATCGGCCTGTCCATTATCTATGTTTTTTTGTTTTGTTTATATCTGATGTATGTACCTAGCTGTTTTATTGTGTCTTTTAGTCTGTGCTTTATAAATGTATTTTCTTTCTTTCTTTCTTTCTTTCTTTCTTTCTTTAGGCGGTTAAAAGGTTAAAAAGGTGGCTGGGACAGACTGGGTGCGAAAAGCGGAGACTGAGTGTTGTGGCGCAGCCTGGGAGAGGCCTTTATGTCCAACAGTGGACTGTGATAGGTCACAGGATAGGAATGGGAGTTGAGTTGGTCTTAACTGAAAAACAAATTCAAACGTGACATATTTAGTTCACAGCTACACACATTGCAAACAAACCTTCATATCAGAATTATATTACCTACTTAGATAAGAATTAAAGCGGAAACCAAGGTAACATTTTAAGGTTAATATTTCCGTAAACGAATTGTAAGCGGAAATATAAACAGTTCACTATCTAAACGTTGTCGCCTGAAAATGTGAAGGTAAATTAGTCATGAAATGAGATAGGAAGAGAAATACGAATGTTTAATTTAAAATTTTGGGTAATTTAAGGTGAGTTGCTGTTTTATTTTTAGATGTTTTTCGTTTTGTTTCTCATTATGAAGGTGAGTGAAGTACACACATCAAAAGTGTCTAGGGATCAACATATATTTTTGCAATAACTTTTCTCCTGATTGATATTAATTAAAATTTTCTTTAAGGATTCATCAAATAAAGTGTTTTCGTTTGTCACAGTAACGATAAACCAAGTCACCTTTGCATTAATAAAGAAATTTGCCATTTTCCTAATAAAGGGATTTTTGACATTTGAACCACTAACACAAAAGTTCGAAAAAAAGACTGAAATAACAGTTTTCTCTAAAATTTTATTGGGTAACTTAAACAATTAATAATCCGTGTTTCTACCGCGAACACTAACAACACAAGAACATCGGTTTGGCATACTCAAAATGAGTTCATCCAAATCACGCTGTGGAATGGCCGCCCATGTTCGTTGCAACAACAAAAAAAGGTCTTCTTGCGACTGGATACCCTCCATATTCGGCAGAGCTCTTCTCTGTAGCATATCCCATGCATGCTCAATCGGGTTCAAGTCTGGCGACTGAGCAGGCCAGGGCAGGACATTGATGTTAGCTGCGGCGAGAGTCTGTCTTACAACTCTTGCGGTGTGCGGTCGTGCATTATCATGCATTAACTGAAATAAGGGACCGATTTGCACTTGTAGAGGAACGATGACGTCTGATACAATCGTAAATTTGAGCGTTGAGGTTGCCTCTGATCCAAATCAACTCAGTTCTTCCGCCGATCCAAATACCCGCCCATACCATGATGGTTCCACCACTATAAGGATGGACTTCCTGGCAGGATTTTAATCGCTGTTGGCGTCCAAGGGTTCTCCAGTGTCGTATACGTCTTGTATCCGGTCTCATACCAAAACGAGACTCATCAGAAAAGCACACGAAACGCCATTGTTCTTCTGCCCAATTTCTGTGTTCAAGAGCCCATTGATATCGAATCCTACGATTGTGCATTGCTATAGGTGGTACCCGTAGCGGTCTTCGGGAATGAAGGTTCACTTCATGCAAGCGGTTTCTGACTGTTTGGTCGCTAATTAAGTTCCCTGAAGAGTGATGAAGCCTCACGGCTAACATCATGGCGGTTATTGTTGGAGCTCTTCGAGTTAAGATTTGAATGTATCGGTCTTGTCTCCGTGTGGTGCAGCGATACCGTCCTCCATGGCGCTCAGCCACGGTACCAGTGCTTCGGTAACGTGTCCAAAGTCGACTGATAACACTCTGACTTGTATTCAGAGCTAAAGTCACAGTACGTTGCCGGGAACCAGCTTCTATCATTCCCACGGCTCTGAGCATTTCTTCCCTGCTTAAATGACGTCGCCGCTCCATAATAACGTTGGTTTTAATCAGTAGTAGGGAAACAGTAGCACTAATAATGTCTTCAATGCGTTGTATGTTTTTATAGGGAAAATATTGACAGCTGATTTTCATCTTTTACTCGAATTTGATTCACAGTTCCTGATTCAAATTATGAAATGCACCAAAAAGGATCCATATAAATTTATAAAATCATAAATTTATTACAAAGCCACATCTCAATCTCAAGAAATCCGCATAAAAATGCTTGATCCCTAGACACTTTTGATGTGTGTATTTGATGTATTTGTTTTCTTATGAGGAAAAGCATATTACTATTTATTTAAAAATTAATCTTGTTCACGTGATAGCTAGCAAACATAATATTATCGTTAACTAGGCAAGGACTTCTTAAACATATTCATATGAGAACACAGCCGTACTGCGACTTACTTACCTACATACTAGTGACTAAGTATAGTTGCCACGTGTTAACATGGCATTAGCGATCATTCAGTACCTATATTTTTAGAATTTTTTTCATAAATTGAAATAAAGTACGTTATCGTCCACGATAGATATTGATTCATGTTCCAATAAGGAAAAACTATGGATAGTTTATTATTTGAGTCCCTACGGAGAGATCTTAGGGAAAGGGCAATGACCGCTATTACCATGCTAAAACGCAACTAGTACTTATATTATTTTTACTACCATCCTACTAATATAATCTAATATATAAAATTCTCGTGTCACATTGTTAGTTACCATACTCCTCCGAAACGGCTGGACCGATTTGTATGAAATTTTGTGTGCATATCGGGTAGGTCTGAGAACTGAACAACGTTTGCGGGGTCAGCTAGTAAATATAAAAGTTTATGAAGATGTTTCGATGATTGTTACCCAATCACGCGTAAACAGTTGATCGAATTTGAATGTTTGGCACACATATAGTTTATAACCAGGATTAACACAAACGATACTTTTTATCCTGATATTCTCACGGGATCAAAACTAACGCGGATGAAACCGCGGGGTGCTGCTAATCTATACTTATGATAAATCTGTAGAGAGGTCAATTCTGTACATGAAACATATTTCCAAAATAACTATCAGCGGGTGATTAGTGATCGTTACTGACGCCAAAAATGCAATCAGTAAAATTTTTGTCTGTCTGTCTGTCTGTCTGTATGTTCGTTATAGAAACAAAAACAACTCGACGGATTTCAACGAAACTTGGTACAATTGTTCTTCATACTCCTGGGCAGGTTATAGTATACTTTTCATCACGCTACAATCAATAGGAGCAGAGCAGTGAAGGGAAATGTTGGGAGAACAGGATTTCTTTTTAGGTGAAGTAGTAGTAGGTTAGTAGTAGTTAGTTAGTAGTAGGTAAGTTTTGGTTAATTTATGTTCAGTTTTTTTTAATATTAAGTAGGTAAAAGCGTAGGTACTTTTATTAATTATAGGTATAGGTATTATTAATTATAGTAGTTATAGGTATTTAGTTTTAAGTGAAGTAGGTTTTATTATATATTATTTTATATATTAGACGTAGTTATATATTTTTAGTTATTCAAGCCCCAAGCGGACGCCGGCGTCCGCCCGCTATTGTCTTGAAAAACGCGTTGAATGAGAAATACGCGTTCTCAAGAATCGGCAGAAGAAAGAGCACATCGGTTAAACTCTATGAGAGTTAGTGCCTCATTTCCGGAAGTCATTATTCCACGCGGACGAAGTCACTGGCAAAAGCTAGTCTAATATATAAAATTCTCGTGTCACAGTGTTAGTTACCATACTCCTCCGAAACGGCTGGACCGATTTCTATAAAATTTTGTGTGCATGTCGGGTAGGTATGAGAATCGGCTACTATCTATTTTTTTTTTTTTTGCAAAACGACGTTTGCGTAGTCAGCTAGTAATATATAAAATTGTTTATTTAGTTCGCACTGACACATCATAAAATAAATAACCTATTAAACAATTACTTAACCCAGTCAAGCTATCGATAAAACCTATTCATCGTAGTCTAGCAATAGATTCCTAGACTGCCCCCTGTACCCTCGTGTCCTATCCAATTGGTTTCCAAGCCCACAATGATGTATGGCAGACCTAATCTGGAAACCCAATTCAACAACGACCTACCTGTGGCGTTTAGATTTATAATCGTACTTAGCTCGGGTATCCCATTTTAGGTACAGAAGCCAGCACATCAAGCTACCCGAAACTGTCAAATTTTCCCAATCAACTTTGAACCTTATGTTTTAGGGATAAAGTTGAAAATCTTTTAAAGAAATTTGACAGATTGTAGTAGCTTGATGTGCTGGCATCTGTACTAGAGGGTTCAATTATGAAGGACTTAAAGTAAACATGAAATGTCTGGTTGTTACATAATTGTTTCTGGAGAGTTGGATGATATAAAGAAAGAAAGAAAGAAAAAGTATTTATTGCGACTCGTACAGGAGGATCACAAACTAAATTAAACACAGTATATATTAAAATACTAAAATAAAAACTAAAAAAAAGTAACAAAAAGAAAAATGAAACAAAAAGTCCTATACGAGGCCAATAGGCTCCTATCTCAGCATGATGCTGCGATATTTAAAAATAAATATCGCAGCGCTGGTATTCTGATAGGGCCCGCTGTGGTGTCACGGGCAGTTACGGAAATAAAAAAATAATAAAAGAAATAAAAAAATAAATAAATAACATAGATTACGTAAAATATTAAAAATATATCCGCGCCAGACGTAACCTCATTACTTGTCTATGCCTTGTCTTATCTTAATTATCTTTGAAAATAGAACCGTTGTCTTTGATCAGTCTAGAAGCGGACAGGCGATTTTCAACGTGACGATTTTTTATCACGCTTTGGATTTTCAACTCTCCGTGTTGAGCCCAGCATTGAGTATAATTATTGTTAATTCAGTGTATCCTTAGGATCCACTGTGGAATTACGGCAAGAAAAGTTTTTTGTTGTATAGGTATTAAGTCTGGGTAACATATAGGCTATAATTTAATTTGGAAAATGGAACACCTGATGCAGAACCGCAACAGACCAGCTAAAGTAAAAGAGATATACAAATGGTGCCATAGCAAAAAATATTCCACGTGAAATGCATTTTCTGCTGTGAGAATAAATTTGAAGATCTGGAACAACTGTTGTGGAATTCCAAAGCCCAGCGATACTATAACATATATAGAAATGACGTCTTAGCAAAAGTTGTTTAGTCTGATGGGCATTTCCTGTTGACTTACAAAAATGAAAGATCTGGAACGTCTCGAATCGTCTCGCACATCACGCTGTTTTCCCGTCCCCGGGCTCTTAGAATTCGACATCATTCAATTGAAACATTTTGACATGAGACGTTTCAGATCTTCGATTTTGACGACCCCGTTGTCGCTGGCATAAGCAACAGGATCCGCGTACGAAGTCGCGGGCAGAAGCTAGTTGAGAATACAATAGAGTGCACACTAGTGCGGTTGTCATTTGTGGATCTTTGACAGTATCGTTACATCTTGTCAGAAGTCTGAAAGTCTGACAACCAGTCTTACCAAGGCGTATCGTATTATCCAGTAACTGGGCTGTGGAGGTCAGATAGGCAGTCGCTTCATGTAAAATACTGGTATTCAGCTGCATCCGGTTAGACTGGAAGCAGAACCTAAGTTGGGAGAATCCTGGATGATGATAATTAGTGCGTCAAAAAAATACGCTGTTGGATTTTCAACCCTTGGCGCTAAGCAGTGCGTTGAAAATCCAGTGAGCGTTAAAAAAATGTCCCGTGGGTTAAAGGGCTAAGGGCGCATGATCGGTTCAATAGCATAGGTTTTTCTTAAGACTGTGCCGACCCTACAGTGGCGCCCTCATCGTTTGTTTGGTTATTACATACAATTTAGAATGAAAATGCAGAAAATAAGCACGTTAAGTTGTGCTTCACAAGATTATACGTTAATATTATTATAAAAGGTAATTTTATATTGTTTAGTTTCATTATAATCCTTAAAACGGATAAAAGTGGCCACTATATTCCGTTTTAAGGATTATGATAAAACTAAACAATATAAAACTACCGCTTCTAATAATATTAACGTATAATTTTGTGAAGCACAACTTAACGTGCTTGTTTTCTGCATTTTCATTCTAAATTGTATGTAATAACCAAACAAACGATGAGGGCGCCACTGTAGGGTCGGCACAGTCTTAATATCTTGTCTTTTTAGTAACAAATAACAATGTTTCAGTCCATGTTCCCTGGGCAATCTTGCTGACTGGCTCATCTTTCAAAAGCGACATGAAAATATTCTCCTGTATCTGGTATCAAAAACAAGAGAAAAATAAGGATATTATGCTTGGTATTTGAAACCTTTATACAGGGTGACAGGTCCTTGGTACCCTGAATAATCGACGTGCGAACTGTAATTATAGATTCAGTACTTGAATCAGAACCCCTGCGTTGAAATTTTTAGTCGGTTAATTTAAAAAAAAATACTGTCCACGCACTTTGACAGCGCAGGTTTTGCACTTTTATATGAAACAGCATATACAGGGTTATATGTGAAACACCAGCAACCTCTTAAGAGGTCATTGTACTCATCATTATGAACAACTTTCACTATGGGACCAAACCTGAAATCGCGAAAAAAATCTGTCCCTACATTTTGACGAGATAATAATATTAGTCACTCTGAAATCAACTTAATTATCATTAAAATAAAGTTGATATTTGTTTAACTTGAAATAGGGTAGGGGTATGCAGCACTGCTCACTTTTATACAAGGTGTAACATAATTAACGCAAAATCTCACACACCCCAATTAGAGTTTTGATTTAAAAGCACAATACAATGACCAAAACTTAATTTTTGTAAAGCTTGCTAATTTTATTAAGAAAATCGTGTTGCCACTAGCATTACCTACTTTATGCAATTAAAATTGATTCTTATTGCCTTGAAATAAGATTTAATTTTATTTGGCTTAATCGGCGGTTAGTATGAAAAATACATAAGTTTTGAAAAAATACCTGTATTAAAAAATATTCTGTTACACCTTGTATATAGGGTGACTGGTAATTAGTGACCGATACCTAAACACGTGATTTTACTCATGATAACAAACAACTTTTACTATGGGACCAAACCTGAAATTGTGAAAAAAAAATCTGCTGTTGAGTCATTTATGTTCGCCTAACTGGTCAAAATGTAGGTACTGCAGCAGATTTTTTTTTCGCGAATTCAGGTTTGGTCCCATAGTAAAAGTTGTTTGTTATCATGAGTACAATCACGTGTTTAGGTATCGGTCACTAATTACCAGTCACCCTATATAGACATACTGTCATTCTGGCTGCTCGCTGGGAATTAAAAAGTGATCATTATCAATGTTTTTATTTATCCTAAAAATGATACAAATATGAGGCAGCGATACAAAATTTCTCAAACATCGAACCATTACAGTACAAATCGTACAGAAGAGCATCAAATAAAATTCGCTCATAAAAGAAAGAATGAGTATAAAAGATAAAAAGGGCATGATATGAAAAGCGTTCGGGCCTTCAGAATTTTGCTTTGGCGCACTGAAAAAAGAGAAAATAGGGCACAGATTAAATAATTGGAATCATTCAGATGGGAAAGTTAAACGTCTGAATGCAGTCGTACCGAGTGCACATACATTTTCGCAACAATTTTAGTGTAATATTTAGTGTGATTTGACTGATTTCTGAAAATTGTAAAAATTAACTCATATTCGCCAATGGACAATGATTTCTAATAATAATCGCTAAACATGACATATAAATTATGATTGTAGTTTTAACAAAAGGATTCATTTGATTTGAAGTTTGATTGGATTTTCACCCGACTACGACGAAGCAAAAAGGAGGGTAATGATTTGGACCCGTATGTATATGTTCATCTATTCCCTCATAACTTCTAAACTAGAAAGAAAAAGAAAGAATAATAGGTTTATTTGTCACAGAAATACGTGGGTACAAAAAGATAAATAATTCTAATAACAGGAAAAATAAAAACAACATATATCTATAATCACGAGCAAAAAGCAAAAATAGTCGACGGCTGCACGTCATGACTGTGACAAGAAGGCTTCCACTCAGCATGATGCTCTGCTATAGGGGACCCACAGCACAGCGCTGATTTTCAGTGGTTACCCGAAAAGGACGTACGGAAACCAAGTCAGATCAAATGATTCGTACTTAACAGGTAACAAAATAAAATAAAACAAACAGTACTCATAAATTAAAGCAACTACTTATAACCAACAATTATATGAAAATGAATAACATAAAATTCAATTTATCCGCAGGCATCACCGATAACTACTTATCTCTTAAGATACAGGCTAGACCTAGTTTAAGGGATAGAGTCTTCAAAATTGTGCTCATACTAAGACAAATGTTAAATTTATAATCTACAGTGTATACAGTGCAATGTGTTTCTTCATTTATGAAATAAATATTTTTATTATTATTATAATTTCACAAATCAGGTATCATTAGAAGCGTTTTGTGTTTGCCCGCTGGTTATAGGCTATGTAACGTCAGTGGTATATGACCACGAACTTCACTATAAATATGTATTAAATACATTAAAATATGTAACGTGTAAGTTGTTTAATGAATAGACGATAAATATTGAATACATTGTTTCAATATAACAATTTCAGATAGGATTTTTTTTTTTTATTTCATACTTTTTACATCGTGTTTTTCAGAAGTCGGGTTTTAGTTTTTGAACAAATTTTTTATGTTACTGAAATTATATAAACTCACATTTTATGAACGCGTGCCGAAGGATTGACTTATTGTTTGGCCAGCTTTATAAAGCCAGTACTGTTTAAACACTCTGTTTCTTTTTTTTTTTGTAAATCACATCACATCTCAATATCACACTAATATTTTACTGGCGAAAATTTGTCAGTGTGTTTGTTACTTCTTCACGCACAAACGGCTGAACGGATTTTGATGAAATTTGGAACACAGATAGTTTAGAACCAGCAGTGCTATTCTATAATAATCTCACAGTGAAAACTAAGGTGAAGTGAGCTGTCATTCCACCTGATGTTGGGGATTGCCCCTATTGATAGCTCACTTCACGCTCACTTCACCTAAGTTATCACGGTGAGATTTTTACAGAATCGATCGGCAGGATTAACACAAAGCATACTTTTCATCCCGATATTTTTACGGGATCGAAACTTATGCGGGTTAAACCGGGCGGCGCAGCTAGTAATGTTATAAATCAGACACATATTTTTTATAGTCACTTGATGAGGCCGGTCATTTTCAGTCATTATTCTAGAACAAAAAATAATAATAGTATATTTTCTGAATGGGATTGCAAAGTTTACAAATGTTGTATGTAAACAATTTATAGGTTCAACTATACAATAAAGACGGGTGAAGTACTGTTCTCCTAGATAGGCTAGAATTTAGCCTGTGTTAAGGAGAAACAGTGCCGGTCCCCTGATTGACGGATTATTACATAAGGCCTGAGTTCACCAACATTCAAACCACCGGTTAGATATTTAAACAGTTGGTTTATGTCAAATTTCCTAAGGAAATTTTAAATATAGAACTGATTAAATATTTAATCAGTTGATTAAATGTTGGTGAACACAAAAAAAAAAAAACAAAAATATAGTGTGTTTAAAATCCAAAGTTTGAAAAAAAGATGTTCAGTCAATTGCCTGGTTAGCTTAATCAGCCTATGATGTTCCTATAATCTCCTGTATGTAATGTTGTGTTGTAATGCTGGGACATATGCCTCCTCTCTGTGACAGCGAGTGGGCGAGAGTGCCGGTTTGCAGATGACACATGTCATCGAATTTTTGGTTCTAGGACATGCCGGTTTCCACACGAAGTTTTCCTTAAGGGCCTATACTACCTCAAATGGCTTAGCATGATCCTCCGTTATGTCAAAAATACTGCAGCATTCATTTTGAAATAAATATATGGTAAAGTTGAGGATTAATGCTAGGTCTTATGTTAGACGAAAACACGATTTCATAAAATTTTCTCGATAGAAAAAAAATCCAAAGTTACCTCCAAACCGAACAATAAACCGCTGGTATTCAAAAAATACACTACCTCAGCTAAAATTCACTCTTTATCTCGCTCGAACGATACTGCTCGCGGACTGAGTGAGAGCGAGACAGAGTGCGGTGCTAGGCGGCAGGCAGCGCCAATAGTTTAGGTATTTGCTTTTTACGGTGAAAATAATGGTAATTAAAAAAAAAAATAACATAAGACCTGTTTTATAGTTAGTTCGGTTAGTATACAAAGTTTCATGATCTAATTTGAAGTATATTTTGAATACCAGCGGTTTATTGTTCGGTTTAGAGGTAACTTTGGAATCTTTTTCTATCGAGAAAATTTTATGGAATCGTGTTTTCGTCTAACATCAGACCTAACATTAATCCTCAAATTTACCATATGTTTATTTCAAAAGTAATGCTGCAGTATTTTCGACATAACGGAGGATCATGCTATGCCATTTGAGGTAGTATAGGCCCTTAACAGTTTTGAGAGCAGTGGTTATGAAATAATTTACACAAAGTAAATTACCTGCTTAGGGTCGAACCTACGACCTACAACTAGTAAGTCGCAGCCGTTACCACTTGGCCACCACTACATCGCTTGGTTAAAGCCATTTAAAACATCATCCTAAGCCTTGTATTCAGCAACATTTACATCTAGTGATCAAATATTTAATCAGTTCTGTATTTAAAATTTCCTTAGGAAATTTGACATAAGCCAACTGTTTAAAATACCTAACCGGTGATTTGAATGTTGGTGAACTTAGGCCTCATAACATTGTTCTCACATATACATACTCAGGATTTTGTAATATCTTGATTTAAAAAAGTGTCCTTGGAGTTTCTTGCCCGTTCTTCTCCAAGAGATCTACGTTTTGGAATGGGCAACCAGCTTCAACTTTCTGACTAACTGACCGTCTAGTTAATTTTGACAATTCAAAAGTGCCTGTAAATGGTTTAATTGAAATAAATGCTTTGAGTTTGAGTTTTGCCTAAGTCGACCTGTCACATCTATTCAATTAAGCAACTCTGTGTCGAGACGTCGCGTTCGAGAACCGACAAAAAATAGCTCCCTACAAAGTGAGTTTCCAATTTGCCATCGGTTTGCGTGAGTGAACTTTTTCTTTTTTTTTTACTATTGTTAATGACATCACTAGCTCAGTATTTTTGACGTGTTAATGGAGATCCGTTTCGTTTGAGATTTCTTATAGAAAAGAAACTAATTGGGTTCTACGCAGACTGATTTAGTTTTGAAAGAAGGATAAAAGTCATTTTTACCCGACTACGGCGAAGCAAAAAGGAGGGTTATGATTTGACCGGTATGTATGTATGTGTGTTAATTCGTTCCCTCATAATTTTTAAACTACTTGTCATTATTTGACAATTGAGGTATCGTTGGAAGCGTCTTAATCATCCGCTGGTCATAGGTTATACGTTACAATAAATTGAATATAGCGCCCGTCAACTATTTCTCACGGATTTTCTTGCATACACCCGATAATTAGGAATAATTTCTACAAATTCACGCCTCAGATTTGAGCCACACATATTTATATATACATTTGGTATATTACCTAGATACTTGTAAAACAATAAAACCTTATGACGAAATTATAACCCCAAAACAATAAGTAAGTAATTATTTATTTACTAAAAGACTTAGCCTAGGTAACATCAGTGTTCTATCAATAAGGGATGGGTATGAGTATGGCAATAATACTTTATGACGAAATTATAACCCCAAAATAATTTATATAAAAAATAAGTTTAAAAATTAAATTTGGCTACTGAAAAGGGCGTAACAAGAAAGTACCTTCCCTTTTTATAATATTTGAATATATTAACATCATTACTAAAGGTTTTAACCGCGGTCATCATTTTGATAATAAAGGACTGGAGTTATTGATGTAGAAGTGAACACTGAATTTCATTATTTATTACCTTGCGTTATCGAGGACATCGCAAAAAATTCCCAAAAATATAATTACAATATTTCAGCATTTTTCCTTTTTGTTTGATAAATAAAAAAAAATAAAAAAAAAACAATTATCTAAGATAACTCATTGCTCACGTCGCAAATAAGAGTCAACTGTCAGGAAAGGGTTAAATGGGGCTTACACCTTCCGCAAACGGTCCGTCACTAAGTACATAATTACTATCTTTAAACAAGAGCTCTGTTGAAGAGCTGTTACTTCGTTGCTGTGATTTATTAGAAAAAAAACCGGAATTTATAATTAATATAAAATATTTTATTTATATTTTATTTATTTATTTATTTTTTTTGTAGTTGTAGCAGTCATGTGACTGAGACTGAAAGCTACACAATTGGTTAACTTATTTATTTATCTTTAATTTTTATGCTTTTATTTTCGTTATCATTTTCTCTTTAAAAAGAAAGAATCCATTTAATTACTGACTTTATCTAATACATAAAAATCTCGTATCTCCGAAACGGCTTGACCGATTTTTATGAAAATTTTTGTATATATTTGGTAGGTCTGAGCGGGGGGAGCGGTGGATGCTTATCCGTATCCCACAACCCCGGCCATAGGCAGAAGTGGAACACCGCGGTTGTTATAGCTGGTTTTTTAGAGTCTGGCATGCCCCTCTGTCACCCCCACGATGGAAGAAGTCCATGAGGATTTCCATCGCGCACCAAAAAAAAAAAACAAAAAAGACGTCTGAGAATAGGTCGACTATAATTTTTTGTTTTTGCAAAACAACTTTTGCGGGGTCGGCTAGTTTCCCTTTAAAATAGAGGTGAGCCACACGATGCACGCATGCCTTCTGTTGGGACAGGTCAACTTAAAGCTGCAACGGGCCTTTGACATGGTCCTGCATTCTCAGATAAAATCATAATAATATAATATTTGAACTTTAAAATAAACAATGACCTCTGACTTTGTTCCGGCTTTTCTTCTCAGGGATCAGACAGTTAGGAAATGCCGGTACCATCTAGTTTTTAAAATGATGACCAACAAAATATTGACGTGTAAAAGTTATAAAATCCAATTCCATAAGTATATATTTTATTTTTTGAAAACTGTTAACAAATGTGTGGCGTCTATGCCGCTTCTTCGCAGTGTCTTCTACGAGACTTCTACGCTGCTTTAAGGCAACGAAAACCATAGCGCAAAGAAAGTCTTAAATTAGGCAAAATCAGCAATAAAATGAGCCAGAAATAAGAAATTAAATTCATACATTTCTTATATCAAAGTACAGACACTTACAAACAACAATGCTCTCTAATTTACTAGATCACAGAATGAGCAATTGAGTGTACTTGAGCGGAGACGACATCAAGTGAATTTTAACGAATTAGGAGCAAACGGAAAATGTCCGGAGGAAAAATTAAGGGCGGAACCAATCCAGCGTTTTTAATACTGTTGGTACTATCGGGGGCAAAAGTATTTTTGGACCTTTTAATTCCCGGTTACAAAAATATGATAGAGAAAGCGAGTGTTTTGAAACTGTATCGGCGACAATATTATTATTTATTTAGTAAGTAGAATAATAAATGCGATGAGATGAAAATATCGGGATATAAAAGTATTTTATGTGTGAATCCTGGTTATAATCTACCTCTGTGCCATATTTATCCGTTCTGTAGTTTTTGTGTGAAAAAGTAACAAATATTCATCAATTTATCCGTCTATCCATCCCCACAAACTTTCAAAATATTAGTAAGAGAACACACACTAAGATAAGAAACATTTTACGTTTTTTTGTAGGACAATAAACACTTTACCTTCTGAATACCTTACAAGAAGCCTACTCCAAAATGCCTCCATTTAACATACGACAAACATAATGAGCGATTCAGGATTCCCTTTCCCGTCTTAACGTCTGTTGTAATTCAATTTGGCGACTCACTATGTGCACAGAATAAAAAGGTACAGAATGTCGGCTCGATACAACAAGCGAGAACAGGCGCACGCACACGTAGACACCTACAGACGCCAGCACATCAAGCTACTACAATCTGTCAAATTTCTTTAATAGATTTTCAACTTTATCGCTAAAGCAGAAGGTTCAAAGTTGATTGGGAAAATTTTACAGTTTCACGTATCTTGATGTGCTGGCGTCTGTACTATCGGCAAAACTTACGCATGCTTAGTTTAAGCCGTGTATTCTGCGCGTGTTTTTTCGAAATATTTCACAAAAAACCTTACACATAAATATTTGTTTTCATAAACAAGCTGTCTCCTGCGTATTAAAATATTTTTAGTGATAA
Organism: Globia sparganii; assembly: GCA_949316385.1. Lineage (NCBI taxonomy): Eukaryota > Metazoa > Arthropoda > Insecta > Lepidoptera > Noctuidae > Globia > Globia sparganii. The sequence goes on along the minus strand of OX438655.1, from coordinate 3,181,100 downwards.
CACATTTTACAATAAAAACAAAAGTTTACCGTCACGGGACGCCCGGTAGATGTGAAGCATAGAAATTCATGGTTATTGAAAGAATTTATAATTAAAGAAAACCAATATATTTTGAATCAAAATAACAAGATAATGGAGAACTTATAAATATATTTTTCTGACATGACGGCGGATTTTTCTGATAAGAGAGCATCATGCCATCACGGCATACAAGTCAGTTTTACTCCCAAGGCGCGTCCAAAGAAATTTCACATCAAATACCAAAAGAACCATTTCACCTGTCACTTTGATCACTCATATGGTACGCAAGTGGCAAGTGTCACTCATTGGACTTATCAATCAACGTTGTCAACGCGTATTGAAAACGTTAATATTGACAAACCCGACAATCATCAATATTTCACAGAAATGGAGTTCCACTCTGTATTGTAAACGACAGGTCTTGCTGTCCGAAGAGGCTTTTTGCAGGAAGTTTTGTACACAACCACTAAAACGGAGATTGGTTCACTTATCTTGCGTATATTTTGTCACTAGCTGTGACCCGCAGCTTCGTCTGCGTGTACATTGTATTTCATATTTTTTAGGGTTCCGGACGTCAAAGAAAAAAACAAAACCTTTATAGGACCACTTCGTTGTCCGTCTGCTTGTCAATCTGTCAAGACCCTTTTTCACAGGAACGCGTCGAGATATCAAGTCCCCTGGAGCTCTAAAAATCAAGCGTGCAGCATTGTGTGCGAGCGCGCTAAGTATGGAAGAACGAATACAACAAGAAGAGAATGGATACAGCACGGTCAAACAAATAGTACAGTTGACAGAGGAAACTAATATGCGGTGAACAAATGGAGTAATTAATATTCGTTTCTCCTACAAAAGGCTTTTATTTATACTGGGACATTAACAACCTCTAAGACTTAGAGGCTAGCTTAGAGTCTAAACTAAACTACCAACTAAACTAACAACTTTTACTAAGGGACCAAAGCTGCAAATCGCGAAAAAAAATCTGCTGTTCCCTACATTTTGACAAGTTATGAGAACGTAAATGTAGGGATCAGCTGATTTTTTTTTCCCATTTTCAGGTTTAGTCTCATAGTAAAAGTTGTTCATAATGATGAGTACAATCTCCCATTTCAATTTGTCGCATGTTTTCAATTTCACCCTGTATATACGTATAACCAACTTACAAAATAAATATAATTTACTATGCTAACTTTATTTGCATTGTAACAAAATATTTCTGTAACTCAAACTTTGAACATCATTCCTTCAGCTATCCTCATCAAATCTAACACCAGTTGTATAATTATGTATCAGAACACAGCATAACCTTAATATTATTCTAATTATATGAGATTACGTCATCTGTCAGCGACTGTTAAGTCCCACGATAGGCCGTCTCAAGTGAACACAAACTTAATATACCATAACTAAGCAGATTATGTGTACCGAAGAAGGGGCCACAGTGTAGGAAATGACAGATGGTCGGTTTCAATTTAAATTTTTGATTTAGAACTACAAATAGGAAAAAAAAAACAGTGTTTAAAGATTTTGGGGTTTATTTTACGATAATTAAAGTTAAATGACGTTTAGAGGTCAAAAATGTATGGTTAAACAATCACCAATCACTACTTAACTTTAAGCAACAATTGTGAATAACGGGGTTTAAATTCAATCTGTTGTGAAATTGTTTGGCACACGTTTTTTTTATGTTTTAAGGTGAGTGGGTGAGATTATGGTGAGTACCATAATCTTCTTCTTATAAATAAAAATTAATTGCCGTGCGTTAGTCTCGTAAAAACTTGAAAATGAGTCAACCGATTGTGATGAAACTTTGATAAGATGTTGTGTCCGCGCCAGAGAAGGTTCCTAACGAAAAAAAAAAACACGAAATCATCTCAACGCATACCGGGCATTAGCTAGTACGGAATAAAATAGAATAGAATATTTACTACCTACTCTTTATTACATACACCATACGTATTACAGACATAAGTACTCGTATGTGTGTATGTAAATGTAGAAATTTTATATAGGCCATACAATGGGCGGTCTTATCGAGACAACCTTTGAACTAAACAGATGACAGATATGATGTATTTAATTTCTGTACTTATAACAACTAATTAAAATCAGTGTGTGCTTATGGATTCATCTTGGTCTTGAAGAAATCAGCTTTATCATTGTTTTCCAAGTCTACTTTAACATAAACTTCAAATTCAACTCGAAGACATAAATCCAGTAGACGTACCGTCTTCCCTACTCTGTGCCCCAAGAATATCTTCCAACTACCGAAGGGCAGTTTAGTATTACTTATAATATTATTAAGCACGTTATTGTATTAAACTTGAACTTTGACTTAATAGAGCTACTCGACCCTAACACTTAAACCGTTACGTGATAATTGGTACGTTCCCCGAAATCTGACGATCTTGCCAACAGTACTTGGTTTGGCGAATTTACATTCATCGCCTTTGTTCCTAGATGTTATTGTGGCTTGTTTGATGTGCCTAAATGGTTTTGTGCACAGATTGTTTGCCATTTCTTCATCTGAATTGCTTGAAGACAAGACGTTCGAATAATATCTTCAGACAAACGACCATTCTGTGTTTAGCTTTAGGTTCGTTTAGACGTCGACTGTTTTATTTGTATTATAATTCTAAAACGTGAATAACTGAGTATAAATACTAAGGCATGCGTTTAATCATTCTTATTTATACAAGACTAGCTTCTGCCCGCGACTTCGTCCGCGTGAAATAATTTGTTCCCCCGACCCACCCCATCGCAGCGCATCGCCTGCCTGCGCTATTACTTCGTTTTCTGACTTTTTTCTTTTTGCTCAAGTCCTAAAGGTTCTAGCGTGATGTTTAAAGCCTATAGCCTTCCTCAAAAATTTATAAATCTGATCGATACTTCCAGAGATTAGAGCTTTCAAACAAACAAACACGGCAGCTTTATTATTAGTAAAGGTTTTTTCCCGTTTTTGCAACATTGTTCATTGATGCTCCGCTACTCTTGGTCGTAGCGTGATGTTATATAGCCTATAGCATTCCTCGATAAATGAACTATCTAACACAAAAAGATTTTTTCAATTCGAACCAGTAGTTCCAGAGATTACCCCCTACATACAAACATACAAACTTTACCTCTTTATAATATTAGTATAGCTAGTATAAAAGATGTACTTACTGCAACTTATCAACAATTCTATCTTCTATTATTCAGTTCGAAGACATGTGACATTTACGAACCCGCGCTGGGCCCGCGTGGTGGATAACAGCCCACTCCCTCTGACTGAGAGGAAGCTGGTATCCCAGCAGTGAGAAAATTATAGGCTGACTATGTGTATGCTTATGCATGTTAATTATTACTTAATGCAGATCGCGAGAACTGGAAGTTATGGGGCCAGCAGAGGGATGATAAAAGCTGCAAGTAACAGTATACCTACTGAAAGTACTTATTTCTAATAAACCAAATACAGATAGTGTAATCCACGAAGACGCGCCCCACTCTTTTTTCTAATGCTTACAAGCACAAGTGAGCAACATTCTGCTAGTGTTTTAGTTTTGTCGATACACATTATTGGTGGCTAATTAGTGTCTATCGAAAAAACTAAAACACTAGCGGAATTAACTAGCGATAACCGCTAATGATTAGGAAGAACAGTGGGGCGTGTCTTCGTGGATTGCACTATCTGTATCGGCACTTTTGAGTAGTCAAGAAGTCGGTCAGTCAGAAAGACAAAGTTAGTTGCCTAGCATGTTGTCCTAAAGCGTAGCAGGTATCTATGGAGAAGAACGGGTAAGAAACTCCACGGCCAGAGACAGGATCAGAGAAAACCTTCAAAAGTGAATAAACTGCTCCTATTTTCGGCTCCACCTAAACGTATGTTTACGAAAATAATTTAGACGAACTATGAAGCACTATGTATAAAAAAAGATAACCTCCTTCTTTTTAAAGTTGGTTAAAAAGTGAAGGGTAACTAGCTGATTCTCCTAAATAGCTTGCCGAAAAGAGTAATATTTTGTATTTACCTACACATCATCTGCATCATTATCTTTTCCCAACTATATCTATGGAGTCAGCTTCCAGTCCAACCAGATGCAGCTGAGTATTTTACATTGAGTGATGGAGCGACTGCCTATCTGACCTCCACAACCCAATAACTGGGTAATACGAAACCCCTTGGTTAAAACTGGTTGTCCGACTTTCGGGCTTCTGACGACCCGTAACGACTGTCAAAGTTCCACGAATGACAGCCGGGACCAATTGCATAACGTGCTTACTAATCTAATCGTTAGATTGTCAAAATGTACAAAAGAGAAAACATAATTGTGCCAAAATGTATTGTTTGGATAATAAAGATATTACAAACAATTATCATTTAAGAAATCCTGCATAGAATAATAACATTTATCTACAAGTAATTCTATGAACGTTTTTTAAATTTTTGCAATGGTATTGACGCGCCTGATCTACAATCTACATGCTGTGTTAGCTCTGTTCTTTGTGCCAGACAACTATTGCTGCTTCAGAAAGCACAGGCTGTTTGCTGTGCCTCCATGTCGCACAGTTGCGCGTGAGTAGTCACCAGTACCACGTACTCTGGCCGCACTTAATGATCTCCTGGACTCAAATCCAACAAACGATCTGTTTGCGGACGAATGGGTGAAGATATTGTAGGCATGTCAGAAGTACAGTAGTGCGATTCTGTAACCATCTCACCGTGAAAACTTAGGTGAAGTGAGCGTGGAGTGAGCTGTCAGTGTCATCCTGATGCTAGGTATTGATACTCTTGACAGCTCACTTCACCTAACTTTTCACGGTGAGATTTTTCCAGAATCGATCGGCTGTGAGAGGGATGTATGAAAGTGTTGTTAACTTTTTACTTGATGATTTTTTAATTAATCTTTTATGCGTATATCCAAACTGTCTAGTTTCTTTAATTGGTTTTAAACCGTTTTAATTACACATCGTTTTAAAATTTGAGTAACGAAACACCAATTCAAAACACCATCCTTTACGTTAATTGTGTAATCTTCTCGCCCTCTTAAGTAACAAAGCGTCAAAATCATTGTCCCTTGCAGACTTTGTTGAAGTTTGGACATTCTACAACGAGGGTCCATTGGCGCGGGCGCCCACCTCAAACTACTGTCAACAGTGATTAATCTTAATTCACCTTAGAGTGGGGTGCCGGGACGAATAGTTTTGATTAGGATGTGCTCCTGAAGATGGGTTCGAAAGTTCAGGAAAAGTTTTAGAGATGGGTAGGATAACTGATTAGACGATATTTTGTGATGGTTTAAATTTAGGTACATGTGTTGTATTCTTTCCACTTTCTGGTGTGAAAAATATCAGAGCAAAATAAAAGAGATTATGAAAGTAGTTTTGTTATCATAGTAAATTATTTTAATTGAGGCATAGAGGGGTTTTCTGGCTAAACAATAACAACCGCATGGGTTGATCGATCAGGTTAAGCTATACTTACCGCGGTTGATCCGTGGATGGGTGACCATCTTTACATACCAAGACCCCGAGATAATTGTGAACTTTATCTTTCTGTGTCTGTTATGAGCAGTGGTCGGAGTAGGTAGAGCTGTTTGGGGTGAATGACCGCAAACATTGCAAATAACAAAAATACCTCTACCTACTCCTATAAAAACTACTTAAACAATGTTTTTTTTTAATTCCGAGAATTCCCGGGATCCCGGGAAATATTTGACATATCCATGTTATGTCCGCATGTCGCATGTAGCAAAAACAGCTCTACCTACTCCGACCACTGGTCATGAGACTACAGAAACAGAGAAATTTAGGTATTATGTGAAAATTGAAACCGTAGTTACCATGTCTGAAGAATTCTATTATTTCAAGCTGTCTGCCCGATTAGATTTTTCATCGGCAAAAATGACCCCTATTACTACCCACCCCATCCACCATTTAACCCACTATTACCCACTTTTTGACCACACACATTTGACCCCTTTTCATGCTTCTAAACGCTTGGTATAGCCAGTGCGTTGTCTGTCAGGGAATGAATGAATGAATTAAAGATATTTATTAGGTAGATTTCTGGTTCCAATAGTGGTAGGCAAGAACGAGTACTTATTTGTCGCATAAAAAAAACGCAGAAATTTATTAAAACCTTTTTCACACGGCGTCCTTTAGAATTCGAATTCCAGAAAAAATATACATTGCCAGTACCATATACATAGGGTAGCCATATAATACGGATCCACCGGACAAAAACACGGACGGCCAAGTACCACTCCAGAGGGTTGAAGAGTCAACGGAATGCGATTCTAACAGTTTTAGGTTGAAAAAGGAAAACACTACAAAAAATGGCCGAATATTTTTTATGAAAATATATCTACGGGAAGGGTCGTATTTGGTCAAGATATGTTAGATATCGTTGCAGTATTTTATTATTTAGTATCGATATCGGTTTTTTGTTTATCTTGGGTTTGTTAATTCAATTGAGGACGTAGATTGAATTTTTTTATTTCACGGTCTAGTGTTACAGCCGAAAACAAACACGTATCTGTCTCCAATTTTGGCGTATACCTATAGGTTTTTCTATCTCCAGTGATAGAAAAACTTATCTATCTCTAGTTTTTTTTTTTTTGGTATGGCATCTCGCAGTTCAACCTATGAGGTTGTCGTCTGCTTAACCGGACTTTCCTGTAGATGCCTCGAAAGTTAAGGCCTCCAGCCAGGGCTTACAAACTACTTAATACGCTAAGCGACTACGCTAAGGGCACCCCCAGTGGGGTACGGACCTCGGCTTAGGGCGTCGCTGGGGTAGGGCAGCAAGGGACAAGCTGGATCGGAATTATTTAGGGGCCAATTTAATACTACTGGCTCAGCAGCGCGGGCTGGCTCAAGCAAGGGTCGGGGTGGACAAGTTATGGGGTGTCGCGGCGTGCGTCCTCTACGGCGAGGACGGAAGAACGGCTGACGGGACTTGTTTTTGTAATTGTTTATAGTGCTAGTGGCCTTTCTGCTCTCCTGTAGAAGGGTAGGGGCGTCATCGGGGATGGTCTATCTCTAGTTATAACGTCCCATTAATCTATCAGTCAGGCGCAGCTGGAGTAGTGGTAGGAGTTGTACGTCGTAGATTCAAACCGAGTCAGGCGCTTTACTTTGTGTAAATTATTTCATCACCACTGCTCCCAAAACGGTGAAGGAAAACGTCATGAGGAAAGCAGCATGTCCTAGAACTAAAAATTTGAAGACAATGACATGTGACGTCAGTGTGATAGTGAAAGTGCTGATATTTTGGAACTTTGCTCACTGGCTAATCTTTTTTGTAAGCAACACGCATCAGTTACAGAAAATGCATGTTTTATTACTTTTATTATTGATACTTTATTTTTTCAAAGCAGATCTTTTTGTCTCGGAAACAAAATGTATCATCAATTGCAAATGATTAACTACTTAATATAGAATTATAATAATATGGCAGTAAATAACAATTACGAGTACCTAATTAATTAACAAAATTATATCCTAAAATATAGCGTTGAAAAATTAATCCGCATCGCTGTCGACTGGTAATGTACCCAAGAGACTGGCAGCATTACTACGTTGAATGGCAATGTTTAGCCTCTGGCCAAGGTAAAAGCCAGCCCTTGGGTCACGGGAAGTGTCGACCAGCCGTTTCAAAATTTCCTTAAAATACCATGAGCATTCGTTACTAATCTTCTTATCAAACCACGACTGGTAATTATTACTCCGTGGTGATACGAGATAAGAAGTACGCAACCGACCGCAGAAAGACATAAATATTTTTTAATATCTACTCTACCTTTCTGTCTTCACCCCGATACATCTCAACAAGTAACTCCAGACAAAAAACAAACTATTAAAAAACATCCAAAGAACAAGTTCACTCATCCAGAAATATCCGTTCCATCCATTAACTAAAGAGGTTTCCAGTAAACAATGTCCCTCTGATATGACGTCGTGTTTCGTTAGACCTCTTTATTTTTTTCAAAACATGCACTCATCCACTTTTCTGTACCATGCCCGGTTGATTTTCATACCAGAATTATTGTTTCCTGTACCTGCTTGGACCGTTTTTATTTTTAGGGTACGTTCAGCAACAAAACTCGATTAACATTTCAGTATTTTAAATCTCAGTTATTGAGCAAAATATTTGTCCAAAATTGCAGCAGAAGTACAATGAAATTTTGAACGAATATTTTGCTCAATAACTGAGTTTAAAAAAAACTGAAGTGTTAATTGACTTTTGTTGCTGTACAGTCAGCAACAAAAAAGATTCTATCGTGAAAAGGTTATATCTAGTTGAGGCGATTGTCTTGTTTAGGTGCTGTAAAAAACAAGTGAGCGCTTAAAGAAAAAAAGCGCTTAAAGAAGTAAGTTAGAGGCAAACCTACGAAATAAATTCTAGTTACGATTTATCACCGAGATCATCATTATTCAGGCATTAAAAATTCTGTGTGAAAAGACCATTACAGTATTGCGACAAAAAATGTCAAATGTTCCGAAAAACTTTTTTTTTGCATAATTCGCCAATACCGTTCCCACTGCTGGGACTGGGACACAGACTTCCTCTCTGTAAGAGAGAACGGGCTGTAATCTACCACACGGGCCCGATGCGGGTTGGTAGATGTCACATGTCATTGTCTTAAATTTTTTGGTCCTAGGATGTTCCGGTTTCCTCACGATGTTTTCCTTCACAGTTTTGAGAGCAGTGGTGATGAATTGAGAGTAGTGGTTAAGTCAGGTATTTCTGATGTCGGCGATAAGTATGCTAGGCTGAAATGGGACTGGTCATACGTATAGGATTCATCGAAACTGATGGGCCAGGATCGACACTTAGTGGGTGTCTGAAAACGGGTATCGTCACCAGGGCAGGCCTAGAAAACGCTTTTTTTTATGGATGTGAAATCATCAAATGGCCCCTCCTTCCTCTCTTACTGACTAAAACCCACCCGTGTTCCTTCCTTAGCCCTTTATGTTCAGGGGTAGCGGTAACCCTTTCGGACAACCCCGCTGCCCCGGCAGGCCCTTACTTATTGCTGACATCTCTTTGAGGCGCGGGTGGAACACGTACGCGCCGTCCGGCACGGGCCTGGTCCTGATCGGACGGAGAGTTACCCATTACTCTCAGCCCGCAGGTCCACGCCTACCGTGGCGGGGAGTCGTCACGCGGCTCCCGACGCCTGGAGCGTCTCCCGCGGCGGCTGGAATATGAAATGGCTTAGAAAACGCTGGCGTGACAATTTTGATTCATTCCTGACTCATTGGCTGGAGAAGACACGAAACAAGGATAAGATACGTAACGTGGAGTTGCGGAAACCAGCCCGTATTACCTAAGAAAGAAAATTGGAAAAATATAGGGGAGACTTTTGCCCGGCAGCGCGATATCATAACTGAAAAAAAAAAACTGGGTTTAGCAATTATGGCGCTACTTACAGTCACTGCCATTTTTGTGCTGCAAAAATTTATATTTCATTCTTAAACTTTTTTCCGTGGGGAAATCCTCATCATCATGTATGTCGGACTCCTACCGACGAACACCCAACTGTTCTTTTTACTACCATAAGTTGGGGGCCCAGGAGATACTTGTACATTCGCCACACCCCCGACTGGTATCAGCCCGCAACGCCTAGCGGGCGTCATCACCAAGTGCTGCCGATCCCAGGACCGCACATCTGCCCGTATTGGTGCGCATGGAATATTGCCTGCCATCTCTTTGGACCTGACTGTTCAGGCGACGACACAGCCCCAATTTCGCCTCTTAATTATCTGCAGGAGGAATTGAGTAAAAATCAAACACTCATATCCGAATCAACACTCTATTGATAAAATCCTTCAAACTTATAATCTTCGCGGGTACCTACATATTAGAATATCCCATGGAGATAAAACTTTCACGTTATAGCGAGTTAAGAACGGCCAAAGAACCCGCCACTAAGGACTTACTTAAAGCTATGCATGGATATACAATATACATTTTTATGAAGGATCTGTCCTTACGTCCTTTCACTCAAAGTTGATGGCAGATTTTCTTTTTGAATAAAAAGTACGGCGTTCGTTGACCACAATGTGTAATGAGATCTACTAAAGTTTACTTACGCCTATGAAGAACCTATTCGACCTATATTTTTGTTGGTTGTTCTAGAAAGCTTGAACAGTTTTTTATAATATCATCTTCTTCTTCTTCAGTCTTTCGCCACCCAAAGCTGAGTGTAAGCATCCTGCAATGCGCGCCAGTGTTCTCTATCTCTAGCCTTCTTAAGCCAGCTGGATTCATCCAGCAATCTTGACCAGGTCATCAGTACACCTCATTGGCTGTCTGCCTACACTTCTACTACCAGAAGGCCAATTCCTGTTATTGAAAACGTTCAATCTAGTCGCAATCTCATCTCAGCGATAGTCAATGTCAAAAACTTGTTAAAAACTGAGATCAGACGTGAACGTTCTTAAAATAAACGCGAATTGCCCCATTCTCCTAATTTTAAGAACAACAGCCAATCGATTCTGTAAAAATTTCACCGTGAAAAATTAGGTGAAGTGAGCTGTCAAGAGTATCAATCCCTAGCATCAGGATGACACTGACAGCTCACTCCACGCTCACTCCACCTAAATTTTCACGGTGAGTACTCACAGAATCGCACTGCTGATATAATCCAAAAATGATTATCGTATTTGGAAGTTGATCGTACAGCCCACTATAGAAATATTTTTCGCTAAACGTAGTACGGTGAACGATTATCATACCAAACCAAAAAAACTATAGTTCAATTCTTCAAAGTCTACGAGCCCGCAGTATCCTGTATGAAGTTGATGGTGATATTTCTTGCATACCAAGTAATCCAATGGAATACATTTGTGTTCTTCCCTTTGTTTCGTAAAGATTCAAAAGCACTTTGTGAAGTTACAGAGACGAATAATGTTCTATAGCCGTGCTCGTGATGTAGGAGCTGGCTTAAAGGCGTGTTCAGAGCTGAGCTACAAACTGATGAGAATTATTAAAATTAATTTGAAGGAAATATGTAAGTAGTGTTACAATGCAGAATCAGTTGTGTACTTTTTAGTCAGTGATAAATAAATGTATTTCCTTTCTTGTTTCTTTCTATATTTAATGTTAATAACTGGACGTGGTGTTTCTGGGTTCGCTTTTATATATTTGTTTAAAGTAAGTAATTGTTTAAACGGCTTCTTTGTTTCAAAGTGTTTCTGCCTTCAAAGCAAGAGTGAACAGTCATTTTCTGGGTACGCTCGTTCCATCATAGACCTCATTCATCGCTTTGCATCAGGCGTGATCGAGATCAAGCAAGAGCACTTAGCAATAAAAAATAAAAAACAGTTTGATTTAGTGCGACATCACAATTTGAACTTTAGCCATTGCTTTTCAAATAGGTATATGTTATAAAAATACCTAAATAAAAAAAGGAAGAATCTTTCATTATAATACCCGTAGGTCAGGTGCAAGTTATATTTTCCAGGAGTTTTTGTTGCACCAGTAGGTATGCAATAATATGCCATGCCCTTCAGTTTTTAACTCCGAATCCTTATTCTTAAATGTCCGTATCATCTTACAAATAAACAATAAGTTAACATCTCATCTACATTATAGCTTAAAGCACACTAAAACATAAAGCAACTACAATACTATACTCGTCTGACCCCGTCCTTACGAACTCCGCTCCGCTCTCGTTGTTTGCAAAGCTATTAATCTCAGTGCAACTCTAGCACATACAGCGAATACCTTCCGATCGTAACTAATTGTACAGCTACGTATTTTTTAATGAGCTGCCCTCATTTTGATCGATTTATCCTCTTTTGGAGCACTATCTTAATATATATAAATTACGTGTCACGTTGTTTGTCCGCAATGGACTCCTAAACTACTGAACCGATTTTAACAAAATTTTGCACACTGTGTGCAGTTTCGTCCAACTTGAAAGATAGGATAGTTTATTAAATATCTCAATTTATAATCGCAATATTATTTTATTGCGAATATTGCCAGGATAAGGTTTGTATGAAAGAAAATTTCGAAAATTTGAAAGAAAAAATGCACCCGTGCGAAGCTGGGATGGGCCGCTAGTTTTACTATAATTATTGAGGGACAATCTTAATATTAGTACATACGTATTGGAAATGTGTTAACATTTTATTTTTCCATAAACAGGATGAAACTGTTGTGATTCTTTATTGTAGGTAGTGGTGACTCTGTCTTAGGATTTTTAAACACCAAGCGCCTGTTGTTTTTCTTTTGTTTTGTATCGCAGCGTGATTCAAGCACCGCACTTCGACGCACCGTGTTGTGCCAGAAAACTTGTTTGTAAAAATCGAAGTAAGTAATCGATCTAAAGATAACGAGACTACTACCTAAAATATATTGACAAACAAAATTAATCCATGACATATCCCATATCGTCGTATTATTATCCCTTAAACATGTAAAAAACGAAAGAAAATAACAATTTAAGTAACACGTGGAAGCCCACTTTATTTTTGTTAAAGATTATAGCCGATAACCATATAAATATTGAGTTCACGCATGATCGCGAATGCGAAAATTGCTCTGTGCTTCGGAAAATATCCTACTCGTACCAATAATCGATAAAACCACCCAGATTGTTCGTTAACACTAAATAAATTAATAATAATAAAACTTTGATTAATAAAAAATGGAGCAAGAATCGTGTGCCTTATTTCTTTCCACTTTTATGTAACTCTAAGCATAATCAGCCTATAATATTTCTACAGAAGCCTCGTATAAGTGAGAGTGTGCCATAATCCATCACGCGTGCCCAGAGCGGGGGTGATGGTTCGATATTTTTGATTCAAACTTTTATGGAAACGAGTTATAAGTTTTGAGTATAAATATTGAAGGCTGCTGGAGTAGGGGAAGACCAAAGAAACGATGGAAGGTTAGAAAGAAGATATAGAGGTATGAGGAACAGGGTGTAAAATTCACTCAATCTCCATAGAAAAGGGAGGATCCTCCGACCAGACGCCCGATGATTCATGTCGGGCCGTTGTATCTGTGCTAGTTGCGCGGTAAACTCTGCTTGCGGGATGTAGGATTTTGTGACGTCAGTATGACGCCTTATTCGTATGTGGCGTCGTTGTAGATACTGCTACATCACTCCCCCCTGGAGACCGGAGGGCGATAGTAGGCTGAGACTTGTATCTTGCGATGCTTGCCAGGCCAGCTGAGGTGACCACTAATAAGGAAGGAAGAAAAATATATGTTGCGCCAACCCTTATTAAATTGGGATATGGGCAGGAAAATTATGAAGTCCCACTTAGGTATGAATACCCCACGATGTTTTCCATCACCGTATTGAGACCAGTGTTCTGCTTCAAACCTAACTAATAAACATAACCCTTTCAACACTAGGGCACGCCACGATAGTGGCGATAAGACCCCTCTTTGAGGAGTGGCTAGAGAGGCGCCACGGCGCCCTCACCTACCGCCTAACGCAGGTCTTCACCGGACACGGATTTTTCGGGAGGTTCCTGCACATTATCAGGTGGAAGAAAACGCCCGGGTGTCACCATTGCGAGGATCGCCCAGAGAACACGGTGGAGCATACAGTGGAGGTCTGCCCCGCTTGGGCGGAACACCGCCGTGTTCTCGTTGAGGCGATCGGCAGCGGCGGCGACCTCTCGCGCCCGGCCATCATTCCACCATGACCATTCAGGACATGGTCGGGGCGGGGCGGGAGTGGGAAGCAGTCATGCTAGCGAAGGAGGTGGCGGGACGGTTGAGGGAGAGAAACTCACGTCCCAGCCGCCGCGGGAAATGCTCAGGGCGTCGGGAGCCGCGTGACGACTCCTGGCCACCGTAGGCGCGGGCCTGAGAGCGGAGAGTAATGGGTAACCTTCCGTCTGATCAGGACCAGGCCCGTGCCAGACGGCGCGTACGTGTTCCACGCGCGCCTGAAAGAGATGTCAGCAATAAGAAAGGGCCGTCGCCTGCCGGAGCAGCGGGATTGTCCGAAAGGGCTACCGCTACCCCGAAACATAAAGGGCTAAGGAAGGAACACGGGTGTGTTTAAATCAGTAAGAGTCTGACACTCCCTTCTGCTCCACCCAGAGCGGGAGGGGGAGTCATTTGATGATTTCCTATCCATAAAAAAAAAACCCTTTCAACACTATACAAAGTTTAATTACATAAACTGATTTCTATTTGAGAGTAGAGCAGAAGTGCCGTCTAAAGATTTAGTGATAATCAGAGTCATAAAAGAAGTCTTTTGTGCCTACAATGTAGCCGCTCCTGTGCAAACTACTTAAGATTATAATTTCCATATTACATTGTGGAATAAGACATTGTAGATAGTCACGTATGTGACGAGGTTTGGATGTGGTACATAATGATTAAGATATTTCAATCTGCCTAGCCTTTTTCCAACATGTTGGCGTCGATTTCTAGTCTGACGGGAAGCAGATGAATACCAGTATTTTATATGAAGCAACTCTTCCATACAGAACTGCTGCTGGCATTCGGTTAGACTGGAAGCTGATCCCAACTGTATCCAGTAACTGAGTTACCCCTTGGGAAGACTGGTTGTCAGACTTTTGGGCCCTTAACGACTGTGAAATATCTAAGCTTAAATGAAATGACAGTCGGGACCAACGGCTTAACGTGCTTTCCGAGGCACGGTCGGGTCTTGATATGTAATGGATAGTCTTCCATCTACAAACCGACTGCGGCAATAGCGTAGCGTAACCTTCAATCGACCCGTACGGCTGTTATCATTAGCCACGAGCCCCTTTATTGATTAAGATATTTGCGTATTCAAATTCAGAAAAAAGAGGTCAAATGGTTTGAAAGTGTAAACAATGGCCGCGATTCTGTTGTTCACAAACTAAATTAAATTTAAGTTCAGTGCATCTTTTTCTTTCTATTTCATTATGAAAAGGACAAAAAATATAGTTTAGTCCTGTCAAATTAGATAATCCATAGATAAGTTTAGACGTGATTAAAAAATTGGCTACTAAAAATACGTCAATTTACGTCAGGCGCCGACTAATTTGACAGGACTAAACTAATATTTATCTTCTGTCCTTTTCTTAGTAAAATAGAAAGAAAAAGATGCACTGAACTTAAATTTAATTTAGTTTGTGAACAACAGAATCGGGGCCAATATTCGGGTTTGTAGTTATCCCACTGCAGCACCCTAATTGCGCAACATACTACCATCGATCTCAAGCTGAATCATTTTGAAGCATATTTCTAATCCATTGCTTCATATGTTCTAAAAAATTGTTTGCTGCACAACGTAAATAATGTGATGAATGTTGTTCAACTGCCAAAATGAAAGCCATTGTTATTGTTAGTGTAGTACGCAATTACCCCACACGGCAAAGGTAGGAAGGAGGCCTTATACAGAGAAGGAAATGAATAATATTCACTACGTTTGCTTAGTGCAGCCAAACATTTTTAGGAAACCTGGAATGAAAATGGCCTGAACATTTTCATTCCAGGTTTCCTAAAAATGTTTGGTTTTTGTCACATTTGAACCCGCAATGTAGTGCTCGAGAGTGATAGGCAGAGTTGATTGTTAAGGTAAGGACCTTTAACAATCAAATCTGCCTGTCACAGCCCACTGTTGGACATAAGCCTCTCCCAGGCTGCACCACAATACCCTATCCTCCGCCTTCCAAATCCAGTCTGTCTCAGCCATTTTTTTCCGGTCGTCGGGGGGCGTGCCACACTTCGCTTGCCGATACGGGGTCTCCGCTCCAGGACTCGTCGTCTGCTCCACCGGCCATTGCGCTCTTATATAAATTATACAAAACAAGCACGTTTGAAATATCGTATCCAAATTTTCATCGCTCCGTAACCAGCTAACGTGTTTGGTTTACGTGACAAGTTTCATTATTATTCAGTTCACAATCTGCGATGCAACGCTTAACTTAAGCACTTTCCAGTGCAAATCAAAATGTCTCCCGCAGTTGCTGAGGGGGTGCCAGCAAAATGAGTCGATGGGCGCCAAAGGGCGTTCAGGCCTCGATTTTCTATACTTAAACATAAAATAGTGTGTCCAAGATTAAATTGCTTTGAAATTAGAATAATGTTGGTTTGTTTAATGTTGTTATTCCTTTGAGTTATCAGTAATGAAGTTTGAACTGTATGTATGTTAGCAGAAGGTAAGAATTCATATGGCTTGTTGTAGATCTATCATAATTTGTTGTACGCTAGGTTTTGATTTTATGAATTGTATTAGGTTTCAAACAATAATTGTTTCCGACCTTTATCAATAATATTAAAGGAATGATAAGAATATTATGCTTACAATTTTTTTTTCCGTGCTTTGCAATCCAACATCCAATCCAGGGGACTTGTGGCTAAGCAATAATATATCCGCACAGGTCGATCGATCAGGTTAAGTTACGCTTGCCGCGGTTGGTCCGTAGATGGGTGACCATGTTTACATGCCAAGACTCCTCCGTGCCTCGGAAAGCACGCAAAGCTATTGATCCCGGCTGTCATTGTCGGATTTTTGACAGTCGTTACAGGTCGTCAATAGCCCGAAAGTCTGAAAACCAGTCACACCAAGTCAAGTCATACAATCCAGTTACTTGGTAATACGATACCCCTTGGTCAGATAGGCAGTCACTCCATATAAAATACTGGTATTCAGCTGCATCCGGCTTGACTGGAAGCCAACCCCATATATGTAGTTGGGAAAAGGCTAGGCAGATGATGGTTTGATTGAATTCTATTTGCACTATGAACTTTAGTAGATAGTACCTAATCTTAAAAAGCTATGAATGATTTTTTATTGGGTACTTTAAATAAAAGTTAATCTAGTTTTCTTAGTTTATTTCAAAGCCTGCTATTAGATTTAGTTATCAATTCATGCAAAGCGGTAGCTGGTACCCAGTTGCTATAATAATATTATTCTAGCTTTTGCCTGCGACTTAGCTCACGTTGATGCTAGAAAACACGAGAACCGGGATTAAAAGTACCCTATGTGTTAGTTTAAGTTATAAGCTATCTGTTGGCCTCATTCAAATCTGTTCAGCCGGTTTTGGGCCAATCCGGAACATGCATACAGACAAACGAAAAAAATTGTTCGGTAGGGAAGATTTTTCCGAAAAAGGTTACCCGAAAAAAAATTCCCAATTTGCAGACGGAACCGTGGGGCAGTTTTAGCTATATGAAAATAATTCAAGAGCAAATTTAGCACGTACTAACAATCAAATAACGGATTGTATAATTTTTAACAAAAAAAAAAAAAAAAATCTGAATCTTGTTTCAAATAAACTGAATGTGTTCTCATAATAATTTGAAACACAAATAAATCTCTAGAGTCGTGTCAAACGTGATAATAACTAATATAATAACACGCTACGCCCACGCTATGTCTAATACTATCTGTTTGTTTGCTTAGTTACTTTCTCATAAACAGCTAAGTTTTCATGTACATATCTTAAAATACACACAAATAAACATGTAGTAAGCCCTCAAGATAGATGAAAAGATGACTTTTACTTATACAGAGTGTTCGGCAGAACGTTCAACACACGAAAATGGCAGATAGGTGGGGTCGTTTGCTACCTACCCAGCCCAAAAAAAAAATACCCAGGCACCAGTTTTTTTTTTTTTTTTTTTTATTACCGAAATTCATGACTTTTAAAACTTTGAAGGAACTTTATGTAGGACCGACGAAACTGGCAACCCTTTTTTTTTGTTTTTGTCTCGACTATTGGTAGATTCATCTAAAATTATTGTTTGGTGCAAATAGTAACTATACAAAAAGTTATAAGCAATCAAACATTACAAAAAAGGGATAAAACGTGATTTTGAGCTTTTCTTTGCATTGTATTAAAAAAACCGTGGATTTTAGTAATAATTAATTATACCCCTTTTTAAAAATTAAAAAAAAAATAAAAAAACTATGGGGCCTAGGTTTTTTTTTTGGGCTGGGTAGGTAGCAGACGACCCCACCTATCCGCCATTTTCGTGTGTTCAACGTTCTGCCGAACACCCTATATATGACGTAGCTAAAATTATGGTTATGTCTAGAGATCACTGCGCTACATAGCTACAGATGTAAGCTGGCCCTTTGTTCTATCCACGTCGCTAGTAAGAAGATTAAGGCCCACGGTACATTGTTGGGAATAGCGACTTTAAGTAAAGTTGGAGGACAATGTAATACTGACAGGAATATCGCTGCACAAGGTGTAACCACCATTTAGCACATGATTCTAGACCCATAGCGAAGAAATTTATCGTCGGTTATCAAAATCTGCTATTTCATAAAAAAGTGCAATACGCAGTCAAAATGAAAGGAACAGCATTTTTTTTCTAATAACCGAATTACGTAATCAACGAAGTATTTAAACAAAGGTTCAAAATCATTTAAGTACTGAATCCATGGCAACACGGTGCGCATCGAAGTTCCTAGCCACTTGTCTGAAAGCCGAAAAAAAAATAACTTAATTTTAAACGAAAAACGTTTAAAATTAAGTCACCACACTCTCATCTCAGCGACGTTCAATATCAAAAACTTCTCAAAAGACATCACCCATTCTGAAATATTTTTTTATTGATGGCCAATTGTAATTTTATATTTTTACCCCCTTACTTATAAACGTTGTATAGCGTCTGTATAGTTACAAACGTTTTGTCCTCTTCTTTTGAAAGTCAAATTACTGACGACTGAAAGAGATAAAGATGAATTTATTTGTTTAAACATGTGTAACATGATATATGCATACATATGGATGGAAAAAAATATTGAAGAGAAATCGATGTGTAACTATTCATCTGATATAATACGTTTATTCGTAAGGGAGTTATAGTACATACTCGTACATACGTACGTAGAATGCATTATTTTTACTAAGGCGTCAAAGTCGAGAACAATTTGGGTTCACGTCGGAGATATTTATATTGTATATATTTTTGAAGGCGGATCGAAATATCAAATCGTAGTACATATTTGTTCTTAAAATCATTACAGCATTGTCGCCATTCAAATAAATGTTTCTACTACTGCCACCGTTCAAATAAAATATAATTCATTCCTGGTCGCCGAGTTTTATTTTTTATCCCATGTCGCCGAACAAAATGGGTGATCGCCTTTCGAAAAATGTCAGGTATTTTCGGTACATAAAGACTGAGATTAAAATAAGAAGGTTCTTAAAAATACGGGAATTGCCACTCTGGAATCGGATAATACTTTCTTTTCAATTCTGTTTGATTGATTAAACATTTATTTAGTCTGTGCCAATAAATGTTTTTTCTTTCTTTTTTTCCATTCAACAACAGGATGGGTCAACTTATACACGAAATAATAAATGCAGTGAAAGTGAATATCTACCTAGTGCTACAATGTGTATGAAAAATTTAGATTTCTGAATATTTAGTAGCACTTCTACTACGTTGCAAAGGAATGAGTGAATGCCAAAATAATATTTGAAGCCAGTTCAATGACTTTACCAAAAAAAAATCCCTGACGTTGCCAAAAAAGAGTCCAGAATCCCAGTTGTTCAAACGACGTTCAAGTACATTCTACGTTTCAAATCAACCTCCAACTGAATTTCATGAAATCTTCAAATAAAGCCACCAAACGCCATCTCCATCAATAATCGCTTTCCAACGGCCTACTACCGTCACTACTTCTACCCTTATAAAAACATCTGTCTCGCTCACACACAAACCAACAGTGCTGGTCATTAATCACTCTGTTCAGGTGATACAAGATGCGGGCTCCATCAGTCACCAACGATAAGGGATTACAGTCCGCAATTATGTCACTGTTGATCTATACGGGTGTTGAACTGTAACTATTTCTTAATGTTACCATGATGGGAGCCCTCATTCGTTTTGGAGGTCATTTTAATTCGAGAATTTTCCTCCATTCTGTGAAAGGTAGATTGCGGTTATGATATGACTGAGCGGCTTATTAGTAGATTGCACGATAACTATATATAATTTTGCATATTGCATAAAATTCAAAATGTGCTAATTCGTGTGAGTCACATAAAGAAAAAAATTATATTATTTAAAAGTAAAAAATCCGTGCGAATCGACTAATCCAACTGGGCCTCGTTATTGTAACCTCAAAGTTGAGGTTACATAAAACTACTAAATCAAAATACATATTATTGAGTCCCAGAGACGCAGACGTCCATATTGGTTAGATCAAGAAGTGGTCTGTGGCATATCTTGAACACGAAACCATTGAAAAAAAAAATACTGTCATTCGCGTTGAACACAAAGTTATTTTGGTTTCTGAATATTTTTGCTGTAAAACATGTTTAAAAGGGAGTCAAACCAACTCATATGCCATGACGATAAACGGCATAACGTTATCTTATGCCGTTATGCCCCGTCCGCGTCATGTCAGAAAAAAAAAAAAATTCTCCGTATTTATTAATTATTGGTTTTCTTTAACTACTTATAAATTCTTTCAATAACCATCAAATTCCTTGTTTGACTTCTGCTGGGCGTCCCGTGACGGCCAACTTTTTTAATGAGTAGGAAATGAGTTAACTTCGCACTTTTAATTTCTAATCCCTAAAAACCAAATAAAAAATGTTTATTTGTTAGAATATGGTACAATAGATGTTACAATATTGGTTCCAGCACATCCTGCCATACTATGGCGTACAAATATTTCTATAAAAAAAAGAAACAAAGCTTAATGTCTAGCCTATTAATACCTAACTGTGAAAATAAAATATGAATCTTAAAAATAATAAGAGTTAATTATTAAAGATTGAAATTAAATTGTAAGTATTAAAAATAATTATTAATAAAGAATTATGTAGTTGTTGCATGTGGTAGAATAAAGGCTATTTTTATTTTATTATATTATTAACGACTTATCCTCTAAATATTCTTGAACACTGTAATATTTTTTTTTCTAATAGCAGTTTGAACAATAACCTTTTCAAAAACGGCAAGAGCAAATCTTGAGTAGGTATTATTTGGTAAAATATGATTATATACAATAACTGCCATGCAGTAAGTATTTCTTTTAAATAGCTTTAATTTTATTTGGGGTAATTTCAGTTTGTCTTGGTGTCGTGTTCTACTATTTATTTTGTAACTGCTTTTTTCGAATAAATTATAATTTTTTAAATATGCAACGAAATCGACATAATTTTGAGTAATTAATCTTAACTCAGTTGTTTCAAACTTACTAGTAAGAAAATGTGCATTGACGGTTTACGTATTTCAAGTAATGTTTATTTGTTTTCATTGCGGAATGTCGCAGAAAAAAGATTTTTTCGTTGTCAACAAATCCCTTCCAATATTGAAGTAACTGATTGTAGTGAATGTAAAAATTGCAAAATAATATACGTAGAAGAAAATTTGGTTTTATCTAATAATATAAGGATTATTGAACCTTTTATTATTTAACCATATATTTAAAAATTTAACTGATATGTGAAACAATGAATAAATTGCAGTAAATAATTAAAATGCATTGTATAGGTAAAAAAAACCTGAATTATTCTTACCACTAAAAAGTAAACATGTGAAAGTACAATAAGTCTGGAAAAATCTTTAGATGTAATATGAAAAAGAAATCAAAAGCTTGCAAAGGACTAATAAAAGTAGAAGATTAAAGAGAATCAAACATTAGTTATAGATAAACAAACAACAAAACTTTCAAAACAACCAAGTTTGAACTTATATCCAGTTGGATTAACAACAACTATTCAACCCAAGGACTGACAGCTCCAGTCAATATTGCTCCAATTACAATATTATTGTTTAGAGCTTCATGTGCATCCTATCTGGAACTCCATCATTATCGGCATACATAACAGTTGGAACGATATTTAAAACAAACATGGCTGGAATACCGATGGCTCATTCTATGTCGGTATCAGCGGGAGTGCGGTCGTGCATAAAGATATAAGTGTAATCATGAATATCAACAAGTTAGTCGTTGTCTTGTGTGTAGTAGGATTTGTAAAGGCTGGAGTTACAATCACAAAAGCTAGTGATGATTGTAAGTATGAGTTTGTTGTTGTTGTTGCTGCTTACTTTCGTTGGTTATATATTAGTTGTTATTAACATTATCATTAATTTAGTTGTAACATCTGGCACAAATGTTGAGATAATTACGAGTATATCTAAGCTTGTACTAGGCTAGATTTTTTGTCAATAGTGCAAAGGATGACTACCGAACTGACAACCTTTTGCTCGCCTTTCCGCGCCTTTCCTTTGGGCCGCCGTTGCATTGTATTGATTTACAAATTATTAGTCTCAGTAATTTTAGTATCTGCAACGCGTATTAAACACAAGTTACAACTAGAGGCTGTGTTTTGTTTTGATATAACTGTTTACTCAAACTCGTGATAATCTATTGTTGACAAGAAATCTAAGTTTACAATTTCCGATTCTTATTGATGTTATTATTGGTTGTTAAATTATATTTAATATATAGGTATTGTTTACATTTCTTATTGGAATGAGCATTTCTTTTTAATTGGCCTTCATAATTCACATTTTTATCATCAATTAACATTATGAACAACATTTTTGACGATTAATTTTGATTATTATCATATTACTCCATCGTTATGTTTATGACATCAATATGACATCAATAAGACCATTCTCCTACTGATGATATTCCAATCACGGTCAAATACAGAATCGTGTAAATTACATATCCTCATTAGAGACCTCTCCGTCTTCTATACTGCAATTGACTCCAAGATCTACCATCATACTATTATAGGCCTCAGTTCACACACTTACATACAGCAAACACGTTCAATGCAGCTCATTGAGTCAACATTGCCAATCATCTTGATCGAATACATACAGAATCTATTGATACTAGTTGGAGGATCATCGACAATCATTTCACAATAGTCTCCGATGGCCGCATTCAGTCTTGACTCACCAATTTGCATTTGCTGATCGTTTATCATTTCCTCATCGATTTTGAGCTATAACACTTTGCAATAAGGTTGAGGTAGGTTTTTGTTACAGGTATTAGTTAAGTTGGTTTCGAAGTTAATTGATGTGTAATACTGTTATGATTGGCATATACGATTCTTATTTAGCAGCTTGAATGGTATAGTTTCTTTTTGCGTTGCATGACTATTTTTATGTTGAACCTTGAGTGAGTCATGTTTTAATGAGAGATCTCTAAATGAATAAGGTAAAGCCCAGTAAAAATAAAATCTAGACAAATACACTACGAGTCTCGAAAATGTATGCTAATGCAAATTAACAAATGACATCAAAACCAATGGATATGAATAAGTAGACACTGTACGTACCGTTCGTAAAATACGAAGATTTTGAGAGCAGTGGTGGCCCAAATGGTACTGGCCCCGATCTACAAGTTACGAGGTCGTAAGTTCGAACCTAGGCAGGCGCTTTACTTTCTGTAAATAATTTCATTACCACTGCTCTCAAAAGGTGAAGAAAACATCGGGAGAAAACCGGCATATCCCAAAACTAAATATTCAAAGACGTGTGACACCCGCCAACCCGCACTGTGCCCGCGTGTTGGATTATGGCCAAGTCCTTTTCACAGACTTGCGTCCTAGCAGTGGGGACATTACATTCTGATTATGTATGTGTGTAACTCACTATTACACTATATTGATCTAATGTATGAACACTCACTGCTAAAACTTACGATAACGTAGTAAGATTAAAGTTTCCCATTTAAGTTAAACTAACAAAGAACAATTTTTCTATTCACAGTCAGGGTTTTAGATTCCATCTATGATGAACACCCGTGCACTGCGCAAGGAGGTCTGTGTACGATTGCAGCTGATTGCCCCACAGGACATCTGGTAGAACAGAAAGGATTATGTCTTGAACAGCAAAGTAAAGGAGTTGAGTGCTGTTATGGATGTAAGTGAATTATTAGTTCAGTTTTTTATTTACACTAGCTTCTGCCTGCGACTTTGTCTGCGTGAAATTTCTTGATCCCCGACCCACCGCACTGCGTCGCATCGGCCTATTATCCGCTTTTGCTTAGCGTCCTTAGGGTTCTAGCGTGATGTTGCACACACGCAAATGCAAAAAGAATTTTTCAAATCTGACGGATAGGTCCAAAGATATAAGTAGCAGATAAATTCTTAATTTTTAAATAAGTTTCAAAAAATGTTATTCTAGGACTTTCCACGACACGAAAGCAAGCGCCAGCGCAAGCGCAAGCACTACTGCTGAGCATGAGGTCCTGGGTTCGACACCCGAGTCAGGCAAAGTGTATTGGGCATTCTATCTGGAATTTCTCAGTAGCAGCCTGAAGACCAAGTTATGCCTGGCTGAAGGCATATTACATGCACCATATTATATGGAACATAAACATATACGAGTATAACGGGTAGGGAGTACTATAAGTTAACATCTGCCTACCTCGGAGAATACAAGCTCGATATTATGTTATGTGTGTTTATGTTTCCACGCTTCTTAGTGCTTTCCTAGTTGACAGCCATTTTATTCTAGATTACAAGAATTACTCTATAGAGGTCAGAAACAGGGTGTAAAGTTCACTCATACTCTATAGAAAGGGGGGATCCTCCGATCAGACGGGTGTTGTGTCTGGCGGGCAAGTGCCCGATGATTCATGTCGGGCCTTTGTATCCATGCTAGTTGCGCGGTAAACTCTGCTTGTGAGATGCAGGATTTTGTGACGTCAGTATGACGCGTTGTTCGCATGTGGCGTAGTAGATACCGCTACAACTCCATCCAAATTATCCCTGAACATTTAGTTGGACATGAACAAGTTCTATATTTCTATTACGGCCGACATAAATAAACGATACTAAGCACCTGATTTGGCTTAGATAATAATACTATGTTCCCGTCTCTATCTTGCATTTGTAGTTTGACAGTTGTGTGACAGTCACCGGAACAATGCTCAGCCAAACTAGTAATTTCTTTAAATTTCGGCCTAATATTTGTCAAGTGTCTTTTCCTGCTCGACCAGTTTTTACAAGCATATCTTTATAATTAATGTCGATGCTGGCCATCCTTGAGGAGCTGGAGGAACAAAATTATCGAACGCGAAATACGCGCCTGGAAGTGGAATTACGGACACCAGCTCGTGATACTATACTATGTTGGCTTTAAATAGTAGTAAATGGATGGATGGTGGGTGTGGTGGTATAAAGTTGGCGTCATAATCATTTTCATTTCACATCCATGTCTCATTATGGAAGATGAAGCCCAAGGAAAAGCTGGGTGGATTGTGTTATTATTAAATGAAAATATCAAGGTTACATAAACAAGTAAGCAAATATTTATTTTAGACAAAATGCAATATGTTCTGCTAGTAATGACCACAGAGTAGAGAGAGAGTATTATTTTTAAACATAGACCATATTAATAAGGTTGAGTACAAATTATAGAAGGCGCATATTTATTACAACACTTCCCCTAAATTAATGCCTTCCAGTTATTAATTTTACATTTTAGACATAAAGTTAAACTATAGAAACAATAAGTTTAGTATTTAAGTATTCTTGACTACACAACAAGATTTCATCCCAATTTTATCTCTAAGATAACAAAACTTTATTTTAGACAAAGGTTTGGTAAAAATGTCAGCATATTGCTCCTCACTACACACATAGTTTAACTCAATAATCTTAGCATAATATTTTTCTTTAATAAAATGAAGTTTAATGTCTATATGTTTGCACCGTTTGTGAAAGTTTATATTTTTAATTACGCTTATAGCACTTTGATTATCTAAGTTCAAGCACACAGATTTTTGTTTAAATTCACCGATGTCACATAATAATTGTTTAACCCACATAGCTTCTTTGGTGGTAGCACAGGCTGCCATGAACTCTGCTTCGGTGGTTGATAGGGCCACTGTTTGTTGTCTCTGACAAGCCTAAGTCACTGCTGCTCCATTTTTAATAAATACATATCCTGTGACTGAACGTCTCGTGCTAGGGTCATTAGCATAATCTGCATCACTGTAGCCAATTACTACATTAGGCTCTGGCATTGGTGCGTAGCACAGACCATAATCTTTAGTCTCATTTAAATACTTGAAAATCTTCTTCACAGCATTCCAATGTGTTTCAGTGTAAGAGTTTAAAAATCGACTCACCAGGCTTACGGCGAAAGAAATATCAGGTCGGCTTACTGTTGCTAGATGCATCAATGATCCAACTGCCTCCCGATATGGAATATTCTTTTCTGTTTCTCCGTCTCCTTTTTCCAACTTTACTTGTAGGTTCATCTTTGATGCGAAACACCCATTTACATCCAATTAATCGCATATTGGGGGTTTTATCAACCAATGTCCAAGTATTATTTTGGTGATGAGAATCGAACTCTTCTTTTATCGATTTTATCAATTTTGTGGCATCAACTGACTTTAATGCTTTTTCATAGTTATCAGGAACTTCATTTTCTGATAATTCGTCTTCACAACACAAGTAAGAACTTTCTTCTTGTTTCTGAGCATTTAAATATTGTCTTCTTGTTCTTATTGTTATGTTTCTTTCAGGTGAAGATTCTATACTTTCATCAGGGATGTACTCGCTGTCTGAGTGTGATTTACTATCAGTCACAGTGTCAAATGAGTCATCACTTGAAATTTCTTCTATATTTTTCACTTTAATACTGTTTTCATTAGTAGTTAATTCAATCGGTACATAATCTCTTTTAACTGTTGACTCTAAGAATATTGCATCTCTACTTTTTATTGCTTTTCTTGAAGTAGGTAATATGAATCGATACCCTTTAGAATATTCACAGTAGCCAATAAAAATTAATTTATGTGATTTTGAATCTAACTTCTTTCTCTTTTCTCTTGGTAAATGAACCATTGCCTCACAACCAAACGTACGCATGTGGCTGACATTAGGTTTCTGACCAGTCCACATTTCTTCTGGGGTTTTATAAGACAGAGACTTTGTCGGAGAGCGGTTGACAATGTAAGCAGCTGTATGAATTGCTTCAGCCCAATAGGTTTTAGATAAGTTGGCATTTAACATCATACACCTCGCTCGTTCTATTAAAGTTCTGTTCATGCCTTCAGCTGTACCATTCTGTTCTGGTGTGTAAGGTGTAGTTGTTTGATGTACACACATCAAAAGTGTCTAGGGATCAAGCATTTTTATTCGGATTTCTTGAGATTGAGATGTGGCTTTGTAATAAATTTATGATTTTATAAATTTATATGGATCCTTTTTGGTGCATTTCATAATTTGAATCAGGAACTGTGAATCAAATTCGAGTAAAAGATGAAAATCAGCTGTCAATATTTTCCCTATAAAACATTAAACGCATTGAAGACATTATTAGTGCTACTGTTTCCCTACTACTGATTAAAACCAACGTTATTATGGAGCGGCGACGTCATTTAAGCAGGGAAGAAATGCTCAGAGCCGTGGGAATGATAGAAGCTGGTTCCCGGCAACGTACTGTGGCTTTAGCTCTGAATACAAGTCAGAGTGTTATCAGTCGACTTTGGACACGTTACCGAAGCACTGGTACCGTGGCTGAGCGCCATGGAGGACGGTATCGCTGCACCACACGGAGACAAGACCGATACATTCAAATCTTAACTCGAAGAGCTCCAACAATAACCGCCATGATGTTAGCCGTGAGGCTTCATCACTCTTCAGGGAACTTAATTAGCGACCAAACAGTCAGAAACCGCTTGTATGAAGTGAACCTTCATTCCCGAAGACCGCTACGGGTACCACCTATAGCAATGCACAATCGTAGGATTCGATATCAATGGGCTCTTGAACACAGAAATTGGGCAGAAGAACAATGGCGTTTCGTGTGCTTTTCTGATGAGTCTCGTTTTGGTATGAGACCGGATACAAGACGTATACGACACTGGAGAACCCTTGGACGCCAACAGCGATTAAAATCCTGCCAGGAAGTCCATCCTTATAGTGGTGGAACCATCATGGTATGGGCGGGTATTTGGATCGGCGGAAGAACTGAGTTGATTTGGATCAGAGGCAACCTCAACGCTCAAATTTATGCTGAGACGATTGTATCAGACGTCATCGTTCCTCTACAAGTGCAAATCGGTCCCTTATTTCAGTTAATGCATGATAATGCACGACCGCACACCGCAAGAGTTGTAAGACAGACTCTCGCCGCAGCTAACATCAATGTCCTGCCCTGGCCTGCTCAGTCGCCAGACTTGAACCCGATTGAGCATGCATGGGATATGCTACAGAGAAGAGCTCTGCCGAATATGGAGGGTATCCAGTCGCAAGAAGACCTTTTTTTGTTGTTGCAACGAACATTCATTCGGCCATTCCACAGCGTGATTTGGATGAACTCATTTTGAGTATGCCAAACCGATGTTCTTGTGTTGTTAGTGTTCGCGGTAGAAACACGGATTATTAATTGTTTAAGTTACCCAATAAAATTTTAGAGAAAACTGTTATTTCAGTCTTTTTTTCGAACTTTTGTGTTAGTGGTTCAAATGTCAAAAATCCCTTTATTAGGAAAATGGCAAATTTCTTTATTAATGCAAAGGTGACTTGGTTTATCGTTACTGTGACAAACGAAAACACTTTATTTGATGAATCCTTAAAGAAAATTTTAATTAATATCAATCAGGAGAAAAGTTATTGCAAAAATATATGTTGATCCCTAGACACTTTTGATGTGTGTATTATTCCGGATCTTTGAGAAAATTTGAAAATTTTTCATTGACATATTCAAGTCCATTGTCAGATCTGAAAATTTTAATACGACGATTTAACTGATTCTCAACTTGGTTCTTAAATTCTTTAAACTTTTCTAGGACTTCTGACTTGTTGTGCATGGTATACACAAATATTTTCTTTGAGCAATCATCAAGAAATGTCACAAAATATCTGGCTTTGCCTAAAGACTGAGTTTCCATCGGTCCGCAGACAACTGAGTGTATCAATTCAAGTAGATCTTTACTCCGAGACCCTTGACTTTTAAAAGGCAGACGTGTTTGTTTTCCTTCCTGACACGTTATACACTTAACATTCTCTTTAACTTGACTTAAGTTTAAATCTGCAGTATTCTCAGTTAATTTCTTCATGCTCTGAAAATTCAAATGTCCCATTCTCTGGTGCCACAGGTAAGTATCTTGCTCAATAATATCTGATATGCATGCATAGCCACCAGGCATGTTCAGCCGGTACATATTATTTATTAAGCTTGCTGTTGCTACTATGACATTCTTTCTATTAAGAATAACACAGCCACTCTTATTAAACTTCACTTGGCCACCATTATTAATAGTTTGACTTACTAACAGCAGGTTAGTAGCTAGTTCAGGTACATATAAAACATTTGTAAAAAGTATTTCATTTTCTTGGCCTCTTTCATCATAAACACTCAAGCTTATTTTTCCGGCGCTTTGAACAGGCAGTGTTTTATTATTTGCAACTTTAATGCTTTTAATTTGTGGAGTTGTTTCTTCTATAAACAAATTATTGTGTTTAGTCATATGTACAGAAGCACTAGAATCAACATACCAAACATCGGAGAATTCAGAAGAAGCTATAAAGACAGCGGCATAAGACGAACTGTTTTGTTTACTTGTATTCTTCTGATCCTTATTAGGTTTTGTTGATTTACACTCGGGACTTTTATGACCATATTTGTTGCAAGTGTAGCATCGGGGGCCCTTAGAAAATCTTTTATTTTTTATTGTGAAACTTCTGGCTTGTAGCAAAAGCTGATGAATCACTTTCAGTTTGTTTTACATCTTGTAATATTTTTGATTTCACTGAGTCGGAGGAAATCTTCATACCTGAACTCTCAATTGCTATTATCATTGGCTTGTAACATTCTGGCAGTCCGGATAGCAAAAGTGTACCTAGCCACTCATCATCAACATTGAAGCCAATATTCCTCAACTTATGTGCTGTTGTCATTATTTTACTGACATACTCCTCTACATTAAGACATTTAGCTAGTGTAGTATTGCATAAGTCTCGCAGCAGACCAACTCGGCGTGTGAGCCCGGAGTCATCGAAAGCGCGAGATAAATTTTCCCAGACTTCTTTCGCAGTGCTCGATTCTTGAATATGAATATAGTTTACAGGATCGACAAGAAGTATTATCATCGATCTGGCTTTGGTGTCACGCTTTTTGTCAATTGTACTTGAATTTTCGCATTCCACGCAATCCCACAACTCTTCATGCTGTAAATACGTTTTAACAGCAAAACGCCATGTAGCATAGTTATCACGGCCGGTTAATTTCTCAATTAATGCCAATTGATTACTTGAAGACACGTTGAAAATTCAAATTTTTGTTCTGAAAACTGACACGTTGCCTTTGTAGGTTAGGTTTTCTACAAAACTATTTTTCACATTTATTTTGCTAAATTTTTGCACTGATATTATTTATCGGGCTTACTGGGCTCATAACCTGTTATTATTAAATGAAAATATCAAGGTTACATAAACGAGTAAGCAAATATTTATTTTAGACAAAATGCAATATGTTCTGCTAGTAATGACCACAGAGTAGAGAGAGAGTATTATTTTTAAACATAGACCATATTAATAAGGTCGAGTACAAATTATTGAAGGCGCATATTTATTACAACAGATTGTGTGAGGAATGATATGAAAAAGGATGAATGAATGATGGCAGAGGAGAATAGAAGTAGGAAAACGTATTGCGAAGACCTCAAGTAGCATGGAATAAAGGCAGGAAGATCATCATTATTCTTAGTTGGTCTTAGTTAGTTAGTTATTCTATTCTATTCTCCTGCCCTTATCCCAATTTATTTGTAGTCGGCGCAACATGTATTTTTCTTCCATACTTCTCTATCAGTCGTCATCTCGGTAGTCACCCCCTTTCTAACCATATCATCATTCACACAGTCCATCCACCGTTTCTTTGGTCTTCCCCTTCTCTTATAGCCATCGACATCCATACTCAAAACTCTCCTCACGACAGTTTCCTCATTTCTCCGTAACACATGCCCATACCATGACAACCGATTCCCACAC
Organism: Globia sparganii; assembly: GCA_949316385.1. Taxonomy (NCBI): domain Eukaryota; kingdom Metazoa; phylum Arthropoda; class Insecta; order Lepidoptera; family Noctuidae; genus Globia; species Globia sparganii. The sequence continues at coordinate 3,150,179 of OX438655.1, read as the reverse complement.
AACTTTTCAGCTACCGGTGCCACTTTCAAACTTCCATTTATGTAAAAGTAAAATATAATACATATGATCAATTAACTAAATCAAGTAATTCTATTTTCCAGCATCGGTGAAAGAAACAAGATGTGACAAGCGTGGCGGAATTTGCATTCGTGGTCGGGATCCCTGCAACAAAGTCGTCAGGTTCACGGAAGCTACTGATTGCCCAAAAGACACCACTTGCTGTATCATGGTTTCCTAGTAATGATTACATTTTTTTTCACAATAGTTTTTGAGACTTCTGTTAATATTATGTTGTACTGAGTAACTTTATTGTCAACTTTTGAAACTGGCTGTCATTCTAATAAAACATGAGTTTATTTATAAACGTTGCTTAAGTAATGATTTATGTCAGCTTGACCATATATTTTTCGACGTATAAACGTCTCTTTTTTTGTTGCTGAATGGGCACTCTTGACCTCGATCGCGCCTGATGGAAAGCAATGGATGAGGTCTATGATGGAACGAGTGTGCTCAGAAGATGCCTAAGGCACTGAAACTCCCACGCGTCGACGAAACACAGCAGGCTGCTTGACGCCGGACTCCGGTGGGAGGGTGGTCGCAAACCAGACGGGCGTTAGCCCTACCACCGCAAGGGAAGAATTGGCCAGTCAAATATGGGTGTTGGGTGTGGTTGTCCAGGATGCGCCGGGTGCTCGGTTCTGTTGAGTAACTGGCGGAACAAACTGCGCTACACGAGGAGACTTCTTCATGCAACCCAAAACTCTTAACTTTAAGCCACATTTATAAATAAACTCAACAGTATTTTGTTTTTATGTTTGCTATGGTTAATTCATTGTCATTGTCAATTGCCATTTTGATAAAACAAAACGATTTATTATTATTTACTATTTAAACGGGGTAAAAAAATCTGGCGGTGTTTTTTCTAGATCTTGTAATCACAATCAAATGACACATATAAATGGCTGAGGCTTATCTTAGTTTTGCTGGAGGAGAAGCATAAATATAGATGCTTGGCTTTGGCGGGCTACATGTTGACTGACACCACGTCCGTCACACGGCCATGCTGAGATCATTGCTCTCGCAATGGAAGCTGCTCGTCAGAACTACTGAACTAACTACCTACTATTATTATTGGTGTTATACTTTTATATGGTCTGGAAAGCACGTTAAGCCGTTGGTTCCGGCTGTCATTCGTGGATTTTTGACAGTCGTTACGGGTCGTCAGAAGCCCGAAAATCTGACAACCAGTCTTACCAAGGGGTATCGTTTTACCCAATAACTGGATTGTGGAGGTATAGGCAGTCGCTCTTGTAAAATTCTGGTATTCAGCTGCATCTGGTTAGACTGGACGCCGACCCCAACATAGTTGGGAAAAGGCTAGGCAAATGATGATGACTTTTATGTGGCCTTAACGCATCTACTGAATAAAGAGTATTTATTCTATTCTATTCTATTCTACTGACCTTAAGGAGGATCTCGCACTACAACGTGCCACGTGACAGAGCATGGGAAACGGAGCCAAATTGTCCGCGAAGAAACGCTTTTTTTAAAAATTAATATGTAGAAATCACTCGTGCGAGCGCTTGTCTCGCGAGCTGGAACGTGGCGAGTGGCATTCCGAGATCCACCTAAATCCGTGAAACTTTTGTAACCATGTAAACCTTTTATGCTTCTAATCCGGTATCTATAATTTCTCACTACTTTTGTCACTATATGTGCGCCTGAATATAGACACTCACAGTTACTTAGTTGTGGAGGTCAGATAAGCAGTCGCTTCATGTAAAACACTGGTATTTCGCTGCATGCGGTTAGACTAGAAATCAACAACAACATAGGAAAAGGCTAGGCAGACGATGATGATGATGAGATGATGATACGGGCCTGAATACAACTGAACCAGTTTGGTACAGATTCTAGCTGCACTCCTCGTAGGGGCCTGTTTTCAAATAACAAACCTCCTCTCTTGTACACATGAGTACTTTTGCGTTATAATGATCGATGTTGTGCTTCATTTTGTCACTCGCTTTTTAAATTCTGTCAGAAGCTTTCTTTCGACGGGATTCTACGGGTTCTAACTCCTTACCGGGAATCAAAATGTCACATATTGGTTTAACGAGTGAACATAAAATCAAAGTTTAAAGGAAGTTTTGTTGTTAATGGCGTTATAAATTCCCAAATTATATGTAAAAAGAATCATTTATTAAAATCTTTCGTGTTGTGTCCGCTCCCAAGTCCGTCGAGTGTCTTTTTTTTTGTTATACAGGCGTGCAATTATCGCAAAATTTGTAATAAAAACATCATAAAATATCTGCACTATCCGATAAATTGACGTAGTATATGATACACATTACTAGCCAAAGAACACTGTGAAACAACTATTTTAATAGATTTTCCTTTATCGCTAAAGTATTTAGGTTCAAAGTTGATTGAGAAAATTTGACAGTTTCGGGTAGCTTGATGTGCTGGCGTCTGTACCCTTTCCCAGCTAATTTAGAAACTTAATCTTCTATTAAGTAACGGTTACAGTGATATCGTTTAAAGTGAGGTACTCAACACAGAGCCTACCTGCCGTTATTTTTTAAACTAAGACACAGAAAAAGCATAAATGGCTTCCGATTCTTTCATAATGCCCGCATCTAATTCATTTACTTTAGTTTTATCTATTGCTTGTGCACTATGCGAAATTGTATAAGGATGTTGATATACGGGTTGATATAATGGTATGCTTAATTTACCATCTGCATTAAATTTGTACAACTTAATTCGTGAGCAAAGTAATGTTCGTATTCAGTTAATAAACATATCAAAATCTTAGCCTGTTTTATTTAATGAACACATTTTTACATCGCTTATTTTGACTCTCTCTATGCCAAAAAAAGTGACTATGGCCTAGTTAGAATTAGAGTAATCATTAGTGAGAATTTGAAAATGAGCAAGACAACACACCTGAGTAACTGTCCATGTATCCTGGCAGCTTTCGACCCTTGTCAATACCTCACCTGGTGGCCAAACAATTTTCCACAGGCCATATTGAAGATTTCGATGTAGCTCTGCTCGCCACGCAGCAGAGTCACTGGCAGGGAAGGAGTAGCACATACCATGGAAGCTCGTAGTGTCGAGGAGGTGTCACCACGTAGCTTTTCACGCAGTTATCCAGCATACGGACTTAAAGCGTCGTGACGACCAAAAGGAGGAGGTTCTTAATTCGGGTGTCTAAGTATATATTTTTTATGTATATTCCGGCATTACTCCGTCAGATATAGACGGATTTGCAAAATTATTTATAAATAATATATAAATAACTTTTTATTCAAAAGAGGTTTATTCCGAAATGGTCCCATAAATATTTTATTAACTTTGCTTGGGTAGTTTTTGAGTTAGCTTCAATAATACGATTTTTATCCACTAAATTTATATTGATGATGTTTTAATAGCTTCCTATCACTGATATTTACATAGGAAGTAGTGTTATATGAATTTGTATGGGATATGTACAACTAAAAATTAAAAACTTAAAAAAACAATCGACTTCCAAAAAAAAAACTACAAAGTGAAAAATAACTTTAATTTCGGAATTCGGTGTAAAAAAACGAAAATTCTGAACAACGATAGGCTTTTTAGTTTTTATTTGGAATTCGGTTGTTTATTTTATTTTTTTAAGTTTTTCTGCGTGTTACACTTTTTTTTGGTCTAGCTCTGATTCACTAAGTGTGCAAAAGCGAAAGGAACTTCGTTGTTATTGTTACATTTAGATACACACTGTCATAATTTAATCACCTTTCTACATCAATTAATTTCCGGCGACGCTTTTACAAAGAGTAGAAGATTATAGACATAGAATTTCAAGAATTAATGATGGCTCATTCCGATCGTCATCTCCAAGGCTCTGAATAATCCTTGGAAGCTGAACGGCATTTTATAAGTAAATTCTGGAGTCATAGAAAATTAAGCCAGTACTTTATTGACCCTTAAGTTTTATGGGATAATTAAGAGAAACGGGTTGGTTAATGGTGCTTGTAGTAGCAAGCAAACTGGTAATAATGGAGTATTTTACGTTTAAAACAACTTTCGCAATGCTTCATATTTCTTTGAGTAATTTTTTGCATTGTTTACATTTGTGAAGATGGCAGACACTGATTATTTTTGTAATATTAAGTATTCATGGTTGATGACCGTGATTATTATTTACGTTGATTTTTACGTGAGAAAAAAGGTGTGAAATATGTTCGGGTAACAAGACTCATGGTGTAATTGTCTGCCATTCAACTTTTCTGGACAGTTTTTATACAGAGTGAAATTAAAAACATGTGACAAATCGAAATGGCAGATTGTAATCATCATTAAGAACAACTTTTACTATGGGACCAAACAGCAATCGCAAAAAAAAAGTTAGCTGTTCCCTACATTTTGACGAGTTATGCGAACATAAATGTAGGGAACAGCTGATATTTTTTTGCGATTTCTGGTTTGGTCCCTTAGTAAAAGTTGTTCATAATGATGAGTACAATCTCCCATTTCGGTTTGTCGCACGTATTCAATTTCAATCTGTTTATTACTAGCTGTGATCGCGGCATCGTTCGCGTGCACGTCGGAAAACATATTAGATTTCACGGGTTTCTTTTTTTGTGCGGTACCCTAATTATTTTTTTTTTAAATACAAGTTTCCTACGTTATTCCTTATAACATCTGCTAGTGTACAAAATCCTGTCAAAATCGGTCCAGCCGTTTCGAAAATTAGTCGGAATAAACAGACAAACATTATAAAAATTGTTTTTTTTTTTGTTAAAAGTACCGATACTTTCAGAATATGCATTTAGTAAAAAGCTGTGACATTACAAACAGACAGTTCCATTTTATATAAATGGTATATATGAGGTCTTGATGAGATTTCCTTACAAAATATTAATCATGTTAGCCAAAACATACAGGAAAAGTCAAGCGAAAAACCTTGTTAACTTTAAAACCAAATATTAATTAGCATAATTTAATTAACTTTTAGTATCTCGGTATTAAGGGGACTACATGACCTAAAGCGCGGTCACTGTCGGACTGCATAGAAAAGAAAGAGAAGCTTGATGACACAACGCTGGTAATTTATTGCAAAATATGAAGCAATTATCTATTTACAAAAAATCTATTGTTTGGACAAAAAAATTAAAACACTAATGCTTTAGTATGTTGCTTGTAGAATAATCTGACAAAAAATAAGAATAATTGTATGTACGTATATAAGTGTGGTTTTTATTGTGAAAATAAAGTTTTTAGAGGTATCTTCATGATTTTTTTTCTATCGTATCAAATTAATTTTATTATGTTTTCAACACACTATCTAACTAGCATATATCCTGAAGAATACCATATATTTTTTTCTGATTTTGTTTACTGTAGTCGATCATATACTTTTAGGCATTATAAAACTTGCGTTTTTTGCGTTTAGGTCTTATAGTCCCCTTAACAGGATATTTAATTAGGGCGCTCGTTGTTGAAACCATAATCGGGATTTCATTCATCGCATATCTCTTGCAGAAACTCGGTACTATTAAATAAAAGAGAAGTAATTATATTTACTTAGATCTAAAATTGAGATATGTGGTGAAATTATATGCTTACGAACTTACGGCAATGTTAATGATTATCGACGTTTAGAACTTTAGAGGTGTGCTCTGAAGAGGAAGCCATTGGGTTATTACCTACATTAATTGAAATCACGTATTCCACATTACGTATTTTAAACGTACACATTTAAAACATTTTTTTTTTTATTATAATTATTATATATATACTAGCTGACAACAATATTAGGTAAGTATAAAGTTTGTGTTGAAATGTTGATCCCATCGCCCCGAGCGTGACTAGTGCTTTATTATCAAGTGTGGTTTATTTCGTGCAAATTTTTACGCAAGATTTTTCGATTAAAAAATGTTCTTTTCTATTTTTAGTAAAATCGTTTATTTTATTATTTTGACATACTGTACTATTATAATTTTTATTCGTGGAATAAAATGGACGTTTTACAATTTTTGTATGGAAGAACAGTCAAAAATTGTAAATCATTCTTCCGATAAAGTTACCTGGCGTTGGAAAAATGATCCCTTAATGTAATAACCACCACGTTAATGTCGAGGTGAGCATAATTGAAATTTTCATAAAAAAAGTACCTACTCGTACCTGTAACTTTTTGTTGACTACGGCACGTGTACGGTTTTCATACGTCACTTCGAGCACAGCAGACGAGACGCAGCTGTCAGTTTAGACATTGAATGACTACCGCGAAGAGCGCACAGCTATTTGGATTTTTTCATTTGTTTTCTTCTTATTAAGTAGGGGTACATTGTTTGGTTTGTAAAAACCTACGGAAAACTCATGACAGAATATTTTTTTTTCTATTATGTATTTTTTATCTAATTTAAAAAAACACAAGTTCTTCTTCTAAAAACAACATCGTTACAAAATCACCGTATTTATCTCATACATGAAAAAACATAATTAATAACAAAGAAAATACTGTTAATCCCTATATATTGGTAACGGCTAAGCGGTCACAGAAATATCCAGTCATTGGTTTGTTAAGCTTAAACGCTTGCTGAGCAAGCGAAACGTGAAATATCCCATGGTATTATAAGAAAACTAGCTTCTGCCCGTGACTTCGTCTGCGTGAAATTTCTTGTTCCTCCGACCCACAACGTCGCATCGTATCTATCACCTACCCGCGATGTCAAGTCGTTTTCTCTTACCGTTCTTTTTCACTGTTTTTCTTTTTCCTCGACCCCAAATGGTCATAGCGTGATGATAAATATATAATAGCCTTCCTCAAAAATTGGGCTATGAAATGCAAAAAGATTTTTTTCAAATCCGACTGGCATTTCCAGAGATAAGCGCATTAAACAAATACAAATACAAAATTGTTTATTTCTTTAAGAAGATTTGGTACAGCGAGTTTGTGATTGGAGCCTCCTGTTAAGCAAATAATGCCTGTGTTAGGAGACTCCGCTCTTCCATAGAAAAATAATAGAAATAAAATTAATAAACTAATCTGTATCTAAGTATATAAAATTATGATTCTAATATTAACATTTCAAGCTGAGGGTATTGGTTGTATGTGCGTGTGTGACGGGTGTGAGTGTGTGTTGTGTAATTATGTGTGTTATGATGTGTGTTTTAAGAGTGCTTCCGTTTCCTCATAAGTGAGTTTCTTTAACCATTCTATCATTGATTTTTTGCAATCGTAATAGGGTTTATTGTAAATAAATATTACTTTATTTATCGGGTTATATAATTGTGCTGAGCGTCTATTAAATTGCATGCATTCAAACAAAAAAATTAAAAACACCAACCAAATTCTTCAGCTTTAGGTATTATTAGTACAGATATAGATAGATTATATATAGTCACGGCGAAGAGTTTTGGAGATACATATATCGAATTTATTATTTCATTTTATTTTATCATTTTTTGTGAATAAAGATCACTGTAATTTTGATAAACTTGTCAGTAGCTGCGATACAACAGCAACCTTATTACAAGGCAAATAAATACCATTATGATTTTGACAGAAAATCATTCAATGGACTGATGGTAGTAACGTTTTAAAAACGTAATAATACTGTTGCATTTAGCATTAAAAAAATACAAGGCTGCAATCTCTTGAATTACTTCTCCTTTAACACCACAGAAATCAGGTGGATTTTTTTGCTTACACCAACACACAACTTTATTTTGCTCATTCTTTAATGCATTGGCACTTAGTCTCTCTGCGGTTAATTAAGTAAATAAGTACCTAATGCATAAAACAGTAGATGATCTAGATTTGGCATATAACAAGCTGACCTAGAAAACCGGTTTTGTACTGACTGGGTATAAGCTGCAAGCCTTGAGGCTAACTTGCATAAATAATATTCTTGCAATATAAAATCATACTAAGTTGAGTTTTTAGCTCTTAGTAAAGTTACATGCAATTTAATTAGCAATTTTTGCATGCAAACTTAAAGTAGCTAACTCAATTGATTAGATTTTAGCTGGTATCTGATAATATTTTCGTTTTCTTAAATTAGTTTCAAATTAAACAAGGAGCTATGGTAGCTCAATGGTTACAACCACGACTTACGAGTGTTAGGTCATAGATTCAAACCCTGATGCTTTACTTTGTGTAAATAATTTTAACACCACAGCTCTGAAACGGTGAAGGAAAACATCGTGAGGAAACCGGCATGTCTTAGAACCAAAAACACATGTACCAAGCCGCACTGGGTGCGCCTGGTGGATTACGGCCCACTGCCTCTCACAGGGAGGAGGCTTGTGTCCCAGCAGTACTTTAAAGGCTGATTATGCTTTGCTATGAAACAAGGTTACAATAAAATTGATTTTAATAATTAACTTATTAGTTGTTAAAGGGAGACCTTAGCCCTGCAGTGGGCCAATATACGTGAGTTCGATTATATTTGCATATATTCTTCAAAATTGACTGCCTCGTTGGCCTAGTGGTAGCATGCGGTACTGCTGAGCTTGAGGTCCTAGGTTCGACTGTCAGGTCGGTCAAAGTGTTATTGGGGTTTTTCCACCAGGAATTTCACAGTAGATGTCCACAGTCTGGATTAGTGCGCGGTTGTAAGCAATATGGACGTCCCTATTACATGAGGCTTAAATATAACGGGCGAAATGTGGGAGTACTACTCTAAGCACACCTCTGCCTTACCGTCGGGGATTATAAGCGTGATGTTATCTAAAGTCTATTCAAATTTATGTTTCAAATTAATATTATTTCAAGGTTAAAAATATGAACCTTATATATATAAGGTTAAAAATGTGATTAAGTTGATTTCAGAGTGACTAGCACTATTGAAGAAGTTATAAAGTTGCTTGAAGTTGGAGCGTAAACTGAACTTCAAATTTGTACATAAATATGGGTTTATGGAAAAATAATTTCCGTAAACCCATATTTATAATATACATTTTGGCAAATAAATCGCGAATGCAGATTGTGTATGTAAACTCTTTCAAATCTTTTTTACTGTTTGTTATAGCACGGTAGCTTAACAAACTTATTATTCAAAGATAAATGAATCTCAGTGTTCATTTTTTCATATGGATTTTGAATGGTATTTTCGAGAAAAAAAAAAAGATTTTCCACTTTAAAAACTGAAACAATGATGTCCGAACAATATTCCCTATAAACTTCGAAATCTATACATATAATAAAATCGTAGGAAAGTCAAAACTGTACATTGAATATTTTTATAAAAGAATACTTGGGGCGTGATCTACAATCGATATCGAAGACAAAAATATATTTTTTAGAATTTTTGTCTGTTTGTCTGTTTGTCTGTCCGGGATAAACTCAAAAAGTACTGCATGGATTTACTTCAAATTTTGCATGAATATTACTAAGAGGTCGGGTCAACATATAGGCTACATATTATCACGCTATCACCTACGGGGGAGGAGCTGTGAATCTTTATTTTTCTTACACATTCTGTGACAGCGTGTAATGTAACGACGCATATTTAAATGTTGTTTTTGAGTAAGCCATGCTATTATCTAGCTTTACACTATAAAAACTACGCCATTTAAGTAACTTGGGCAGAGAAATATAGTTTAAATGTTAGTAGCATAAAGACAATTTTAAAACAGCGCCATCTATGAGATTTCATAAAAATCAAATCAAGTTACATGTTAACATTTTTTGGAAATTAATAATTTAAATTTGATCATGTTGGCAAGGTAAGTAGTTAGTTATTCTTAAAATTTATAGATGGTGATGTGCATTTTCTTCATAAAAGTTGTATCGTATAGTTCGTTTTGACAAATTCGAGTTCCAACAAAACCCTCAAAATCTTGAGCAGAGTTGAGGAAGACAATTAAAAACAAAATGCGGTGTTAAGTTAAAGTTATGTTCATTGTTAAAGTCATACTTAAGTTAAAGTTATGTTCATTGATGATGATCATTTCATTTCATGACACCCTCGCGGAGGCTAGCGTCAGTGACAGTCCCAGCCGCATGCGTCATCTGTTTGCCGTCATCTTTGTGTTTTGTGGAGTTGCGAACCCGGTAGCTTTGTGGGAGAAGTATCGCCATCATCTCTCTGAAGATTTTCTCCGAGCTTTGAGGCGTGCTACTGGAGACGAAGTCGAAGTAACTGATGAACGCGTGCTGAACACCTGTCTCAGTTCACTTCAAGATGTGGTCATTTCTATCGGCGGCAATCCACTGATCGAATATGGGTTACCAGCTCCCCAATCATCACCGTATCAAGACCGTGGAAATCGGGAGTATAATGCTGAGACAAATTACGATCCGGGCGAAATGACCACCATACAAAATGACCATGTCGCTTTGTTCTCTTCAGAGCAAAAACTTTATGACACCGTGCTTGAAAGCGTTGGGCAAAACCAGGGTAAAATGTTTTTCTTGGATGCTCCTGATGGAACAGGAAAAACATTTGTTACCACTGGCATACTTGCAGAGTTCAGGAGGCATAGCAAAATTGCTATTGCTGTAGCGTCGTCGAGAATCGCTACCACACTGCTTCCGAGTGGCAAGACAGCACATGCCATGTTTAAAATTCCCATCGATTTAGAGAGCGCCGAAACGCCTGTTTGTGGTGTGTCACGTAACAGCGCTAAGGGACACATGCTCAAGGATTACTCTCTGATCGTATGGGTTGAGTGTACAGTCAACAGCAAAAGTAGATGATGAAAATCAGAAATTCAATACTAATTAATGAACGGAGTTCGCGTCAGATCTGTGTGGCGTCGAAGTAGTAAATGTTTGATATAATTTACAATCACATAACGACACTTCGACGCCACACAGTTCTGACGCGAAATCCGTTCATTAGTATTGAAATTCTGATTTTCATCATCTACTTTTGCTGTTGACTGTACGATGGCCAATAGGAAGGCAGTTGAGGCCTTGGACAAAATCCTGCAGGATATCCGCAGGAACGAACATTTGATTTCTTTCCTGCATTATTTTCTCTATTTCCTTCAGTCACATCTTATGACTGAACTCAGCAGGATTCCCATATAACTCTCTTCACTTGCGTAGCTTGCAAAAAAACTTATATTTTAATGGTATTTTAAAAGTTGTGTACTTATAATGTTATAGCGACACTGGCATCTTAGGTATTTTTGGTGCTGTAGAGCCTTCACGCAGACGACGTCGCGGGCAGCAGCTAGTGCCGAATAAAAGTGTACCAAAAAGATTGTGCGCTATAACGCATACATGACAACGTGCACTTAAATGTCAGCGGGCACAATATCGCTTCGTGTTTCGGCGAAACTTTTGTTTTTCGCGTTCGGTGACCGTGTTCGAAACATTTGGAGGGACGTGTATACAGTATATTTCGAGTCGATAAATGGGTCAACACTTCAGTGTGTAACTTGGTATAGACTTGAAACGGTATCCCTTTTTTATTTTATAGCAGATGCGCCTCACGTTCTGCAAGCGTTTCTATTCATCTGTAAAAATAATCTATTACAGCAGTACCATTCACAGCCTTTTTACCTTCGGAATAATTGCGTAACATTCTAACAGTAGCAATATTAAATAATTATAGCCGCACAGGTCGATCGATCAGGTTAAGCTACGCTTGCCGCGGTTGGTCAGTGGATGGGTGACCATCTATATACAGGGTGTCCCTGGAAGTATAGATCAAATCAAATAGGGGCGTGGGTAAAATCATTTCCAAACTTTTTGATCCTGAGAATGTTGGTGAATTTTTTTACGGTTCAAAAGTTATGACCATCTTTTGTTATTTTCAATCACTTTGCATAGTGCTCAAAGAACAAAATCATTAAAAAAAAACTACCAGGAATTGTCAATTTAAGTTTTTTAGACAGCCCTGATAGTTTTTTTAATGATTTTTTTCTTTGAGCACTATGCGAAACGATTGAAGAAAATTGGTCACAACTTTTGAACCATAAAATAATTCTCAATCATTAATCATTCTCAGGATCAAAAAGTTTGGAAATTACCTTGCCCACGCCCCAATTCGATTTGATCCATACACCCTGTATACAGAAACCCCTCCGTGCCTCGGAAAGCATGCTAAGCCGTTGGTCCCGGCTGTCATTTGTGGATCTTTTACAGTCGTTACGGGTGGTCAGAAGCCTGAAAGTCTGACAATCAGTCTTACCAAGGGGTATCGTATTACCCAGTAACTGGGTTGTGGAGGTCAGATAGGCAGTCGCTCCATGTAAAATGCTGGTATTCAGCTGCATCCGGTTAGACTGGAAGCCGACCCCAACATAGTTGGGAAAAGGCAGGTAGATGATGATGACTAACAGTGGCAATGGCTTTCATTTTGACAGTTCAACAACATTCATCATTCATTATTTTAGTTTTAGTTTATTTTTAGCCGCTATAATGTCATGGGAAATTTGCTACACTTGCCTGAATGTACACCTTTTGTAAACGTTTTTATTAAATCAATTATTATAATATATTATTATTCATTGCGTAATGTATCAAAAATATCTTTCAAAATGATTCAGATTGTGATAGTGTTGGGAATCGAACCCAGCACTATACCTTGCGCGCTGCCTGCGTGCGCAGGCAGCGTGATCAGCGCGTCATCGGCAAGCTGAGGCGCGTGCGGCGACGATACTTCTCGGCCCAATGACCACTCGCTTCCACGGACTCCACCGCGACGGACGATACCCCTCTCTTAAGTTTAAATTATTAACTGTTTGTCCGGGAAAGTTAATACTGTAAATAAGAACGGCATTAAACCATTGCCTAAAATACAGTCCACTCTTTCATTGCTCCCCGCGCTAACAGATAGAAAGTATATTACGCAGTTGATTGTCTACGTCCGAAAACCATACTTGCTACTGACAATAAACCTAATATTCTAATTATAATTTTCGCTCTTTAGTTTCTACATATTGAAAAACGTAGCTATCTAGAAAATTTTAAGGAAAAGGAGTGCAAAAATGCGCTTTTAAAAACTTTTTCTTAGAACAATACCAAAATATCTTAAGCAGATAACGCCTGTTAAAATTAATTTTTATCACGGAAAATTGCGAGCGGCAATCCGAAAGTAGGTTTTAATTAAGAATTTGAACATAAAAGAATTTGAAGAGTTGAGATGATTATCTAATTAGTTAATTAATGTTATTTTCCATAACGCCATTTTTCTTGAGTGTATTTTCAATTTATTAATTAAAACGCAATATTAAGGGCATAATACATAATATTATAATACACTAGCTGTGCCCTACGGTTTCACACGCATAAGTCTCGATCCCTTGGAAATATTGGGTTAAAATATATTTTACGTCATAGTCCAGGTCATGTTCTACCCTTGTGCCAAATTTTATCTAAATCCGTTCAGCCGTTTTAGCGTGAAAGCGTAAAAAACAAACAATACAAAAAATCAAGTCTTTTCTTTTTATTATAATATTAGTTTAGATTATGCTCTATTCAATTTGATAGGACAAACGAGTGTTTACTGTTAAAAGTCACCGATCCACTATTATTATTTATATTCCGTTTACTAAGAGCTGATTTTTCAATCGACATAGGTATAATTTTTATTCGTGGAATAAAATTGACGTCTAACATAAATGATGATTGATGATTTTATATGACAGAACTGTCGATAGTTCAACATTATTCCTCAGATAACATTATCTGGCGTTGGAAAAATCAGCTCTTACACACACAATCTGTTGTACGTTTCTTGAGCGAAAAAATATTGATAGCTAGTTGCTTCCTCGTCAGTTATGGGATAGGCGCCTTATTATGTACTTTTTTAGTTCCTTGTATTTGATTGTTCCTAATAATGTCCTTTCAGTGTATCTACGAGTAAAATAATGCAGTAGCTACTGGCGTTTGATTTAACATTTTCGCCATTTAAGACCATTGAAGAGGAGGAGAGCTCCATTTTCTGTATTTTTTTTCCTAACAGAAAATAAGGAATAAAAAATTAATAAAATTAACAAAGGCTACAGATGCTCTGCAATATGCGAAGAAATTGAAATAGAAGTGGGCCGGCCATATAATTTTAATTTTATTTTAATTTATATTATTTAATTCATTCGTTGTTTTTATTTAAACTTATTGTGGTTGAAATTATACCTAATCTTTTATATATGATCTAAAATGGATTGAAATAAATGATTTTTGAATTTGAATATAGCTCGACTCCCAGATCAACGCTGGATGGAAGAGTGACGTCGTGTAAGGGCCCGATCGGCAAAAGAGGCAAAGGAAAGCCCATGAGTAGATGGGACGATGAAATTAAAAACGTCGCCGGTCCACACTGGAAATTATTAGCCCAAGACCGAGCCAGTTGGCTAACTTTGGAGGAGGCCTTCACCTATGAAGACGGGGTTCTTGCTAACAAGACTATTAAATGACAAATATAATAAACTAACACTAGAATAAGCAAATTAACATAAACTAACAAGGAAGAAAGTAAATTTAAAGTGCATTACATTTACTTTCTTGCAAGAAATAAAAGACTTTTTATTTTTTTATTTTATAGAGCTCCATAGTAACATAGTACAGACGCCAGCACATCAAGCTATTACGATCTGTCAAATTTCTTTAATAGATTTTCAACTTTATCGCTATGGTATAAGGTTCAAAGTTGATTGGGAAGATTTAACAGTTTCGAGTAGCTTGATGTGCTGGCTTCTGTACATAACATAGTAACATAGTCCCTGGACGTAATTCTGGCATCTGAGATAGTGGTGGTCCAAAGCTATCTCAGATGCCCCGGAACGAGCTATTTTGCCCAACGATATTTACTAAGTCTTATTGTGGTAAATGCTTTAAAATCAATGTTGATCTAATTCGTCATCATCCTTCTGCCCATATCCCAATTGATTTAGGGTTGTTGTAGCATGTTTTTTTGTTACCATTCACTTCTATCAACCGTCCTAAGGCGAATTTCACCAATGAAATGAAATGCAATTGCATTCAGGACCAGTTAGTGTCGACATTCCTGAACAATGATGACACTAATACCTCTAATACTCGTTTTCGATGACGTGTTCATAGCGTTCAGTATCATTGATGAAATTCGCCCTTAGTATACACCCCTTTCTAGCATGTATACACTACTTTTCTGTCAAAGCAATACCATATTGCCAATGTTTTAGTACAACTGCATCTATTACATATTCAATTCCTCCTAATAACATTGCTCTCTAAGAAATTTCATTCCTCAGTCAAATCGTGATGTTAACTATGCAAATATATTTTATGATCTTGCAATGTTGGCAAAGAAATGTTAATAGGTATCATCGTAATTCTGTTTGAGGCGTTAAAAAGTTTTAAAGGAAAGGGAGGTTCGAAAGATTATTTTCTTCGTAGAAGTGTTATGGGAGCATTTTTCCATAGACATTTTTGTTTTAAGTCGTTCATGACAAGAGCTTTACAGACACGCGTTCCAACTTGAAAAGCATCATCATCTGCCTAGCCTTTTCCCAACTATGTTGGGGTCGGCTTCCAGTCTAACCGGATGGAGCTGAATACAGTGTTTTACATGGAGCGACTGCCTATCTGACCTCCACCACCCAGTTACTGGGTAATACGATACCCCTTGGTAAGACTGGTTGTCAGACTTTCGGGCTTCTGACTACCCGTAACGACTGTCAAAGATCCACGAATCCAGCCGGGACCAACGGCTTAACGAGCTTTCCGAGGCACGGAGGGATCTCGGTATGTAAAGATGGTCACCCATCCATAGACCAATCGAGGCAAGCGTAGCTTAACCTGTCAGTCTCGATCTGTCAAAAATACCTCTAATTTTCCTACATTTTGACATTTGTTTGTCTAGGAGATGAGCCTGCAACTAGATTTCGTATGTTATAAATTACGAGAATTGGCCTTCAGATGTATTGCAGAATGCCGAGTATGCGGCTACTTACTCATCCATGAGCCATCGTCTAAAATAATATAATTTTTTACCCATTCATAAATAATAATAATAAAATAAAATAAAAAGCCTTTTATTTCCTATTAATTACTTTACTTTTTTTTTGTGTCAATCGATAAATAAAAGACAATTGATTCTACATTATTTAGAAAACGTTTGTATGGGAAATAAAAAAGGGCTGTTTTTAGGGTTTTCCTGGGAATTATTCGATTTTTCTCACCTTTTAAACCTTCCCTAGACCTCCAAGAACATTTCAAGACCAAGATAAGATAAATCCGTTCAGCCGTTCTCGAGTTTTAGCGAGACTAACGAACAGCAATTCATTTTTATATATATAGATTTATAATACGCTTAACTAGTTTGTTTCCGTTACTGCTTTATTTATTAATTATTTACTAATTTAACACAACATAATTTAGTTTGATATAGCAATATTTGCAGGAACCCCATGTTCTGTAATTTTATTTTTCAGTTTCGAGGTGAATTTCCACGTCTGGCATCCGTACGTCAAGCACGGTAGGAGACTGGAGTTTATAACTTTCGTTTTGATGGTAATAGGGGGAGGTTACTTTAGATTTATTTTTTTACACATTAATTTGATACAAATTAATTATTACGCATAATAGTTAAGATGACAGTCTCGTTGGTGCAAGCACTAATGCTGAACATGAGTTCCTAGGTTCGACTCCCAGGTGGGGAAAAATTTTATTGGGTTTTTCTACTTGGAACTTCTCAGTTGCAGCCTTTTTTTTTGTGGATGGGAAATCATCAAATGACCCGTCCCGCTCTGGGTGGAGCAGAAGGAAGTGTCAGACTCTAACTGACTTAGGCTCTAGACAGACGGACCGCATTTCAACTGCAAACCAACCACAAATTGCAGTTCAAGTGCAGTTTGAATGCAGTTGACACAACTGCAATAGAACTGCAAACCAAAAGTGCAGTCCGATTGCAGTTCAATTGCAGTCGGTGTGCAATCGTGTGAACCGCAGACCGACTTCGAACTGCACGGTTGGTTTGCAGTTCTATTGCAGTCGTGTCAACTGCATTCAAACTGCACTTTTTTTTGTGGATGGGAAATCATCAAATGACCCCTCCCGCTCTGGGTGGAGCAGAAGGGAGTATCAGACTTTTACTGACTAAAACCCACCCGTGCTCCTTCCTTAGCTCTTTGTGTTCCGGGGTAGCGGTAACCCTTTCGGACAATCCTGCTGCCCCGGCAGGCTACGGCCCTTACGGAGTTACGGGCCCCTTCCCTATTGCTGACATCTCTTTGAGGCGCGCGTCAGTAGAAGCCTGGAGTCTGTATTTGTGCTCGGTTGATGTTAATAGGCTCGCCCCTATTATATGGGACTTAAACATAACTGGCATAATTGGGGGTAACCAACCCGACCCTATGGGGAACCAAGGCGTGATGATGTTGCGGCAAGCCGTCGAGTCGCCCGGGCGACCGGCGCCCAAGCACCTATTTTAAACTGTAGTAAGTCAGAGGCGCTGTCGACCGAGTCGCCGGCGACAAGTGCGTAATAGCTCTAAGACTATTTGTGCGGCGACTTTGTTCACGTGCATTTTCTGCGCGGAACCATAATTCCCTTTCTAAAATAAAAGTAATCTAAGTCCTACTTTATCAGTCAGGAAAAGTCCCGCCAAAATTGGATCAGCCGTTTCGGATATTAGCTGAAACAAACAGATTGATTTTTTTAAATTTTTTTTATTATATATACCATATATACTTTCTTAAGCATTTAGCAGACATTTTAATTTGATTTTTTTGTATGTATGTATAATTATAGATACATCGCTTTGATCATCGTATACTGTTACTATGGCAAAAAATTCCTCTCACAATAACTCAACTGCTACCTATCCTCTCGACATAATCACTAAGCTGACTTTTGCGAGTCACGGGTACCTACAGCGGGGTGTTCTAAATTTATCCATGCCTGCAATCTCGCTTTTAATCCGATGGGAAAAGGAAAGTTATGCCACAGTATAATCTCCGACTAATCCTTAGGGGAATTAACTACGGATCCGTCTAACGTTTTGTCGTGTGAAATAATTGTTGTAGAAAAAAATTATAAAAACTACAGTCACCTAAACGAGACCTTTACGTAAGAATGAATGAATTAATTAATTGCACCGATCTCAGCGTGATTAAACCAGACTTGATTAATCGAATGAACCCCAAGATTCGCACTAGCTCCTAGCTTCATTTTCATGGTGTTACAGCGACCATTGCATATCAAGGAATAGACCGGGGGGTGCGGTAATGGTAGGGTGGACGTGCCCGTAGGATAAGTAAGGATTTAAGAGCCTACCGGATCTGCATCCTAGAGTAAGCATTGGGCCAGTGGAGAAATGGGTAATTATATCTGTGGATGGGGATCTTTTAACGACCTTGCCGTCAGGTCGAGCTTCATCGGTGAGTCTTTTGGCGGGGTTCTACTGCTTTCTCGGTTCTTTTTTATGTCATTTCTCTGCTGTATTGTGTTAGATGTTGCTGTTTTCAATGCCATTCTCGGAAGTTTCTCTACTATCCGTTTCCGATTTTTATCTAAACGAGACCTTTACGTAAGGTATAATTATTGTTTTTCATATAAAGATGGAACAAGCATACGCAAGGCTTGCTCATTGCGTATTGGCGATTTCAGGCATGTTTCTAACACAAGTACAGGAGTTACTAAATCTCCAGAAGAACTGATGATACTGCTGTAAATTACCACATAAGCATGGAATAATCTGCCTGTTGCCTATAACGTACCCACTGAGGGGACAAATTCCTTCTCTATATGAGAAGGGGTGGGCTATAATCCACCACGCGGGCCCAGTGTGGGACGTGGGTTGGTGGACGTCACATGTCTTTCCTCCTCACGATTTTTTCCTTACCGTTTTAAGAATAGTGGTGTTTAAAATAAACACACAAAGTGCTTGCCTGGGTTCGAACTCACCATCTCCAACTCGTAAGTTGGAGACGATACCACCAGTCCACCACGTTCAGTGAAAAACTGAGGTTTTTTATTGAACGTTTCTTACCTCGGTACTAAATCCAGATGGTCTTTTCTGTAAAAATCTTGGAATTTGTGAAAACCTAGGTAAAATGAGCTCAAAGTTAGATATTATTCCACCATATGCTAGAGATGGACTATTCACAGCTCACATGAACAAAGTTATTAGGTGACATTTTTACAGATTAGCGATGCATGCCTTTTAGGTTTGCAGTCACGATTTCACCCACAAACCAAACGAACCGACCAAAATGTAATAGTTACTTTATTAAACATGCTAATACATTCTTGCAATGTTGCGGCACCGAAATGTTAATATCCTCGTAATTCTGTTGGAACTATTAAAAACTTTATCCTGTTTCATTCTGTCGTGAATTTCTGGCTTGGAATTTAATTTCAAAGTTGCTTTATGGTTTCGGCCATTTGTGTTTCATATTTTTGTGTTGATGTTGGAGTTGAACGTTGGATCTGTTTGTTATTATGGTCCTGAAGGTCCATTGATGGGGAAGAGTTATTTATTGTGTTATCTGTAAGAACTGAATTTTAATACAACTGTAGCGGTATCTACAACGCCACATGCGAATATCGCGTCATACTGACATCACACAAAACCCTGCATCTCGCAAACAGAGTTTACCGCGCAACTAGCATGTATACAACGGCCCAACATGAGTCATCAGGCAGTTGCCCGTCAGACACGACACCCGTCTGGTCGGAGGTTCCTTCCTTTTCTAGAGTACGAGTGAACTTTATACCCTGTTCCTCATATCTCTATACTGGTGACCCCG
This sequence comes from Globia sparganii, assembly GCA_949316385.1. Taxonomy (NCBI): domain Eukaryota; kingdom Metazoa; phylum Arthropoda; class Insecta; order Lepidoptera; family Noctuidae; genus Globia; species Globia sparganii. Next base: position 3,130,502 of record OX438655.1, on the reverse strand, counting down.
TAGATGAACGTCAGCCCATTCTTCGTGCAAATACTTCAGCGTGACGTCATTATCATTACTCTCGCAAGTAAGAGCGGTGAGTCACCCAGACAGCCAGCACCCATGGTATCAGCAGATATCCTGATCACCAGCATGTGGCGACCTCGCATACTTGGTCATCACCTTCAGCCTCATCAGCAACTTCGGCACAGCACACTGCACTTTTGGACGGTCCACAAGCAGAGCCCTTAAAAACCCTCTCCTGGTCGACGACACCAGCAGTCAGCCTCAACTCAACAACCGCGTCAACAGCCGCGGTCGATCGAAGGTTAAGCTACGCTTGCCGCGGTCGATTCGTGGATAGGTGACCAACCATTACATATTGAGACCCCTCCAAAGGCGTTGGTGCTGGCTGTCATTCGTTGGTCTTTGACAGTCGTTACAGGTAGTCAGCCAAAAGCCTGACAACCAGTCTTACCCAAGGGGTATCGTATTGGGCACGCCGCGATAGCGGCGGTAAGACCCCTCTTTGAGGAGTGGCTAGAGAGGCGCCACGGCGCCCTCACCTACCGCCTGACGCAGGTCCTCACCGGACACGGGTGTTTCGGGAGGTTCCTGCACATCATCGGGCGGGAGGAAACGCCCGGGTGTCACCACTGCGAGGGTCGCCCGGAGGACACGGTGGAGCATACGGTGGCGGTATGCCCCAATTGGGCGGAGCACCGCCGTGTTCTCGCAGAGGCGATCGGCAGCGGCGGCGACCTCTCGCGCCCGGCCCTGGTTCAAGCCATGGTCCGGGGCGAGAGGGAGTGGGAGGCAGTCACCTCCTTCTGCGAAGCAGTCATGCTAGCGAAGGAGGTGGCGGGACGGATGAGGGAGAGGGCCTCACGTCCCAGCCGCCGCGGGAGACGCCCCGGGCGTCGGGAGCCGCGAGACGACTCCCGGCCACCGTAGGCGCGGGCCTGCGGGCGGAGAGTAATGGGTAACTCTCCGTCCGATCAGGACCAGGCCCGTGCCGGACGGCGCGTACGTGTTCCACGCGCGCCTCAAAGAGATGTCAGCAGCAAGGAAGGGGCCCGAAAGGGCCGAAGCCTGCCGGGGCAGCGGGATTGTCCGAAAGGGTTACCGCTACCCCGGAACACAAAGGGCTAAGGAAGGAACACGGGTGGGTTTTAGTCAGTAAGAGTCTGACACTCCCTTCTGCTCCACCCAGAGCGGGAGGGGTCATTGGATGATTTCCCATCCACAAAAAAAAAAAAAAAAAAAGGGGTATCGTATTACCCAGAATTGCGTATTACCCTGGATTGCAGAGGTCAGATGGGCAGTCGGTGTAAAATATTGGTATTCAGCTGCATCCGATTAGACTGGAAGCCGACACCAACATAGTTGGCAAACGGCTAGGCAGATTGATTAAATACTTCAGAGGGAAGGAAAACCCTAGCTGCAGTGGAACACAAAATGGGCTTATAAAAAAAAAAAACTGCAGGCCTTTTTGGGAGCAGAGTAAGTGTTCGGCCTGACTGGAGCGCGGGCATGGGGCAGGCAAACTTAAACTTATGAACTTCTTTTGAGATTCCATAGTGGGCACGGGGGTGCGGTGAGTGGCGCGGGCTGCCCGGCACCAGGAGCGCGCGGGCAACTCACGCCATAGCTCGTTCATACAAATGGCCGCAGTGGGTGCACGGTGTGGGCGCGGGCGGCCCGCGCGCGGACCGGGGTTCTAAAACTAGTTCGAGCTTTTTTTTAGTAAAAATAAGTCTCCATACACTGGACATGATAACACGCAGAACGCAGCCGTGCTCCAGTGCGGATAGGCAGCTCACGCGAGTTCCCGCACCCGCGCCGCTACCGCCCCCCGTTGCCAGTCCGGCCAAGCACTATGAGTGAAACATCTGTAGGGAAACATAGATTAGTCTGGGTCTTTGTCCCACTGTTAACTTATGGTGTCATATATTGGGGGAACTCGACAAACGTACAATCCACATTCATTCTCCAGAAGAAATGTCTTAAGACAATATATAACATGTATAGTACCGAATCATTAAGAGATGTCTTCAGAACAGAGGGTTTCCTGACACTGACTGGTATTTATATACTTGATTTATGTTTATTTGTTAAAAACAAGCAATATTTTAATTTCAAATCAAATTTTAAAAGAAACATTCGTAAACAATATAAATATGACATTCATTTACCGGTTATTAACAATATGATGTATTATAAAAGTACCTATGTCACTGCTATTCGTGTATACAATCAGTTACCGCCAGCAATTAAGCAATTAGATGGAAATATGTTTAAAAATAAATTGAAAAAAATGTTAATTGATAATATATTTTATAATCTGCATGAGTTTTTTGATAAAAAATAATATTTGTAAGTGCCTACCTATTTTCTTAAAATATTAGGTCGGGGCAAAAGTATTTTCGTATTTTTCATACAAAAAAAAAATTGTTTTAGGTTTAATTTTTTATTTATTTATAATAAGTATGTGCCGTTTTGATCGATGACTTGTTGTCATCTTGTGGGCAATGCCATGATTTTTGAGATTTTTTATCAAAAAAATCTGACAGGTAGTTTTCACAGTGTTCTTTTGAGATTAACTTTATGCTTCCTAAAGAGTTCTAAAGTGACCAAAACAGGTGAAAATCTGATGGAGCAAGATCAGGGCTATACGGAGGATGCATCAACACATCCCAGCCAAGCTCTCTCAATTTTTGCTGAGTGGCTATAGATGAGTGCGGTCTGGCGTTGTCGTGATGAAACACCACGCCCTTCCTATTCACCAGCTCCGGCCGGTTTTTCTCAATAGCTTCTTTTAACCTCATCAGTTGTTGACAGTAGAGGTCAGAATCGATAGTTTTACCCGGCGGCAAAAGCTCATAGTGGACGATTCCTTTCCAATCCCACCAAACACACAGCATCACTTTGTTCCGAGTCAGGCCAGGCTTTGCCACGGTCTGTGGGGCTTGCCCATGCTTCGACCACGATCTTTTTCGGACGTTCTTATCGTCAGTGATCCATTTTTCATCACCCGTAATCAACCGTTTAAGAAATGGGTCGGAATTATTACGTTTCAACAAAGAATCGCAAATGGAAACACGTTGCATTAAGTTTCTCTCAGTGAAATCATGTGGTACCCAAGTTTTTTCTTGTACCCAGACTTTTGTAAATGCCGTAAAACTGTTTTGTGATCAACATGCAATTTTTCAGCAATATCATAACTACTAATATGTCGATCTTGCTCACTGATTTTATCCGTGACAGGGCGTCCAGAGCGAGCTTCATCCTTCAAACTAAAATTTCCTGACTTGAAACGCTTGAACCACATTTGTGCTACTCGTATTGATACCGCAGTAGGTCCGTAAACCGCACAAATTTTATTCGCGGCGTTCGTCACATTTTTACCTTTTTTGTAATAAAATTTTAAGATGTACCGAATTTCTTCGTCACATACGTTCATGTTGCTTGCTTGAAAAACAATTGAGAAATGGCGGGAATTATTTTTTTAAAATATTTATTGCATCTATAAAATGTCAACATTTAATAGTATTAAAATCAGCCAGTTACATTCAGTACTGCCAAAGAGGTTTGATTACTAACAATAGATTCAAAATACGAAAATATTTTTGCCCCGACCTATTACTATTGCATATCCGACTTGGGTAGACTGTTGAAACAAAAATGTAATGTATAAGAACTTAATGTAAACAGTTATGCAATAAATATATCTTTATCTTTATCTTTGTTTTTTACCTGGATATACACCAATATACTCTGCACATTCTGTGGAAATAATATGAACAGAATTATTAAATTTAATACTGAAAATCATAATAATAGTTTGTATAAGTGATGCTCCATATTGAGACACCAATATTGGGAGACGGTCCTAACGGATTGTTGATGTTGCAGTTCATCCTCTTCAAATAATCTATAAGTAGCTTTACTGTGCTGTGTTTTCAAACATCTCACCCTGAGATGTTTGAAAAACTGGGAGATAAATGTAAGTTCAAAACTAGATATCCTAATAGATTAATTATTCCTGGTACGAAAACGGAACTATATAGACGAAGTTGCTATCCTATGTGTATTCAGATTTATAACAAGATTCCTAACCAAATTAAAGAACTTCCATTGGCCCGCTTCAGAAGAGTTTTACACAGGTGGTTAATTGAGAATCCCTTTTATACTATAGAAGAATTCCTTCACTTTAAATTTAAATGATCTAATTGTACCTTTACCAAAATTTGCATGCCATTATGTTATGATTGAATATGTTAAGCTACTATTATACTACCATTGTAAGAACTTTTGTAACCATATTTATCTATACCTACTTATAATAAATCTGTAGAGAGGTCAATTCTGTACATGAAATATATTTCCAAAATAACTATCAGTGGGTGGGAGTGATCGTTACTGACGCCAAAAATGCAATTAGTAAAATTTTTGTCTGTCTGTCTGTCTGTCTGTCTGTCTGTATGTTCGTTATAGAAACAAAAACCACTCGACGGATTTCAACGAAACTTGGTACAATATTGTTCTTCATACTCCTGGGCAGGTTATAGTATACTTTTCATCACGCTACGATCAATAGGAGCAGAGCAGTGAAAGGAAATGTTGGGAAAACAGGATTTCTTTTTAGGTGAAGTAGTAATAGGTTAGTAGTAGTTAGTTAGTAGTAGGTAAGTTTTGGTTAATTTATGTTCAGTTTTTTTTAATATTAAGTAGGTAAAAGCGTAGATACTTTTATAAATTATAGGTATAGGTATTATTAATTATAGTAGTTATAGGTATTTAGTTTTAAGTGAAGTAGGTTTTATTATATATTATTTTATATATTAGACGTAGTTATATATTTTTAGTTATTCAAGCCCCAAGCAGACGCCGGCGTCCGCCCGCTATTGTCTTGAAAAACGCGTTGAATGAGAAATACGCGTTCTCAAGAATCGGCAGAAGAAAGAGCACATCGGTTAAACTCTATGAGAGTTAGTGCCTCAATTTCCGGAAGTCATTATTCCACGCGGACGAAGTCGCTGGCAAAAGCTAGTCTGCAAATAAATGTTTGACTTTGACTTTGACTTTGTGCAAAGAAAAGAAGTCTACTTTGTTTCTTTTCTTCGTGATCACCAAAAAGGCTTTGTTTGAAAACCATATCCAGTCCGCAGTAAATTAAAAATGTAATGCCATCTCGCAACAATACTTCAGTTTGAAAGAGATTTTTAAAAAGAGCTCTCTATTTTTTCGGGCTGCGTGTTCCGGTACTTTAATTAAATTTCTACTAGAATACCTACGTTACATCCAGTGGTTTCGTAAAACGGGTTATGAAGGAGTGAAATTAGTTTGCGGATAAAGCTGTCTTGTTTTCCTGAGGTGGGGGATGAAATGAAAGAAAAATACAGCTGTCGTTTTTAGTTGTTGACTTTCGTTGTTAATCGGTAAAAGCTATTTTTTTTTAGATTTTAATAGCATTTCATTTTCAACATTTAAAATGTGTAGTGGTGTGATTAATTACATTTACAAAAGGCGCGTTAGATAAAAGGATCTTCAGTCCGTTCACGGTTACATTACCTCTGATTTTGTGTTACAGTCAAAATCAAGATGATCTCTAGCACAGAGATCATCGTTATAACATCGAGGGGTGAAAGGTTATTTGTTTGAAGCGACATTTTGGACGATATTGAGTTATAATTATACCTATTAGGATTCAGCGAATTTTTCAGCGTCGGATGAGCCGGGTTTCGTATAATTCTGAGCACTTTTTGGCGCTTAAAACAATGCAATTTTAGTGCATAATTCTCAAACATGATGTATGATCCGACATCAAATTTGGCATATTTTTTTAGTATTTAGTTTAAACTGTACACAAAAACAGAGAATCGGAGTATAAGCCGTTATTCTCGTCTTAAAATTTGAGTTCGAAGCGAGTTTTATCTTGTCCAAGTTATATAAACTTCTTTCGAAACCTGAGGCATCAAACAACTCATTAAGAATGTTCATCGTTGCTTAAGCCGACTTGCCTGTATCGTTAACAAAGCCCAATCGGTAGTTAAACAAAATAGCCAAATCATTGAGTAACGTCGGTTCAATTTCGTCGTGTTCATTTTGTTTTTTCCTGCATAAGCACTGTAAGGTCACTTAAACCATTTTACCTGCTGCAGATTAGTGACAATATTGGAAGTTAAATCATTTTTCTTTACTTTAAAAATAAGGCTATAATAGATCATTTTGTATTAAGCGACATTTATCTTGGAACTCATAACCGTTTTTTTTATTGAAAATTATACCAAAACATTAAGGGATTTTTTTGCAATAAAGATCCGCGATCCCCATTAAATAGAGCAGTAATTGTTACAAAACGAAAATTTCGCTTCAAACAAATAGCCTTTCATCCTTCGATATGGTTGCTATTAGATTGCTGATATCCCAATTAAAATAACTGTGGACAGACTGTAAGGTTGTCGTTCACTTTTAGAATGGTGCAGTCTACGTTAGGTAGTCTGTAGAATAGAAGTGACTAAAATCATAAAAAAAACAAAATAAACTCTTTTTATACAAATCTTAATATATTGGTGTCATTACAAAGTACAACATATTGATAAAAATTTGTATTAATTGGTCCAAATAAAAAAAACGACCCATAGCTGTTCATAACTGTGAAACGGCTAAACTGACAAAATAGCATAAAACTAAAGCAGATAAGTTAAATTAAACCATTTCGCTCAGTCTTATTTGCTCTAATTCTCATCTAAAACACTTCTTGCAACTGCAATAAAATTACCCCGGTAACAAAGATGATTTAACGTTAAAACACGGGTTAAAATACTTCCTGTTTAACTTTGAAAACGTTAACGATGGTCTTAACAATAGATAACAAGTATTTCTGTCTAAATAGACAGGTTTAAAAGTGCAGTTTTCTACCGGTTTTATTCAACAGTTAAGTAATTGTAAGTTTGCCATTTTTTATTTTATTGCTACGTTGATTTCGTTCGTTATGTTCAAGTTTTTTAAAAGAAAAATTGTATTCGTAGTATTTTGACACGAAAAAAAAAATAAATGTATTATAATAAAAACATGAGGTACTGGATAATAAAATGGCAGCTTGCTAGGCGCAAGAGTTTGCGTTCACCGATCGCGTGCTGATTGGCATGGCGGGCGGTGCGATGGGTGACCATCTTTACAGAACGAGATCCCTCCGTGCCTCGGAAAGCACGTTAAGCCGTTGGTCTCGGCTGTCATTCGTAGATCTTTGACAGTCGCCACGGGTAGTCAAAAGCCCAAAAGTCTGACAACCAGTCTTACCAAGGGGTATCGTATACCCAGTAACTGGGTTGTGGAGGTCAGACAGGCAGTCGCTCCATGTAAAACACTGGTATTCAGCTGCATCCGGTTAGACTGGAAGCCGACCTCAATATAGTTGGGAAAAGGCGTAGGGTTGGGGTGATAATAATATTATATAATAGGCTACTTTGTATTTGTTATGAGTAGGACAATTTTACCCATACTGTAGAAATTAATTCTTTAGAAGCTATCCCTTAGACTTTTGAGACTACAATTAGTGGTATGAGACTTTCGAGTCATGACCTTTTCAGGACGACTAAATAAAGCAAGCGTACAATACAGACGCATTGGGCCGCAGCGCATCGTATTTCAAGATACAAAAATGCGCGGCGAAGTAGCGTAGTAGGTAAGTGGTAGGTAATGCAGAGTGTAGTCAGCGATCTGTTACTGAAGATCAGTGCTGGGGTTCTATCTCGCATAGGGTCGTTCTTAGCCACATATATAGATAGGCCTAGATAACGCAAGTATCACGATCTGTATGAAAACCAAGCGTGCCAATTTGTTGACTACCTACTATGACGTCACAAGCGCTCTTTCTCACTCACGCTCACCCAGCCAGCAGTACACAAGACTGAGCGCGAAAGTGGCGGCTTACGATTTTTTAACGTAATTTGGTGCGATTTTTGGCACGCGAAATAGTTGCTCTTGCGTTATCTAGGTGTATATAAATCTGTGATCGTAGCATTGCTCTGAGCGATGGATGTTTTCCGTGGATGTGACGCATATTTACCCCCAATTTGTGCCTTTTAGGGTTCCGTACCTCAAAAGGAAAAATGGAACCCTTTTAGGATCACTTTGTTGTCCTCCCGTCCGTCTGTCTGTCAAGACCCTTTATCTCAGGAACGTATGGAGGTATCGAGTTGAAATTAAAACCATATACTCAAGTTTACAGCCCCTAGAAGCTGTGAAAAAATCAAACTTCTATGTTAACGTAAAAAAAAGATGCGGCTATTTATGCCGCAAAAAATGTATATTTCGACACTCTCAAGGGAAACAAAATGTATAAGGTACTTTCCGTTGACCTTGAATCATGAAATTTAGCAAGAAGCATGGTGATGTAGTAAGTAAAGGAAAAAAATCCGAAAACCGTAAAATTACAGTTAAATTACAAAAAAAAAAATTGCCGACATAAATTATTTACATATCTACTACTAGCTGCGCCCCGCGGTTTCACCCGCGTGAGTTTTGATCCCGTGGGAATATCGGGATAAAAAGTATTCTATGTGTTATTCTGATGTATAAACTATATTACTGTAAAGTTTCATCAAAATCCGTTCAGTAGTTTTTGCGTGAAAGAGTTACAAACATCCATCCATCCATCCTCACAAACTTTCGCATTTATAATATTAGTAGGAAGTAGGATAGGAAGTAGGAATTAATTAAAGGCATTCAATATAAGATTGTTCAAAATTAAATTGTACAAATGGCTGTCTACTAATAGTTTTTACAGTGTTAAGGAGCTCCTGGAGCATAAAAACGCATGACTAATTGTATCGTTATGCATGTAAAATTTGCACGCTTATTATCTATTAAGTAAAACATGTTTTGTCCACATTATTGAAATTACCATCTTTTATACCATGTTTTTTGGCAAATAAATGATTATTATTATTATTATCATTATAGTATAGTAGGATTAGTAGGATAGGATGTACGGAACCCTCGGTGCGCGAGTCTGACTCGCACTTGTTTGTGTTTCGTGTTCTTTCTCTGCATTACATTTGCTGCAAATAAACGTATTTTCTTTACAAAATGTGCGAAAGTGATTAAGGAAAAGTCTTGCGTAGCGATGCGGCTCAAAATATGCGTCTTCTTCTTGGACTGTCGACATCAAGACAGTTTATAAAATTTTGTTGGCCCAAAACTTCGCCACTTCTATAGCGTCGACGGTGGCAGCGCAGAGGTCACTTTGGCAGTAGGCTGCATCTTTTCGGGCACAAAGGGCAAGATAGGAGGTACAGCATAGTTTTTGACACAGCTTCACATCCACAGCCTGCAGCCATTCCGTCGAGGTAGCCCCACTTTACGAGGCTGTGAAACAACGCAATGAATACAACAAACCAAAATAGATTAAAATACGAGTAAAATGGAACGTTGTTTGTAACATAAACAACGAATCTGAAAGCTAAAAAGAAACATAAAAATATCAAAAACGTTTAGCAAGAACAACAACATAAGAAACGAGTGTAAAAACATTGTTACGTTTTTCCTTGCCAAGCTTTTTTTTTCTCTTATACGTGGTGCAAGGCATAAGTGTACAAAGGACGGGAGAACATAATGTATCAGTCTAGTTGACTAATTGACTGGAAGGAATAATTCAAACTCAAACTCAAACTCAAAGCATTTATTTCAATTAAACCATTTCCAGCCACTTTTGAATTGTCAAAATTAACTAGTCGGTCAGTTAGTCAGAAAGTTGAAGCTAGTTGCCCATTCCAAAACGTAGATCTCTTGGAGAAGAACGGGCAAGAAACTCCAAGGACACTCTTTTAAATTAAGATATTACAAAATCCTGAGTACAGTATTCTTGTTGCTTCTATATGTGAGAACAATGTTATGAAGAAACAATTCAAAATAGTTATAAGATTAAAAAGAAGCCCTGGCAGCTAAGAGATGACCAGTCTCAACTGACAGCGCCCGTTCACGAACATGACGCATGGATCAGCACCATCCAGCTCAACCATTTTGAAGGGAACCGAATGATCCAACACACGCGCCACCATCAGTGAGACATTTAGGTGAGCATGACACATTCTCAACTGCCATGCTCTTTCAAGTCAATATAAAAAAAAATTATAATGAACGGATCCATGGTTCTTACATTTACAAAATTAAAAAAAAAAATTACATAATTAACTTGTTGTTAATTGATACGTAAAAAATGTATGGTACGGCATAGATGATACTCGAAGAGGCTCGTGGCTAACTGATAACAGCCGCTGGGGTCGATCAGTCAGGTTAAGCTACGCTTGACGCGGTCAGTCTATAAATGGGTGACCATACCGAGAACCCTCCATGCCTCCGCAACCACGTTAAGCCGTCGGTCCCGGCTGTTATTAGTGGATCTTTGACAGTCGTTACTGGTCGTCCGAAAGTCTGTCAACCAGTATTACCAAGAGGTATCGTATTACCCAGTTACTGAGTTGTGGAGGTCAGATAGGCAATCGCGACGTGTAATTAACCTACTGTTATTCGGCTGCATCCGGTTATACTGGAAGCCGAGCCCAACAAAGTTGGGAAAGGGTTAAGCATATATGGTAAGGTATAGAAGATAGTTGGTGAAAAGGAGGTAACGGAGTAAAAAAGAAGAAATAAATAAATTAGACCGCCAAGGCCGTTTACAAGTAGGTAGTAAGTGAGAAGCCACTATCTTAAATCTTAAATAATAGGTACTTCACAAAAGTACACTTGACTAAAGCCATAGTTATAAATGATTGATTTATTAATGAAAGCTTATCAGTAATGATTGAACAGTGAAGGTTTACTCGAGTACAACACAGATTACGTAAAAATATTTAGATTTAAACCTTTCTGTTCGGCCGCTGAATCAGACATGTCATATTACACAAAAAAAATGTTATGTGAATAATCGATTTTATATATATGAAAAATAACTCGACTACAGTAAGCAAGCTAGTCTATTTATATCTAAAATGATCACCAGGGTAACCATTATATCTTCGTGCTCAATGACTGACTGTCATCAAAATAAAGAAAGAAATAAAAATAATATATTTTTGGGACACGCTCAGGAAATACAAACAAAAACAAAAGAACATTAAATCTAACAAAATTATAAAAACAATAAATAAAAGAACAGTAAGGGCATACAGCAGGCTATGGCATTAAGTCCGTCTTTACATTTATGTGCTTGAAGTATTAAATAAATAATTAAATAAGGGCGCATTCCACCAAACTTTTATAATTAATTAATTAATTATTGGCAGTTTTTCATACTAGAACTATCAGATTGCAATTTCATTCCACGATTAAAAGACTTTGGCAAAATCAGCCCTAAAACTTTTAAGTTTATCTCAGATTAAAACTAACAAAGAAGTAAAAACAACAAAAAAAAAAAAGAAAGACCAAAGGCAAGATCTCCAGCGCAGAATTTAGCAGCGCCATTCTTCTTCAATTTACCTAAGCATTTAACTCGAACTGCCCAGAAATACGCTTAAGCTCCCATCTTAAACACATCAGTAAATCGTGATCAAGCTGAACGCGATAAATCCCTGCTTATGTGATAGTACAAAGGATATTCGTGCATCACATTGGCCGCTAAAATTCTTATTTATGTGCCCGCGATAAGGGACTCTAGTTTCCTTATGCTTCTAACTTCCGTATTTCGATCGGTAAGCCTATGGTACGAAATTTATCGCTTGTCGTTTCAGGATGTACGGGAAATTTGGTAATTATGATTTGTGTACGTGCATTTGTCGGCTTTGAAGATGCTGCAAATGTTAAGATTTTTGATATCTCTTCTTGTCGTGGTGTTATTGACGTATTAATAAGTTAGAATGTGAAAAAGCATTTTAAGTTCCTGTGAATTTAAAATACTAGAATACCAAAATCTTGCTTTCAAGTTTTGGTACAGTATAAGCATAATCAGCCTATAGTGTTCCCACGTGGTTTCCATGAGGGAGTGTATCGTAATCCTCCACGCGGCCCAATGCGGATTAGTAGATGTCACATGTCTTCGAATTTTTGGTTCTAGGACATACTAATTTCCTCACGATGTTTTCCTTCACCATTTTGAGAGCAGTGGTGATGAAATAGTTAACACAACGTAATGCTTGCCTGGTGGAAACATTATATAAATGCACTCACGCAAGCATGCACATAATAAACTAATCTTCGTGAAGAATAGGCTACATAATACAGTATTAAACTTTTTAACCAAGTCCCACCGAAACCTAGATATCACAAAACAAATTTCAAAACTCGCATCAGTACACCCTTTCAATCTTAAACTCATCGGATCATCGCATCCATCAAAATTCGCTCTCAAACTATTTCACACTTCGGCTCAACTATCGAAAAAACATCAGAACTTGCAGAATCCACAACAAAAGTTTAAGTTTAAATAGCGTTGCAGAGAGCCGATTTCATCTGTGCAAGTTTGTCATTCATTCGTTCATTCATTCTTACACGCGCTTCAATAACTTTGGTATTGTCAGCTTTGATATTTTCTTTGGCTGTCGCGTTCGTTCTTTTGAATATTGTGATAGTTCTGTTTATAGCTTGGCTGCAAGCAACTACTATGTCTATGTTAATGTGTCTGCGATCTGAGGGCAATTCTCGTAATTTTTATGCACGTTCACAGTCTGATCTCAGTCTCAATCTGTCAAAAATACGTAAAATTTCCCTACATTATGACAAGTTTTTGACATTTGTTTGTCGCCGAGATGAGACTGCGACTAGATTTTGAACGTTTTAAATTACGAGAATTGACCTACTGGTATTTGCATTTTGTCGTGATGAAAAGAAAGAAAGAAAGAAAAATAGGTTTATTTGTCACAGAAACACGTGCAAACAAAAAGATGATTAATTCTAATGACATCATTTAAATCGAAACAAAAAAAATATATATATCTTTATACATGAGCACAAAGCAGAGATAGTCGACGGCTGCACGTCATGACTGTGACAAGAAGGCTTCCACTCAGCATGATGCTGTGCTATAAGGGACCCACAGCACAGCGCTGATTTTCAGTGGTTACCCGAAAAGGACGTACGGAAACCAAGTCAGATCAAATGATTCGTACTTAACAGGTAACAAAATAAAATAAAACAAACAGTACTCATAAATTAAAGCAACTACTTATAACCAACAATTATATGAAATTGAATAACATAAAATTCAATTTATCCGCAGGCATCACCGTGCGTTCCTATAAAGATTTGTACCCAAAGTATTTATTAAAGAGGGAAATTCTGTGTTTTGTGTTTTGTCTCGCTCCCACCCTCACCTCCGCGTCGCTGTCGCCTGCGCGCGCGCTCCCAATACATTTTTGCAGTTGCATTTCCTTAGTGATGTACTTACTAAAGTTATATTAAGTGTAGCAATCAATATTTTTTATTTCTATCATATCGTTTATTGGGTCAATTTAGTCTCCGTAGCTAAATAAATTGTTTGGTGGGTTGGGTAAGTAGTTGATGATTACGTGTAATGTAAAAACATAAAGGAAAAAGAAAGAAAGAAAGGAACAATGATCGTAGCACGTGGAGTTCTCCACATCTATTCTGTATAACTCTCACCGTGATAACATACATGAAGTGAGCTTGAAGTGAGTTGTCAATTCACCTGATGCTACGAATTGACAGTATTGGCAGCTCACTTTAAGCTCACTTCACCTAAGTTTTCACGGTGAATTTTTTTACAGAATAGCACTGCTGTAGTTTCTGTCTACCCCATATGGAGAAGGCGTGAGTTTATATTGTAAAATAAAATTTGTGTACTTGATAGAAAACTCCCATGTGTAGGTATATATTAAAGGTCATGGCAAATTATACCGGCACTGCAACTGCATAGCTGCAGCACGACGTCGCCTCGAATTTAGGCTACGGCTAGCCGCCATCAGCGCGCTAACTACGCGTCGACCGCGAGGTGCAAGCTCGTAGTCCGCGCGCTGGCCGCGAGGTGCAAGCTTTCTGTCACCGCAAACATAGTAAAATTGTTATATGGCATTTGTGATTGAACACGCCTAGGCGTAGGACTTGCAAGTTGATATAATGTTGCTGGCGACTAGGAGTCGGCGCGCAGTAAGCACGCGGTCCGCCCGCTTGCAGCGCGCGGGCTGCGAGTCGAGTTGTATGGTAATGACAAGCGCGTTGACTGCCCGCCGTTGGTTTTTTCATATTGACACTAGCTGACCCCGCAAACATCGTTTTGCAAAAAAAAAAATAGATAGTAGCCGATTCTCAGACTTCCCCGTTATGCACAGAAAATTTCATACAAATCGGTCCAACCATTTCGGAGGAGCATGGTAAATAACTCTGTGACACGAGAATTTTATATAGGTATATAATTAGAAGATTATGAAATATATTATACGACCCACGATTTAATGCTCTAATTTTAATGAAAAGTTAATTGCTGGGTTGGAGCGGTGCCGGTATAGTGTGTCATGACTTTAAAATAGTTTCCTCTTTGTTTCGTATTTAAAGTCAACGCTAATACACAACTTCGTCAGAAAAACCTTTTGTTCTTCAGTAAACATGGAAACTCCATTAAAAATATCTATTACACTCTCTCCACAATTTCTCACAACAGTTACCGCAGTAATCTGCTGTCAACTTGGATGAAAACCAAGGAGGAGACGCGGACAAGAAATAATCAGCTCAGAGAAATAAGAGAAATAATTTTTAATCTGCACCCGGCTTCAATACATCTTGTTGCTAAGAAATGCACTCGGAGAAATCTCGGGGTCTGATTCTGATGAGATTGTATTTGTGAGACTTCAAACAAATAAGATTATAATCTAGGGTATTAATGTTGGGAATGAAGTTAAGGTATTAAAATCAAGGATGTCAACATTTAGAACATAGCGACCTAGCCAACAATTTGTCAAAGTCAAAGTCAAAGATTTATTTGCAGATAAATATGGTTACAAAAGTTCTTACCTACAATGGTAGTATAATAGTAGCTTAACATATTCAATCCGAACATCATTTAAATTTAAATTGAAGGAATTCTTTTATAGTATAAAAGGGATTCTCAATTAACCACCTGTGTAAAACTCTTCTGAAGCGAGCCAATGGAAGTTCTTTAATTTGGTTAGGAATCTTGTTATAAATCTGAATACACATAGGATAGCAACTTTGTCTATATAGTTCCGTTTTCGTTCCAGGAATAATTAATCTATTAGTATATCTAGTTTTGAACTTAAATTTATCTCCCCCTTTTTTGTGAACATTGAATTGTATTTTTTTATAGCGGAATATTTTAAAAAGCTGAAACAAGGGTATTTTTAATATCATTTATGGAATTATATTTAAATATTCTTTGTGGAGAGCAGTGGTGCTCAGTGGTAACGATCGTGATTTACGAGTCAGTCTTAATTTCGATCCCAAGCAGGCACTTTATTTTGTGTAAATTATTTCATCACCGCTTCTCTCAAAACGGTGAAGGGAAACATCGTGAAGAGACCGGCCATGTCCTAGAATCGAAATTCAAAGACAATGACATCTCCAACCCGCACTAGTCCAGCGTGGTCGATTATGGCCCACTCCCTCTCACAGAGAGGAGGCCCGTGGCCCAGCAGTAAGAATATTACAGGCTGATTATTATGTTATTGTTTGTGGGTGCCGAAGTATACGGTAACCGTTATACCTACATTAAATTAAAACACGAAAAATACTACACATTTTTCAATTAACAGCGTTGTAATTATATTTTGGACTAAATAAATTACTAATACAACACCAAATGGAAATCTATTCATGATTGCCTCATAGAAATATATCATAACTTTAGATGCCAAGCTTCAATGGGGCCCCCATATAGATAAATTATCAAAAAAGCTTAGCTCCGGAGCATACGCCGTTAGAAAAATTCGTGACTTAACTGATTTAGAGACAGCCCGTTTAGTATACTTTAGTTATTTTCATAGTGTGATGTCGTACGGTATTCTGTTGTGGGGAAATGCCGCCGATATTCAGATAATATTTGTCTTACAAAAAAGGGCAGTTCGTTCAATTTATAAATTAAGTCCCAGACACTCCCTCAGAGACAAATTTAAAGAAATTAATATAATGACTGTGCCTTCTCAGTATATTTATGAAAATCTTTTGTACGCACATAAAAATATTAATCTGTTTAAAAAATACAGTGATATCCATAATATAAATACTAGGAACAAACACAAATTCGTTGTTCCTACAACCAGGCTTAAGAAAATAAGTGGCTCGTTTAGATGCCAATGTATACGTTTTTATAATAAACTTCCTAGCCACATTCAAGATCTAAGCCTTAATAAATTCAAATCTTCTATAAAGCGGAAACTATGCCAGAAAGCCTTTTATTCTGTTAAAGACTATATTGAGGATAAACATGCTTGGGATTGAGCTGCTCCAATAAATTTACACAGTGAATCTTGTTTGGTTTTTTTTTTTTTTGCTTATTATTTATTTTATTTTCTCTCTTTATAGACGTGAATATTTACTTTGTAAAGTATAATATTATTTTAATTGTCGTGAAAGTGAGGACTATGTGGGTCTTTTCTATCTTTTTTTTATGTTTTCCTTCTTAGTTAGTTTTATTCATGATCTGGCAGTTTGAGTAATTTACGCGGCCTACCTAAATGTCCATTCTTTGGTATTGTTTGTCGAATCGTTGAGCTCCTCAAGTTCTGAGTTGAGCTGCACATTTTTTTTTGACAAATGGGAGCACTGACTGGACAGGTCCCCTCAATCTGTGTGGTTCTTTCCTCAAAAGACCATTTCAGACACCAATCTACATGGTCCTCAAAATGATCTGACCAAGACTATTTCTGGATTTTTATATACACATTGACATTGATAAATTTTACATATACAGTGACATGAATATTTACTTTGTAAAGTATTATGTTATTTTTAATGACTGTGAATGTGAAGACTATGTGGGTTAATTTTAGTTTGCCTTTGTTTTTTTCTCAGATAGTTTTAGTCATGGTCTGGCAGTTTGAGTAATTTATGCGACCTACCCAAATGTCCTTTCTTTGGTATTGTTCGTCGAATCGTTGAGCTCCCTAAGTTTGAGTTGAGCTGCATGATTACTGACAAATGCGTGCACTGACTGGACGGGTCCACTCAATCTGTGTGGTTCTTTCCTCAAAAGACCATTTCAGACACCAATCTACATGGTCTCCACATGATCTCACCAAGATTATGTCTGGACTTTAAAAGAGACTGTGACCTCTGAGTTTGTTTCGGCCTTTCTTCTCAGAGTAGTCAGATAGGAAACGCCGACCTCATCTCGTTTTAAAAAAAATATGATTGACGTGTAAAAGTGTTTGTACAAACCTACTTACAAAAATAAAATCATTTATCATTTATCATTTATCAAATGAGTAGAAATTAAAGAAAACATTTCTAATGGCATTACATTCACGACTAGGAACAAAGCAACATTGATTAAAGGACCTCTCCATATAATTAAGACTGTAAGACTATTACTATCAGCACAGAATCGGCTCATAGTTCCACCGTCCGAGCTCATCGATCAATTACTGCGTCCGTCAGCTTCGCTTCCAATACTTCTTGTGAAGACCCACACAGTTTTAGAAGCCTTTATATTAGTGTATTAACGGTCGAAAGTTGTAGAAAAAATATAAATACTGTAACTACCAGCTAAAATTGTTTCCCTGATTGTACAGTATCATGCCAGGCAATCAGAGGGGCAATTCTCGTAATTTTTAAGAACGTTCACAGTCTGATCTCAGTCTCAATCTGCCAAAAATACTTCAAATTTCCTTACATTTTGACACGTTTTTGACATTTGTTTGTCGCCGAGATGAGACTGCGACTAGATTTTGAACGTTTTAAATTAGGAGAATTGGCCTACTGGTATATGACAGACACTTACTGACAGAAATATTGGACTAGATCATTGAGAGTATATTTGAATTATTATTACTGCCCTGTTGGTCTCGTGGTCGACTGCTGAGCGTGGGGTCCTGGGTTCGATTCCCGGGTCGGGCAAAGTATTATTGAGTTTTTCCATTAGGAATTTCTTAGTTAGAACCCGGAGTTTGGAAGTTGGCGGTGTGATACCCCCGTGCCTCGGAAAGCACGTTAAGCCGTTGGTCCTGCGCCTGATCTCTCTCCGGTCGTGTCGGATTGCCGTCTCATCGGATTAAGAGATTGGGGGAAGAGGGAGTGCACCTGTGTCTGCGCATACACTTGTGCACTATAATATCTCCTGCGTATCTGGCTGGGCCACCGTGATCGAAATCGGTCGGAGATGCTATAATTTTTTTCTTATTATTATTATTTCAATTAAAAATTCGGTATAATTTTGAAGTTATGGAACACCCAACTGAATGACGTACTTAACAAACTTCAAATTCTATTGCAACCAAAAACTTATTAGGACTCATAAATCAACTTAGGGTACATTTCACTAAAGTAGATAAATTGCCATGGAATGTAAATTTTATTTGATCTTAGGAACACTGCTATAGCAGACGATCACATCATCACATCATTAAACTTCACATCATTAAATTTATCTTCGGATAGTCTTATACTTACAGCTGCTGCGTAAATCTGACATTGTTAGTACGTTATGGATTTTGAGCACAGAAATAGATACAGCTAGATAACACAAGAGCAACTACTTCGCGTGCCAAAAATCGCACCAACTTACGTCCAAAAATCGTAAGCCGCCATTTTCGCGCTCAATCCTGTGTACTAGTGCTAGCTGGGTGAGCGTGAGTGAGAAAGAGCGCTGGTGACGTCATAGTAGATAGTAAAAAAAATGGCACACTTGATTTTCATACAGATCGTTCGTGATACTTGCGTTATCTAGGTCTATCTATGTATATCTGTGACTTTTAGTACATACGAGTATTATTAGGCTCAATAAAGGCTGCAACACGTTATAATACATTGATTTTGGCAAACGATTCTAGACCCCTAGTGTAGAAATTTTAAACGGTTATAAATAAATTGCTGGTCCATAGAAAAGTGCGCGAACAACACGCAACAGCTAATTAACTTTTTAATAACCGACGAAAACTTACTACCCTTCAATCACGGGTTCAGAATCATTGTTCTAAATCCATTGGAACAGGTTGCGCGTGCACCCTGTATATTATTACAGATATCATCAGCATCATCTGCCTAGCCTTTTTCCAACTTTGTTGGGGTCGGCTTCCAGTCTAACTGGATGCAGCTGAATATCAGTATTTTACATGGAGCGACTGCCTATCTGACCTCCACAACACAGTTACTCGGTAATACGATACCCCTTGGCAAGACTGGTTGTCAGACTTTCGGGCTTCTGACTACCCGTAACGACTGTCAAAGATCCACGAATGACAGCCGGGACCAACGGCTTAACATGCTTTCCGAGGCACGGAGGGGTCCTGGTATGTAAAGATGGTCACCCATTCACAGACCAACCGCGTTTTGTTATAGATATGAAAAACGAAAGCCTTTAAAGATAGATGTCGAAAGTAACGAAAATCATCTATCTATATATATATATATAAAATTAAAAGTCCTGACTGACTGATATATCAACGCACAGCCTAAATCGCTGGTCCTAGAGACATGAAATTTGGAGGGTGTGTTCTTTGTTAAGAATAGGTATCCACAGAATTTTTCGAAATTCCACCCCTAAGAGGGTGAATGGGGGGATGGTGAAATTTCACGCGGACGAAGTCGCGGGCAGATGCTAGTTATATAAATAAAAAATACGCTTAGAAACCATGAAATTTACAAGTAGTTACAGAAGCAATTAGTAATCTTTACAAATTGAGAAGTTAATGTCTTGAACTGTTCTGTCTACGCGACCAAATCATTCCAAACTCTACGTCTCAGTTAGCACCTCGAGCGGGCAACAAATTATTTCCTATATTTTTATTATAAACTTTGATTCCGTCGTGGTAGTAATTACTTTCTGTTCAGCTTGCAACTGATTTCATTGACACTGCAAACTTTGTTCCTGTTGATCTCTGTGATATCAAAAGCTTTTCGTTTTATTTCTCTTTCCAGATGATCCAATCTTTTGGAAGAAAATTACGGTTTCGCGGTTGATTTAGTATTTTTAACCGACCACGGTAAAGCCAAAAGGAAGTTTGGGTACTGTTAACTTCTTGTTAGCCAATAAATGGCGGTGTTTCAATTTCGTTGTCGAAATGTATATCAAGACTTAAAACGGAAAAGTATAAAATAAGAAATTATTTAAAATGAATGAATGAGTGAATTGTTTTTTTTTTGTCTTTTTTATTCTTTTACATTTACATCTCTATATTGATTGTCCTATCGCAGGTATGCTGGAAGAGATTTCTTATGAAATAAGCATCACATTTGTACCTATTTTTCTGTTCTGTTTTTTCTTGTCTGTTTATATAAACAGACAAGAAATGTGTGTACATAAATGATACAATAATAAAATAATAAAACTGTAACCCAATTACGGAAAAATAAAAAATGATCTAAATGCATGCCTGTATAAACTCAAACTCAAAGCATTTATTTCAAATAAACCAATAATAGGCACTTTTGCATTGTCAAGGGTCGGTCAGTCAGATAGATGAAGCTAGTTGCCCATTCCAAAGCGTAGGTACCTGTGGAGAAGAACGGAAAAGAAACTCCACGGATACTCTTTTAAATCATAAAATTGTTACAAAAATCTTGGTGACATCATTCATGTTGAAATTATACATGTGAGAACGAAGCAGAAAGACGTGCACGTTAAAGGCGTCCGCACTAAAGAATAAAAATTCAGAAATTAAAATAAATTAAAATAAGCCATGGCGGCTAAGAGATGGCCAGTCCCTACTGACGGCGCCCGTTCACGAACATGACGTATGGATCAGCACCATTCAGCTCAACCATTTTGAAGGGAACCTAATGATCCAACACACACGCCACCACCAGCGAGACATTAGAGTGAGCATGGCATACTCTCAGCCTCCAGGGCACATTCAAGTCAAAGAAAGACGTACCCAGTAAATGGTAGCTTTATAATTTAGGTTAGGTATACCACCCAGGAGCACCTAAGAAATTGAATGGCACGGTCCACGGCTTGACCTTGACCATATTTGTACCTATACTTTGATTTCTGTCTGAAATAATATCTTGTTTAGTACTTTTAGATCACTTTCATTTTTCCGTAGTCGGCACCCTAATTGTATAACACACTATTACTCTCAATTTGATTCATGTCGAAGCATATTTCTAATCCATTGCTCCATATGTTCTAAAAATATGTCTGCTCAACAACCCAAATAAGGCAATGAATATTGTTGAACTGTCAAAATGTTATTTTGTATGTTTGCAAAAACTTAGGACTTTTTAAAATAAGAAGCGATTTCCATAATATAAATACCCGTAGTAAAAATGAAATTGTGATACCTAAATTTAGATTAACAAAAACTAGCAAGTCTTTTCATATAAATAGCATCCGTTTTTATAACAAGTTGCCAAAGCCGGTTACAGAACTTAGCGATGGAAAGTTCAAAACCCTCATCAAACGTGTCCTTATCAAAAAAGCATATTATAAGATTAAAGACTACGTTGAAGACAAGGTAGTTTGGCAATAATTGCTTCTGCACATGTGGCTTCCCTGGCATCTCATTAACGGCATAACTACATAAATGTCTATTAACTGCTCTCAAATTACGATTTTTATTTAATTTTTACATACTTCTTTGACATTTAATCTTTTTACTATTTGACATTATATAGAGACAATTCTAATCCTCCAACTCTTTTTAGTGGTTGTAATGGAAATTATGATCACTTGGTTTTAATAGGTTTTTATATTTTATTTATCTTTTTTTGAGTTTTTGATTTTGTAAATGTGAGGACTTTGTAGGCCCTGTAGATTTTAGATCTGTAGATCATTTTTTATTTTATCAAGTACCTGGCACTTGTTGACAGGCCTACGCTGTTCTCCCATACCTACTGTAATTAGAAAACATTGTAAAAGCCAATTATTTATAAAAGAGTAACCGTGGAGTTTCTTGCCGGTTCTTCTCCATAGGAAACGACCAATTGGAACCGTGCACCTAGCTTCTGACGTTTCATAAGTGCCCTTGTAGGCTTATGTGAAATAAAATATTTTGATTTGATTTGATTTGATTTGAATGAAACCGATTCCGATTGATAATGTGTTACGCAATTGCCCCGCGGGTTACAGTTTTTTAAACTTAATTTTTTACTATTAATACGTGTTTGTAGCGAAGCGACTGCTGATGGTCTCGGTCTTGGTTTTTGATGTACGGGCTGGATTGTGTTACTGGTTGTTTTCATCTCAATTATTAACATAATCGTTCAGTTCTTTGTATGCTCGTGGCTTAATTATAGCAGTCACACGGGTCAATCGAAGGTTAAGCTACACTTGCCGCGGTCAATTCGTAGATGGGTGACCATCCATTACATATCGAGACCCCTCCGTGTCTCGCCGTTGAGTCCTCGGCCCCGGCTATCATTCTTAGTTATTTGAAAGTCGTTACGGGTAGGCAGAAGCTCAAAAGTATGACAAGGGATATCGTGTTAGTGTCTACCCACATTTATCGACGCGGAATCGGCTAACACCGGTCAAAAAAACCTTTATGTCTACGTAATAAGGGTGTTACTAATACCATT
Source organism: Globia sparganii (assembly GCA_949316385.1). Taxonomy (NCBI): domain Eukaryota; kingdom Metazoa; phylum Arthropoda; class Insecta; order Lepidoptera; family Noctuidae; genus Globia; species Globia sparganii. The sequence continues at coordinate 3,107,876 of OX438655.1, read as the reverse complement.
CGCATTGGCTCGGCTCGGACGACGCGTCGCGACGCCGGCCGACGCCGACGGTGAAACGAGCCGTTTGTCCAGTAGTGTGGTGATACGCACTCGGCTTAAGCCGATTCCGCGTCGATAAATGTGGAGAGACCCTAACCCAGTAACTGGGCTATGGGAGTCAGATAGTCAGTCACTCCATATAAAATACTGGTATTCAACTGTACCCGTTTAGGCTGGAAGCCATCCCAAACATACCTAGTTAGGAAAAATCTAGACTTTTTGAAAGTGGTTGTATTTTATAAATTTGTTCACTCCTTCTGGAAATACGGGGTTGATATTTTTGCTCATCATGTATCGGCAGTTCATTTATAGGTGATCGTAGTTTAGCAGTATTAATGACGCAACCGACATTTGTAAGCGAAACGCCTGAGGGGCAATTCTCGTAATTTTTAAGAACGTTCACAGTCTGATCTCAGTCTCAATCTGTCAAAAATACTTCAAATTTTCCTACATTTTGACAAGTTTTTGACATTTGTTTGTCGCCGAGATGAGACTGCGACTAGATTTTGAACGTTTTAAATTAGCAGAATTGGCCTACTGTTAGATTGAATCGATTTTAAATTATGTATGCACGTACTGTGAGGGCCACCGAGACACAATATATTTTGGAGCACTGCTGCCCATAGTATTTTGCGTTGTGTTTCGGTTCTTAAAACTATTGAATCTTAATTGAGGCATTTATTTATTTAAACTTCTAGCACACAATTAGGTATAAAGGCGAACTTAATGCCTTAGGTATTTACTTTGATTACGTACATGGAAAACCAGCCTATATATTTCCCACTGCTGGGTCACATTTTCTTTACTTTGAGAGTAAGTGGGAATATTATAGGCTGATTATGATTTAAAGATACTACTACCACGCGAGCCCAGCGCGGGTTGGTCTTCGACTTTTTTGTTCTAGGGCATGCCGGTTTCCTCACGATGTTTTCCTTCACCGTTTTTAGAGCAGTGGTGATGAAATTATTTACACAAATTAAAGCGTTTGCCTGGGTTTGAAATCACGATCTACAACTTGTAAGTTGGGACTGTTACCAGTGAGGCCACCAGTGCTCCCTCAGTGGATAATTGATTTGGTTATTTGTCTGTAGGGGAGACTGTGTACGATTGAAGCAGGGTACGGTTGAAACAATGCTAATAACTCGTAAACTATTAGTGGTATAGTAAGGGATATAAGGAGAAAAAGACGCGGCCGGCGAGTCCAGACATGAATCACAGTGACGCGTTGCACTTCGGGCTCTGTGTACGTTTCCAGGGGACCCTATTATATCTTTTCGACAAAAAGTAAGTATTTTCAGTTGTTTTCTTTTTCAAATTACTTTGTTGATATTAGCAATTGCATTTTGAGTGATTTTATGCTTTATTGTTAGATTTTGAAGGTTCTAAAACCGTGATTGATTTTTGTTTGTTGTTTTGTCTCGACGCTATGCTTATTTTATTAGCGGTTGAGGGGTATGGGGACGGATGAAGCAATTATTGTGGGTACGATTGAAACAATGATAACCGTTCCTTTTTTCGGTGTAGATGCCAGACAACATACCAAAGAAACTTCAAGAGGCGAGTGTGATATAATTCATTACGAAAATGCGTATGAAAAAGTCAAAAAAGGGACTTCTTTACGAAAAGCTGCAGAGATGTACGGAGTTTACCTGCTGTTCAGCTTGTTTTTGTTCCTACAGATAATTTGAGATATGGAAATCTTATATTATCATTCAATTTAATTATAACACTGATTGTTGATTTTTTAGTTATTTTTGTTTCTTCGTGTTAATTTGTTAATTTAAACCAGAGCAGAAGAGCTCTTTTTTATGTTCATTTTTATTCATTCAAAATGGCTGTGCTACGGGCGTTCAAAACAAAATCGTGTCAACCGTACCCAGTCTCCCCTAGTCTTAGCTAGAGTGAACTAAACAAAATTTCCAACTGTGAAAAAACCAGTGAAAAAGTTTTTCAGATCGAATTTCGGCCATGGCGACCAATCTCAGCGGAAACCAGCCTTCGGCGTGGGTGTAATAGAAGTGCACAAGTGTGTGCGAAGACACAGGTGGACTCTCTCTTCCCTCACTCTCATTGTCCGATGGGAAGGCAATCCGACACGACCGGAGAGAGATCAGGCGCAGGACCAACGGTTTCACGTACTTTCCGATGCGGGCATATCACACCGCCAACTTCCAAACTCCGGACTGTTACTAAGAAAATGCCAATTATACCTTGCCCGATCCGGGAATCGAACCCAGGACCCCACGCTCAGCATTCGCGCTTGCGACTACGAGACCTTAAATCCCGGTGCAGTCAAGACAGCAGTTCAAACTACTATGTCACTCAACCTAATGTCGATGCTATTTAGTGTTATATTCAAATTCACCTTCCAGTGCAAACTGAGCGTAAATAATATTAAGTAAAGCTTTTGCGTTTAAACAACAGAGATTACTTATAATGTATGTAGATACGTGTTGACGACACGATTAAGTATACTTAAGGACTATAATGGCATACACAATGTTAGTGTATGGTGCGATCCAAAGGATTTTTACCTATTTTTTTTATTGACTTTGTAGGCTATTTTTTTTTCTAAACTTGATTGAGGGCTGACTTGTTTCAACTCGACGCATGGTTTTCTTCGGGACGTGTCTGTTGGGGAAATCTAACTAAAAATAAATTTTACTAAATTAGGAGCCGATTCCCATACCTAAAAAAACGAAATTCTGTTATGAAATACCATATTTGAGAAAGTACCAAGTATTTTTATATTTTGATTGAAATACGTATTTCAATATAACAGGGACTTGTTAATTAGTTTTAGCAAAGAGGAGGCCTGTGTTCCAAAGGAACGTTATAGACTGATTATGTTAGGTTAGCAAGTTAGCAATGTAGGTATGTACCTACAGACACCAGAACATCAAGCTAATCGAAACTGTCAAATTTTCCCAATCAACCTTAAACCTTATGCTTTAGCGATAAAGTTGAAAATCTATTAAAGAAATTTGACAGATTGTAGTAGCTTGATTTGCTGGCGTCAGTACTAGGAAAAATCGTGCTATTGTTTACAGCGCCATCTATCTACCAATTTAGCAACCAGCCTACCTGAATTGCTCGCTCCCTTTTCCAACTTGAGCTCAAAGCGTTGTTTTAAGAGGATTAAATCATTAATTAATTTGCAGTACATACGTACGTATTGCGCTATGTTCTGAAGGTAAGCAGGGGAGGTTGTACAAGAAAGTTTGAGCTCTAGACGCTAAAATCTCGTGATAATGCTCAAGTTTATGATATAAGAACCGTGGTAAGAAGTGTTAATTATGATATTTTAGGTGCGAAAATAAATTATTAATAAAACTTAAGCACTTAACATATTTTCAATATTTATACTGAAGCATAATCAGCCTTTAACGTTCTGATGTTTTTTTTTTTTGTTTTTGCTCAGCTTCTTTTGATCCTAGTGTGATTAAAAACAGCCTATAGCTTTCCTCAACAATAAGGATATCAATTGCAAAAATATTTTTTCAATCCAGCTGGTACATTAGCGCGTTGATACAAACAAACCCTCTAAAGGTTATTTTTAGTATATACTCGTAGATGTACACACAGTAAAATATGTAAATTCAAATATGACATATAAATATTGAGTAAAAAGGTAGATACTGCTATTTACACATCGTTTCTAAGATATTTCAAAGGCTTACTCTTCTTTGATATATTTGGAATCGGGATATATTTAAAGTAAAACCACTTCAGTGGGCTTATCTTCTCAGAATGTTATTTATATACCTACATAAGTTATAATGATTGATATAAAATGGCCTGTAAGACCTCAAAGGCCAAAGGGTAGGTTTTGTTATACCCAGAGCTGTCCAAAGGCATGAAATACAATACATCTGACTTCTTTGACGGGTGACCAATAAATCAAGTTATTTTAGTTCTGTTCTGAGTTTGACAAATAAAAATTCTAGAAATAAACTAGGGTAGGAATAGAGTTACCATCCGACCGGATTTGTCCGGACATGTCCGGACTTTGTCCGGCTCTTTAATTTGTCCGGATATTTGGCTTAGATGGAATACGAGTAATACAATTTATATAAGTAAATACAAGATTTTTGATATTTAAGAAGTATATTTTGTTTTTAGATGATTGAGAAGGTTACTCAGTCATCTAAAAACATAACACAAATATACTTCTTTATCAATCAACTTAAGGAGACCAAACAATTAATCTTGTATTGCAAATTTGCAATCAATCAACTACTTAGTTCAAACATAAAATATTTTCTTCAAAATAAAAATATGTTTCCGTAAAATAATCAAACTGAACGCTAGTTTCTGGTATAATTACTAATTTTTATTTCAACGCATTTTTTTTTTATCCCCGCACCCCGCTACCTCGATCCCCTCACGAGCGTCAACTATCATGCCTACCATACCATGAAATGTAACTAAGTGGGTAATGTTTGAATTTTAAGACTAAAATGTCCGGACTTTTATTGAAGTATACAATAAAATATACTATGAAATAAAATGTAGGTATGCCATTATAGAAGATTAAAAAAAATACACTTTAACGGGTTACTGCTTGAAACGTGTTATTATACTCTAGATGATTTTTTTAAAGACAAATTTCTCTAATCATATTATGCTGACATTTAATAATTTATATAATACTACAATACAACAATAAAAAAAAAATAAAAAAAAAAAAAAAATAAAAAAATAAAATATTACTATAATTTAAATTTATTTATTAAAAAAATAATAATAATATATTATTTTTTTAATAAATAAATTTAAATTTAATCAAATTTATTGTCAATTCCTTTTAATAGATTAGTATCTATTGAAAGGAATTGACAATAAATTTTGACATTTGAATTCTGACAAAATTTAATTTGTATGCATGCGTTAATACAATAAAATTAGGTACTGAAACACTTATAATATTATATTGTAATAAATTTATCATTGTAATTTAACAGTACCCATTTAATTGTTTTTAATCACATTAATCATTTGTATGTCAATATTGGCAAAGCATAGCGCACTACCAATTTTTACCTATGTTTTACAAATAAACAATTCTTGGACACCATGGCCCTAGTGTTTCAACCCCAAACGGTTCGAAAATATATAAAACTCCCATAATAAGATCAGTTACATTCCAACATGATACCACTTCGCCAGGTTTATCTTTCAATCCTGTTTATAGAATGTTTCAGCTAATCCGATGTAAATTGGTGTTTACAGGATAAGTGTCAGCCTGCTGTAATCTCGTGATGTGCGGCGCTCGTGAGTAAATGGATTATTTGAACGTTTTTAGCTACTTGTGTTTTTATTAAAATGTATGCTGTAAGATCCTCCGACAAAGATTAATCCAATAAGTTCCAAGCGGTAATTATAACGCCGACCTGAAGGTCATTTCTAGTAATTTAAAAAGTCGCAGTCTCATGTCGGCGATAAACAAAATAATGTCAAAAATTTAGGGAAATTAGATACCTTAGTATCCTTGCATTGTCAAAAAGGCATTTTTGACAAATTAAGAGCGAGATCAGACTGTGAATGTTGTTAAAAGTATGAGGATTGCACTTCACATCTCAACCGCAATCTGTCAAAAAATACTTCTAATTTTCCTACATTTTTAACTTCATTATCGCTGAAATAATATTGCGACTAGATTTCGAACGTTTTTAACTACGGGAATTGGCCTTCCGTTCTCTGCAATCATCTTTTAAAACCTTACCAAAATACTTCACAGCCATTATCACTTTCTTACCCTGCACACCACAAAACAACCGCACTCAAAATAATTTCCGCCACCAAACTAGCTACAGCGAACGCGATATCATTTCTCAAAGCATTAAAAGTTTCGCCCAGCATCTTGTAGTTACTACTGCTTACCCAACTTCCAAGTAACGAGCGTTAATGCTTCGGAGACAGTTTCTGAGTAGGCTAGGCATAAGTGGGTATTAGATGGTATTAAATGTTTTAGTGGCATCTAATGTGGTAAGCTGGTAAGAGTTTGCGCGTTAGAGCGTGGTAAGTTTTAGGTTATGTTTTTGTTGATTTTTAAAATTAGCACTAAGAAAGTGGGAGTGTTTTTGGGTGAGAGGGAGATTTAGGAGCTAAAATGAAAGTTTTGTTAAAATTTTACATAATTATAGTATAATCCATAGACGGAAGGGAGGCCTTTGCCCTGCAGTGGGACATAACAGGCTCATAATAAAAAAAAAATAGGATAATCACTTCAGAATCAAGTTAATAATGAATGTAAATGTTATATTTTAAAGTGAAGGCACGTGAATATATCCGTCAAAAGTTGGCTGTAACATACCAGCGCTAATTTGCTGGATTCGTTTTCTCCTCTACCGATCATTTTTCATTTCCCAGCTATTTATCCCGTATGTTGCATCTGCCATGTTTTGTCTCTGCATCACTCTAAGGTTGACTGGTAGAAAATGCCTCAGGTATTAAGTCCGCCTTTGTATAGTATTGTTTTTACTTGTGCATAAAGTTTTAATAAAAAATATTAAAAATTTTTATTATTTAATTCAAATTAATTTATTCTGAGATGTCGAGTTGGAAAGTGTGAGTTTTTTTGAGCTAAAAGGAGATGCATATGCTAATTATGAAGATTTTAGTAAAATTTGAACATATAGGAGAAGCACTTGTGAACTCTCCGGCCCTTATCCCATTTTATTTGGTGGTCGGTGCGACATATCTTGATCTTCCATACTTTACTGTTAGTCGTCATCTCGGTACTGACTCCCTTTGTAACCGTATAATTTTATACACAATACAGCAATTAATAGTGAAAACAGGCAAAACAGAATTGTACACACGCCAGCACATCAAGCTACCCGAAACTGACAAATTTTCCCGATCAACTTTGAACCTTATACTTTAGCGATAAACTTGAAAATCTATTAAATAAATTTGACAGATTGTAGTAGCTTGATGTGCTGGCGTCTGTACAAGCTATGAATAAAAAACGGAAGACATATGTTATGTTAAAATCAAATGAGAGATGTTACTCGTATGTTACAATCATAGCAGAGACGTTACAATCATAGCAATCAAATGAGAGATGTTACTCGTATGTTACAATCATAGCAGAGATGTTACAATGATAGCAATCAAATGAGAGATGTTACTCGTATGTTACAATCATAGCAGAGATGTTACAATCATAGCAATCAAATGATAGATGTTACTCGTATGTTACAATCATAACAGTTTCTGAGTAGGCTAGGCATAAGTGAGTACAAGATTGTATTGTTTTAGTGCCAGGTAATGTGGTAAGCTTTCACAAAGAGATAGGTTTGAGTGGAGTAGTGGTGGTCCAGTGTTGACAGCCGCGACTTACGAGGAGAAGCTCGTAGGTTCGAATCTAGACAGTCGCTTTACTTTGTGTAAATTATTTGATTGCCACAGCTCTCAAAGCGATAAAGGAAAACATCGTGAAGAAACCGGCATGTCCTAGAACCGAAAATTTGAAGACATGTGACATCTACGAACCCGCACTGGGCCCGCGTGGTGGATTACGGCCCACTCCCTCTGACCGAGAGGAGGCCTTTGGCCCAGCAGTAGGAACATTATAGGCTGATGTGTGAGATTATTTTGAGTTTTTGTTTGTTGATTTTTGAGCTGTAGAAGCTCGAAAATGGGAGTGTTCTTAAGTGAAAGGCAGATAAAGATGCTAATCATGAAGATTTTGCTAAAATTGAAAACAGAGTCGTTCATATTGATAAAGATTCAATTAATAAGTCAACTAAGAAAAACAAAAAAGGCAAAGGGAATCAAATTCTATGCAAAACCAAGTATACATCTACCATTTTTATCTTAACATTCCAGAATGAGCAATGTCGTAGAAAATATGAACTTGCATGCCATCATGTCTTATCTAAGACGCATTACATTTCAGGAAGCAATAGAACCAAAGGGGCAAGATATGAGAATACTCATGAAAGCTTCTGAATATTCAAAACATTTCCTTTAAGTAAGGTATTCTTATTTCCTGGCAAGACTTAAAGTAGGAGAAGACCAAAGAAATGATGGATAGACTTTGAATGATGATAATTATGGTGAGAAAAGGTTTTTTTTTTTGTGGATGCGAAATCATCAAATGACCCCTCCCGCTCTGGGTGGAGCAGAAGGGAGTGTCAGACTCTTACTGACTAAAACCCACCCGTGTTCCTTCCTTAGCCCTTTATGTTCTGGAGCAGAGGTAACACTTTCGAACAATCCCGCTGTAGAAAGCGGGTGACTACCGAGATGATGGCTAATAGAGAAGTCACATCATCTGCCTGCCTTTTCCCAACTATGTTGGGGTCGGCTTCCAGTCTAACCGGATGCAGCTGAATATCAGTATTTTACACGGAGCGACTGCCTATCTGACCTCCACAACCCAGTTACAGGGTAATACGATACCCCTTGGCAAGACTGGTTGTCAGACTTTCGGGCTTCTGACTACCCGTAACGACTGTCAAAGATTCACGAAAGACAGCCGGGATCAACGGCTTAACGTGCTTTCTGAGGCACGGAGGGATCTCTCTCGGTATGTAAAGATGGTCACCCATCCACAGACCAACCGCGGCAAGCGTAGCTTAACCTGATCGATTGACCTGTGCGGCTGTCATTATTTAGCCACGGGCCCCTCAGCCCTTAGCCCTCGGGCTAATAGAGAAGTATGGAAAAAAACATGTTGCGCCAACTGCAAATAAATTGGGATAAGGGCAGGTGAAAGATGATGATTTCCTATAAGTAAGTTTTTATTTACGACCAAAACAATACTAGTTAGGTACTAGAGTTGAAGAACAAAACGGTATAAAGTTATTTTCTGGCGTATTTAAAAAGCAATTAATCAAGAACGTACTTCCTTGCTGCAAATACGCTTAATCGACTCACTGTTGTTGCAAGCTGTATAGTTCCAAACTAGTTGGGCGCTATTTTATGTATAAACTATATTACTGTAAAGTTTCATCAAAATCCGTTCAGTAGTTTTTGCGTGAAAGAGTAACAAACATCCATCCATCCATCCTCACAATCTTTCGCGCTTTCGCATTTATAATATTACTAGCTGCGCCCCGCGGTTTCACCCGCGTAAGTTTTGATCCCGTGGGAATATTGGGATAAAAAGTATCCTATGTATTATTCTGATGTATAAACTATATTACTGTAAAGTTCATCAAAATCCGTTCAGTAGTTTTTGCGTGAAAGAGTAACAAACATCCATCCATCCATCCTCACAAACTTTCGCATTTATAATATTAGTAGAAAGTAGGATAGGATAGGATTAGTAGGATACAGAAACGTAAACAACAAGCTCTGTTTCAGCAAGACCTAAAGTAAGTTATTATAGTTAAAAATTAAGTCCATAAAAACTCTAAAAAGTAAAATGTTTAGTTAAGTATTTTCTTGCACCATACTATAAAATCTTTCTCAAACCAAGGCCACTCCCAAATCCCTTAACAAAACCAAGTCCATCAAAAAATATTTCAGAAAATCCACAATTATCCCCTTGAAGCGTTATAAGCCGTTGTGTTGGTACATCGAAACTCACTTTGGTTAACGAGGAAAGCGGTCCCGCACGTCCTTACCACTCAATTTGTACGTAGCATTATGATATCGGTGTTGGAAACTTATATCGTGTTACTACTTTCCTAGTTTCACTTTGAAAGGTTCTTGAGATATTTTAAGGACCGTGAAGGCGACCTTTTTTAGAGGTGCAAAGATTATTAAAATGTGGGTTTCTTTTAAATTGAAATGAATACACCTTTTTTAGTTTATATATAATATGTATTGTATTGTATGCACACATACAAACTTGGTATAATTATAGAAATATTTAATAAACTATTTCATTAGATACTCAATATGATAGTGGGGCCCGTGGCTAAATAATAACAGCCGCACAGGCCGATCGATCAGGTTAAGCTACGCTTGCCGCGGTTGGTTTGTGGATGGGTGACCATATTTACATTCCGTGACCCCTCCGTGCCTCGGAAAGCACGTTATTCCGTTGGTCCCGGCTGTCATTCGTGGATCTTTGACAGTCATTATGGGTAGTCAGAAGCCCGAAAGTCTGACAACCAGTCATAACAAGGAGTATCGTATTACCCATTAACTGGGTTGTGGAGGTCACATAGGCAGTCGCTCCATATAAAATACTGGTATTCAGCTGCATCCGGTTAGACTGGAAGCCGACCCCACCATAGTTAGGAAAAGGCTAGGCAGATGACTGAATAAGGTAGAGTAGAATACTCTTTATTATGTACACCATATAAATTACGGACATAAATATAGAAATTTTACAAAGGGTGATACAATGGGCGGTCTTATCGCTAAGAGCGATCTAATATAATAATCAATATAGAGATCTTGAACAACCTTTTGGATTTGAAGCTTGAAGAGAACTAACTTTGAAACTAGGCAATGCTCCAAACATCAAGTTACCATTCCGTTCTGTTAAAAAACCAGCACTTTTGACGTAACTGTCAAATGAGATACATTTAAACTTCAGACTGCATTGATACAAAAATCATTTGAGGCAAATCACATATTTTATATTTAGTATTTAAAATCACTACAAATCTTTTTTATACTTAGATGTCATGATAGAATGTTGAATATTTTATAGTTTCAAAATTTTTGTTATATAGGTAAGTCTTACATTTTTTCGGAATTGTAAAGGTTTTGCCTGCCGCTGCAGATTCTTTCGAATAGTTTTCAATCGGAAGTTAATCATGCCTATAAATTAGTAAATTGAGTGTTATGAAACAAATCGTTGAGCTGCACGATTACTGACAAACGCGTGCACTGACTGGACAGGTCCACTGTTTAAGTGAAGTTCTTTCCTCAAAAAAAACCATTTCAAACACCAATCTAGATGGTTATCACATAATCTGACCAAGATTAAGTCTGGACTTTAAAAGAGTCTGTGACCTCTGAGTTTGTTTCTTCTCAGAGTAGTCAGATAAGAAACGCAGACCTCATCTAGTTTTAAAATATGATTGACGTGCAAAAGTGTTTGTACAAACCTACTTACAGAAATAAAATCATTTAATGCTTTTGCTTCCACACAGGAGTGTGAAAATATCAGAACAAAATCGTTTATTTAACTCGAAAACTTTACCCAAACCTTTCTCTTTCTTTCTCAGACAGCTAATCACATTAAAGACAAAGGACCAACCCTCCACGAGTGCAACGCCCAGGGACGCATTTGTGGAAGGTTCGCGAACAAGTCACTCAATTTGCGGGAAATTTACTTCCTCTAGAGAACTCTTAAGATGCGGAAACTTATTAAAAGGTTCGCTGTGTTGGATTAGTCTTGTTTTTGTTAATGTTTGTAGGAAAGAAAGGTGGAGAACGTTGGAATGTAATTCGATTTCTTACAAGATACCGAATATGCTCCAAAGATACAGAATACACACGATCCGATTGGGAGCTATATTAAGATAAAGAACTCGTTATTTCGCAGATTGATCGATCTACGTATTTCTACAACGAAGTCTTTGCCGAACCACTCGAATTGTTTGACATCGATTTGCAGTTTTAGAAAATCAGATAGCAGTGTATTTGTAGAAGATGTAGAACGCATCACAAATGTAATTGCAAAATGTTAGAGTGGTGGTGAAATGAGTACCGAACATTGATATCCTAGGTTATGAACTGTCTTATTATCAGAGCAGGAATGATAATGCCAAATAATAGCATAGAAACTTCATCATCGCTTTCATTCGTCATCGCCAAACGGTTGGATGACTCTTTACGTGACAAAAAGAATCAGAATTGCTATCTAACGTGGTAATGCTGCCAGCCTTTTGGGTACTTATCCCAATGACAACAATGCGGACAAATTTTTTGATGCCCAATGAGCTTCTCCCTTCTCCTTTAATTTTTTATTATAAACTTGCACATAATATTAGTGTTTGCATATATTAGTGTTTGCTTGTATATTTTAATTAAGGCTTTTTTTTATATAAATAAACTTAAAAACTTAACAATAACTAATTAAAAATTTCAAGAAAAACCGCCGAGCTTCTAAAACAAGTATCACCCAACAGCAAGCTAATAATTCAAACACCTTGAACATGATTATGTAAGTACTAATGTAGTTTGTAGTTAGCATATAAAAAAAAAGAAAAGAAAAGATAAGAGATTGTGGAGTATGAGAAGAGAAAAAAATAAAGCCACTGGCTGCTAGAGAAAAAAAAACATAACCTGATTTCTTCTATGGAATTGATACTGGGTCCTTAATCCATATGTGCCTCTTAAATATATCCACTTGATCACGACAAGAAGATGAAAGACATGCCATCAACAGACGACAGAGTTTACCGTTTATCTTCAATAGAAATCTCATGTCAATTTATCAGTTGAAACTCAAAGCCTGAAATCTGTAGCTAAATATTTCGCTGTAACGCCTAACAAATAGCAGCCTATTATTACGAATTAGAAGCACGTGTATGTTGTACAAGGCAACGCCATGTTTAACGTGATTACTCCACGTTCCTCACAGCTGATTTTCTTGTTAATAACATTATCATTGCTGGAAACAATTATTATTACTGGTGTACACACCTGATGTTTAGAGGTATTTGGAGTGATAAAGTGGCAGTTTTCATGACCAATAATTTATTTATGAAAGTGTGTGTGTTTGCTAGCAAAACTATTGAACTGACTGACAAAACGCCTTGATATTTTGAAAGAAGTGGTGTTTAAGGGTAAGTATGTTTAATTCCTGAAGTTTAAAATCCTGGCTAAATTGGAAAGTGAAATTCCACTTCGTCGTTCCACTAGTCGAATTCCACTTTTTTTTTTGTCCCAAATACTCAGGAAATGTATTTGCCTTTACGATGTTAATAGGTATAAGAATACTTAAGAAATATGTACTAAACAAAATAGGAAATTGTCTACAATCTACAGTCTACTAGGTCTACAACGTTCTCACATTCAACAGGTCTGACCTATGGCTATAATTTCAGAATCGCACGATTTTTTTATTTTATTTGAACTCTTATCTTTTAAAGTTATCTTTAACATTGTAAAATTGAACTCCAGGTCCAGAGCCACAAGATATAAGCAGTGCTTTGTTTGTGGCTCACCGAAACCGTCACATTGTATTTTACTTTTTGATGAATATTTTTTTTATTATTAATTTGATCTGCCATTTATCAAACTTGACTACACCAAAGCTGCTCGTTAGTAGAAAAAAGCATGGCAGATTATTTCATAACCAGTGCTTTCAAAACGGTGAAGGAAAACATCGTGTGGAAACCGGCATGTCCTATAACCAAAAATTCGAAGACATGTGACATCTACCAACCCGCACTGGGCTCGCGTGGTGGATTATGACCCACTCCCTCTCACAAAGAGGAAGCCTGTGTCCTAGCAATGGGAACATTATAGGCTGAATATGCTATGACTGACAATGCTTCTATCATAATTAAGTTCCTCTATAAACTGTTTCACACATCACATTTGTGAACTAATTGGACACGATTTGTATCTGTTCTGATCCACAAGGTAGGAACTTGTGTTTGTCATATATTAGGCGTGATTTACTTCCACACTTTAGTAATTTGGGTATCATTTAATTGTCTAAACTAGACAGTGTGCCGCAGTTCAAATTGAACAATCCTATTAATAGTCCTGGATGTTCATAGGCGCTAAGACTTTTTAGTCATGATATATCAAAACTAAATAATTTCTGTTGATATTTTTAAAACATATTTGACGCGGATAAATGAAATTGATTACGAAAATCATCAAAATAATCTTAGCATTCTCAGCCTATAATGTTCCGCCACTGCTGAGATACAGGCATCCTCTCAGTGAAAGGGAGTGGGCCGTAATCCACCACTCGGAGCCAGTGCGGGTTGGTAGATATTACATGTCTTCGAATTTTTGTTTCTAGGACATGACGGTTTCCTCACGATGTTCTTCACCGTTTTGAGAGCAGTGGTGATGAAATAATTTATACAAAGTAAAGCGCTTGTCGGGGTTCAAACCTACTACTCGTAAGTCGTGGCTGTTACCACTTGGCCATCACTGCTCTCAAAATCTTAAATATTTTATTATTAAGAAAGAAAGAAAGAAAAAGTATTTATTGCGACTCGTACAGGAGGATCACAAACTAAACTAAACACAGTCTAAATACCAAATATATACACCAAATTATATAAAAAAATAATTTAAAAAAGTAACAAAAGAAAAATGAAACAGAAAGTTCTACACGAAGCCAAAAGGCTCCTATCTCAGCATGATGCTGCGATATTTAAAAATAAATTTCGCAGCGCTGGTATTCTGATAGGGCCCGCTCTGGTGTCACGGGCAGTTACAGAAATAAAAAAAGAAATAAAAATAAATAAATAACATAGATTACGTAAAATATTATCAAATAAAATATTTATTTTTAATCCGCGCCAGACGTAACCTCATTACTTGTCTATGCCTTGAGTGTCATTTCATAGACTATAGACATTAAATACCTATATTATTAAATAGTATTATTATTACTTATTTAGTTTAATTTAATTTAAGTGTTGACTTGAGTTATTATTATAACCTGGAACATACAAAAAATTATTATAAACTGGAAACAAACTAAAAAATCCTTCAAATCCCACTTTCCTCCACAATTTTGACACTAACACTTGTTGCAATCGGAAATACGGGACGCACTAACCACAGAAACTAATGACTTGCCCGTTCCAAGCTTTTATGGAGGGCAGTAGCTGGATCTAGATCCACCTTAAAACGGGTAAATAAAAGTCCAAATGCACATGTATGTATGGTCAAATCAAATGGAACGCTCGTGGTTTAAAACGAGTGGGTGCGCTGGAGAAAAGGTTTCGCCATTCAGTTTGAATGAGTGAACGGTATTGAACGAATTGGGTTTTTATTTCGTAATTTGTTCTAATGTTAAATTAAGGGAAAGCGTCAGTGTTGCCAGTGAAGTTCAAATTTTCTTCCGTTTTTTGCTCTTTGCAGGACACTCAAATTTTCAGTGATGAAACTGTTATCTCTTGAACGCGGCTTATATGTACTAATCGCGTTCAGATTCATTGGTGACATTCACGAGATCACTTTTTATGACTAGCTACGATTTTTGCTTTACTTCATTCAACACTGGAACAAATCTAGTTTCCTGGGTAAAACTCCTAAATACATTTTATCAGCAACTTTTTATAACTCATTCTCATTCAGTTGTAGGGAATCCGTATGCGCTGAGGCACTCTATTCCATTACGAAATAAGTAGAACTTTAGTGGGAATTGTGTTGGCACTGCGCGGAGTCACGTACTAAAATAACATGTGCCTCTGAATAGTGCATAAGTAGGTAGATCTGAATTCTGTTGGCTAGCTGGTATTAACTTTTTTATAACTTTGTTGGGGAAATATTACAAAAATATTCATGACCATTTGTTGAAATTGAAGGTTAAAAGTAGCGGTGTAGGTTTGGTTGGCACAGTGGTAAAGCGATACACTGCCCGCGTGTCACGGGTTCGATACCCGCACGGAACAAATATTTGTATGACCTACAAGTAGTTGTTCCGGATCTGGCTGTTTGTGTATGTGAGTTTAAATATTTGTAAGCCCACCCTCCCTAGTGTGGGACAACGTGTTAAAAAAAATAAAAAAGGTTGTTTATAGACTTCTTAGCGAATGACAAAATCGATTGTTGACAGGTTAAAAAATACTGAAAACCATTTTCCTTCTTCTTAGCTTGTCGATGGCAAAAATATAGTTTTTTTCTTAAATTTGTTTGGCTCAAAATTCAGCAACGCGGATACCGTTCACTGACGCAGTCATTAGGCCCTTACGTCTTCCATGAACCCCCACTTGTAGAAGTTGTCCTTGATGCAGCCTACTTGAGTACGAAGTCTATTTAAGTTTTTCCAAGTAGGGCGCGGTAACCCGGATGAGAGATTCTCTGATCGTTTAATAAAGACATCAGTAGGTAAACCTACAGATTAGGTAACTTAAATTGTTCTTTCCAAAGTTCATATCTTTCCGTGGACTGGTTGCCTTCGGCTATTGTCTCACGCACCCAAGAACATTTTTGCGGCTTTTAATCCTCTGTGGCACTGAATTAAAATTGTGCATTGAGTGGCGTGGGTCATCCTGTAGCTTCGCCCTCTCGATGCGGCTGGCTATGGTCCTGCGAATTTCTGGAGGTGCGATACCAGTCAGTGAATACAGCATTCGCAACGGGGTCGGCTTAGAGCCACCAGTAATACTCCGGCATGTCTCAATTAGAGCTGTTTCCACTAGCGTGGGCTGATCGGCTTCTTACTGGACAGGCATATTCGCCACCATTTTCCTGTCAACCCCTTCTAAAGGATTCAATATTCTTATTACGCTCAGTACTGCGCTCAGTGTGCTTGTATGTTTTGTAGTAATAATTGTTTTTTTTTGTTATGTATTTTCTGGTGTACAATAAAGTATATATAAATAAATAAATAAATACTGCAGTACTGTACCTAATGAAAAATATGTTACCAATAATAATATAATTATATTGTACTATCTTACTTTTAGTACTTTTGGACACGGCCCGCATTGTTAGGAATTTCCTCTCTCTGGAGTTCTGACTGCCGGTAGCTTGGACCCTGTTTCCGATACCGGTGGGCTACTATTTTTTTATGTTATAAAATGTTTTTTTAATGTTTTTGTTTATAAAAATATTTAGAAAATCTAATTTGTAAGTAGTAAGTATTGAAATGAAATAAAGGAGGTAATAATTTTAATATCAAGTTATATAGGTCGACTAACAATAAAAATCAGGCAAAAACAAACAAAAACATTCCCAAAAATGATGGAATAAAAAAATGCGTTGAACAAAGGAACACAATGAAAAAAAAGTAACAGTGTCCCACATTGTTGATGAATAAATCTCGAGGATTAGTAAGATCACAAGGAAAACAGTAAAAGTACATAAACGAAACAAATAGTTGCATAGGTACAGACGCCAGCACATCAAGCTACTACCTACAATCTGTCAAAATTCTTTAATAGATTTTCAGCTATTATCACTACGGCATCTGGTTTTAAGTTGATTCGGAAAATTTTAACAGTTTCGGGTAGCTTGATGTGCTGGCGTCAGTACATAGAACTTACAAAGTTTTTGTTTCTCGGCTACACATGTGTCTAGTACGCACGATGACATATTATCAAGCTACACATTTCCAGTATAAGCTGACTTCTCATCGTTCGAAAAGCAAGTACAATGCGAGGTCAGCTAAAGCTGGAAATTAGCGTGGTATGTCGTCGTGTGTAGGTACCTATACATACGCATTTCTTTTTTGTTTATTTGGGTCCGTGATTAGAGGTATACAGGTACATAAAGTGGCTATGTAGTTTAAGTTCACAAGGCGTTATTTTATTGGTCTACTTAAAGAGGATGGGCGAATAAAATGTTGTATTTATTTGTAACAGGTGATGTTTGAATTTCGGAAAGTCTAATTACGAGTATAACCTGCATGTGGTATGAGGTGGTTGAGGGATAAAATTAGGAGTATATAAAATTTTGGGACATCCAATTACTTCGACTAACAGAAGTTCGAAACATTGAGATTTTTATTGTAGTTTGGGGTCGTTTGTCGATTCCGGGAAGTAATGAACAAATGGTTACAGTGAAAGGAGACCTTTTTATAAAGCATCCTCAGGATATCCCGACTAAGCAGCCGACAACCTCCTTGGATAACCTGAGAGATGCTTTTAAAAAAATAAATAAAAAGGGTTAGGTAAATGAAAGTCAACCTTGGTTACCCAGAGAACTCTCTCAGAGAAATCTTCAAACGTAGACCCGAGGCACCCTACTGCTGCTAATAAAGATCATTTCCTTTAGAGCAGATATGTCGATGAAGATAGATAGTATTGCCTAAATACATGCTGAGCTGTAGGCCAATTCTCGTAATTTAAAACGTTCAAAATTTAGTCGCAGTCTCAACTCGACGACAAACAAATGTCATATACTTGTCAAAATGTAGGAAAATTTGAAGTATTTTTGACAGATTGAGACAGATCAGACTGCGAACGTTCTAAAAAATTACGAGAAATGCCCCTCTGGTCTCTCATTTGGTGCAACCTTGAGACGCACACCGCACTGTGTATTTTCGTTATTAATTTGATTTTAATTATTTGTCATGGTGTCACTTTTAATTCGATATGTATGTTTTTCTTTTTATTTTTATATCAACACCTTGTTTTATATTTAGGTAGTTGGTTATCATCTACTCGTAATTGTACTTTTGTGTGTTGTGCTGTCTTTTGTGTACGCTAAATATATGGTTTATCTTTATATCTATCTATACATATTACAAAAAAAAGTAGTGGCTGTTCATGTCTATTTGTGTGACCGCTCTTCTAAACTCTAAAATGGATGATTTGATGTGGTTTTCACCATCATTAAGACCATTTATTCCGAAGGGTTTATTTACAGTGTAGTAGATTTATATTTAACATAGATTTAGCACAGAAGTCTCGATATTTTGACATGTCCTCATTGCATCCATGCGAAGCTGAGGTGGTGCGCTAGTTGAAAATAAATAGCACTTAAAACAGCTGTCTCTGAGTTTAAAAAAATATATTCCAGAAACCAGTTGCATAACAGCATCCTTCATAAATTAAACATAAATAAGACTCAGATTTTAACATAACACCGACCCTCTAAATTATTCAAAAAAACAGTTAAACTATACTAACTTTTAAGCAACGCGTGCAGTCCATGTTTTTTTTTTGTTTTCTTTTTTTTGCTTCCGCTTTCGCACGCCGTTCCGCAGTTAATGAATGCAGGCAGAGACGGTATTTGTCAGATAGCTCGGAAAAATGATGCGAAAATTCGGGATTTTTTAAACGTAAATGTATTTTTTGCCAATAGAACCTATATAATATTATCAATGATCTCTCTGACTTGATTAGGTAATGCCTGGTCTACATTGGCTTCGTCTTCATCCTTTCATTGTTGCTGAGAATCCACATGATCTCAGCTATGTGGCTTTTTAGTTACTTTTACGTCATCGTTTCAGTCGGAAATCGTCTACTGCCGGACATAAGCCTCCCCGCACTTCGACCGGTTCTTTGAATCCCGCATCCAGCGGATTTCTGTGATTTTTTTTTATTGCTGAATGGGCCCGCTCTTGACCTCGATCACGTCTGATGGAAAGCGATGGATGAAGTCTATGATGGAACGAGCGTGCCCAGAAGATGCCTAAGGCACTTGAACTCCCACGCATCGACGAAACAAAACAGGCTACTTAACGCCGGACCCCGGTGGGAGGGTGGTCGCAAACCAGGCGGGTGTTAACCCTACCAGCGCAAGAGAAAAATTAGCCAGTCAAATAAGGTGTTGGGTGTGACTGTCCAGGATGCGCCGAGCGCTCGATTCAGTTGAGTAACTGGTGGAATAACTGCGCTGCACGAGAAGGCTTCTTCATGCATCTCAAAACTTGTACTTACTTGTACTTAAGCCTACTGGTCGGTAAGCTTCCACCGACGTCACAATGTACAATTTTTTTCTAGTTAACTGGTTCAGTCGCAAGCCAAATTGTTAGGCATAAAAACGATAATTTTTCCACGCCTGTAATCCTCGAAGTGTCAAGCAGTGGTGTACCTACAGATAGGTATGTTGAGCTCCCATATGTTAGGGGTGAACCTACTACCATCAACGCGGCACATATATCCAGGCTCCGAGCTGAATTCTTAGTGAAAAATCCAATAAAACTTCCAATGGGTAAAGACTATTTCGGAAAGGCAAAGAGAAAGTTAAAAACATAAGAACTTGGAAAGAAAGAACTGACATTCGTTGTAATCGTGTCTTGTGCGAGATATAAATAGCAACTGATAGTTAATGGCCTACATATTGCCAATGAGATAGAACTTATGCTAAGTAGTTGTCTTTGGTCGCTAGCGACGCGCTGATTTCACAACACGGCTCACGGCTCTTAGACAAAGCGGCTCACAAACGTACGTGTGATAGTGAAATCTTCAGCGATTCGTCGGCGACTAAATACGCTGCGTGGATAGCTAGCATTAAAGTAATTTTATCTACAATCATTTATGCTTTCAATTAGGCATTGGGCTAATTGTAACACTGTTCATGGACGTAGTTTGCCTGCTTGAAATCAAATCCTTGGTATTCAAGGACTTGATTTCAACTGCCCTCGTTCTGGTTACATATACAAATACAGGTTGACTGTTTGTAGGTCTTTCGTTTACAACGCTACGCGATTTTCTCACAGGTATGACCCTTTAGCCAACATCCTTGGGTATTTGACACCGGTCGGAGACACAAACACATATGTAAATAAAGTTTTGATTCTGTGAATTAGTTTAAAATCCCGCACTTTTGACATTTTTTTAATTATATTCTTACCAAATTTTTGCAATCTAAACAGAAAATGGCAGAAGTAAGTCGAAAAGTCAAAAAATACAACTTAGTCAAAAGGCAAAAACGGTTTGCATTGCAGCATCGCTAACAAGCTTTTCACTCGGTTCCAACTAGCGTCCATTTTTCACCCGCCCCAAAATCACGACACACGGAGAACAAGAAACACATCAATAACTCGTTGACGTTACCAAATTGTGACTTGTGTAACGGCTTTTTTTAAACACAAGCAAGGAGGGCGTTCTTTTTTTTATCTCCAGCCAACTACCATTAATCAGGCCGGTCTCTCTCGCGTGAAACTCGTTGGAAACAAGAAAAGTTTCCTTTCACTCGAATTAAAATCTTCAACGGAATGACTCAGTGTTTTTTTTTTAGTTCTTGTTTTAAATTCAGACGACAGTTTGATAAACTGCACTTTGTTTCAATTTACACTAATTGGATTGGTGATTTGTAAGGTATCGGCGGCGGTTATTGGAAACTAGTCCTGGTCTATCTCTTTTTTTCTGTAAACTTGTTTGATGAAAGCTGGACAAATGTTTTGGTCGAAAATTATCCCGTCAGTTTATCTTACAATGTGGAAGAGTCGTTTTTAACCAAATGTGATGACTTTTTCGCAAATAACTTTGAATAGTTAAAGAGGTTTTAAAAATTCGAAGTGCTAGGGCATGTGGGGTATCATTTATGAAAGAGCGCTGTTTGTACATCCTCAGACATTTTTTCCTTTTTTTAGGCTGCATAGTTTTCGATTTTTGATGAAAAATGTAAAAAAAAAAACATCGTATCGAAGTTTGCATGGAGAAAAATAACATTATGTCTCTAAATAGCACACTTTTTCAGAAAACATCAACAAAAATTACATTAGTTCCACTATCGGTCAAGAGATGGCGTTGACCTAAAACTGCAATATTCTACAGTGTTCAAATTCTCTGAGGAATATAGGCCTCGTTAATGAAAATTTAAATACATAATGATGGTACGGAACCGTCGGTGCGCAAGTCCGACTCGCTTTTAACCGGTTTTTTTACATTGTTCTCACATAAAGAAGCAACAAGAATAATGTACCCAGGATTTTGTAGAGTTTCTTGCCGGTTCTTCTCCATAGAGATCTACGTTTTGGAATTGGCAACTTCAACTTTCTGATTAACTGACCGACTATTTAATTTTGACAATTCAAAAGTGGAAATGTTTTAATTGAAATAAATGGTTTGAGTTTGAGTTTGGGTAGTGTTATTGGATTTTTTCACCAGTAGAATAGAATTTCTCAGTAGCAGTCTGGAGCCTGTTACATGTGACTTAAATTTAATATAACAAGCGAAATATAGGTGTTACTATAAATACATCTCTGTTTAACCCTTTGGGGATTTCAGGTGTGGCGTTATATTTATGCTGTTATAGAATGTTGGCCAATCTTGGGTTATGATAATATTTCACCTAGATACCAATATTATTGTTACCGCTTACATATTTAAGCACGGAATTATAACTAACCAAAACTTACATAACCTAAATATTAAACAGACTCCCAAAATAACATTCTGTGTACTAAAATACAGCCTAAAGTTGACTCTTTAGTGTGCATTCACGTCACAAAATATGAACGTCAGCAGTTTGCCGAAAATATGCAAACGGGCTGTTGCCTAAACCGCGTTAACATTTAACATACATTAACTGGGTACTTATTATTATAAACGGGGTTGAGAATTTTGTAAAACACTGTTTAATATTTTAACGAAATGAACATTTTATGAAGCAAAATTTCTGTATCATGTGGTGTGTAAGTGTGGGTTTTTGGATTTGATCTTAAGGTCATATAGCATAGCATAACGTCAGCGCCGGCTGTCGCTGAAAACCAGCATTGGGGCTGCATCGGGTCGCAGTATAATGCTGAGCGATAGCCGTTTCGCGTGGATGTGACGCATGTTTCCCTCTACCTTTTATTTATTTTATATTTTGTTTATGTTCTTTTATGTGTCATGTTCACCGCAAATAAACGTGGGTTGATAGATCTGATGCCACATGTCTTCGATTTTTTTGTTGTAAGACATGCCGGTTTCGTCACGATGTTTTCCTTCACCGTTTTTAGAGCAGTGGTGATGAAATAATTAACACAAAGCAAATCGCCTGCCTGCGTTCAAAACCACGACCTAAAACTCTTATGTCGCGGCCATTATCACGGGCCCATAACTGCTCCTAAGGCCGCTATCCCACTGGCGTTTTACGAGCGTCGGCGTCTCTCGAACGTCTGCGCAGCATCAACGTTGCGCAGACGCGACGTTGACGTCGCGTCGTCGCGTGACAAGCATTAACGTACGCTGAACGCGACGTCAACGACGCGTCTGCGTAACGTTGACGTCGCGTTTGTTGGCAAAAGTATCATGTGCACGACGTTAACGTCGCGTTCAGCGGACGTTAATGCTTGTCACGCGCAGACGTGACGTTGACGTCAACGCTCGTAAGACGCCATCAGTGGGATAGCGGCCTAAGATCACGCAAAGTATTATTCGGCTTTTCCATAATTCAATCTCTCAGAGTCATAGTGTGCAAGTCTGATGGATTCCGCCTTTATGTACCTCGCAGCTCTATAATTACTAGATACTATTTCAGGTGAATGCGCAGTGGTAGACCGCGAAATTCAAAATTTCTTAACTTTTTTGCAAATTGCAGGTCAGTGTCAGGTTGTATCTTGATCAAAATTTGATTCGCGGCTATAACAGGTACGTATTACAGAATCATAATCATTAGAATCAATAATTCATCTTTTTTAAGTCAGATTTGTACCATAAGCACTTTTCCTTATGAGATTTGTTCTTATGGTATAAATCTAACTTGGACCGCACTGGGTCCGTGTAGTGGATTATGAGTCAGACCCTCTCACAGAGAGGAGGCTTGTGACCGTTGTAAGCTGATTATGCTATCAAACATTAACTAAAACTAAAATTACGCCGTTTTAATCATACTCCGTTTCTACTGCTCTCGTTTCGACACGAGTGGTATAAGAATAGCTTTACAACTTGGTAAAGAGATTAGTTAACTAGATTAGTAGCGGAACTGACTGAGTGCTCAGGATGCGCCGGATCGCATCAACCGTAGGAGCTAACTGCAGTGCTGATTTATTTTCTACTAATGATAGTATAGTAGTAGTAGTGGCTGTTGATATAGTGGTGAGATTCTGATCTTGGTAAACTGAAAGGTTTTAGAAGTATGAGGAACAGATTGTAAAATTTATTCATCCTCCATAGAAAAGGGAGGATCTTCCGATCAGACGCTTGTCATGTCTTGTGGGCTACTTCCCGACAATTGATGTTGCGGTAACTAAATTAGCGAGTGAAACTCCGCAGACGTGATGGGTATCGATATTAACATGAAAAAATAATAAAAAAATTAAATTGTTTTCTCATCACGTCTGCTGAGTATTGTTAGCTAAATTAATTTGACCCTGTATATGTTGGTTACACGGTAAACTCTGCTTGCGCGATGCAGGATTTTGCGTGACGTTGCAGTATGTTGCGTAGTTCGCTTGTGGCAATGTAGATGCCGCCACAAGGTTAAGCTGCGTTTGCTGCGGTCAGAAAGTTAATAAGTCACCATTCTAGATAGGTACTTCTAGTCCTTTATTATTTTATAGTCAGTCTATTTCTCAATCTTCACAGTGTTTGCGAAGTTTTCAGACAAGAATATTTCAGTAAAAAATGTCTATACCTACCTGTGTCGATCCCTTTAGAGATTTAAGCGTGAAGTATACCGTAAAGATCCTCACAACCACACAACACATAATTACTCATTACACAACAAAACGCGTACAAAATTAAGCCTTATTAGGACAAATTACGGTAATTCTTAAAGATAATTATAACGAAACAATTTGAACAATTGGTACAGCAAGTACAATCCGTCACTCAGGTTTATATATAATGTATAACTGACGTGTATATTGTGTATAATGGTACAAATGACGTGTTTAATGTATTTAGTCTTCCGTACAAAAGGATGGCTGCATCCTTTGTTTTTGAGTACACGTGCGGACGTTGGAAATGGGACACTGTTCGTAACCATTGTTTAGATGCTGTTTTGTTTTCACATTTGGTATGAATTTGTGTTTCTAGCAGATTTTTTTGTTTGGAGGTGGAGTGTGGTTATTGTAGATTTGTAGTGTTATTTATGAAGAACTAGCAGCGCCCCGCGGTTTCACCGGCATAAGTGTCGATCCCGTGGGAATATCGGGATAAAAAGTATCCTTGTGTTATTATGATGTATAAGCTATATTAGTGTAAAGTTTCATAAAAATCTGTTCAGTAGTTTTTGCGTGAAAGAGTAACAAACATCCACCCATCCTCACAAACTCGCATTTATAATATTATAGTAGGATAAACGATCACTGATTTTTTTGATGGAAACAAAGGTTAATTGAATTTAAAAAAAATCAGTATTTGCGTCCTTTAAAATACTAATGAACCGCGGAAATTTATTAATACTAAAATAAAAATTTGGAATGAAATTTAATTACTTATTACACATTACTATATATTAAAAAAAACGAAGCACAACAAATTATCAGCAAAAAAATATGAACAAATTACCTTTAAATCCTTATACATTCGTATATTTATACAGGTAATATTTTTTTAATTTAAATTAAAAAAAATATTGTAAAGGTGATGACATAATAAAGCATTTTCTTTAAAGTAATGAGCACGTTTTCGTAATGACGAAGAGAAAAAATATACAATAAATTACCAACTCCAAATTAAAAAACTACGTAATTGAAGCAATTTCTCATAACTCCATTAACATCATTAATACTACTTAAAAATTTTGAAGGGAGCGCGTAAAAGTTCTAAATAAGGAAAATAATTCAGGAAATTTATGAGTGTCATTTATAAAGACTGCTTGTAAGATATGCAAGATGTACGCTGTTGTTAACTGAACATGCGTTTATTTTTTCTTAAAAAAAAAAAACAAGTAAACTCCCACACAATGGGTTCCGTACTTTCGTACAATTATTTTATAGTTACACACTTTGTGAAAATTACAACTGCCTATATTTTCCGGTTCATGAGATACAGTTCGCAGACAGAAATACGGATGGACAGCGGAGGCATAGGGTCTCGTTGGGACCCTTCGGGTATGAAATCCTAAAAGAACAACCATACCAAATACAAACTGTGTTAAGTCATGGGTGTCCTACAAGGGCCTTGAGCCCATGACTCAAACTCGCAAACTCGCGTTGATTTCGCGCGGTTTTGTTCATTGTGACATAGAGAATTACGGCCCTGTTCTATAGTCTACTACATGATTCCACAAAATTACATTAATTCGTTCATTCACTCGTTCTATAATTTTAATATCCGAATTCGCATAGAGGTTTCTTAGTGAAGAGAGGTTTTAATAGTAATAATGTATTTAAGTCAAACACAGTGATCCATATTTATATTTATGTTAGTATATTAAATTTTTTTTTAGTAACCAATGATTAAAATACATGCCACAATAATACTCTTTTAACTAAATTTAATAATTGAAATACATAAAATCAAATATTAAAATAAATTCATCAAAATAAAATCGTAAAACATCTTTAAATTTGCAAACATCTTTTATAACATTTACATCTTTAAATTAATTAAAATCAATAAATTCTTTAAGTTCATAAAACAATCAAATAAATAAAAATTTAAATCATCATCATTTCATTTACTCAATCACTGTCGACTGAATCATAACTTCCACGCGGGCAATTATATGCAAATGAGAAACAACCCAATTTGAAAAACACAGAATCTAGGGGTTTATTTATAAACGTTGTTTAAAGTTAAGTAATTACTAACGACTGTTTAACCAAACATTTTTAACGTTTAAATCTCTCTTAATTTTAAGTAATGTTTATAAATAAATGGACCAATGTCCCCAAGTGCAATGGTATAAGCAAATAGCGTGTATTCACTCACTGCGACCGCACAATGTCTAACCCAGCGTTAACCTACACCGAAATGTATTCGTTATGACTCGCCAAACTGTAACGCTTGTAACAAAATTGAGGACGTACAACATTTGCAGATGGATTGTGTAAAAAACAAGAAAGAAAGAGAAGAATTGGAAAGAGAGCATGCATGGAACAGATTCGATATAGGATTAGTTCAGACAATTTTGTGACGCCCTAAATCGGATCTAGCAAAACAATTTTGTAGTTTAGTATTAGTGAACCCCGAATTTTCTTAGATTTTATTTTTTCTATTATTTTTTTATTAGTTTTTGTATAGTGCTTATGATATTGTTTTAAGATACAATGGGGTTGACGTATCCTTGTGGATAAATACCCCAAAGATAATAAAGAATTTAAAAAAAATACTGTAATGATACTTACAAATACAGATGTTATGTAGGTAATTTGTTTTCCTACATATTCCATAAACAACGATAAACACTTTTTATACTCCTGAACAAATAAGAATTATTTATTCAGGAGTGTAAAAAGTGTTTATCATTGTTTATGTTTCTGAATTATTCAGAATGGAGGATTTAAATCTTTAATACTCCCTACAAATACCAGTAATAATATTTAGGTAAAAGTTAGGATCAAATAGATTCTCTCAGCCGGTGTTATATATACATTTGTAAAAATTTGATGCAAGATTTCTCTCAAATTTTTTTAATATTGAGAGAAATATTTTCTTAAAATTTAATATTTTGTCATATATTATTATTAATCAATAAATTAACTTAGTCTATCGCAGTCCCCTGCTGGACATAAGCCTCTCTTCTCTCAGAACACCCTGTCCTCCGCCTTACGCATCCAGTCTGTCCCAGCCGCATTTTTGATGTCGTCTGTCCATCTAGCTGGTCGAAGTTATATATTTTTTTTTATTAGTGTTTGGGCTTTTAGTATCCCACTGCTGGTCAAAGACCTCCTTACTTTCTTTTTTTCTGGCTTTGACCAAAAAATAAGCAGGCTTTCTGGTCACGTTAAGAGTCGACCAACCGCTCGGCGATATCTTGAAAAATTAATTGGGTACTCGGACCCTATGGCCCTAGTGTTACCAAAATTAAAACAACTATATTTTACTTATCTATTTATTTAACATTTAAAACACAACATATTTGATCTCTAGCGCAATCAGTTGCCTCTCCAATTTTTAACGGTGGTGGACATTTGAAATTCCTTGGTGAAAGGCACTCACCGCCTTTCGACTTGCATTTTGTATGCACTTTTGCTGAAACAAATTTGTTTTATTAGGTATTTTAGGTAAAAGCAAGGGAGGCAATTCCCGTATTTTAAAGATCAATAAATCAATCTAATCTGTCTCAATCTGACAAAAATTTTCTTAACAAGTGGAGAGGGACCGGTTCCACTGTGTCCTCAGAAGCTTCAGTATATAGACACAAAGGACTGATGCAGATAATTGAAGAGTAAAAAGTTTCGGTTCTTTGAAAAATACTGATTTCTCCCACAATCGCCATAACTACTTAAACAATTATACAAATATTTTATTATAATTTTAACATACAATTCTAATTTTGGTGTTCAGTGATGTGCTTAAATTCCGGGACGTTGTATAATTAACCTGTGCCATAAGGAAACTAAATTAGTTTAGTTTTCTTTTCTTAGTTTAGACATTCACCTTTTTTATGAAAATAACATGGATGAAATAACGTCTTCCCATCTACATCGTCGGTGAGTGCTCGTATTTTTGATTTAGTAGGTACGTTCCATCTACACAAAACAAAAAAAAAAAAAGTGACAATCTTTGAAATATGATTTGCGATCGAAAAGAATATGGCTTCACAGAATTATAATCATTAAAATCATCAATACAACCCTCTAAGTTCTTATAACCCTATCGAATGAATATTTCATGGAAATATCATACGTCGGTCGCCAATCATATTTTGTTCAAACGTAAGGAAATTTGAATTTTGCGGGCTACCCTGGCGCTTCCATCTTTAAGGTTATGGATGTATATTTCAGTTTTATCTATGGGATAGCAACGTATCTGTCATGCCTTAGCATTGCAGATAGCCAGATTATATCAGGAGCTTGCTTGCCATCCAATACCTAACATAAAAGAGATCAAGAACTTACATGGTCTACAGCACTCAATGCCAAGATCTTGCTGAACTGGACACAGGCCTTTTGCACCCACTTTCGTACCTATAGGGCAGGCAACTGATCTTGCGCAGGTACCACCAACAACCATACAGGGTAGCTCGAAGAATGGTGCGTTTCCAGCTGAAAGTAATGTTTGGAATAGAAAAGGTCTAGACATCGGAAGTGCGACTGCCAAATGATCCTAGTTTCAGTCCCCGGATCGGGTAACCGTACTATAGAGCTAAATAAGTTATTTTTAGTAGGGGTCTAGGGTCTAGATTTGTGCCAGACTTACATATAAGCTCACCTATTATAATTCTATTCAAACTCGAGTCACTGCGCAGTAACAAATTCACCCGTCAGCGGGGGTGAGGGGCGAGGTACTGCGCAGCGAGGAGGGCGTTTTAGAGCCACTTTAAAGTTCGGAACAGGCTTTACATGGGATTCACATCTAACTGGTAGAATAGGAGTGAACTTCTCAACATTTGTTTTTACTCTTTCTGGGAATATAAGCATCATAATAAATGATGTAATGTTTCTTAT
The DNA here is from genome assembly GCA_949316385.1 of Globia sparganii. NCBI lineage: Eukaryota > Metazoa > Arthropoda > Insecta > Lepidoptera > Noctuidae > Globia > Globia sparganii. The sequence goes on along the minus strand of OX438655.1, from coordinate 3,078,838 downwards.
TTATTAATTTTCCCAACAAAGTCTTTGAAACTGCACAAACATACAAACAAATACTTCTACTATAACAATAGCAATTATTTGCAATCCATGTATAAAAAATATTTCTACTCCATTATGGATTTTGAACCGATGCATTGTTTAACTGACCTAGAATTCAGTAACGGTGTGCAATGTTTAATAACATCAACCTTTGTTCACGAAGATAAGCTCCACATGACATTACGTAATAAAACAATATAAAGATAAGTTTGTACATAATCATTTATATTCATAAACAGGGCACACCCATATGAGATACAGTGGCCCCGATTCTGTTGTTCACAAATTAACTAAATTTAAGTTCAGTGCATCTTTTTCTCAGTCAGCGCCTGACGTAAATTGACGTATTTTTAGTAGCCAATTTTTTAATCAAGTCTAAACTTGTCTATGGATTGTCTAATTTGACGGGACTAAACTAATATTTGGACGTAGTTATGCAAAAAGGATCCAACCCACAACATGACCGAAAATGAGTTAAGTATACCAAACTGCTCGTCAAGGTCTATATTTTCGATTAGCAAAAACAATCCAAGTAAAATACGAATTTTCAATGTCAAAATATTCGTATTTTACTTGGATTGTTTTTGATAATCGAAAATATAGACCTTGACAAGCAGTTTGATTTACTTAACTCATTTTCGATCATGTTGTGGGTTGGATCCTTTTTGCATAACTACGTCCATTTATCTTCTGTCCTTTTCATATTGAAATAGAAAGAAAAAGATGCACTGAACTTAAATTTAGTTTAAGTTTGTGAACAACAGAATTGGGACCAATGGCTGTGAAGTCGTATGAGGATCAGATTCCGAAGCACCAGGCTGTGGGTTCCAAACCTAGTTAGTGACCATTATGGCGATTACAATGAAAACTGAAATTGATCTGACCTTTCACATTTTAGTATTGATTTTAAACTGAATATCGGCCAAATAAGCGTTATTTGAACACTTTGCTGCTTCAATCACAATTTATTTTTTTAATTTTTTTAGCCTATGTTCTCCCAATGCAGAGGCCTCCGTTTCCACTCCCCTCTGTCTTGAGCTACTGTGGACCAATCCCGTATCTCAATCAAGCAAGAACAAAAAAATTATAATTTAAAAAACTTACAATAAGCAGGGTCTACCTCAAATTGTTCACTCACAGCCGCTGAACTCAATACGACATTCAAAGCGACCATCAAAAATAATATTCTGAAGAACATTTTTACTATACAACCACTCCGATCTAAGTTTCTAAGCCGACTGATTAAGGCAGTATCTTTACCTTCGATTTAAGTTACATGCTACGTAATCATTCATAAGTGCAATGATAATGGATAATGGTGTGACGTATCCTGTGTATACCGGAAACCCAAATGTGTCATTATGTAAAGGATGTTTGATCGAGTTCCATAACATTTTTTTAGGTCAGACAATAATGTGAAATTACTATCTTAGAAACGGATGTCTACAATTTAATGTGCCCTTTGTAGCATTGTACCTATCAATAATTTCGTAGACTATTGTTAGGTCTATTAATTAGTTCTTAAAATAATCCTCATGTATTGTTGAAGCATTTTTAAGGGCCTATACTACCTCAAATGGCTTAGCATGATCCTCCGTTATGTCGAAAATGCTGCAGCATTAATTTTGAAATAAATATATGGTAAAGTTGAGGATTAATGTTAGGTCTTATGTTAGACGAAAACACGATTTCATAAAATTTTCTCGATAGAAAAAAATTCCAAAGTTACCTCCAAACCGAACAATAAACCACTGGTATTCAAAAAATACTTCAAATTAGATCATGAAACTTTGTATGCTGACCGAACTAACTATAAAGCAGGTCTTATGTTATTTATTTTTTTTAAATTACCATTATTTTCACCGTAAAAAGCAAATACCTAAACTATTGGCGCTGCCTGCCGCCTAGCACCGCACTCTGTCTCGCTCTCACTCAGTCCGCGAGCAGTATCGTGCGAGCGAGATAAAGAGTGAATTTTAGTTGAGGTAGTGTAGGCTCTTAAGGGAAAAGGCTCTCAGCAGCAGTCGTAAATAAATTGGAAACTATAGTTTTGTATAATTTAGAAGCATTTTTTAAATTTTGTAAATGTAAGAACCATGGATCCGTTAATTATATTTTTTATATTGACTTGAAAGAGCATGGCAGTTGAGAATGTTTCATGCTCACTTAAATGTCTCACTGATGTTGGCGCGTGTGTCGGATCATTCGGTTCCCTACAAAATGGTTGAGCTGGATGGTGCTGATCCATGCGTCATGTTCGTGAACGGGCGCTGTCGTTTGAAACTGGCCAACTCTTAGCTGCCAGGGCTTCTTTTCAATCTTATACCTGTTTTGAATTGTTTCTTCATAACATTGTTCTCACATATAGAAACAACAAGAATAATGTACTCAGGATTTTGTAATATCTTGGTTTAACAGAGTGTCCTTGGAGTTTCTTGCCCGTTCTTCTTCAAGAGATCTACGTTTTGGAATGGGCAACTAGCATCGACTTTCTGACTAACTGACCGACTAGTTAATTTTGACAATTCAAAAGTGCCTGTAAATGGATTAGGTAATTGAAATAAATGCTTTGAGTTTGAGTTGAGTGGAAAAAAAACCGCGGAATCAGTCTTTTAAGTGTTGCCTAGCAACTAAATATACATCGTCCCGCATCTTCGTTCTACGAACATATTTCAATTTCATTAAAAACAATTTTCTGAAAAAACTGTAACGCAGGGATCGTCATTTGCCAGGGTCAGAGGATCATAACATCACATGAATGGAATTAAAACGAATAGTGTGCAAAAGGTAGGTGAATTGAACGAAAGAGAGAGAGAGAGCCCTATGTTGGCCAGCGGCGCAGATGGTAGTTTTCAAATTACGAACTATTTTATTTTGTTATATTTTTTATGATTTCTAACCACTATTTTATATATACACGAGTAGGGCTTGTCTGTTAAGAGAAAGCTACCATTGTAGCGGAACGTTGTATGTGAAGGTTTTAATAGTCTTCTTTATTTTCTTCTAAATACATATTTCACAAATTTTCTATCTTCTTGACAGTAGGTATTACTACATGATATTGATCCTCCTGGAACGTGCCAAATGCCTTGTGCCTTGCTTCAAAGATACTCCTCGAGGGATGTAATACTGACGATATAGCCGTTTGGTTTCAGTCCATAGGAGTGAACTCCCAGATAAAATGTCCGTAAATTCTATTCACAATCAGTTGTATAAAATAGCAAATCGGCGTAGCGTGTCAATTTGATAAAGAATTTAGTTCCTTAATTGGACAAAAAAGTCCAATAGCTTGATCAAATTTTGTTTTTTTGTTAGGACTAGAATTTCCTTACTCATCCCCAAAAATAAACTAAAAACTTGCTTTGCCAAATAAGCAACTCTACTTGAAACGCCATTAAGTAATTCCCAGAGGTTGTATAAAACGATGACTTAGGGGTTCATTCTCTCTAATAGAGTTGCTGACTAATCCTGACCCACATTTATCCAATAGCCTTTACATCTTAGCAGGCGATTTAAACGTTGTCCGAAAGACTCCTTACGTAGGTACCACGTTGACAAAATGCATAGCTTAGTTGTGTTGTAAGGTGAAATTAGTCAAACGTGATTTCCAGAAACTTTGCCCTTCAATCGATGGGATGTTTTACTTTGTTAACTTATACTTTTTCTTTCTTTGTTTTTTGATGGTTGTGTGTTGTGTTAAGAAGTGGATCTCCTTGAAGTATTTAGTGATTCTCAATAAAAGTTGTCAAATGATATACAATGTGTTAATGAAATAACCCAAAACCTGAAACTAGTTTGTTTAGAATCGGCAGCAAAATCGAATACAATAATTTTTAATATGGGTTATTTTTTTTACAAAAAATAATTATTTGTCATGCCGTGTCTAATATTTTTAAACGACGCTGTACGCTACTGTCCAACGCAATGAAAACAAACAGCGCGGGCGAGTGTGAGAAGAGGGGGTGCTAGAGCTGGCGCCAAGGCCGGGAAGCGCGCCGGCGGCGATAGAGCTACGAATCTGTAAGACAACAACATTTACAAATATCTTTTACTATAATTTTTGAAAATAAATAATTATATGTCATATCAATTTAGTAATATAAAAATCGGTTGGGGTGTCCGAGGTTTTGGGTTATTTCATTAACACTTTGTATATACCTACTAGTTTTCCAAAGAATGATTGGGTCTCTAGAAAAATAAAAAAGTAAGCAACATTGGTTTGTTAAATACTCGTCTATTTTGGTTATTAATAAAGGTCCTGTTTTGTATAATGTTGAAGTATTTTATATTCAAAGAGACTTAACAGATATACGTAGTATTTATTATTGAATAAAATAAAACCTCTTTGTATAAAGTTTTATTAATTACATAAATATCCTATAACATGTAATAAAACGTTAAAACAGTAAAAAAAAACTTGTATAATTTCGAACGATTACTATTTGATAAAGAAATAAATGGGAGTTGTTTGTTGCTTTTAATACTTCCAATTGCCACCCCTGAGCAAAGCCTTAACGTAAATAAAAACCAATTTTATTGCAATTTACAACTCATTTCACAAATTCTCATATCACTTTTGAATGATACAAATTGATATCGAAATTCCATTTTGCGGCGACACAAAAATGTAACGTTTTCCAAAAGATAATAATAGCATTTCCACATTCAGTATTTACATTATATTAAGTATGTGTTCGATTGCATTTAGTTGTACGGGCAGGAAAATCAATTGTATAATAAATTAACACACTACGACAATTTCTCATGTCATGCCATTTCATAAAACTGTCAAAGAGTGACAGTTGTGATTTGAATAATAAACGGATAGTTTATGTTGATAAACAATTAAATGCCCAACCCTGAAAATGGCCTAGAAGCATATTAGAAAGAAAATAAGAATATACGTTTATTTGCGGTGAACATGACGCAAAAAAGATCATAAACACAAAAAATAAAATTAAAAAAGGTCACACACGCGTCACATCCACGCAAAATGGCTATCACTCAGCATTATGCTGCGACCCTATGCAAGACAGAGCCTCAGCGCTGGCTTTTAGCGACAGCCGGCGCTGATGTGATGACGTCAGCAAACAATTATTAGTACAGTGTACCGGAACAGTGTACTAGTATAGGATCATCATTATCATTTCAGCCAAAAGACGTCCACAGCTGGACATAGGCCTCCCCCAAGCACCTCAACTTCGACCGGTTTTGTGCTTCTCGCATCAATTTTAAACTTAGTTTGGCAGCAGATGTTAGTTCAGACACAATTAATTAACTCGAGCATAATAATTACTATAAGTAGCTAAGACAAATTCCCGGCATGTCCTAGAACCAAAAATTCGAAGACATGTGACATCTGAATCTGAATTTGAATCTACCAACCCGCACTGGGCCCGCGTGGTGGATTACGGCCCACTCCCTCTCTTAGAGAGGAAGCCTCTGTCCCAGTATTGGGAATATTATAGGGTGATTATGTTATATATGATTATGTTATGATGGCTCGCAGGTTTGCACGTTGTTCGACAGAGGTCAAAATTACACTTTTTAGGTCTTATTGTACTTCTTTCTATACGTGCAGCCTGTGGGCCAACTATACTCAAAAGTCTTACAGTGCCCTCCGAGTCCAATTTAATAATGCGTTCAGGGTGCTGATGGGGCTGCGGCGATTCTGTAGTGCATCAGGGATGTTTGCTGTACATCGCGTAGACTGCTTTTACGCTACGATGCGTAAAAGATGCGCATCCCTGGTGCGTAGAGTTCGCGGCAGCGCCAACAGCATCCTTAGCATGATCGCTAGTCGGCTGGACTGCAGTTATATCAATAATTGCTGCGCCATTTCTCATGGAATGGCGCAGTAGTGACTGTTGAGTTTTACTTTCTGTGGTCTTTCTGTCTGTCTATACATATATTTTGCTGTGGGTAGTTTTAAGTTTACTAACACTAGTCTATAAGAACGTTGTTACTAACAAAATGGACTCCATGGTCTGAAATAAAGTATTATTATTATTATTATTATTATAGGCTGATTATGTAAGACAAATCGTGTAACTTGTTTATTCTTTTAATCTAATATATATTATTATACTAGCTGCGCCCCGCGGTTTCACCCGCGTCAGTTTTGATCCCGTGGGAATATCGGGATAAAAAGTATCCTATGTGTTATTCTGATGTATAAACTATATTACTGTTAAGTTTCATCAAAATCCGTTCAGTAGTTTTTGCGTGAAAGAGTAACAAACATCCGTCCATCCTCACAAACTTTCGCATTTATAATATTAATAGGATTATTATCCAATGGGTTACTGCGGCTTTCACAAGGTCGTCGATCTACCTTGTGGGAGGCCTTCCAAGGCAATGTCTTCTGCTACGCGGTCGGCACTCCAGAACTTTTCGACCCGATTGGCCATCTGTTCTGTGAGCAATCTGCCCACTATTACTTAAATTGGGCAATTCTTCAACCTATGTCAGTTACCTTGGTTCTCCTGCGGATGACGCTGTGCTGGGATGCTGAGAAGCACGTCCCCAGTTTGTTAAAAGGGATGGGTAATTCACCATATGGGCCCAGTGCGGGCAAATCCGCTGGCAAAAACTAGCATTCACTACCACGAGTATTCACTATCAAAGCAATATTTCATGCTATACTTTTTGTAAATTATTTATTTCATCACCACTGCTCTCAAAACGGTTTAGGAATACATCGTGAGGAAAACAGCAGGACCTGGAAATGTGACATCTACCAACCCGCACTGGGCCCGCGTGGTGGATTACGGCCCATTCCCTCTCACCGAGAGGAGGCTTGTGAAAACATTTTAGGCTGATTATGTATATTCATAATGCATCTCTAACCTTATAATAATATCTATACTTGTGTTTTCCTCAGAAACGGATTGCTTTAGTTAACAATAGCAATATTTTTATATTGTTCTTTTGTTTAGCTAAGTGCCAATTTTCCAATCAACAGATAATTAATTTTTATTAAAATCTTCAAGTAAGTAGGTACATTCTGTACCTGCCGGGGCAGCGGGATTGTCCGAAAGGGTTACCGCTAACCCGGAACACAAAGGGCTAAGGAAGGAACACGGGTGGGTTTTAGTCAGTAAGAGTCTGACACTCCCTTCTGCTCCATCCAGAGCGGGAGGGGTCATTGGATGATTTCCCATCCACAAAAAAAAAAAAAAAGTACATTCTGTAACACGACTACTCCCGACGAAGTTACAAAATACAATGGAAAGGTAATTATTATAAAAGACTATTTTAATAACATTAAATGTTTTGATACTTAATCTATACATCCTGATGTCTCGATCTCGATTGGTTCTGGTGAAAATAAACGTTGGCGAATACTACTTCTTATTGTCGTGTCGATGGCAATCTACATGGACTCGGCTCAGAATACGACTATATGTTTGGCGTCATCACTAGCGTCCATCAGTTCCTGTAACGTGTATAATGGGACGTTCTTCTTTTTTATCGACAATCTGACCGCCAAATTTTTATATTTGTTAAAAAAGTAAACATGTGATTTGTTTAGTAAAATGTGATTTAAATTATTGCCTCGTTATTGTAGATTTCAAAAACATATAATGCATCGAAGTATTACTTGTAATTTTTGTTCTATTTCAAATTTCGTAGGAATGGTATCAAAAAAATAACACCTCAGTCACAAAAATGTTTATTTTCTTTATTTCTCATTTAAAATCAGATCTTCACTTTCTTATTACTTTCTTATCAAGAATATAAACATTTATTTTTATCTAGCTCCATTGGACGAAATTCTTAAAATAAACATTTTTAAAAAATTATCCAATACCACTCTGTCACATTTTTGCTTCTTAAGACAAAAAATTATTTAATATTATGAAAGTCGCCCAATAAAGTAACTTGAAAATCTAGTGAACACCTTTATTGTTTAGCAAGTAATACTAGAAAACGTTATTTTTGTAAATATTACCAATAAAGTGGTTCATACATTACTTTGAACTTAAATTATAAGGGGGACAAAATTGTGACAGAGTGGTTAACGAAGTGTCGGAGTGGTAAATAATGTTTACCCGCCGAACAAAGTTAACCATAAAACAATTTTTAATTTTAGAAAACAATAACAAATTATAATATTTCCTTAAAATGTTACTATAAGTCTTTGGTAGATATTAATTTCGTATTACAATGGCCCCGATTCTGTTGTTCAGAAACTAAATTAAATTTAAATTCAGTGCATCTTTTTCTTTCTATTTCATTATGAAAAGGACAGAAGATAAATACTAGTTTAGTTCTGTCAAATTAGATAATCCATAGACAAGTTTAGACGTGATTAAAAAATTGGCTACTAAAAGTACGTCAATTTACGTCAAGCGCTGACTAATTTGACAGGACTAAACTAATATTTATCTTCTGTCCTTTCCTTAGTGAAATAGAAAGAAAAAAATGCACTAAACTTAAATTTTGTTTAGTTTGTGAACAACTGAATCGTGGCCAATATGGAAGTAGTCTGGGACTTGAAGGAGGTGGTGTAGAAGCCGGAGTGTTCATCAAAACGTTCTGCAAAGCTTTCTGTCGTTCCCTTCTCTTCTTATTTCCAATCTGCCATTGTCTCTTTATTTTTTTGTATTGTTTTGGTGTTATATAATATCTTTAACTAACTTTTTATGAGCATGATATCTTTACGTTTCACTTCTGCAACGATTTCAGGATTAAGTTTCCTTTTTTCACGACACCGTCGCTGTCTTTCAGTCGCAGATAATGCCATTTTTCCATTTACCTGATGGTAACACCTTAAATTAACAAAATAATCGACGATATAATAACCAACTTAAGAAAACTAACAATCATCTATTACGAATATTAACCAAGGCTCTAAGTTCCATACAAAATTGACCACTCCGTCACGAGTTATACCACTCCGTCACATTTTTGTGACAGAAGTGCTTCGTGACAGAGGTGTAAAACAGTAGTGTCCGAGATCCTCAGGATTTTCCTAATTATAATTTACGCATAAAACTGGGCATATATGAAATATTTATCAGGAATCAATAAAATAATATTAAAACACAGAAATTACAATAACATTTGGAAGTAGTAACTTACGTGACAGAGCGGCCGCTGAATAAACACACGCACCTCCTTTTACTGTTTGCGAGCGACTAACTGGTATTGCCGGGGCGTAGGGACGCATAGCGTGGGTCCGGGGTGGAGGGGGACTATTCTCTTGTCTAGTGACCAAGGTCAAAATTGCTAACGCACATTATTTTGTACCATAAAATGAGTGACAGAAGGTAGCAACAAAAATTATATACGTCGGGAGACAGCCAATAAAATATTTTTTTATTTAATAATAGAAAGATTAAAAATTATTTCTTCTTATTAATTTAATAACAAAGGTTTAGTAGTTCAGGAAATATTTTTGGATAGAAACTTTTTATGTGATTTTTTTTTACGAGAGCAGATTGTTTACATTAGTGGTCATAGAGGGACACACTTTATTTGTATGTAAAACACCTCCGTCACGCTTTTTGTATACTATATCACACTAATTTTGTAAAAAATATTAATACTTAAAATCTAGTTTTGAGGATATTATAATTATTGCATTGTCAAGTGAATTTTTATTTTAAAAAATTAAGAAATTTAGTATTTAGGAGCAATATATTTATTTTTATGCGGAGAAGACAAGTCATTGTCGATAAAAAAGAAGAACGTCCCGTATATGGCAGGACCAACCCGCACTGGTCCCCGTGATTATAGCCTTCTCTTTCTCACATGAGGCCTGTTTCTTAGCAGTAGGAACATCATAAGCTGATTATGCGATTGCAGCACATTATATTAAGTGTCCCATCGTTTGTGGAACAGTACCACACTTACACTCCAAGGCGGAGTCGTCTATTAATCGATGGATACTAATATTAAGACTAGAAATGTGTTATAATGAAACGTGTTTTGAAGACAAGGGTGTTTCGTGTTTTCGTATTAGGTGGTCCACTCCCTAAGCATAAAATCCGCAGTTTCGGCCAAAATTATGGTCATTTCCTTCTCCGTATCAATTACGGACATTTATGATTAGTTCAAAAGTTAGTTAAGTTTAGTTGAGTGGTGACCCAGTTGTAACGGCCCTGATTTACGACTCGTAGATCGTGGGTTCGAATCGTTATCGTTAGTGTAAATAATTTCATCACCCCTGCTCTCAAAACGGTAAAAGAAAACTTTGTGAGGAAACCAGCATGTCCTAGAACCAAAACTATAAATACATATTATAGGGTTTCTTCATTTGTTTCACATGGTAACTTGCATTTTCCATCACAAGTACACTAGGTTTAGTGAGATTTGGTATCACTATTTGCTCAAGCCATTCCATAACGGTCATAATATACAACGTGTAACGTTAAATGCGCAAAACCTGAAAATACTTTGTTCATAATTTACTACTGAATCAATTTCAGTAACTTTTAATATAAGTTTTTTTTTTTTAAATTATGTATTTTGCCACATTATCCGCCGATTGAGCCAAAGAAAATTAAGTCTTATTTTAAGGCAGTAAGACTCAATTTTGAATGCATAAACTAATGCTAGGATCAGCACGATTTTGTTAACAAAAATAGTTAGCTTTAAGAAAAATAGTTTTGGTCATTGTATTATGCTTTTAACTCAATGCTCTAATTGGGGTGTATGAGGTTTTGTGCATTTAACGTTACACGTTGTATATTCATATTATCATGGTAATCAGCCGATTTAAATTGTGCTGAATATCAGTAATACACGTGGCACAAACACTTTGTAGCGGTGTCTACAACGCCACATGCGAACAACGGATCATAATGACGTCACGCAAAATCCTGCATCTCGCAAGCAGAGTTTACCGCGCAACTAGCACATAAACCACGGCCTGACATGAATCATCGGGCAGTTGTCCGCCAGACACGACCCCCGTCTGGTCGAAGGATCCTCCCGTTTCTGTAGAGGGTGAGTGAACTTTACACCCTGTTCCTCATACCTCTATACACTTCTTTCGATTAAGGAACAAAACAAAATAGAAACATAAAATAAACTTCAATAGCTTTGTCCGGATGTTGACACCTTCTAGTCTCTTTTGATGTATTGTTCTAAGAATCTGTCTTGTCTCCATGCCGTAATATCATATTTTTATGTAAGCAAAGTCCATAAATTTCTATTGTTTTGAAACCTCTTGTGTAAATACATTCTAAGGGTTTCACGACATCCCATAAATCCAATTGCTTCCTTCAGCTCATTGTGCAGGCTTCTCAGTGTTGGGACTTGTTTTATCACACAAGAAAATTCGTTTATTTTCTTTGTTATAGCCGAAATATGAAAATTATCCAAATTGGAAACTGTCAATTCTGACAGTCCTAAAATGTTTGCATACTAAAAGTATAGAAAATAATTCGTGCTCAACTTTCGTTAGCCAAAACCTATCTGGGGAATTTCGGGTTGTATGAGTGATTTTAAAAGAAATTGTTCTAAAAATATTTATTATTTACACATACACATTTACCAAATTACAGAAAATCCAGTGCCATAATATAAGACATACCTACACCATATACAACGTGTAATGTTAAATGCGCAAAACCTCATACACCCCAATTAGAGCATTGAGTTAAAAGCATAATACAGTGACCAAAACAATTATTTTTAAAGCCAACTATTATTATTAAGAAAATCGTGTTGATCCTAGCATTACTTTATGCATTCAAAATTGAGTCTTATTGTCTTGAAATAAGACTTAATTTTCTTTGGATCAACCGGCGGATAATATGGCAAAATACATAATTTAAAAAAAAAAACCTATATTAAAAGTTACTGAAATCGATTCAGTAGTCAATTATGAACAAACTATTTTCAGGTTTTGCGCATTTAACGTTATACGGTGTATTTTGTTGATCATCATCATTTCAGCCGAAAGATATTCACTGCTGGACATAGGACTCTCCCAAGCACCGCCATTTCGACCGGTTCTGTGCTTCCTGCAGTGCTATTCTGTAAAAATCTCCCCGTGAAAACTAAGGTGAAGTGAGCTGTCATTCCACCTGATGTTAGGGATTGCCTCGATTGATAGCTCACTTCACGCTCACTTCACCTAACTTTTCACGGTGAATTTTTTGCAGAATCGATCGGCAGTTTATCGTTATTTTATCTGAAACAAAAAAATATATATAATTAGGTCTGATTTTTCAAAATAGTCAAATAACTTATGGCAGTTTGACATTATTTTCTATACAAAAACTGTCAAACCGCAATATTTATTCCTAAGATAAAAATTATCTGTATTAAAAAATTTGCGCTATGAGACTTATGGAACAACTAGCTGCGCCCCACGGTTTCACCCGCATAAGTTTCGATCCCGTAAGAATATAGGGATAAAAGTAGCCTATATGTTAAACCAAGGATCAGCTACCTCCATACAAAATTTTATTAAAATTGGTCCAGCCGTTTGAGCGTGAAGATCAAACAAACATACACACACACACTCACAAACTTTCGCCTTTATAATATTAGTGTGATCAGATACGATTAAAATCCCATGAGGGGCCCGTGACTAAATAATAACAGCCGCACAGGTCGATCGATCAGGTTAAGCTACGCTTGCCGCGGTTGGTCTGTGGATGGGTGACCATCTTTACATACCGAGACCCCTCCGTGCCTCGGAAATCACGTTAAGCCGTTGGTCCCGGTTGTCATTCCTGGATATTTTACAGTCGTCACGGGTAGTCAGAAGCCCAAAAGTCTGACAACCAGTCTTACCAAGGGGTATCGTATTACTCAGTAACTGGGTTGTGGAGGTCAGATAGGCAGTCGCTCCATGTATAATACTGATATTCAGCTGCATCCGGTTAGACTGGAAGCCGACCCCAACATAGTTGGGAAAAGGCTAGGCTGATGATGATGAGATACGATTAAAATCATTCTACAACCACACCGATGTTTTTACTAGTTTCAGTAAAATCCTTACCGATGTCATTCCGGTTTGCAAGTTACCGGTATGAAATGGATTTTGAAAGTAGTTTTTTCACAGAATTTGGTTTGAAAACCAAATTTCAAAAGGCTCGGTTACACGCAGCAATGGCGCAAGAAGTTTGCGTAAGTAAAATGTGGCGGCCACGACATAGCAAATCGTTTGCGTGGTTTAAGTACGTGGCGGTCTGCCGTCTTATCGTTACATGTTCGCTTTAGCAAATTGCAATTTGCGTAAGTAAAGCCTGGCGTTAAATACCCCTTGGCTTACCAAGGGGTTGAAGCCAAGACTGTTCTGACGATCCGTAACGACTGTCAAAGATCCACGAGTGACAGCCATGATCAACAGCTTAACATGCTTAACGAGTCACGGAAGACTTTTGATATGTAAAGCCATCTGTCCGTCTGTGGTTTGTGGATGGGTGAATATTCACCCATCCACAAACCACAGACGTAAAGATAGCACTGACCGCGGCAATCTGTCGACCCATGCGGCTGTTGTTATCACTACCGTAGTCATTTTGAATATTCGGACATTTTAAGTTGCTAGTAACTAGCTTAGCCTATAATAATAATATTCATAGTTCTTCCATAGCTCTTAGTAACCCGTCTGCTTTAGCCACCCAAACCCATAGTCCAATTTTTTGTTTTTCCATATCCTGCAATAGTCCTGCACCAACCGAGGGTTATCCGTGGGTGCATTTTTATAGTGCATACAGGAATAATCGTCGGTTGCGGCTGCATTTCATTAAAATTTCCATCGGGCTTCTGCGAGTTGTCTTCGGCCTCACCTACGCCTTCAAAAGGACCGGCACCCCTTGATCCCGAGATAAGTAAAATCATAATAATATCTTTAATCAACAAGTAACATGACTCAGTTGTGATGGTAACAATATTCCTTACCCCTACGTTAGTATTCCTATTCTAATCACTTAGCCTAAAACCATGAATATATGTGAATCACTGCCACACGCCTAATAGCGAGGTGAACAGTTTGCAGCGGCGGCTCACATATACCTAAACATTCGAGTCTGCTCGCCACACAGCGCAGAATAAGGTTGAGGCTGGCCCGCACGCAACGCACCAGAGAAGGGCATCGTTGTATAAAAACAGTCAACTCGAATTTAAGCAAACATTCCCTGATGCTAGTTATAAGTAAATTGCTTAAAAATGAATTTCCCTGACTTTAAATTGCACAACCACCATAATACATTTCTGCCACACAGCGACATTGTATTCCAGCCTGGGGCCGTATATATGAAGTATTAACCACCATGATGATGTATACCATCATGATTCCAGTCTAAAAAAAGGATGGTACTATGGCTCATGTATTGCTCCATCCATAAACCTATGATGTCACGTAAAACATTTCCACGATGTCTTGGTTTATAAATAAAGATATATTTTAATGTTGCCGGTATCTGAGTGAAGTCTAACTGAAGTGGCAGTGGGCTGGCCATGTTTTCCGAAGAACCGATGGCCGGTGAAGCAGACGAGTCCTGTAGTGGAGAACGTGTATCGACAAGCGAAATGTGGGACGCCCCCCAGCTAGATGGACGGACGACCTAAAGAAGGTGGCTGGGACAGAATGGATGTGGAAGGCCGAGGACAGGGTGTTGTGGCGCTGCCTGGGAAAGGGCTATGTCCATCAGTGGACTGCAATATGCTGAGTTGATTGATTCGATATCTGGTTCTGTTATAATTCTAATAGTTGAAACTGAGCGTAAAGCAGTTCATTATTAATCAAAAGCCTCTCCCAATTCCAGAGCTAATATTTTATTCATGGCAAGAATATCCAAATGATAATCCAATTGAAGTAAAAGATCTTCGCCCTATTAGCATTTTACCGTGTCTGTCTAAAGTGTTAGAGAAAGTCGTCAGCCACCAATTAACACATTTTCTGGAACAAAATAACGTGTTACCGGACTTACAGTCTGGTTTTAGAAAACAGCGCAGCACTGCCACTGCCTTACTGGATGTGACTGATAATATTCTATCAGCCCAAGATAAGGGAATGTGCACATTGCTGGTTTTGCTAGACTTTTCCCGGGCATTTGACGCAATAAATATTTCGTTATTGCTATCGAAGCTCAATTATTATGGATTTGACCCCAGCGCTACACAATGGTTCCGCAGCTACCTTAGTGATAGAAAACAACTTGTGGATCTACGATTGGGTGACGGCACTGCTCTTACATCGACTATTACTTCCATTGAGAGAGGGGTTCCGCAGGGATCTATATTAGGCCCAATTATATTTATTTTATACTGTGCAGATATAATTAAATGCCTCCAGAGATGCAAGTACCATATATATGCCGATGACGTCCAACTATACATATCTTTTAGTCCAGAGGAATACGATAGTGCCATTAAAGATCTAAACGAAGATCTTGGTAGAATCGCGGTCTGGTCTGAAGAGAATTGCCTGTCGCTAAACCCAACTAAAACGAAATACATGGTATTTGGCACAAGGCAGCAATTAGTTAAATTACCCGCAACGCTTCACCTGGAGCTAATGGGCGAACCAATTGACAGAGTCTATGAGGCGCGGAATCTTGGTCTTATTATGGACAAAGACCTTCGTTTCGAAAAACATGTAGCCGCCTCGGTAAGAAACTGTTTTTACCGCCTGAAAGTTCTATACAAGATTAGGCCGTACTTGTCCGAAACACTACGGGAGCAGCTAGTTGAAACCCTGGTTTTGTCTAGGCTAAACTACGCTGATACAGTCTACGGCCCGCGCCTGTTAGCACGCACAGATCGGCTAATTCAAAGGGTCCAAAACGCTTGTGCTCGGTTTTGTTATAAAATTCCTCCCAGAAGTCACGTGACTCCTTTTTTAAACAAACACTTCACTTTGAAAATGAAGTCGAGACGCAAATTACACTTGGCGTGCCTTCTGTTTGGTGTAGTTAAATACCAGAAGCCGGATTACCTGTACGATAAGTTAAGTTGGATAGCTAGTAGACGTGAATGTGGGAGAAGGCAATGCTCGCAGCAACTCTCGACCCAGTCGCATAGTACAGCCGCTTTTAGAGGTAGTTTCCGATACGCGGCTTCCAAAATATGGAATAACCTGCCACCACCGCTTAGAGATATTAACACCATTGGCGTTTTTAGACAACGCTTACGGCAGTACCTTATAGAAGAGCAAAGGAAGCTAGATATGGTCACACTAAATGTCTCAATTATATGATGTATGTACCTTTCGAGTAGGTTTTAGTGTTTCTGTCGGTGATCGTAGCACGAAAATGTAAATAACTTGTTATACTATACAGTTTCATTGCTGGGAATTGTTCATGCTCACGCTGTCGCTCTGCTCGGTTGGCTGGCTGGTGTCCCCTGTATCCTCGGTCCGGTGGTTGTGGTTGCGTTATCCACGGCACTGCTGCGTCCCATTCGCAGATGTGAGACCTGTAAAATGCAAGACAAACAAATTAAATAAACGTTACCTTTCAACTTATGCATCGATGATCCATGTTTGCTTGTCTACGTACCCAATCTGGCCTGGTCTACTTGCACAGGTATGGGACGTACGGTGTCGGGTTGGCGCCATCACACCCATCCTTCACCAAGACCTGCCGGTGGGCGAACCTCTGTGCAGTTTGTTGTCTGAAATCCATAAGACTGTAAATTAAAAGTGGGTAGGTGCTTTTATTTCATTTTATACAACAATCCATAACGACTTTTTTTTTTTTCTGCAAATAATTAGTATTATCAATTAGCGCTTACCTTTCATCCTTATATTTTACGTTTATTTGTACAAGTTTTTATTTCCAATCCCACTGTCGCCAATAATGTTATCTGACTTATTATTTATGGACATTATATCCATCGTATTGGGTTAATCCCAATGCAAACCATAGCCAAGTTTAAAAATACACAAGTTGCAAATTGTCCTTAAGTAAATAGTCCACCACGCTCGGCTGCTGGCAGCGCATTGTGCAATGAAAAGCGACAATGTGTTGGAACGTGAGAGTCAGGCATCGTTTAAACAGGTTTTTGGTCTATCACACGGCCTTCTCATTATTTATCAGTAGGTCTATAGGTTAGTAGGTAGGTTATTTTTTGCACTGTTATTCAACTCACACTATTTATGTACTTTTTACTATATTTTTTGTCTGACACATAATTATTTTATTTAAGTATGCACACATACGTTACGTTGCAGTATAAAACTGATTTACATCCGTCACCTCACACATCAGGTCCAGTTGAAAACCAGCGTCAGGCAATAGTTGTCTGGCTTTATGCTGAACTGGGCCTTTTTGGCACGGCCGTGAGGCACACTCTCCTGCTAATTTCTTACATCGGACTTTACGTTGCTTACCTATATGTTCTGTTTTTTTTTTTTTTTTTTTATCTGATGTATGTACCTAGCTGTTTTATTGTGTGTCTTTTAGTCTGTGCTAAATAAATGTATTTTCTTTCTTCTTTCTTTCTTCTTTCTTTCCAAATAGTAGATAGCTAATACTTTAAATACTTAACTACTCCACTTTCTACCTCCCAAAACGAAACTTATGCAAAATAGTGGCTTAAACACTTCGCTTTGTTTTGGAAAAAGGCAACTTTGAAACAGGACTAGGCGAAGCCATTAGCATTTTCAACCAAAATCTCTGGAGCTTAGATTTCGTTCCTAACTGCGCTAAATCTAGATTAGAATTTAACTATTATCTGAATTTCAAAATGAATGCTATTTCTGCCCAGACTAGAATGGCTATATAATGTTGGTGCCAGGGGAATATCATTTTACTAACTGCAAATTGAAATATTTTGGAGTTCTTTTGTAATTTTAAGGGAATGTATATAAAAGTCTTTGCTGTTGTACAGTCAGGGAGATAAATTGTTTAGCAGATTGACACACAACGTCAATTTTCCGTAGCTATTTCAGTTGACTGTCAAGAATGTTGTAGTTGTGATTTGAATTTACTGATAATTTTAAATTGATAGCCAATGTGGTAAGTAATCATTTTCCCTGAACTAACTTTCGATGTTGAAGTTATGAGATCTTAACCCAGAGGACGTTTCAAGTTAACAGGGTTTTATTTCATAGGTATTAGAAAACTAGTGTACTTCAGTTCCAGTAGATCCTATTTTGTAATAATTTTTAACGTATAACGTCTTATAAATCGATGAACACCGGCTGCACGCACGAAAAAGCGTCACGTTCCGCCTGAGCCTGAGTGAGCAAGCGAGAGAGCGGAACAAGCGATAGAGAGGCACGATCGGCCCAAGCGTTGGCTTGTGACATTTATTCATCAATGTTTCTTTGTGACGTTATCACGTAAAACTATCTTCCGTAAACCGACTTTACAGACAACCAATTTTTTTTTATTATTCTCATCCATACATTATTTTATGATAGCGTCCCTAGTGCATGTCCTTTAAAAATAAGCACTTTTTTATTTAGCAGATTTAATTTATCAAACAGAAAATAAAAATTACTTTAATTTGTATACATACTAGATTTTTGACTAAAAAACTGCAGATAAGTCCTTCAGTTATTTTTAGGGTTCCGTTGTAAAACAATTCAATGAGGTAATGCTTATTAATTCGAAATATACCATCCAGCTCCAGACTGTGACTGTCCCCCACCCCGCTGTAACTGAAAAAATAGGTCAAAATCTGAAGGACGTGAATAATTTTACCATTGCCAGTTAAAAAAAAAAACAGTTGAGAGGTGTCTTGGGGCACCGGGTTGGAACAAAGTTTCTTTCGCTGTATTAAATAATAGACAAAATTCAATAAATTAACACAGTTCTCAAACTGTGTTAATTTATTCAATTCATTTATTCATTTTATTTGATTCATTACCCTCAGGTAATGATACAAAAAGAAAAATTTACAAAAAGTAGTCAATGGCGCCGATTCCCTTGTTCACTTGAACTAAACTAAATTTAAGTTCAGTGCATCTTTTTATTTCTGTTTCATTAAGAAAAGAACAAGATAATTATTAGTATAGTCATGTCAAATTAAGAGATACTCCATATACAAGTTTAGACGTGATTAAAAAATTGGCTACTGAAAATACGTCAATTTACGTCAGGCGTTGACTAATTGAAAGGATTAGTCCTTTCAGTTAGTAGTGTTTAGACAAATATTTATCTTCCAAAAAAATCCGCAACACCATATGTCTATCTCTTAAGATTGACTCACTATAACCTTTTTTATGATAATCAAAGGAGATGTTCCAAAATGTATGGAGCCTGGGCCAGGTCCTTGTACACTATACTTAAAAATAGGGAAATTCATTTAAAACAGTTCTCAACTGTCCAATTGCTTTAAAATAGCTTGGTTTTCTGGTAAATAGAAGAAATTACACTTGAAATTGCAACACAAAAAACAACCCGTCATGGCGGTAAGCTGTCATTTTGATTGGTTAATGACGTTTGACATGTTTTTGTTTATTTCGACGCTAGACGAAAGTGACAGAAGTGACACTGTTGTGACAACTGACAGTTCTCTTTTTAACAACAGAGTAACTAAATGTGTGAGACGCCATGTTGAAAGTCGATAAAATTAGTTGATAAATATCAGTTCACTACCACAACAGTACACATTTAATTGAATTATCTGTATTTTTCCCGAATTCTACGGATTTTTCTCTTTTTTTTGAGATACTGTACATAGACCTGGCCCATTTTGAAACATCTCCTTTGTTCTAAAATAATGCATTATTTGCGAGAGTGTTTTTATAAACATGATATTAATCCATAACCAAATAAATACGTTCATCATGAGTATTTCACTTTGAACAAAATTGTCCTTGACATCTTTTGATTTCAATGAATATCTTAGGAGATATCATAGTTTTAAAATAAATCAGCACGGCCACCGCGCGCCGGTAGCTGTGCGAGGTTTACTATAGTTCCACTCTTACTGATCATAGCGTGATGTACCTAAAATAGCTTCTTAAAGTACTTAGTACGCACGGCTCCACATTAAGCTATATTTTTCCACTTTTAGCTGATGTCGCATTGTATAAGTTTTTCGTACAATTAGAAGTCAGCTTATACTGGTTATATAGCTTGATGTGTAGCCGTGCGTACAAAGTAATCTTAAAGTAATGAAATATCTTTTAGTAGTAAAGTAGGTTTTTTCCTCAAATTGACGCGGGTGAAACCGCGGGGCACTACTAGTTTCCTATAATACGCAACGGTCAGCCTTATTGAACCTTTGTTTTTATGAAACCTAATCCGAAAAAGGTTCCCAGATTATTTCTTATAAGAACGGTCATATTGTTTCTTTGTACCAGTATTATTATTACGTAGGTGAGCTTATATTTGAGTAAATTGTTTTTGTCTGAAACTATAATTACGTATCGACACGATGTTTTTTGTAATGGTATAAAATAAAAGAGAATCGGAGAACACTGTGTTATTAATTAATGTTACTTACGTTTTGTCCTATTTAATTCTGTAAAGGCTACATTTTTTTAACTCGTAAATTAGTTGCTGATAATTACAACAATATAGTAAACCTTATTCTCTAAAAATTGGCAGCAAAAAGTGTTAAAGGAAAGCAGGATTTCCCACTTTTATCACCATGATCTGCCTAGCCTTTTCCCAACTATGTTGGGGTCGGCTTCCAGTCTAACCGGATGCAGCTGAGTACTAGTATTTTATATGGAGCGACTGCCTATCTGACCTCCGCAACCCAGTTACTGGGTAATACGAAGCAGCATTTTCCAGTTTGTGCTACTAAATAACGTGCAGCAGCAATAACCATAAGGAAAATGTGATGAATGACTGATGACTGTTCTTTCTGGAAATTATGGACATTAGCAACACCACCCCAGGGACAAAGCTTGCAGCGGGATTGTCTGAAAGGGTTACCGCTACCCCGAAACATAAAGGGCTAAGGAAGGAACACGGGTGAGTTTTAGTCATTAAGAGTCTGACACTCCCTCCTGCTCAAACCTGAGCGGGAGGGGTCATTTGATGATTTCCCATCCACAAAAAAAGGGACAAATCTAAAATTTCTCATAAACCTGGGTGCATTTTTTCATTTTAGTTATTTTAGCTAAAAAAAATAGTACTTTATTGCCGGGACTACAGTATTTCTTGGGTTTTTTTTTGTCCAAAACGAGTCACTATCTCTGCGACAGTTAAAGTAATAAATTTTGGCAAATTAATTTTGACGGATTGAAACTGAAATAAGAAAGAGAACGTTTTAAAAAATACGAGAATTGTCCAATTGTAATCATCCCGACACGTAATCACTGTATCCTGGAACACAGTAGCCTCGCTTTTCTTCAGAAGCGACATCTACTTAAACCATTAAGCTAAATCTACAAACACAAAACTTCCCACTCAAAATCCTTTGGCGAAGAATTCTTCACGATCCACTGAAAAATATAAACAAGGTAACTCCAGAAAAATTCAAAGCGCACACTCGTAGAATTCAAAAGTGAGAAACAAAAACTTGAAGTCGGCTGTAAATTCTTGTAAATAATGGTAACACTCCAGAAAATTTATATGACAACTTGCTCAGTCTGAGGAGCGGGAATGAGCTAAATAATTTAACTTCTTATACGTTTGTTTTCGAGAAATTAAAAATACAATCGTAAATATGATTTTTAATTTTCCTTCTCGTCCCTAATTTAAGACTCCTGTTCTGATTGCGGGTAGGGCGATGATTGGATTCTGTTTAAAACAAGGGCTTTTTAGAAAGCGGAAATGTTTTTGTTTTCGCTTTGACATCTCATTCTATAGACGATGTAATTCGTAGCGTTGTGGCTTTTTATTGTTTTTTTATTTTTTGCCTTAACATTTTTTTTTTTTTTGTTTTTGCAGCGCTTTATACGATCAATTTTCTAAGCAAAACGATCCTAATCAATCAGTTACAGCCCCTTCCATTGATTTCGGATCACTGTGAAAATGTGATATTTATTTCCGTAGCAATAAGGTAGTTGTTGGATTGCTGCCACTGACAAGTCTGTCAAAAGCTAAATGATCTTAATAGCAGTTGTGATAAGGTTGCTATTGGGTTGCTGCTGCATGAGGTAAAATAAATGTGTAAGGATTGTAGACATTCGAATATTTGTCTTAACCAACAAAATAAAAAAAAATAAAATAAAATGAAAACACAATCAGCCTATAATGTTCCCACTGCTGGGATACAGGCCTCCTCTCAGTCAGAGGGAGTGGGCCGTAATCCACCACGCGGGCCCAGTGCGGGTTGGTAAATGTCACATGTCTTCAAATTTTGGTTCTAAGACATGCCGGTTTCCTCAGCATGTTTTTCTTCACCGTTTTGAGAGAGCAGGGGTGATGAAATAATTTATACAACGTAAAGCGCCTATCTGAGTTCGAACCTATGACCTTACAGATCGTAAGTGAAATCAAATTATTTTTTATTTGCAATATAGGTAAGATATAGGTATAATATGTTACAGGATGAGGTTAATAGGTATCTCTATATTTTGCCACAACAAGGCATGAAAATATTTAATACAATTTCAAAATGTAAAATTATGCAAAAATCAAAAAAGTTCAATGGGAAATGTCAATAAAATTACTTATGTCAATATTATCCGTTAGTTAAGTCGTGGCAGTTACCACTGGGCAACCACTGCTGCTATGAAATAATCAGAAACACATAATCCTCTCAATAGGTTTTCAAATAAATAAATGAAAAACAATAAATGAGGGGCCCGTGGCTAAATAATAAAAGCCGGAGAGGTCGATCGATCAGGTTAAGTTACGCTTGCCGCGGTTGGTTTGTGGATGGGTGACCATCTTTACATACCAAGACCCCTCCGTGCCTCAGAAAACACGTTAAGACGTTGGTCACGGCTGTCATTCGTGGATCTTTGGTAATCAGTAGCCCGAAAGTCTGACAACCAGTCTTACCAAGGGGTGTCGTATTACCCAGTAACTGGGTTGTGAAGATCAGATAGGCAGTCGCTCCATGTAAAATACTGGTATTCAGCTGCATCCGGTTAGACTGGAAGCCAACCCCAACATAGTTGGGAAAAGGCTAGGCATATGATGAGGTTTTCAATAAATGACCTCTTTCTCGATAGGTCAAGAACAAGAAGAAAGTAGGTAGTAAGTAAACAATAGCATGTACCCGCATCTGCTCACATTAAAGGCTGAGATAAACTGAAACCCTTTCTTTCTGCGCCCGCCTCTAATTTAGTGAAAAGATAACGATCGCTAACTTCTTGGAATAAGGCATAAGCGGCGAGCGATTTTCATCTAGCCTACTAAAAACCCAGCCTTCTCAAGACTATGAAGGTATTATAAACTATGTGCATACAGGAATTACATCAATCGTTGAATAATGCCAATGCATCACTAACTGCCAGTTTCTTGATCAATAGTAACAGGCAAAGTTACGTCACAAAAGTCAAAGTAACGGTTAAATTTGTTTCTTAACTATTTTAGCTGTTACTTGATTGAAGAAAAACATTTGACGTAATATCAGTAAAGGTCAAGTAAAAGTTAATACTTTCACTGATTACTTTAGTTGTTGATGAAGAAACTGCCCGTAATAATGACACGTAGATATAGCGACCATCATACAAGTACCTACTTTGAGTGAAACGGTGAAAAGCCGCAACTAACATTTTTAATGCCTTAACTATGAATTTAAGTCTTTTGTTTTTAGAGATTGCATATCATTATTTTTTTTTAAATGAAAGGGAAAATCATGTTTAAAAAAAACTATTCAATAAATAAATAAAACTAGGTATTATCAGAAATATATTATTTGACGAATTATCATAAGAGTTAAATCAAGTGAAGTCCATCGACAGTGTTTTAAACTACACTTCAGATAACAGTGTCAAAATATACTTTGGAGTAATTCTATTCTATTTTTCTCTATGGCAATGGTGCCGATGTCGACAATTCTACCAATGTCAGAGGTGTTAGGAGAAAACGTGCAAAGAGAAACAAAAAAGTAAAATTAAAATACTTTGGAGTATTTACGTCTATTCACCGTATGACAGCATCACTGCAATGCACAAGTTTTTTTCTTCGTTCGCCAAACAATATGCTATAGCTCGTGTTGCATATCTTATAAGTTGAGGAAATCTACTTTCATGCGTATTGTTTTGGAGATTCTCTTAATGAGAATGAATCATTGTTTCAAAATAAGAATAACAATTCTGAATTCAAATTATCATGAATTCTGATAACTTTTTGCTAACTTTGTACCTATAACTTGAGTCACATCGTTTCGTAGAATAAGAAACGCGGTTGGGACTAGGAATTACTTAATTACAGCTAGAAATTTACAACAAATCTACACTAATAACACGAATATGTGGCACAAATCCATGCATGACATGACCAGTGCGTCCTGCCCGTCATATGGTGCCGAAACGTGGACACTGACGGTCGGGTTTTCCACAAATTCAAGGTCACTCAGCGCGCTATGGAGCGAGCTATGCTCGGAGTTTCTTTGAAGGATAAAATCAGGAATTAAATTGTCCGGAAAAGAACCGGAGTTACCGAAATAGCTTGCAGAGTAAGCAAACGTGGTAGTGGGCTGGCCATGTTTGTCGAAAGACCAAACTATGTAGGGTGCACTATGTAGGGTGCTTCCCTAACATAAGTAATGTCAATGCAGATGTAAAATGTCAAATTTAAACTTAAATGCAGCAAATGTCAGTGAATGCTCAACGGGATGAATCTAAATAAAAATGCAAGTTGTCCGACTCAAACCACGTCTAATTGAACACTAAAATGTAATATACATAAAATGCATAGAACAATGCAATATGTCAGTGTCAATGCACTGCCAAATGTAGGTCGCGTCCAAAGTGCAAATATGCGAGCCTACTGGCTAACTTATTGTAATAAATATATTTTAGAACCCATGTACGAACACCGTACATATTGCCACAACACAGAAAGAGAATAACTAAATAAAACAATCCCAAAATATGTAAGATAATAAAATAAGAATGTGTAACATAATGTAAAAAATGTAAAAATGCAGGACTCTAATGTAATTATGATTGATCTACGACTACTAT
Organism: Globia sparganii; assembly: GCA_949316385.1. Lineage (NCBI taxonomy): Eukaryota > Metazoa > Arthropoda > Insecta > Lepidoptera > Noctuidae > Globia > Globia sparganii. Next base: position 3,053,838 of record OX438655.1, on the reverse strand, counting down.
GAAGAAATATAACTAAAGTCTATAAATAGAATGTCACCATAATAATAAATTAGCACACCGCACTATGTTTTTCAGTGTCAAATTTCACTTCACTTGAGGTAGGGTTAACACACGACACTTTATTCACTTTTGAGTCCTGTTTGCCGGAGCAGATGAGTCCTTGAGTGGAGACCGCGTATCGGCAAGCGTAGTGTGGGACGCCCCCCGCCTAGATGGACGGACGACCTAAAGAAAGGGGCTGGAATGTACTGGATGAGGAAGGCGGAGGACAGGGTGTTGTGGCGCAGCCTAGGAGAGGCCTATGGCCAGCAGTGGTCTGCGATATGCTGAGTTGATTGATTGATTGTGGCACAAATTTGAGAAAAAACTTTTTCCATTTTCAATGCCACTGAGGTACTTTATAGATTTAGGTACTGATAGTATCCACTAAGACTGGGCTGGATTTTGAGTCTCAAACTCTTTACGAAATTATTAAATTAAAATTATAATTATAACATATAAAGTTGCTATTGGCGTTGCTGGCCTTCCTTGAGGAGCTGCGGTAGATCGAATAATCGATTTTCCCACCCGTACGCAAAATACGCGCATTGAGGTGGAGTTGCAAACGCCAGCCCGTATTACCTATTATCTATGTCATATAAACTCATAAGTACAATAATTTAAAATCCAAACAAATAAATACAATTTAAATGTCTGTTTAGTAACCTCAAAATTATAAAATTTATAACATTTTTTTTTAAACATTTTCTCTGTCAGTCTGTTTGTTCCGAAACGGCTGGACCGATTTTCACTGGCAGATAGCTGATGCTGTAATTATAAAAGAATAATTTAGACTCATTTTATTTTAGAAAAAGAGTTAGTGAATAGACGCATTGTTTTCCAACATCCACGCGAACGAAGTCGCGGGCACAGAGAGTTTCGTATGTATTTTTCGCAGTAAATCGAAATTCAATGCATGCCAATTCATATGTACGTTTGCCCCGCACGGCCTCGCTGAATTTGCTATTTAGGTGTGCACCAATGCAATGTACTCGCCTCTAGGAGTATATGTACCGGTTTCTTTTTCAATGTACCTCTGTACTTTTGAAGAAATATGCATAAAAAGGGGGCCGTGCCAGCCAAACGTTTTCAGCACGGCCGCCGTGTAACTTGAAAAATATAAAGCGTATTGAAAAGGTTCCTAAACTCAAGGAATGTACTCTATTAACACGTTATATGTACCGTAACATATATTGTGAATTCGTAATAACAAATAATATATAGATGTGGAAAAGGGGCCGTGCTGGAAAAAAAAAATATAAGAAAATATCTAAAAAAGACAAAACAACCTTAGCCAAAAACTATTAAAATATAATTGATGTTTGGCAAGTAACATATGTACCGCATTGGTTTCTCTTACAACTTGCAAAATTTTAAAAATAAACCAATTTTAGTTTATTCAGCACGGCCCTCTATAGTTGCCTATATCTTTTTAAATATGACATGTTTGTTTACAAAATTCGACTTCCTAAATTATGTATAGGAGTACATTCGTTCCCAATAAATTGCGATTCTGCTGTATTAGTACTTTAAAAGATAAATTGGAACAAAAATATCATATAATACAACTGATAGGGTGACCATGGTTCCATATATTAGGTACATATATTCTAAGGCCGCCCATTGTATGTTTTGTAGTAATAAGTGTTTTTTTTGTTATGTATTTTCTGGTGTACAATAAAGTATATATAAATAAATAAATAATAATAAATAATTAAATTATGTAACTACATTGAAATAAACATTCTTTTTTTACAATTTGTTTTTTTTTTTTTCTTGAAAATTAATATTAGCGATGACATCTTTTAAGGGAATTAAATCAGTTAAAACTTGTCCTGTGCGGTCGCTATTAGTTCACTGACGCTACCGTGATTTTTGAAGTGGCGCTGGTGTCGCGGTTACTTCATGTTGCGCAGTTGCGCTCGAGTGTTTATTGATCAGTCATATCTTTACGCGCACAATATAACTACAGCAGTAAATGTAAACATTGCTCCATTAATTTCAGTATTCACGTGTTTTCTACGTGTCGTTGAGCAGTGAATTCTATTTCAAGCACGGAAATGGAATGTTAATAAACAGGTAGTTAAAAGTAATCATATAATTTATTTGTACTTAAGAAACGGATTTGATATGTACTAAAATCAATTTACTTAAGTACTAGGTTTATTTAATGAAATTTAAAAATATCAAAATGTATGAAGCACCCGCTCACGGCACAGTGAAGTGTAAGCGAGAGTGTGCTAAGTCTTACACCCGTATACAATAGAAGTAATTGCTTGTTGCGTAATCATTTCTTGATTAAGTCTAAGGTTAGAATTCTTAAATCACAAAACCTAACTTTATAGGCGTATACCTACCATAGTTATATTAGACGTTTATAAAATTAGACGTTACTTATGAGTATGACGTTACTTATGGGTATTTGCTTCAGTGTAGCCCGCGAAATACAAATTTTCATACGATTTTTTGCAATTGCAGGTCAGCGTCAGGTTGTATGTTAATCTAAATATGATTCGCGAGTGATCTTTGATGTTTTATAATTATGTGAAAATAATTACAGTTGCTTGAAACACTACTGTGATTACGTAGGTTGAATTAGTTGCTTGTGATTATTCCAAATAATATTAATGTGATTAATGTAAGTAATATTATTGTAATACAGGTACTTCAATCGATGTGAATTGTTGGAAACGTATCTGTGATTTTTCAAAGCCTTTTAAGCTCTGTAGTGTTAGTGACACATAGTTATAGTTATCTGTGATTATTCTATAGGTAAACGTAACTAATCTGTGAAATGTAATGAATCTGTAATTTTATTGTAATGTACGGTTCAATCCGTGTGATTTATTGGAAATATATCTGTGATTTATTTATATATACTTTATTGTACACCAGAAAATACATAACAAGAAAAACACTTATTACTACAAAACATACAATGGGCGGCCTTAGAATATATGTACCTAATATATGGAACCATGGTCACCCTATCAGTTGTATTATATGATATTTTTGATCCAATTTATCTTTTAAAGTACTAATATAGCAGAATCGCAATTTATTGGGAACGAATGTACTCCTATACATAATTTAGGAAGTCGAATTTTGTAAACAAACATGTCATATTTAAAAAGATATAGGCAACTATAGAGGGCCGTGCTGAATAAACTAAAATTGGTTTATTTTTTAAATTTTGCAAGTTGTATGAGAAACCAATGCGGTACATATGTTACTTGCCAAACATCAATTATATTTTAATAGTTTTTGGCTAAGGTTGTTTTGTCTTTTTTAGATATTTTCTTATATTTTTTTTTCCAGCACGGCCCCCTTTCCACATCTATATATTATTTGTTATTACGAATTCACAATATCTGTTACGGTACATATAACGTGTTAATAGAGTACATTCCTTGAGTTTAGGAACCTTTTTAATACGCTTTATATTTTACAAGTTACACGGGGGCCGTGCTGAAAACGTTTGGCTGGCACGGCCCCCTTTTTATGCAAATTTCTTCAAAAGTACAGAGGTACATTGAAAAAGAAACCGGTGCATATACTCCTAGATTGCATTGGTGCACACCTAAATCGCAAATTCAGCGGGGCCGTGCGGGGCAAACGTACATCAATTCATTCATGCAAATGGCTGCAACTTTGCGATATACAATAAAAACTAATCTATGTGCAAAAAGAGTTTTTGCTTGCATTTACCAATAATAATTCTTCTTTTTTATCCCTACCTATGGTGTAATTCTTTTGCTCTGTTCCATTACATTCTAGGTAATTACTGAGATACACAAAATATCACAAATCTTGGCTCTACCTTCTTTAGTAACGTTTTTATCGCGAAACCAGGGTTTTATTGTGGATGTTACGCCATTTAGAATGCGATGTGAACGCCCATACACAATTTGTATGCGCGCCTTAAAACGCCTTTTAGCGGATAATCGAATTGGCGTTGTTTTAGCGTTTCTTTTTTGGTTGTTTCGTAAGAACTATATTGATTTTGGTCTAACTGGTTCACTTACATTTATAAGCATGCCAATTTGAACTCCATATGTGCATTTGGATTGAGTGATCTTTTTTTATTTCGTGACAAAATCTGATTGTACATTTAGTCAAAAATAGTCAAAACTCATAGCCCAAAGTAAAAAATTTGTCACTCTCAAGGGTCTTCAGTTATTGCCCAAAATGTGGATCACTCAAATCAGACATTTTGCAAAACGGCTATGAGCTAAATCTCAACAAAAACTTACTCTACTGACTAAGTTTATACCTCAAAAATTTGTTAACAAATTGTCACAATATTTTTTAAAACCATCAAGCCATTTGAAGCTACTTCCAGGTATTTAAGCCAGTATCATTGGATCACTCAGTACAGACACCATTTTGTCTGAGAGATCGTTGTAAAAAGGTTTAGGTTGACTTTTTCTATACATCTTTTTTTTTATCTTAAAATGTATGTTCCGAATATATTTGTACCATAAATATCATAACACAAATACCTTTTGTTAAAAAGTTATGAGTAATTCAATGTTTTTAAATTTGCTGAACTGAGTGATCCTTATGAATACTTATAGGCATCTACCTGTGTCGTATTGAGTTATACAACTTACGATTAATTTTTGTACAACTTTATGACTAAAGTTTTACATAAAAAATATTTACATAGACGGCTTAGTTTACGAGATAATAGATTTTTAATTTTTTAAAGAAATTGAGTGTTGTAGGGTACATATGATTTTAACTTTTAATGTATATATTTAAATGTTTCATATTTTATTGTTATTTGCTGCGTCGCACGAATAAATTACAATTTCGAGCGGCTATTGTTGTTTACATCTTTGGCAAATTTTGAGACGTCGGACCCTAAATAAATACGTTCGGTACTTACATTGTTCTTACCTAAAACAGGAAAACCACTGATACTGTCACTATCACGTAAGCTCACTTATGTGCACTAAATGTCGTACAAAAGTAAATGAAATGTGCGACTAAGCAAATAACAATAAAATATGAAACATATACATTAAAAGTTAAAATCATATGTACCCTACAACACTCAATTTCTTTAAAAAATTAAAAATCTAATATCTCGTAAACTAAGCCGTCTATGTAAATAATTTTTATGTAAAACTTTAGTCATAAAGTTGTACAAAAATTAATCGTAAGTTGTGTAAATCAATACGAAACAGGTAGTTACCTATAAGTATTCATAAGGATCACTCAGTTCAGCAAATTTGAAAACATTGAATTACTCATAACTTTTTAACAAAAGGTATTTGTGTTATGATATTTATTGTACAAATATATTCGGAACATACATTTTAGGATTAAAAAAAAAGATGTATAGAAAAAGTCAACCTAAGCCTTATTACAACGATCTCTCAGACAAAATGGTGTCTGTACTGAGTGATCCAATGATACTGTCATAGATACCTGGAAGTACCTTTAAATGACTTGATGGTTTTAAAAAATATTGTGACAATTTGTTAACAAATTTTTGAGGTATAAACTTAGTCAGTAGAGTAAGTTTTTGTTGAGATTTAGCTCATAGCCGTTTTTGCAAAATGTCTGATTTGAGTGATCCACATTTTGGGCAATAACTGAAGACCCTTGAGAGTGACAATTTTTTTACTTTGGGCTATGAGTTTTGACTATTTTTGACTAAATGTACAATCAGATTTTATCACGAAATAAAAAAAGATCACTCAATCCAAATGCACATCCCGAGGACACCACGCCCGTGGGCCTGTAGTTAAATAATAACAGCCGCACAGGTCGATCGATCAGGTTAAGCCACGCTTGCCGCGTTTGGTCTGTGGATGGGTGACTATCTTTACATACCAACGTGCCTCGGAAAGCACGCTAAGCCGTTGGTCCCGGCTGTCATTCGTAGATCTTTGACAGTCGTTACGAGTAGTCAGAAGCCCGAAAGTCTGACAACCTGTCTTACCAAGGGGTATCGTATTACCCAGTAACTGGGTTGTGGAGGTCAAATAGGTAGGAATCCGGTTAGACTGGAAGCCGACCCCAACATAGTTGCGAAAAGGCTAGGGAGATGATGACCCGAGGACACTACGACCCTCCTACAGGAGAGTGGTAAGGCCACAGAGTACTGGTGTACTCTCAAAAAGTACAAGTCCTTCCATCCTCACCGTTGAGGCTCGTCGCGACGCCCAATACCATGTCCGGCCCGACCCCTGCTCGAGCCAGCCCGCGCCGCTGAGCCAGTAGTTTCAAATTCGTTCCTAAATAATTCTGTTCCAGTTCGTCCCTTGCTGCCCTCTCCCCGCGACGCCATAAGCCGAGGTCCGTACCCCACAGGGGGATCCCTTACCTTAGCGTGTAGACGCTTAGTTTTTAAGTTTTTATGCTCTGGCTAGAGGTCTTAATTTATTGAGGTGTCCACAGGCAAGCCCGATCCCGGCCTCCTAGATTTAACTGCGAGATGCCATTAAAAAAAAAAAGACTGTTCACACCGCCAGCAAGTGCGCGTTTGTCGCAGCAACTAGATCTATCAAAGAGAACACTCGCTTAGCAACACCAGGCAGTACACTCGCTAAGTGACTTACGCTTAATCACACGCATACCAGCGAGTAATTGCTCGTCACATCGCACACTCGCTGCTCATAACCGCTGCCTATAATGTTCCCACTGCTGGCCTCCTCTCTATGAGAGGAAGTGGGCCGTAATCCACCACGCGGGTCCAGTGCGGGTTGGTACATATCATGTCTTTGAATTTTTGGTTCTAGGACATGCCGGTTTCTTCACGATAATTTCCTTCACCCCACTCTCACTTTCTTCACTCGCTGCTCGTTGCATACCAACTCCTTTTTAGTTATTAGCTTTACTCTCGGCGTTGGGAAAGGTACCTTAAGGCTCAACTCACACCAAAAGAGCGTCGAAGCGCAGCGAAGTGGAGCGCAGTTTCAGTGTCATATGAATTTTAACTTTATTTTCATTACTATAATACTTATTATCGCATGAGAAACTCGAACGAGTCGCGCGGATGCCCGCGGCACCGCAGGAATTCCGGCGAATCCCATAAATGGAGCCGTGCGACGGCGCGAGAAGTCGCGGGAAGTCCCGAGAATGCTCGAGCAGTCGCGAGCGGCCGGCGAGATGTAAATTTGTGCAAAATGTTTGAAATTGGCCAAACAAACGTCTTTTCTTCCACAGGTCGTGTACCCAAAAGTTTCTTTTTCTTTTAAATCTTTCCCTCCTTATCTCTTTGGTCTCTAGGAAGAGGACTTCTTCTTCAATGTTTTGTTGAAAGTGAACTGCGCTTAGGAGAGCGACCCGTGAATTCATCGCGGGCGGGGTCGAGAAAGCGCGCGGACTCCCGCGACTTCTCGAGAATTCCAGCGACTTCTCAAGCAGTCGCGGGAATCCGCGCACCTTCTCTACCGAGCGGGTCGCTGCGCTTCGCTGCCCTTCGCCGCTCTTTCGGTGTGAGTTGACCCTAATAGAGCATGTAACTAGCAAGTTTGTCAAGTGATCCTACAATGAACCAGTCAAAAGTGTGATCCCGAAGAGCGACTGGTCGACATACCTACTGAGACAACATCCATTCCATTACATTACATTAAATTAAAACATTCGAATCACTTATGACGAGCATATTTAATTTGATGGAATTAAGAGGAAATGCGGTCGGAGAGACTTTTGAAAAAGCCTAAGTAAAAAGTCATGATTTGAGTTTTTGCTCCATCTCCCGTTTTCCTCCTCCAATAGTGGTTCAATTTAAAAGATATTTTATAAACTGAATAAGAAGGATAATATACTGTGTCCCTGTGTTTTCTTTTTTCATAAATAGTTGTCTAATTTGTACACTAGGTCTTTGTTGACAGCGGTTTGAATCGGCATTTTTTGAGGGTTCTAGTGCATATAAAAATAATTTATCATAAAAAAGAAAAACATAAGAAAATAAGGACACAAGTAGTTTACATTTATTATTTTGTAAAAATTTTTTTTTATGGTAATTAAACAAAGTTAACAGGCGAAAGCGTTTCTATAGAGAAAAAACCACCCGCATTTCCTTCTAACAGGAAAACTTTGTGTGGAACATTTATACTAGCGAACCCAAAAGTGCTGCTTACCCTCTTGTCGTAATAGTCATCTTTAACGAAAACTACGCGCAAATAAATTTCTTCATATACCACGTCGAGAATGTAAGCGTGAAGTAAACTTTTAGCAGAGCATAAATAAAAGTACCAGGCTATCATAGCTTATAGGAGCACTTGTAAACACTTCCACATTTCCACTCTAGGGAAGTTTCGGCACCGTTCAACGCGTTCTAAAAGCTAAAATATCTACTTTATCTCTTCCGGCAGACGCAATTAAGTTGCTAAATGTCTTTTACAGTAACAGTAAACGTTTACAGGTAGCTGTGTATCTAATTATTGTGTTTTTGTTACTCATTTTGGTGCTGAGTGGGAGGTATTTTATATAAATGTGCAGTTAGGAATAAATAGAGTACGGATTTTAACGTAAAAGGTATTTAAAAAACTGAGCTTAGTGATAGCTTTATACATTTAGTTCTAATGAAAATTGCTTGTATTGTTATATGAAGTGTCAACGATTTTAACTGTAGCACTATACTATATAATCTCAACAAGAAGGTTAGGGATCGGGTCGGGATCGGGTTTGGGATCTCAAGGTCATAGTACACATATCAACTTGGAAAGGGATCGTCACCGTATCGCATTTCGCCTCGCAGGCGTCAACTTAATGTAAGCATGTAACCAAAGCGAATTAACTACGGCTAGGCAACGCCACGCTTACGGCTCGCCGACCGCTGGTTGATGGTGCTGCAGGCAGGCCGCGGGAGAGAGGGGCAAGGGTGGATGAAGAGACGTAAGTTCGGGTACAGAGATATCTAAGCGCGGGGACGACGAGTCGCAAGCGCGGGAACTGCAAGTTGACCACGAGCCGCACCGATCTCGAGGTAATATGTTAGGATTCCGATTAGTGTGCATTGCAGTAGGGAGTTTCATAAAAAGAATACTGAATGGCTCGAGTTGATACGGTGACGATCCCTTTCCAAGTTGATATGTACCTTTAGGTGTTAGTGTGCCGTCAATAGTGTCAATTCCATCAGGTGGAATGATGGCTCACATTAAGCTCACTTCACACAAGTTTTCAAGGTAATATTGCTGATACTATAGCAACTAAAACACAGAATAAAATAAAGTGATTCTATCAGAAACTATGCAACACTTTGTTGCTCAGAATTTTATGTCATACTAGCGGCCCGTCCCGGCTTCGCACGGGTGGACATTTATTTTTTAAACATTTAATTTTTTTCTTGCAATTAAAAAAGCCTATATTAATCAGTGATAATGTAGCATTCAAATGGTGAAAGAATTTTTAAAATCGGTCCAGTACTTTTTGAGCCAATTCGTTACAAACATACATACAAATCTTTCCTCTTTATAATATTAGTATAGAAGTATAGATTTATAATACAAAATTCCAAACCGTTCAACGTAATCTGACTGACTACTGCGTAGACGTTTTTTCAGTAACAATTTGCTTCATTTCTATAACAATTTAATATCATATAATTTACCCTTATCTGTTTCAACAGTAGCTGACACACATTTAACTCTGTGCAAACACCGAAGTAATTTAGTATTAAATTTGCAATGAACAAAACAGATTTAATTAACATTGGTGCCAATGCGATTGTAGTAACCGAATTGAATTTATTTGCATTTGACACGATGGAGTGGGCCCCTGTTAAATATTTATGTACGCCGAGTGATCCGCCTGTGAAAATTCTGTATGTATAAATATGAATTAGGCGGATGGTGATGACTGATGATTGAATCGTTATTCTGCGGTAAGAAATTATCGAATACTAGCTATTGCCCAGGACTTCATGCGCAATCTAGGATGAAAATAAGCCTATATTCTTTTCCAGGTCATGGTCTACCCGTGTACCAAATTTGTTTAAACGTGAAAGTGTAACAAACAAACTTACTTTCGCATGTATAATACTGGTTATGAATATGATGTTTCAATAATTCAATAGGTACCTACCGCTTTATGGCCAAATATCATTATAATATAAGCCTTAATATAACATGAAAGATCGATAATAACGTATTATTAAAATAATAATATTTTATTTTTAAACTGCAAATCTATAAATAAAAACCATAAATCATGCGAAAATCAAACCGTTTTTTTTTTTTTTTTTATTATTTTCGGAGTTTTGAAGTCGAAGATTTCACATAACTTATAGATTTAATTAATCATTTTACGAGTTAAAATAATTTGTGTCCTTACGGATTGCGGAATTCGAATACTGTTGAAGATTTTATAGCCGCATGCCTGCTCAATGCTCAATAATTAATTAAGAGGAATCATTAAATAAGGGGATCGTAGATTTTTATGTGGAGCCTGGTAAACCGCCAAAAGACGTCATTTAAAAATAAAAAAAAACAAAATGGCGGACAGGTATTTATGCTAAGGACTTTAAAAGCCCTATCGAATTGTTTATTTAAATTAAATTGATTTCAAAACAAAATTTGTGCATGGTCGTGTGGTATTGAAGGAAATAAAAACAAATATGAACCTTACTTATACTTATAATGATATCATTATAGTGTTGGTAAAAAAAATACAATTAAATAGGATACGACGTCGAACTTCGTCATTAAGTCGTCTATCTTCGAAAGTTGGATCTCAAAACCGACTAATTCGGAAACACGAAGTTTGCCGAGGCGCATAACTTAAATGCATTTGTTTTCAAGGGTTTTTAGTACATTTTGTGGCGATGCAAAACTATTCATAATTGCTGTATTGTGCAATGATTGGAATTAAAATTGTTCAGCGGTCAGGATATCTTTTCTTTTTTATCGTCATTAAATTCACCAAAGCCGACTGCCTTGCTAGGCGCAGGCGTCTTTTTCTGGTAATCGTACCGAACATCAACTTTATACACTTTCGTCTCTTTCTTTGATAAAAGGTACCGACTGAGAAGTCTTGGTACTCCAGAATCAATATACTGAAACAGAAAAAACAACAAGTGTTTTATAAAACAATAGCGCTTCACCCGCGGCTTTGATCGCGTGTAAACCAGAGCTTCTCAATATTTTTTTCTTTTTATTTAGTCTATGACACTCAGAGATAATGTAACTAAGCATAATCAGCCTATAATGTTCCCACTGCTGGGACACAGGCCTCTCTGTGAGAGGGAGTGGGCTATAATCCACCACACGGCCCCAGTGCGGGTTGGTAGATGTCACATGTCTTCGTATTTTTGGTTCTAGGACACATGCCGGTTTCACGATGTTTTCCTTCACCATTTTTGAGAGCAGTGATGATGAAATAATTTACACAAAATTAAGCGCCTGACTGGGTTCAAACCTACGACCTATAACTACAAATGGCGGCTGTTACCACTGGACCACCATTGCTCTCTTGACATTAGTGGAAAAAATTTCGGAATCTAATCAGTAGTTCCAAAGATCTCCCTACTGCATAAATACTCACAAATTTTAGCTCTTTACAATATTAGTGTAGGTACCTACCATAACGTTTGCTTTTTTACGAGGTTTAGGCAGAGACACCTATAGTTATTAGGTAAACCCACATTTTGCCACACATTGTTATGTATCAGTTCCACATTTTGTCACGTATCAGTCCCTTGTAATAGGGGGACGGCAACGCTACGTCTTTCGGTAGGTACGCGGCGCCACTTCAGAACCTTTCGGCTCCATTAGCCTTCTGTTCTGCGAGCAATGTGCCCACTGCCTCTTAAGTTAGCACTTAAAATCATTTAGCTGATCCATAGCACTGTACAGAGGCCAGCACATCAAGCTACTCCAATCTGTCAGATTTTCCCAATTGAATATGAACCTTATTCCTTTATTCTAAAGTTGAAAATCTATCAAAGAAATTTGACAGATTGGGGTAGGTTGACCTGCTGGCGTCTGTACAACGCCTTTTTTTTTTTTGACGATGGGAAATCATCAAATGTCCCCTCCCGCTCTGGGTGGAGCAGAAGGAAGTGTCAGATTCTTACTGACTTAAACCCACCCGTGTTCCTTCCTTAGTCCTTTATGTTCCGGGGTAGCGGTAACCCTGTACAACGCCTTGGTATAATTTATTCTGAAATGTTTTGCATGAAAGTCTTAAATATTTTTTTATTGCTAAGTGGGCCTGCTCTTGACCTCAATCAAGTCTGTTGGAAAGCGATTGATGAGGTTTATCACGGAACGAGCCTGCCCAGAAAATGCCTGTTCACTCTTGCCTTGAAGGCAGACGGGAAGGGAGCACAGACGCAGGCTGAGAGTTCCACACTTTAGCTGAATATAAAAGTTTTGGATATAAATAAAGAGTATGCTACTATTTTTCTACTTACAAATCTTGAATCAAATTGCTTTCTTAGCTGCCTCACTGAAAAATCTCGCGGTCCCCATTTTGGTAAGGGCCTAATCAAAAAGCTCCAAGGCTGAAATTAATAAAAAAAACTTTACGAACACACTCAAACTTATTTTCCTGTTTTTAGAGTTTCGTAACACATAATTAAACAATATGGAGACGAAAATACGTCAATAAAGAAAAAAACAACAAGTATTTTGGAACTGTAAATTGGGAATGCATGGAGAAGCCTTCTCGTGTAGCGCAGGAAAACAAAAAGTAAAACCACCTGAAAAGCCATTCTGTTACGTGTCCACATACTACAACAATGAATAACATTTCAATTTTATTTTGAACTAGTGACCCGCCCCAGCTTCGCACGGGTGCAATGCAATTTAATAAATTTAATTAAATAATTAATAATTTTAATTTAATGTTTTTTTTTTTAACTTGCCGCCAGCCCCTGCCGCCGATACCGCAGCAACCGCTATGTCCCTGCATTTTAAATCTGTAATATCTTCGAAAATATTAATCTAAATAACATGCTGTAAAGGGCCATATTGATCTATATTAAATGCACAATGTATTTAAGGTACTAAACTGAATAAGGATTAATGCTGCATTGCTTAAAATCGCTTCGTAAATAAGCCATCATTTCTCATAAAAAGTAAAGGAAAAAAAATGGTTTTTGTGGGTTATCCCTAAGAGATAGACATATCGCGGACTTTCTTGTAGACCTTTTTAAGGTGTACATTACTGTAGTACATTATTTTGATGTATCGCATAGGGTTCAGCCAGCGTTTGCAATGTAAGCGCAAAAAAAAGGGTTTATTTACGACATCACATTAGAAACCTCTAAAATTATCAGTGTTTCTCTACTATATTATACATGTTTTATAATCCTTAAAACGGATAACAGTGGCCACTATATTCCGTTTTAAGGATTATTATAAAACTAAACAATATAAAACTACCGCTTCTAATAATATTAATGTATAATCTTGTGAAGCACAACTTAACGTGCTTATTTTCTACATTTTCATTCTAAATTGGATGAAATAACCAAACAAACGATGAGGGCGCCACTGTGCGGTCGGCATAGTCTTAATGAAATTTTCTGCACTAAATGACGCTGGCAGAATAGTCGACATCAGCTCAGTTGCCAAAAAGGAAAAAAAAAATTTTTCTGAATAAAAAAATGAGTAGATAATAAAAAAAAAGTAATTTAAAAAACTACAAAACCCGACTGCGGTAAAAAAAACTTAAGTTAAAAGAAAAACTGAAGAGCTAAAAACAAGCTCATTTTAAATTAAACAAAAGTTGAAAGCAGGCGGGACCCATTTGAGTTTGAAAATATAAAAACGGAATGGGTCCACAAAATGGAACAAAGAAACGGACATACATACATAAAGCCTTTTATTCTGTTAAAGACTATATTGAGGATAAACATGCTTGGGATTGAGCTGCTCCAATAAATTTACACAGTGAATCTTGTTTGGTTTTTTTTGCTTATTATTTATTTTATTTTCTCTCTTTATAGACGTGAATATTTACTTTGTAAAGTATAATATTATTTTAATTGTCGTGAAAGTGAGGACTATGTGGGTCTTTTCTATCTTTTTTTTATGTTTTCCTTCTTAGTTAGTTTTATTCATGATCTGGCAGTTTGAGTAATTTACGCGGCCTACCTAAATGTCCATTCTTTGGTATTGTTTGTCGAATCGTTGAGCTCCTCAAGTTCTGAGTTGAGCTGCACATTTTTTTTGACAAATGGGAGCACTGACTGGACAGGTCCCCTCAATCTGTGTGGTTCTTTCCTCAAAAGACCATTTCAGACACCAATCTACATGGTCCTCAAAATGATCTGACCAAGACTATTTCTGGATTTTTATATACACATTGACATTGATAAATTTTACATATACAGTGACATGAATATTTACTTTGTAAAGTATTATGTTATTTTTAATGACTGTGAATGTGAAGACTATGTGGGTTAATTTTAGTTTGCCTTTGTTTTTTTCTCAGATAGTTTTAGTCATGGTCTGGCAGTTTGAGTAATTTATGCGACCTACCCAAATGTCCTTTCTTTGGTATTGTTCGTCGAATCGTTGAGCTCCCTAAGTTTGAGTTGAGCTGCATGATTACTGACAAATGCGTGCACTGACTGGACGGGTCCACTCAATCTGTGTGGTTCTTTCCTCAAAAGACCATTTCAGACACCAATCTACATGGTCTCCACATGATCTCACCAAGATTATGTCTGGACTTTAAAAGAGACTGTGACCTCTGAGTTTGTTTCGGCCTTTCTTCTCAGAGTAGTCAGATAGGAAACGCCGACCTCATCTCGTTTTAAAAAAAAATATGATTGACGTGTAAAAGTGTTTGTACAAACCTACTTACAGAAATAAAATCATTTATCATTTATCATTTATCATACTTACTTATAGGTCAAACACATAACCCTCATTTTAGGCTTCGCCGCAGTCGGATAAAAATTAAACAACTTTGATAATTACCGTTTTATGTAAGACGAGATATCGAAACATAGTAATCACTATGCCCACAAAGATGGGTATCAACATCAGTGACCAGGACCAGATATAATGACTGTTGACTTCACCAACGGATTCTGTTCTCATAACGTGCCAGAGAGAGTTGAGCATGAAGTAAATCTTGACCTGAGGAACGAAAACCAATGATAAATAGACTTTAAGTCAGGGAAATTAATGTTCCTACTGCTGGGACACAGCCTTCCTCTCTTCGATAGGGAGTGGGCCGTAATCCACCACGCAGGCTCAATGCGGGTTGGTAGATGTCACATGTCTTCGAATTTTTGGTTCTAGAACATGACGGTTTCCTCAAGATGTTTTCTTTCACCGTTTTGAGAGCAGTGGTGATGAAATTAATTTACACAAATCAAAGCTCCTACCTGAAAGAAAGAAAGAAAGAAAAATAGGTTTATTTGTCACAGAAACACGAGCAAACAAAAAGATAATTAATTCCAATGACAGCATATATAATAAAAACGAAAAAAAAAATATACATGAGCACAAAACAGAGATAGTCGACGGCTGCACGTCATGACTGTGACAAGAAGGCTTCCACTCAGCATGATGCTGTGCTATAAGGGACCCACAGCACAGCGCTGATTTTCAGTGGTTAACCGAAAAGGACGTACGGAAACCAAGTCAGATCAAATTATTCGTACTTAACAGGTAACAAAATAAAATAAAACAAACAGTACTCAAACCCACGACCTAGAACTCATAAGTCGGGCTTGCCAATAGTCATGTAAGTTGATTAAGCTCTGGTGACACAACACAGGACAGTTCGGCAGTGATTAATAGAAATTGGAAGAGTGTGAATAGGGTGTGTGTGTGTGCTGTATGGTATGGATTGGTTGTGTGTGTGTGATTGTGTATGTGTGATTATGTGTTGTGTCTGTGTGAGGGTGTAAGGGTGTGTGTGTGAGGGTGTGTGTATGTGTGCATGTACTTACAGTATAATACACAGGCACAAATCGTATGCTCAACATTTTCAACTGCGTGGGTGCTGCTCCGTAATGAAATGTATAATCATCCACGAGTCTTCCTACTGGATAGCAAACGTACAGAAATAAAATCTCCGCCAAAGTTGCTATTCCTTTGCCATAAATCCAGAGTATAGCTCGAGTCTGCAAGAAGAACAATTCGCCTCATCATTCATCATCTGCCTAGCCTTTTCCCAAATATGTTAGGGTCGGCTTCCAGTCTAACCGGATGTAGCTGAATACCAGTTTTTTACTTGGAGCGACTGCCTATTGATCTCCACAATCCAGTAACTGGTAATAAGATACCCCTTGGTAAGACTGGTTGTCAGACTTTCGGGCTTCTGACTACCCGTAACGACTGTCAATGATCCACAAATGACAGGGGGGTCCAACCGCTTATCGTGCTTTCCGAGGCATGGGGGTCTCGGTATGTAAATATGATCACCCATCCACAGATCAACCGCGGCAAGCGTAGCTTAACCTGATCGATCGACCTGTGCAGCTTTTATTATTTAGCCACGGACCCCTCAAAAAGAACAATTCGCCTCATCTCTTAAAATAATGTAGTTACCGTGCGTGTACTGAAGTACGGGTCGGCACATTCGATTGGACAGTATTTGTGGTACAACAAAATGGACCCGAAGCAATTAATACACATATTTGGCTTTCATTTGGCTCGTGTTGATCGGCAGACTTCGTAAGGCATCTACCCTTGTTGAAACACGTTTGGGTGGGCTCGGCACAATTCGAGCTAAGTCGAAGGTTTACCTTTGCACGGGAGCAATTTTTCTTTCGCACATCTGAAATTTTCTTTCATAAAAATCTTGTCCTGGCAATACCGAACACAACAAAAAAAAAAATATCCAATTTGGTGCAGTCATTTAGAATTTATGCGTACATACATTTCGGCGATTCATTTTTATTTATATAGATAGTGAAAGAAATTGAAAATAAATAGTGCCTTACATCGATAGTAGTAAAACAGTGAAAAACTATTCCAACAACAGTTGATACCGCCGTGATTTCCCAACGTTTCAACTGTGGCCACTCATAAACCACTGTTTCTGTTATACATAGATTTGTTACCACCTGTAACAGATATAGCGAATCAAGATCTTAGCACACATATCCACTCGGAAAGGGCTTGTCACGTCACCGTATCAACTCGAGCCATACAAAGAATACTGAATTCTTTGTATGAAACTCCCTACAGCAACACACACTATTTGGAATCGTAACGTAATCGCCTGGCTCACAAACCGCGGCGATAAGGTTACGATCCCTTTCCGATTTGATATTTATGCTATGATCTTTAGAGGTTTAATTGTAAACGTTATTAAAGTTAAGTAATGATTAGCGACTGTTAAACCATAATTTTTTGACGTTTAAACGTCTCTTATGTTTAAGCTATCTAAAATTGATATGGGATATTTCAGGGATTTAAAACACTGATTATTTAATAATTATTTTTTATACACATTTATCACATTATCATGACGTTAGGACATAAAACAAAATTATAAAATCAAAATAATATTCTTATTCTCATTGGATTAGTAAGCAATTTGGCATTATAAATTTTCTTATACCTCTAACTTTCGCGTGCTTGAGTGCTTTCGACGCCTGCGCCGCAACTAAAACAAATGCGATCCATGCACTTCGGAGGTTGCGGGGAGGAGAGGTAAGCAGTTCATTTCATGAACAGTGAAACAATAACAGGCTACTAGGGATAGGAAATATATGCGACAAGAAATAACGATATTAAGAACGAAAATGTATCGAGTGCGGTCGATTCGACGTCACGCGCCTGCTTGAAGGTTAATTAAATCCAAATGGTAAAATAGAGAGAAGACTTATATCAGCAACGGGTGGTAGAAGGCTACTAATGATGATGATGATGACTTAAATCCAAACCCAGTATCCTAATTGCGTCACACAGTTTCAATCACAATCCGAAAGATTATTGCTAATCCGTTGCTCTAAATGTTTGAAAACTTCGCCCACTCATCAACGCAAATAACGCAATGAATATTTCTGAACTGTCAAAATTAAAGGCAATTGTTATTTTGTTACGCAGTTACCCTGTCTATGAGGCTGGCTTTCCACCGGACAAAAAAATCATCAAAGAAACAATGCTACTTACAAGAATTAACGATTCACAAAGCATATTGAATACCGTATAAAGTATGCTAAATAAATCGCCCAAGTAGAATTCCTGCCAAAACATTGGCCACAAATAGAACCAAGATTTTTCATCTGAAATTAAGAGTTCACTTAATTTTTTATTATAAAAAAATCAAAACACAATTGCAACTAAAAACTTTAAAACAATATCATTTTTCGAGCTGTCTGATGCAGTTGGTGGCTTCAAATCTGAGATTGAACTAAAATAATTGCTACACTGCTCACTGCTTGAAAAGTGATCTTGTTTTGACTTTTCTTATTTACAGACTTACTATGGGTTATGTTTTTAGAATCATGTCTTTAAGCCCTTTATTACTAAGTACTTAATTTTTTCAAGTCATTTCTTATTAACGTGTAGAATCCGCCATTTTGATTTTATAAAAACAATACCTAAACTTCACGCGAGCTAAACCAGTCAATAGACACCTCATGTATTAAAATCCAGCTAGCCATTAGAATGCTTCGCGGGTATAACGTATCGCGAAACCCTATATTTTTCGCAATACGTTCGTATCGTCTTTGATGTCGCGCAATCGGGTAAAAAGTCGGTATTTAGGTACAGACGCCAGCAGGTCAACCTACCCTAATCTGTCAAATTTCTTTGATAGATTTTCAACTTTAGCACAAAGGAATAAGGTTCATATTCAATTGGGAAAATCTGACAGATTGGGGTAGCTTAATGTGCTGGCCTCTGTACGTGTAGGTCCTGATAAATGATAAATGATAAATGATTTTATTTCTGTAAGTAGGTTTGTACAAACACTTTTACATGTCAATCATATTTTTTAAAACGAGATGAGGTCGGCGTTTCCTAACTGACTACTCTGAGAAGAAAGGCCGAAACAAACTCAGAGGTCACAGTCTCTTTTAAAGTCCAGACATAATCTTGGTCAGATCATGTGGAGACCATGTAGATTAGTGTCTGAAATGGTCTTTTGAGGAAAGAACCACACCGATTGAGTGGACCTGTCCAGTCAGTGCACGCATTTGTCAGTAATCATGCAGCTCAACTCAAACTTAAGGAGCTCAACGATTCGACGAACAATACCAAAGAAAGGACATTTGGGTGAGTCGCATAAATTACTCAAACTGCCAGACCATGACTAAAACTATCTGAGAAAAAAAAAAAAAAAGGCAAAAAAGAAAAAAAATTGGATTGAACTGGATTGGAGATGTCCATAATAGGTGGAATTTGAAAAACTTTATGCTTTTTGAATAACAGTGAACTACTTACTAAATTGCGTATCATGCATCTCCGTATGAATCAACGCTTCACAATAAATTTTGACCCTTACCCTCAGGATGCCTATGAATATGTATATTAACGCGTTAGATATTACCATTGTAGCACTGTCTGTGCTTGGATCAATCTGTAAATACATACAATATATTTATAACCGGTTTCTGAGGACTTCAAATAGCCTCTCAATAGATAATTATTCGACAAAGTTATCTATCGACGAAGTCGGACAACGTTTGGTGATGTCGACCGATATCTCTAGGGACACGTGTTGCGGAAAATTATTATCCTAGTAAAGATTTTGCCAGAGTTTATCTGTTTGATAGAGTAGTTGGTTCACAATTTGCTGATATTTTGGCACATTTTGTTTCTAGACAATTAATATGAACCAATAGATAACTTTGTCAAATCAAAGTCAAAAGTCAAATCATGTATTTCAATTAGGCCATTAAAAGTTAAAAAGCACTTATGAACGTCAAAATGTTCAAGAGAATAGAATGAATTCTGGGTTCTACTTTTAACAGCTTATAATGGACAAGAAACTTCAAAGTATCTCTTTTAAAATGCTCTAGAATATTTTTCATAGTTACATTTCATGACGATGTCAATCATTATCTATTAGAGGCTAAAGAATACCTTCGTACCTCTTGAGTGCTTCTAGATGTCAGAACGTGAACTACTGGAGGTGCAGTAATTGATTCTGCAAGCATTGCGACATCAGTGGTCTGTAAAATAAAATAAACAAATGAGGTTAGCTGTGACGTCAACACGCAACCAGATAGACTGGAAGCTGACACCAATATAACTGAGATCGACTAGCCATATTATGATGATGGTATGTCCTAAACTCGGCCACATTTAGTACGAAAAAGATATATTTACAACGCTATTTTATTCTGGTTATAGGACATGCTCGTGAAATAAAAAATCTAGATAAAGAACAAAGTAATAATATGTAAGCGAATTGGAATTTACAGAACCCATAAACATTATCAGATTGACTTCTCAGTCTTCTTCTTCTTTAAGTCCTCTATGGTGCAGGTGGTAAAGTTATAATCCTACTTTCTACCAATAACGTCATATCATGCATACGTTGAATCGGTGCTTCGCTATGGTTTGATAATGTGGGGTAATAGCACAGATCAAAATAGAGCATTTGTTGCACAAAAAAAATGCATTAGAGCAATTTACGGGCTTCGACCTGACGAATCCTGTAGACCGAGCTAGCCTAGAGCTAGCCTCGGGGCTAGCTGGGTCGAACCAACGCGAATGTATACGTACATCCGTGGTGGAGCGATCCAGACTGCCGGGCACTTCTTCTCCTGCAACCGAGCGGGTGGGCAGGTTGCGGATAGCCCAACTCCGGCTGCGGGACCGACTGCAAACAGTCGATCTCATAGCCGGAGCATCTCGAAAGAGATCCCGGACAAGAGAAGTGCCCGAACACCAGGTCCCAGGTTTAGGGTAACCCATATACCTTATCCCATGTACCAAATAATCCTAATCATTCCAACCCTTCCCTATCCATAAAATCCCTTCGATCCCCAAATCCCTAGGCCAAATCCCAGACCTAGGGTGACCCCCCAAAACCTATACCCTATCACCATACACCCTCCCTCCTATCCCTACATCCCGTTGGTCCCAGAGGAAGGGTAACCTCGATTCCAAAAAAGCCCACCCCCTTTAACATGTAAAATGCAGCGGGTAAATGACACTACCCAGGTGGGTTCCGGCCAAGCCGGGGAATCCCACACCGCTACGGCGGTCAGCCCCCAACGTATTCTGGGGGGGGCAACCAACTGCACATTGCTAACATTGCCGTGCTCTTCAGCGCGGCCGGCTGCTGATTTAGCGCCCATAACACAGGCAGCGACTCACGCGCCCACAATTCCAACTTTGGCTGCGTCCAACGCGCCAATAAATCCCACTACGGCTGCGACACACGCGCCAACACCCACTACGAGATGCATGTCTCTCCCAAGCCTCTGGCAACAGAGCATCGTGCGGAACAGCATCACTTACCCAGACAACGACAGACACGGACAGAAAGTGACGGGGAAGGTCGACGAGCCTGGCGACCCTACCACTCTTCCGGCTGACGGAGTACGACTGCTGAAGAAGCGCGGAAAAGTCACAAGCCGGAGGAGGAAAGTAGGCGACCGAAAGCGCAGCACCCGCGAAGGCACTAGCCAGCGCGAAGCGCGATCGGACGCCGAAGAGGTAGTACGCGACCAGCCCCGAGTCCGCGACGGGGAGACCAGGCGCGAAAAGGGGCCGGACGCGGAAAAAAAGAGAACGGCCGCAAGTCCGCGAAGGGGAAACCCAGCGCGAAAAGCGGCCAAACGTGGGACCACGCGACCAGCTGCAAGTCCGCGAAGGGGAAACCCAGCGCGAAAAGCAGCCGGACGCGGAACCACGCGTGCAGGGGCAAGTACGCGAAGGGGAAACCCAGCGCGAAAAGCCCTTGCACACGACAGAGTCTGCCGGGGGCGCCAGCCGACCCCATCACGCTCACACTGACACGGACGCATCCCACGACAAACCCCGACCCAAACATCACAGAGGAAGGCGAGGTGGATCCTTACGCCCAGATGCCACCACCCGGCCAGGCACCTCCATGCCGCAACCCGGACCGAGCGGTACAGGACCGGCAAAGAGGGAGCGCCCCGACGACTCGGCTTCACCGAGTGCGCTCCAGGGGGACGCCAAACGCGTAAGGGTCCACTCCGCCCAGGGGGAGCAGAGGACCTACGCGCGGGCCACGAAGGATATTCCTGCGAGGCTCGCAGTAGCAATCTGCTTCCCTCCCCCCTCCAGAGACTTGACAAAAGAGGAGGCCGAGCTGGTTAAAGCAGGCCTTGAAGACCTACTTATGGACTCGGACTCGACAGCACCACTCCCTGCCTTCCGCGGATACCCGCGGGTAGCGGAGGGCACTGTACAGGTCTGGTGTGAGGACGACCACGCCCTGACCTGGTTAAACAGGAACGTACCCCTACTCAAACTCCCCGACACTGACCTCACACTGACGGTACTCCGTCAGTCAGACCTACCCACCCGTGTCAGAGCCTCACTCTTCGTCCCCCGCTATAGGGGTGACATAGGGGGTAGGCACTGTAGGCTACACGTATTCTGACGAATCAGAATACTGTGTAGCCTACATTGTGTATTCTGATTCGTCAGAATACGTGGTATAACATAGCCAGGTGGTCACTGTACAGGGCGACTACCGTCGGTGGCGACAACTATGGGACTTATCTGACCCTAGGTGTGCCACCGGAGGAAGTGGAAAAGATCGTGGGGCGGGAGCGACGGATATCGTACCTATTGGGTTCGATATACGTGCGCTTCTGGCCCACGATCCAGCCCTCGGACAGTAAGACGGACCCGACAACGACACAGACAGTGACACAGACGGACGACACCGACATTGCCCAACTCGAGGAGGTCATGGCCCGCGCGGCGATGGCTGACGACGTAGCCAGCATACCACCCGCATCTCCCGGCTGGAACGAGCAGCTACTAGTATCGTCGCCGGTTGAACAACACGACGACCAGTACAGAGAGGAGGCGGCGGAGGTTTTGTCCGATGGATCCACCACCGACTAACCGCCCCGCTTCATCACCGTCACCACCACTCTCCATTATACAAACTAACCTCCAACACAGCCAAACTGCCACGGCTAGCTTACGCAGGGCACTGGAGGTTAACCCCAGAACAATCGCACTGATCCAAGAGCCGTGGATCAGGAACAACAGAATATGCGGCCTCGGTAACATCGGAGGTAAGCTAATCCTCAATACACACAGCTCAGACAAACCTAGATCCTGTGCCTACATACCCAAAGACATCCCTACCACGCTACTCACTCAATTCTGTTCCAGAGATCTGACAGCTGTCAGGCTCCACACCGAAGGTGAATTCCCAGATGTTGTACTAGCTTCGGTGTACATGCCGGGTGAGGAAACAGACTGCCCGCCGAAGGAAATGGCCGATCTGGTACAGCACTGCGAGCGCACCAATTTGGACCTGATAATCTGCACCGACTCGAACGCCCACCACCCGCTCTGGGGCAGCGAGGCATCGAACTCCAGAGGAGAGGTACTATCCACCTATTTATTCTCTACTAACCTTAACATCGTTAACCGAGGCTCTGAGCCCACTTGGGTCACAGTCCGAGGACAGACGATCATAGACTTAACTCTTGCTACAGAAAACGCGACAAATCTTATCACAAATTGGCACGTATCAAACGAACCTTCTTGCTCAGACCATAGAAGGATCCGTTTCACACTAACTACTAATACAAGGAAACCTGAACCGCGACGTAATCCGCGGCGCACCGATGTGCCCGGGTACAAGCGCCTCCTAGCCGCAATGCTAGCTAGGCACCTAACACAAACAAACGTAAGAGAATCCGGACAACTCGAATACACTGTAACAAAGCTATCGGAATACCTAACCGAAGCATACCATGCATGCTGCAAGCTGAGGGCACCACGAACCAACAGTGAGAGAAATCCCTGGTGGAACGCCGAACTTGGTAAACTCAGAAATACACTACGGAAGCAATTCAACAGAGCCAAAAACACCAGACTCCCGGAAGACTGGGAGCTATACAAAGAGACTCAATACACATACAAAAAGCAAATCAGAACTGCCAGAAGGACAGCATGGCGGAAATTCTGTGAATCCATCGAGACCAATAATGAAGCCGCAAGAGTAAGGAAAATCCTATCAACAGATCAGGACCGAACTCTTGGCGCGCTGAAAAAATCTGACAACACATACACACTAACGGACCATGAAACCAGCAAGGTACTACTCGAGACACACTTCCCAGACTGCAAAGTCCTAGAGGACAGGACCTGGGAAGCTGTGCCCGATTGGACCCCAACGGAGCGGGACTGGTCCAGTGCTCACAGTCTAGTAACAGAAGACCGAGTAAAGTGGGCTATCAACACCTTCCAGCCTTATAAGTCCGCAGGACTAGATGGCATTTTCCCAGCCCTGCTACAATGGGGGGTTGACCATATAACACCATGCCTGGTAGAAATCTATCGGGCCTGCATAGCACTTAGATACATACCCCAAGCCTGGCACGAAGTGAAAGTTATCTTTATACCAAAACCGGGTAAAGCCGACTACACACAACCCAAGGCGTACAGACCCATAAGCCTCACATCCTTTCTACTAAAGACCCTAGAGAGGCTCTGTGATCGACACATCCGAGACGGGCCTCTACGGGCAAAGCCACTCCACAAACAACAGCACGCGTACTCCACAGGCAAATCAACGGAATCCGCACTGCACAGCGTGGTATCCAAAATTGAATGTGCGGTGGATCACAAATGCTCAGCACTGGCCGCCTTCATTGACATTGAGGGCGCCTTTGATAAAACCACCTTCAAAAGCATAAGCACGGCCCTACACAGACACAATATAGACCCACCCCTGAGCGGCTGGATCACCAACATGCTCAAACAGAGGGCGGTACAAGTAACCGTAAACGACACCACAAGGGCCATCGTGGCGAAGGGCTGCCCGCAAGGGGGTGTCCTTTCGCCGCTTCTATGGAACCTGGTCGTAGACAGTCTCATAAAAGAACTGAACGACAAAGGTTACTTTACCGTAGGCTACGCCGACGACATAACCATAATAATAAATGGCACCCACGAAAACACCCTGTGCAACCTAATGCGCCAGGCCCTGAAAATAATAGAGAATTGGTGTGGAAAACACCAACTATCAGTGAACCCCACAAAAACCGATTTAGTTCTCTTTACAAAAAAGAGGAAATTGACAACACTAAAACTGCCAAGTTTCTTTGGTACAACCCTAAGCCTATCAACTGAAACCAAATACCTGGGCATATTCTTGGACAAACAGCTGAATTGGGCAAAACATACCAACTACATTACTACGAAAGCCAGCATATCCCTGTGGCAATGCAAGCGTATGCTTGGCAAGAATTGGGGGATAAGCCCCAAGGTCACTCACTGGCTATACACCACAGTCATCCGACCAATCATTACATACGGCTCATTAGTCTGGTGGCCCAGAACAGACCTGAGCACAGCACAGAGAGATCTCGAAAAACTGCAGCGGTTCGCGTGTGTGGCAATCACTAGCTGCATGAGAACTACACCCACTGCTGCCCTACAGGCTATGCTTGGGCTGCCGCCCCTACACCTCATAGTGCGGGAACAGGCGGCCCTGGCTGCCTTTAGGCTCCATATATCAGGTACCCTAAGCAGAGATTCTAGGGTCAAACACACACGTCTAAAAGAAGATGCGATCAAATGGCAGCCAATGATGGCATCACCCTGCGACAAGGCCCCGAAACAATACTGCTCTCAAAAGCATTACAATATAGTGCTTCAAGAGGAGCAGTGCGACTACTCAGGCCCGAAGGAACTGAGAATTTACACTGATGGTTCAAAAACCGACTGCGGAACTGGAGTCGGAGTCTTCTCACACGACCTCAACATAAAAATATCCAGACCGCTGGGTATGCTCAACACTGTCTACCAAGCGGAGTGTGTGGGCATAATACAAGCGGCTTATTCCATAGCAGCCAGGAGAGTTACGGATGCTCGTATTCGCATACTCTCTGACAGCGCCTCAGTCCTTCAATCCCTAGGGAAGGAATGCATCACATCGAATCTAATACTAGAATGTCACAATGCGCTTGAACAGGTAACTGTTCTGAACCGCAATGTAGTGACGCTACAATGGATAAAAGGACACAGCGGATCGCTAGGTAACGACGCAGCTGACGAACTGGCCAGAAGAGGTTCCAGTACGTCAGTTTGTGGACCGGAACCTATCGTGCCCATCCCCTTCAACCAACTACGCAGGTGGCTACAGGAGCACACCCATACACAAGCAGAAAGTTGGTGGACGTCGTCACCAGGCTGCAGGCAGTCCAAGGAAGCTATGCCATCATTAGATGGCAGGCTAACCAGGCGCTTATTGCGACTGGACAGGAAAGGCTTGCGCCTGGTGACGGGGACCATCACGGGACACTGCTCGCTAAATAAACACTTCCACACCATAGGAATAACGGACAGTCCCCTGTGCAGAGCATGCATGGAGGCTGATGAAACTGTTGCGCATGTGCTCTTTGAGTGCACAGGTGTCACCCAGATTAGATCAGAAACCCTCGGGACACCCAGATCGTACACAGATGTTCTAAACAAACCAGGAGACCTAATCAGCTTCTGGAGGGAGGTGGGCTGGTTGGAATAACCACCGACGGCCGCCATGGCCCACGCACAATGGTCCAACTGAAGGACTAAGTGCGGAAACCAAACCCATAACATAGAACATAGAACATCCTGTAGACCGATATTTAGAAAGCTTGGCTTGTTACCGCTGCCGTCTCTTTACATATACGAAATATGTATGTTTGTGAGGAAGCTTATAGAAATATTTAATAATGCAGGTGACCTATATCCTCGTAACCGACGAGACCCCCACAAACTAGTTCTAGATACCCTTCCAAGACTAGCTAAATATAATAAAAGTTGTATATCTATGTGTGTACGTAGGTATATATAATAAGATACCAAGTAATCTCAAAACGCTAAATATGAGATTATTTAAAAATAAATTGCATGAATGGTTATGTAGTCATAGTTTTTATAGTGTCAAAGACTTCTTTGACAATAAATGTAAAAAAATCTCTTAAAAAATTTGTACGCTTATCACTGTTAAGCAAAAACATGTAAGCTCTTGTTTTTTTTGTATTTTACCATCTTTTTATACCATGTTTTTAAGAAAATAAATATTATTCTATTCTATTCTATTCTACCTTTATTAAGGTAACATGATTTTCTTCTTCAGAAAGTATTTCTTAACTAACCCAAAATTCAGAATCTTTTAATGTGCTCCATTTTCGGTGTGCCAATTGTTTTTCACTGATCTGTGGGTCCATATTATTATCGTAATGCACAATTAGCAAATAAGCTAAAGTACAAAGATCTACGAAATTGATTCCCCATTGACTGTAATGAAGAGCCTGTAAATGAATATGTACCTATTTATATTATTTTACATATTTTTTATCGTATTTTTTAAGTTGTGCGTTTCTACCAAAGCAAGTTTAGTATTTTTTTTATTAGTTTAATATGGCCCCGTGGTTAAGGACTCGCTTCTGATGTATAAGCTGAGGCTTGATAGTGGGACAACAAAAGGCTGGTCTTATTATGCTATGAGTTTAAATTCAGTTAAATCTCTTCTCTTAATCTTTGCACTTGATCCAAGGTCACAATACCTATATAAAATATTCACTAAGAGTGCAAAATCTTATGACTGATCGCTGCTTTACTTAACCTTCCAAAAATATCTTTTCCAAGCATACATTTGTAAAATTTGAACGAAGCCCCAAATGACAAGGAAGTTCGAAATATCCCAGCTATTGGCAATTCGATCCATCTGTTCCCTGTAACATAAACATTTAAATAGGAAAAAATCAGGTGAAATTTTACATTTTGCACCAAAATCGTCAAGCGAACCACTAACCCGATTTTTGGGAAAAATAAGAAATACGAGAATGTTTTGTATTTTTATTTTGTAATAAGACTAAGCAAAGTTATGCTACAGTTGTTTAAGCATGGCAATAGCGGTCATTGCACTTTCCCTAATGTCTCTCCTTAGGAACTCAAACAATAAACTATGCATGGTTTTTCGTTATTTCAACGTGTTAAAAATTACGATGGATATCGTTTTAGGGCTTTCAACGGACTCTATTTCAGTTTTCTATACAAAAATGCTAGAAAATGTAGGTGGGTCAATGACCGCTATTGTCATACTAAAACGCGATAACTATAGTAAAGTTCGAATAGTTAGGTACTACATGTTTTCTATTTTGCGTTCAGTTTTAATTGATTTATAATAATCATTATTTCAGCCCGGAATCACCCACTGCAGAGTATTTCTTCTGCCATACTTCCCGGTTCTGTGCGTCTCTCATCCAGTTTGACGATATTGAAACCCAAGACGCTTTTGGCGGTTTAATTGGATATTATAATTTTTTATAGATGAATAGGCCCCTTCTTGACCTCGACCACGCATGATGGAAAGCGATGGATGAGATCTATGATGGAAAGAGCGAGCCCAGAAGATGCCTAAGGCACTGGAACTCTCACGCATCGAGAAAACACAGCAGGCTGCTTGACGTCGGACTCCGGTGGGAGGGTGGTCGCAAACCAGGCGGGCGTTAGCCCTACCACCGCAAGGGAATTATTGGCCAGTCAAATAAGGTGTTGGGTGTGACTGTCCAGGATGCGCCGAGCGCTCGGTTCAGTTGAGTAACTGGCGGAACAAACTGCGCTACACGAGGAGACTTCTTCATGCATCCCAAAAATAAATAAAAAATAAGTACCTAGTATTTTTTTCCGTGAATAAACGTGTTTTCTTTCTATTAGCTCGAACCTGCAGTGCTTTTCTGTAAAAATCTCAGCGTGAAAACTAAGGTGAAGTGAGCTGTCATTCCACCTGATCTTAGGGATTGCCTCCATTGATAGCTCACTTCACGCTCACTTCACCTATGTTATCACGGTGAGATTTTTACAGAATCGATAGGCTGTGCGAAGGCTGTGCGGGACAAATATAGGACAAAAATGTAATTAATAATAATAAACTAGGTACCTGTAGTACGTTACTTGAGACACTTGAAAATATTCGCCTGTATTATTATGAACGTAAAAATGTCCAACAAGCGTATGAGAATTATTTACAAACATCTTGGCGAATTCCTGTATTTCGTAGCAACTAATAGTATGGTTATATTTCTCGTCAAAATACGTTTTATTTTTACATCTGTAATAATAATGACCATTATGAACGTGTGAAAATAGAGTTTCAAAAATTTTAAAGCTTCAGTATTTTTATGTATTTATCTATTGACCAACTTATACCATATCTATACTAATATTATAAAGAGGAAAGATTTGTATGTATGTTTGTAACGAATTGGCTCAAAAAGTACTGCACCGATTTTAAAAATTCTACATTATCACTGATTAATATAGGCTATTTTCATTGCAAGAAAAAAATAAAATGTTTAAAAAATAAATGTCCACCCGTGCGAAGCCGGGACAGGCCGCTATAAGTTATAGGTCTAGTGTAACATAAGTCAAGATAGAAGACAACATTGTGCTCATAGTATATAGGTAACAAAAATATAATAATTTGTAAATAAATAAAAATTTCAAACTTGAAAATAACACACATATATAAAGGATGTTCACAGAAATAAAACATACACATAAAGAACATTAACAAAATCTACGATAAGGAGATAGTGCTGGGAGTGGCAATAGACTCCATGTATGAATGGGCAGCCGTCAGGAAACTCATTTCGGTGCTTGTAAAGGCATCTAGCGATTCATCATACTGTAAGATTGTATAGATGAGGGTAAGGGCTAAGTGCAAGGGACTGGTTTTAAGGGTCATAGAACTAGTTTGAGGAACCGAAAATAGAGGACGCTGTACGCTGGCGAGGGCGCAATGTATGTCTGACAGGTAACGGATTAATTAATTATTAACTATCTGTTTTCTCTGTTGGTCTAGTGGTTGCAAGCGCTACTGCTAAGCATGAGGTCCTGAGTTCGATTCTTAGGTCAAGCAATGTGCTGTTGAGTTTTTCGTTTTTTGTCACCACAGACTACCTGCAGTATTGTCTCTCCTTTCTCTCCAAATTCGTCCAAAGATCGCTTTTAGCGATAAGACCGCCCATTGTTCAGCCCTTGTAAAATTTCTACATTTATAAAATTATCTATATGTCACGGCTAATGGCCGAAGTGCGGCTACACCTAGTTCTAGCCGGAAGTGCGGCTACACCTTGTTTTAGCTGGGTACAACTAGGTGCAGCCGGCCACATGCGGTTTGTGTGTACCTACTTCGAGTGACATCGGTTGTATGGTTGCGGTCAGTCGATAGGCGACGTAGGATGCAAGAGCGATCGAAGGGCACCCCGAGGTTAGGTTTGGTTAGGTTACTTTAAACCCTTTACACAGAAATAGCTCCATCGACGTAGGATGCACCTAGTTGTACCCGGCTAAAACTAGGTGTAGTCGCACTTCGGCAATTAGCCGTAGCATAATTATAATTATAGAAAATTCAAAGTCCTGACTGACTGATATATCAACGCACAGCCTAAGCCGCTGGTAGAGACATGAAATTTGGAGGGTATGTTCTTTGTGAAGAGTAAGTATCCACTAAGAAAAGGTTTCCGAGATTCAACTTCTAAGAGAGTGAAGGGAGGTGAAATTTCACGCGGACGAAGTCCCGGGCAATAGCTTGTGTAGCTGTAATATTTATGGTGTACATAATAAAGAATATTCCATTTTAATCCATAAGGAACGTCTCAGCAGTAGTCTAGATTTGTGCCCGACTGATATCAATAGCTGGCAAAATGTGGGTGTACTATAGAATCACCCTGGCCAGCTCTTCAGGATTTAAGGCGAGATGATATGTCGATAAAATAATAAGCTTCTAAGGCACTTGTATTCTTGTGAAGGTAGCTTTCTGTAACTGTCTAGCTGACACGGCGAACTTCATACCGCCTAAATGTAGTTTTCATTTTTTTCGTGAATTTTTCCCATGTTTTAATAGTCTGCTATTTGGGATGTAAACAAATCCAACAAACCAGACATCATAAAAATCGGTCCAGCCGTTCTTGAGTTATAAATGGTGTAACTAACCCGACTTTGTTTTATGTACAGACGCCAGCACATCAAGCTACTACAATCTGTCAAATTACTTTAATAGATTTTCAACTTTATCGCTTAGACCATAAGGTTCAAAGTTGATTGGGAAAATTTGACAGTTTCGGGTAGCTTGATGTGGTGGCGTCTGTACATAGATTGTATGGAAATTAATACCTGTTCCATGGATTCTTCGCAATTATCCCATAAGATGTGTAATGGAACATCACAACCATCAAATCCACACATGAAATCATTTCAAGAAATCCAACGAGAACGAATAAATATTTTAAACCTGAAAAAAAACAATATGGTACTGTGTGTATGTGAAACAATTAGAAAAATGGTGAGAGGTAACTAAACCAATTGCCGTTTAGACAGGCAAGGAACTATAAGTATTAAGCTGACGTCTTTTCAGCGTTATTAAAGTTGATATTTTTTCGTATTATTAAATCTTAGTCTTGATATCCCGTAGTCAAGCCTAATAACACTAATATTATAAAGGCGAAAGTTTGTGAAGATGGATGGATGGATGTTTCTCTTTCAAAAACTTCTATGTAGCGGTATCTACAACGCCACATGCAAACAACGCGTCATACTGACGTTACAAAATCCTGCATCTCGCAAGCAGAGTTTACCGCACAACTAGCTTAACTACATACAACGGCTGGACATGAATCATTGGGCAGTTGCCCGCCAGACACAACACCCGTTTGGTCGGAGGATCCTCCCTTTTCTATGAAGTTTGAGTGAACTTTACACCCTGTTTCTCAAACCTCTATAACCGAACGGATTTTGATGAAACTTTACAGTAATATAGCTTATACATCAGAATAATAAATAGGATCCTTTTTATCCTGATATTCTTATGGAATCGACACTTATGCGGGTGAAACCGTGGGGCGCCACTACTACAGTTAATATGTAGGACAGCTTAATTTCGCTTGGCTTAGCTTAAGTTTAAGATTAAGTTCTGCTACTAAATTAGCTTAAGTTTAAGAAAACCGGCATGTGCTGCTACTAAAATTTTGAAGACGCACGTGCGACACCTACCAACGTAAACTGGTCTCGCGCGTTGAATTACGGTCCACATTGAGGAGGAATTTTTGATTTTTTGTTTTTGTTAATCCTCATGGATGGCTTCCGTTCCTAAGCTCCTTTTGTTCTGACTAAAATCACACGGTGTTTTTTAACCATCTTTGGCCGAGATGCTGGGGCACTTGCACAGATCGTCACGCTCCTCCAGATATTAAAGAAGCTTATCTTCCACCAGTGAGAACGATAAAGGCTATTATAGCTTAAGTTAGAGCAGTTAGCATAATAAAGACAATATTTTAACGCACCATAACAAAGAGGCACCATTTTTGAAACAAACATATGCTCCTCGGGTGCATACGCAGCGAGGAAGTAGTGAACAAAGCCATGAGGAAAACTCTTAAACAACACGTTGAAGACATATAACCAAAGAAAACTGAAAAATAAAACAATAGTGATTATAAGTATGTATAATCTAGAGAAAGACCGGTTCATGCTAGATTTAAAATACAGTCGTGGCAGCGAAACGAAGAAGAAGAAGAAGTAAGTATAATAGGCCATGAGTCGGTAGAAAAAAAACCACTATAAGCTGGCCTTGTATGCTATTCAAAGTCCGTATTATGCTAGGCCAGCTCAAGAGCCCTTAAGAAAAGCAGTGTTATTGAATTTTTCCATTAGGAATTTCTCAGTAACAGCCCGGAGTTTGGAAGTTGCCGGTGTGATACCCCGTGCCTCGGAAAGCACGTTAAGCCGTTGGTTCTGCGCCTGATCTCTCTCCAGTCGTGTCGGATTGCCGTCCCATCGGACTATGAGAGTGAGGGAAGAGGGAGTACACCTGTGTCTGCGCGCACGCTTGTGCACTATTATATCTCTTGCGTACCTGGCTAATCTCCGTTGAGATTGGCCACCGTGACCGAAATCGGTCGGGGAGGCTATTATTATTATTCATCGCTTGGCCGTAGGCGAACCCTACCCGTTGTTCTTACAAAATATATAGCAAAGACATGTCAACGGCTGCGCAGTTGCCTCATGCCGCTTGCTTACACGCAGTACCGCTTGCGTACGAGCAGTTGAGCACTAAGGTTAATTACATAAAGGTACCTAATAGAAACGACGGCTGCCGTCGACGCTTATCGACGGCTGCAGTTGTCTCCGTCGTTGACGTGTGCCGCTTGCATGTATGAGCACTTACATATTAACATGTTGCTGTCGTGATGTAACTATTTCTGTTTTGGATTGCGTAGATGTGAATGCTCGGTAGTATGCCAGCCTCTCACACTTTGTCGATTGAATGACAGGGCGTTCAGAAGGCAGTTCTTTCTGGAAAACATAAACACAATGTCTACTGTTACACTGGTGTTTTTAATAATAATAATCAAATCTTTATTGCAGAAGACGTGATCCTAGCGCAGGAGTCAGGGCTTCACTTTATGAGTATACATGTTTTAGGTCATTCAAAGAAATTCATTATTTGTTTACTAATGACATTTATGTAACTGGGGAGGCGACATCTGCCACATTTTGCATCAAAATTTGGCAAATGCAGCCACAGATTGGGTTCTGAATAAAAAACTTTTTACAAACTTTTTCACTTTTTCACTTTTTGTGGGCAAGTTTCTACTTATCTAAGTTACAATAGCCTAATCTCAACTGCTCATAACCTTTTACAAAACATTGATTTTCCCGGTGCAGGGACGTTAATTTTTTTGGAGTTCTCCTTGTAAAAACCAGGAGAACTGGAGCTGATTGAGAAGTCACCATCAGCTCCACTTCACGATACGCATTTTGCTTAGCAACCAAATTAAAGTACCTAATCGAATTGCAACCCGTGAAATATTTATTATTGAGTAGTTCCGATGGCCATCTGTGGTTTTCGTCATCAGTTCCACTTCACCGAATGGTGCTTTCTGAGAGCAATTGCACTAGTTACTATGAAAAATACCCAAATCGTTATAGGTGTGCCTACAAAATTTGAGGGTTTCCTTCGATTTCCATGAGATTCCCTCATCAGATTCCGATTTAGTGACAATGGGACCACCTCGGAAGCATACTCTTTCAAATAAAAAAAGAATTTTGAAAATCCGTCGACAATTGGCGGAGTATTCGATGAACAAACATACAAAAAAAAAACACAAACATCCGAACATAGTACCTTCTCTTTTTTTTGAAGTCGGTAAAAAAACTTTTTAACAATAAAAAAACCGACTTCCATAAAAAAACACTACAAAGTGAAAAATAACTTTAATTTCGGAAGTCGGTGTCTTTGGATCTGTATTTTAGTTTATTGCCACCGACTTCCGAAATATTATAATAATATTCACTTTGTAGTGTTTTTTTTATGGAAGTCGGTTTTTTTTTTATTAAAAAGTTTTTATTTCTCGCTTTTTAGTGGGACTGTTTATAATGCATCAAAGTTACAATAGCCTAATATCAACTTGCTCATCGCCTTTTACAAAATATAACTATTCCAGATACAGGGACGTTAATTGTTGAAGAGTTCTCCTGGTACTCCACCATCAGCTCTATTTCACCATTCACATTGTGACGAGCATAAATTGCTTAGCAACCATATTAAAGTAATCGAATCGCAACCTGTGAAATACTTATTACTGAGTAGTCCCGGTGGCCATCTGTGGTCTTCATCATCAGTTTTACTTCACTTAATTTTGCTTTCCGAAAGCAAATGCACGAGTTACTATAAATAATACCCGAATCGCTACAGGTGTGCCTATAATATTTGAAGAGTTCCTTCGATTTCTCCAGGATCCCGCTGATAATCCTGGCTGCAGCATCAGGCCAGACTTATGTCAACATTGCATTGAACTTAAAATTTAGTCCTGTTTAAAATGAGCCTAAACACGACTACGGTGCTGTAATTTCAAGGTTTGTACTTTTTCTGATGCTCCTGGCTTCAGCATCAAGTCTGTATGTACTTCGGTGTTTCTCATTAACAGTACGTTTATCCACACATCGAGCCCTTTTCAATGAGCCTAAACACGATATATCTGCTGTTAGTTGTCGAGGAGTTAGGTCCTCTGCAGACTATCCTGACTGCAGCATCAGGTCATGACTTGATGATCATGAGACCAAATGTGGCAAATGCCCTATCAAACATCAAAACAATTTACTAAAACTGTCCTGCCTGTTCGAGTAACTTCTTACTGTTAAGGAGTTGTACCTTCTATCATCAGCCCAGCTACCTGAGATGGTGACAACCATACGCAAATACACAAGATACTTCATAAAATATGCGAAAAACAATAAGTGAGCCTATAAAATTTGAGGGTTGCCCTCGATTTCTCTAAGATCCCATCATCAAATCCTAACTTGGTGACAATGGGACCACCGCAAAACTATCTACTTTCGAACAAAAAAAGAATTTTGAAAATCAGTCGACAATTGGCGGAGTATTCGATGAACAAACATACAAAAAAAGAAAAAACAAACATCCGAACATAGTACCTTCTCCTTTTTTTGAAGTCGGTAAAAATAGGAACCTATTGGATTTCTTATTACAGGAGACGGCGTGACAAGTTAGACTCCTGCCTAATAGATTGGGCTCATTGCAAAAGAGAGAGAAAATAGAAAGAGACACGGAGGCCTTGGCCTTGCAGGGACACAACAGGCTCAATAATGAACCTAATATGTAATACCTAATATGTTTTACAAAAATAAAGATCATTAGTATAATACCACATTCATGGAACATTAAACGAACTCATTTAATACAACTGTGACCCACGTTTTTGGTAGAAAGACACGGAATAACGGTATTTCGATGCGCGAAAACGAAAGAGCATGAAATTTAGTGTATTTGGCATTAAAAAAGTAAAAATTGAAAATTTTGTAGTTAGTGCAATTGTGAACTAAGGCATCGATATAGCATTATAAGCATACTCAACCTATAATATTTCCAGTGTTAAGACACAAAAATCCTCTCTATGAGAGGGAGTGGCGGGTCCAGTGCGGGTTGGTAAATGTCATATGTGTTTATAAAGGTATCAAGAATAGGGTGTAAAGTTCACTCATCCTCTATAGAAAAGGGAGGATCCTCCTGAACCAATTACTTAAAGCAACGATGACCACTAACGTGCGGTTTGTTGGCTAGTTCAAAACTACTCTTAACTGCCCCGCTAGTCTTGTAGTTACAAGCGCTACTGCTGAGCGTGGGATCCTGGATTTGATTCCCAGGTCAAATATAGTGCTATTGAATTTTCCTATTAGAAATTTCACAATAACAGCCCGGAGTTTGGACGTTGGCAGTGTGATACCCCCGTGTCTCGGAAAGCACGTTAAGCTCTTGGTCCTGTTCCTGCAGCCCAATTCTCGTAATTTAAAACTTTCAAAATCTAGTCGCAGTCTCATTTCGGCGACAAACAAATGTCAAAAACTTGTCAAAATGTAGGGAAATTTGAAGTATTTTTGACAGATTGAGACTGAGATCAGACTGTGAACGTTCTTAAAAATTGCGAGAATTGCCCCTCAGATCTCTCTCCGGTCATATGATACGATCGTATGAGACGGCAATTAGATACGACTGCGTATCTAATTGCCGTCTCATCAGACTATTAGTGCGAGGGAAGATAGGGTACGATAATGACTGCGCGCACACTTTTACTAATACCTTCTACGTACTATAATATCTTCTGCGTTGAAGGCTAGTCTCCGCTGAGATTGGTCGCCATGGCCGAAATTCGGTCTGGAAGACTAATGAACCTTAATTGCTACCCAACAGCAAATGAAAGAAGGTTCAGGGTCAGCAGAAGAATATTCTAAACAAATAAAATATGTATCTACTTACCTTCTGAATCAAATTCAATTGAAATCTTGAATCCTCGTACTTCACACCAGGACCCAACGACTGAAGACTGGCGACATTAAAATCAAAATTTGAAAAGGATACATTATGAGGCTTTGTTGTTGAGTGTCTCATGATTATACTTTAATCAACAAATATCATACAACTATATCACTTGGAGTTCTTATTTTCTACAAATAGAAAATTCGAAGTTGACATTTAATGTGACAAGTAAAACCTTATGCTAAAAAGTTCAATATAAAGAGTTTTTCTAAAAAAGTACATATCATAATCATCTACAGCGGGCGACTTAACTGACTTTTTTTTTAAGCCCTTACTGCATAGCTTGACATATCGGGCATTACGGGTTTTTTTTCTTGTCGGCATTGGCGTCTTCGGCACGTTTTGAGATGATAAAAACCCGTAATGCCCGATATGTCAGGCTATGCAGTAAGGGGAGCTAACTATTTTTATTGAGAAAATCGTGTTGATCCTAACATTGCTTTATGCATTCAAAATTGAGTCTTAAGGCCTTAAAATAAGACTTAATTTTCTTTGGCTCAATCGGCGGGTAGTATGGCAAAATACATCACTTTGAAAAAAATCCTATATTAAAAGTTACTGAAATCAGTAGTCAATTATGAACAAACAATTTTCAGGTTTTGCGCATCTAACGTTACACGTTGTATAAGGTGTTTTAAAAATTAACCCTACAAACTTTAAGAGGTGCGTTAGACCATCAAACTGAACAACTTTCACTATGGGACCAACTCTGAAATCATAAAAAAAATCAGCTGTTTAATACAAAAGTACCTACCTATTTGACCAAAATGTATGAAACGGCTGATTTTTTTTTTTTCGTGATTCAAAGTTGATTCCATAGTGAAAGTTGTTCAGTTCGATAGTTTAAAGCACCTCTTAAACTTTGTAGGGTTAATTTTTAAAACACCTTATACAACGTGTAACGTTAGATGCGCAAAACCTGAAAATTGTTTGTTCATAATTGACTACTGATTTCAGTAACTTTTAATATAGGATTTTTTTCAAAGTGATGTATTTTGCCATACTACCCGCCGATTGAGCCAAAGAAAATTAAGTCTTATTTTAAGGCTCAATTTTGAATGCATAAAGCAATGTTAGGTTAGGTTAGGATTTTCTTAATAAAAATAGTTAGCTCCCCTTACTGCATAGCCTTACATATCAGGCATTATGGGTTTTTATCATCTCAAAACGTGCCGAAGACGCCAATGCCGACAAGAAAAAAAACCCGTAATGCCCGATATGTCAAGCTATGCAGT
Source organism: Globia sparganii (assembly GCA_949316385.1). Lineage (NCBI taxonomy): Eukaryota > Metazoa > Arthropoda > Insecta > Lepidoptera > Noctuidae > Globia > Globia sparganii. The sequence goes on along the minus strand of OX438655.1, from coordinate 3,015,625 downwards.
AAGGGGTAAAAAAAAAGCCAGTTAAGTCGCCCGCTGTAGATGATTATGATATGTACTTTTTTAGAAAATCTCTTTAAATTGAACTTTTTAGCTTATGGTTTTACTTGTCACATTAAATGTCAACTTCGAATTTTCTATTTGTATAAAATAAGAACTCCAAGTGTTAAAGTTGTATGATGTTTGTTGATTAAAGTATAATCATGAGACACTCAACAACAAAGCCTCATAATGTATCCTTTTCAAATTTTGATTTTAATGTCGCCAGTCTTCAGTCGTTGGGTCCTGGTGTGAAGTACGAGGATTCAAGATTTCAATTGAATTTGATTCAGAAGGTAAGTAGATACATATTTTATTTGTTTAGAATATTCTTCTGCTGACGCTGAACCTTCTTTCATCTGCTGTTGGGTAGCAATTAAGAACCATTAGTCCTCCAGACTGAACTTCGGCCATGGCGACCAATCTCAGCGGAGACTAGCCTGCAACGCAGAAGATATTATAGTACGTAGAAGGTATTAGTAATAGTGTGCGCGCAGTCACTATCGTACCCTATCTTCCCTCACACTAATAGTCTGATGAGACGGCAATTAGATACGACAGTCGTATCTAATTGCCGTCTCATACGATCGTATCATATGACCGGAGAGAGATCTGGAGCAGTACCAACAGCTTAACGTGCTTTCCGAGACACGGGGGTATCACACTGCCAACATCCAAACTCCGGGCTGTTATTGTGAAATTTCTAATAGCAAAATTAAATAGCACTATATTTTTTGACCTGGGAATCAAATCCAGGATCCCACGCTCAGCAGTAGCGCTTGTAACTACAAGACTAGCGGGGCAGTTAAGAGTAGTTTTGAACTAGCCAACAAACCGCACGTTAGTGGTAATTTTGAAACACCTTATATACTTGTTCTTAGTCTTAGTAAAACTTGGCAAAATGCTTGGATCCAAGAAATACTTTTGTGAAAATGGTATTTTTGGTTTTTCACATTCCGGCTGATGATTGAGATAATTAGTCTAAATTCGTGTCTCTAAATGCTCCAAGGATACAAAAGCAGGCGAGAGATAATAGCATATAAATAATAATAAAATTTGATTAGGTACTTCAACTCGAGCAACATCTCTCGAGGTTCTCGTTAGGCCATAGGATCCAGGGCCTGTATTTAATAAGTAAATAAATGAACGACATCTTGTTCTTCTTCTTAGCGTGTCAATCGGCCGTGGCGGCCCAGAATTCAGCTACGTGTTTAGCGTCCATCAGTTTCTGTAACGAGCAGCTGACAGGACACGTAAGACATGATATTAAGTGTCCCATCGTTTAATAAACAGGATAAAATATGAGAACTAAAACCAAAAAAAGAAGGATAAATAATAAATATTAGAATCTCTTCAAGCAAAAGCAAATACGTACGTAGATTCTTAGAAATCTATGCAGTTTTAGGACCACACACAAACCTTATGGATCTAACTAAAACATGGTAACCAAACATTCCTAGAGCTTCGATAAATGAATGAATCTTCATCTAAATTGGTCTCAAGACGATCACAAAACCGACCATTCACACACCACATAAAATATTCACTCGTTTTGTATGAGTTGATTCAGATGCCACTACTACGAATCATACACTGTTTCACGAGTATCTAGCAAAACAGTATAGCTAGTTATGAGTTACGGTACGTCAACCATGATGTGCTTGACGTACCTATTCTCCGAAGGAATGGGCGGAAGTGTATAGAATGCCATCCTTTCACCAGCTACACCTTTTTTTCCTGGGTGAAAAATCCTCAAGAATGTCCTCCGCCCTGGGATGGGCGGAGGGGTTTGTTAGACTCTTAGGCCCGTATTACAGCAGTGCGATTCTGTAACCATCTCACCGTGAAAAGTTAGGTGAAGTGAGCGTGGAGTGAGCTGTCAGTGTCATCCTGATGCTAGGGATTGATACTTTTGACAGCTCACTACACTTAACTTTTCACGGTGAGATTTTTACAGAATCGATCGGCAGAACGTAACTCAATACTCAAGCATTACTTAAAACTAGATTCAAGCCATTTGATTGGTTGAAACTAGTTTTAAGTAATGCTTGAGTATTGAGTGACGTTCTGTAATACGGGACTTAGTGCCTAAAACCCACTCCGGTGTTCCCTTCCCACACTTGGACCGGGGATTAAGGGAAATTTTACCAGTTACACTGCTAAAAGTCCTTTCACAGTTACTTATCAGACTTACGGCCTCTGGCTTCCCGTATGAAAGATAGCCGAAAATATTATTCGAAACTCAGAATGATTTTACTTTGAATTATCACCTATCTACGGACTGACCGTAGCAAGTGCAACTTAACTTTAGATCGACTGTGATCCAATCACGTCGCACTCCCGTGAGAATACTGCAAATTACCCTAAATTTATTCATACACAAATTCGACTCCTAAACCCATAGTAGTGGTCATTTGTCGGACCACAGTCGCTTGGGATTCGTCCGAGTTATTAACGACCACACTTCATCACCACATGATGAGCCGACTTTGATACAGTAACAAACAGATGTATACTCGGACAAAGATTAATTGAATTGTTTACAATGATTGTACCAAACAAAAAAAATTTGCTCCAGATTGAATTTCATCCATGGAGACTAGCTTAGAAGGGTGGTCACCGTGAGAGATATTATAGTGCACAAGTGTATGCGCAGACACAGGTGCACTTTTTCTACCCCACTCTCATGGGACGGTAAGCCGACAAGACCGATGGGACGGTAAGCTGACAAGACCGGAGAGAAATCAGGCGCAGGACCAACGGCTCAACATGCTTTCCGAGGTACGGGGGTATCACACCGTCACCTTCCAAACTACGGGCTGTTACTGAGAAATTCCTAATGAAAAACCCATTGCCCCATAATATTGTACCAATGTGTAGCAACAGAACATGTTACACATTAGGTTCATAGTAAAATTTTAGCTACAAATTGATACAATACTATGAAAATAAATATTGATGAATCTTGGTCCGTGTATACATATTAAAGGCTGGCTGTATCCAGCATTTAACGCTTGTGTTACCGAAATTATTATGAGGCCTGTTGGGCAAGTGACTATAATAATATCGTTTATTGCAGACCACATATAAAAATACATACAATCCATATAGAATTAGTAACAACAACTTAAAAATGATGTTGGATGATAACTGCGTGGCTCAACACACATCGGCACGCACCCAGTGCCTCATAAAGAGGCTGGCTGATCTTCGGGATGCTGTTGGGGCTTCCACGCAATCCATCCATAATTGACGCCGCCCCCTTTCTCATAATCGCATGAAAATCATCAACACGGGCTTCTGTGAACATCTGCGAAGCGCTAAAGAAGTGCGGAAGCGCCAGCAACATCCTAAATCCATTATTATACTGAACGCTTAGGACGTTGTAGGCCCTCTGCGTATACTTCACCCACAAGTTGCACCTGTAGAAGGTTAACATTAATGTTAGGAGTAGGCAGATTCTTGGAAATTAGGCATACCTTTATACTGAATACACTTCCTAAAATTTGCTGTTCCCAATAACTAGGTCATGTCGAAGGCTTCCTCCAAATCCTTCTAGGAACTCTTTTCCCGCGCCACGTCGAACCCGTCCTCGCAGTACGCGTCCAGGTCATCTCGCCATCTCCTTCTGGGTCGGCTTCGGCAGCGTCGTACATCTTCAGGCACCCATCCTGTAGAGATTTTTGCTCAGCAGTCATCGTGCATACGGCTGATGTGACCCGCCCAATACCATTTGAGCCTGGCAGTCTTCTTTCCTACATCTAATATGCCAGTTCTGGAACGCAGCGTGCTGTTCCAAATTTTGTCCTGTTTTTTAACACCGAGAATGCTGCGTTCCAGTACATTGTATCTACCAAAATCTTGGTATCACCAAATTAAACGTTAGATTGTGAAATGCAATAGAATAGTTTCACCTGGTAGGCTGTAGCTTTACTATTTCCACGTAGTCACTACAATCGTATTATACTCTTGTTATTTCGTCTTCTGCTTACCCTTTTGGGGATTTTATGTCCTACATACATAAACTCATGCCTTTTTTCGGGGTAGTCAGGAACTAAAGAACGCCACCTTCCTTACACCTTTTGCGTCATTTACGTTCATACATCTGTTCGGTCGTGAAGTAACTTTTATGTGCGGTTATCAAAATAAATATCCATCGACATTTACGTAGCTCGCCCGCACTTGTGAGATGGAAACGAGTCAGCGATGGGTATGATAAAAATGGCGATGACGCTCGCACAGATTGCCGATTATTGCGTCATGAAATTGTGTAATGTTTACCTTTACAGTGCCATGTTTTTTGTATTGATTGTTGGGACGTTTAAAACGTTGAAATAATAATAATTATAGATTTGAACTTGTGTTGGTCTTAAATTCATCATCATCATTAACATTTTAGCCGAAATACATTCACTGGTGGAGCCTCCTCCAAGCATCGCCGCATGGACCGGTTCTGTGCTTACATCCAGTGGATTCCTGCAGCTTTCATGAGGTCATCGGTCCACCTTGTGGGAGACCGTCTAACGCCGCACCTTTCAGTTTCCGGAAATTTTAACCAGACGATATCTCTCTAGATTCCCACCTTTGACCAAAGAAGGAGATGCCACTTGCATGTTCTTTCACAACCTCCGTATATATTGGTGTTCAAAGCCTAAAAGTGTTCTACAAAGTGAAGCCGCTTTAACCCAAATGACTTTTTTACCGTCTGTACAAAAACAGAGTACCTATAAAAAGTGGTCGGAGAAGATAAGAAGCCTATGGCACAGAAACCTTTATAAAAAAAAAAAAAACAAATAAAAAATCTCGTTTTTTATATTCAATTCTTTGATTGACGCCACAATCAATATTATTAATTAGTTATTATAATTTTTATATATTAATTAATTTGTCAATTTATTTAAAGAAAGAAAGAAAGAAAAATTGTTTATTCTGCACAAACAAAACGCACATTACAAATAAAAAAAAATTAAATTTAAAAAGAAAAGACATAATTAATATACATATACAATGTTGTCAAAAGGCTCGTACTTAGCATAAAAATGTTGTCAATCTTGTCCATTACTTGATTTTTGTGCCAGGCACCAAAGACAACCAACACATTAGTTGACAGTTGACACTTGACATTGACAGATTGATTGATTGATTATTTGTTTTTATTGTGTTTCTTTTTGATAAAAAGTGTACTTCAAAATAGTAATAAGTAGTATTTATTGCTAGGTTTATTTCATTTAAAGTTTTTGAAAAAAAAAGAGATTTCCATTACATAAGATTCTATTCCTTTCACCTTTTACGTCCTGTTTTTGTTCAGCCGATAAAGATTAAAGAACTAAGAAGCCCATACATTGTTCAGTGAAGATAAACTAGGACCAAAAGAGATAATAAAAGAAAACCTAAATACTAGTCAATCAATCAATCAACTCAGCCTATCGCAGTCCACTGCTGGACATAGGCCTCTCCCAGGCTGCGCCACAACACCTTGTCCTCCGCCTTCCTCATCCAGTCCATTCCAGCCACTTTCTTTAGGTCGTCCGTCCATCTAGCTGAGGGACGTCCTACACTACTCTTGCCGATACGCGGTCTCCACTCAAGGACTCGTCTGCTCCACCGGCCATCGGTCCTACACTGTAATAACTCAATAAAAACATTTTTACTAATATTAAGTACAGCCCTAAAAATCTCCAACCTAAGAACAAGAATATTTTATCAAACCCGAGGTACGAAACGATATAAAGTTTCAAATACCAACCGCCAGAACAATAACTCTAAAGCTTCAGAATGCAATTTCACTCCATCTCACAAGAATGTCAGCGACATCACTCACTGTTTCACAATTTCTTTATTATCAAAGCCAGAGTTGAATGTCGTAAAAGGAATTTATTCCACAAAACCATTTTACATTTAAAAGTTCTTAAAGTAAGAGGAGGATTGCATAACGTTTAGCCCCTTAGAAAAGTTTAATTAGGAATAATTCTGTGGTAATTCTAAATGGGACTACGTTTTTTACTGTTTCGCTAATTTGTTCCTGGTTGAAAGAATGTTTTTTCTTTTGTTTTAAATTTTTATTTTTAATTGGACGATTCTGTGTTGCCTTTGGTGGCTCTTTGGTACAGACCTTTTACATTTATATTTCTGACAGCTGATGTTGAAGTTGTTGAAGTTGATGTTAGGCATCAACTTATTGTAACGAAACTAAAGGTTACTTACTTTTAAAACTATGACTGTATTTAAATTTAAAAGGGCACTAATCGAAATACTAATAGAAAATGTTATTACACAATTGACGACTTCCTTAATGATGAATCATTGACTGATTGACATGTCATTTGGCAATTTATTTTATTTTTATTGTAACCTTGATGACTTTTAACATTTTTTTTTTAAATGTATATATTTTTTATTATTATAACTGTAACCTTAGTTGACATTTGTAATTATTGTGACATTTTTACTGTAATTCAAACGATTTGACAATGATTTGTATTTTGTATTATTTAATTCTCCTAATTTTTATTTAAAATTATAATATCTTTTTGTGCAAATTAGATAATAATATGTTTTACATACCCATGTGATGGTAGAGCATGGAGGTATCTTATAATAAAACATCTATGTACTAAATACCCATGTTTGCAAACCAATAAATGATATGATATATACAGTGATTTTGATAGATTTGACAGTTGCAGCAAAACAATTCTGTGAGAGGGAGTGGGTTATAACCCACCATGCAGGCCCAGGGGAGCTATTCTCTAAGGATACAGCCTTGCGGGCAGCGCTGTCGCAGCCGTCAAACCCACCGCGACAGCGCTGCGACAGCGCTGCCCGCAAGGCTGTATCCTTAGAGAATAGCATGGCTGTTCGGCCCGGATTCAGCCACCAGGCGCAGCAAGACCGTGTATGGTTCTGTCTATATGCTAATTTTAAAATGTCGTAAATTAGGTGTTGACATTCTAATCACTCAATAACATTAGCTAACTATAACATTTGACACCTAATTAATTGGCTTGAGTTTTTTTTTACTTTTATGGAGATATCATCTTCTGCCTAGCCTTTTCCCAACTATATTGGGGTCGGCTTCCAGTCTAACCGGATGCAGCTGAATACCAGTTTTTACATGAAGCAATTGCCTATCTGACTTCCACAACCCAGTTATTGGGTAATACGATACGCCTTGGTAAGACTGGTTGTCAGATTTTCGGGCTTCTGACTACCCGTAACGACTGTCAAAGATCCACGAATGACAGCCGGGACCAACGGCTTAACATGCTTTACGAGGCACGGAGGTCACAGTAAATAAATTTTCATATAGCGGTACAACACTCATTGCAACAAGTATTCTTTGAAATGTAAACAGAAAATACTTAAATAAAACTGCAGAAAACGAGTTCCATACATCAAAATTAACAACATTCTAACCAGAGCCTGGATGTCTGTATTTGCGTTGCACAAATAAGCAGGAACGGCAAAACTTTCTGTGCTAGCAGCACACTGAAAAAACAAGCAGGAGTACTAACATCGAACAGGAAACCCAGTAACTCACAGCCGTAGGACCTTAAAAATTCAAACGTAAGAAAAACCAAGAAGCCATTTCGACTTGGCCCCCATCTTGTGCACTCCGTACACTTACTTGCAAAAGTATCGCCCCAGGCGCAATTTCAGCAATTTTGGCGCACTATGTTTACACAACGCTGATATTAGTTCTGGCCCGAGATACGAGCCGGCGAGCTTATTTATTTAGGCTTATGCAGCAACGCTACAGTTGCAAAAATGAAATTTTGCCTGAACTTGAAGACAAAATATTTATATGTAGGTCGGTATGATTTTGTTGGGTTAACGTTATTTTAAGTTAGTCAAACCATAAAGGGTAGCAAGGCATCGACGCGCAAACTGTAACCAAGAATTCAGCACATGAATCAAGACCCCGAGCTATGGAGGGTAGAGGTAAAGACATAGTATAAAGATGGGAAGTAAGTTGTCTGCATACAAACACACCGCGCGCGGCTTGTATGTGTGCGCCAAAGTATCTATGCGTCGCCGCACGCTCACTTAAACAAAATCTCGACCCGTTTCTCAGTGCGCCAGTCGGGGCTAACACCGTACGAGGTTCGCGCGTCACCGCTTTTCGGCACCACTAAATGAATGAAAAATGTATGATAATCGCAGGAGAACGTATTGAATACATTTCTGTATTTGTTAGGAAAACCATTGTTGAACTTTATTGACTAATGATCACTGAATTAGTTATACAGAGATGTGTTATCTTTGGCAAGGGCCGGGCTTTAAACTAATGAATTGGTGACAGTACTATCAGTAAACTACCGTTTCGTGCTCATCACCGCCCCGCGCCGCCCGTCTACTGGACCGTCGCTCTTTCTTTCATCGTGAAAAGTTTCATCATCGTTTAGGTAAAACCGACCTCACAAACCCTGTACCCAGACAATACAAGTAAAAATACAACTTCCCGACCCTTGCCAATTTATAGGCACTGAATTAAAATTTAGCTAAAAGTGACAACCCTGAGACAGTAGGCAATTATATCGCGGATTGGGCCGGAGATAGCCTACTTCCCCTCTTTATACTATGGTAAAGAGAACTGTTTTTGCAGTAAAACATACAGCAACCTTCAAAACAAATTAACAATAAATAGTCTAAACCGTTTCGAATTATTCTACAAATTACAACTAAAAACCAATTTCCTTGACAGATATTTACTATATTTACCACACCCACACACACCCCAACGGACCAGTCTAACGCAACAGCAAAACACACACCCACACACACCTTAACACACCCTAACACTCCCTACAATTAGCTTTTAAGCCCCTTTCATAAATATGTATGTTAGCATCAGAGTTATTAAGCAGTTATGAATATTTTGTAAAATTTATCAATCCCCTAAAAGTACACTGTCCTTCAAGATACAGGATTTTCCTAGTTTAAAGGGCAGGGGTCTACTCACATGTAATAGCCATACCCATCCCTTATTGAAATAACACTGAAGTTACCTAGGCTAAGTCATTTAATAAAATAAATAATTACTTACTTACAATTTTTCAACTTTCCCCCCATATAAGACGGTTATCCTTACCTCTACCCTCCATATCCGAGCGTAGAAATTTTACATCGGTTACCAAAAAAAATCTGCTGTCTTACAGAGAAATGCAATGCCTACGCGTTCAAAATGTACTGAACAGCTGTTCAGTACATTTTGACCGGGTAGGTAGCTAGGTAGGAAAAGTTAGCTAACTTTTTATCTAATAACCCACGAACAACGCAGAGGGACGGAACAGCAGTGCTATTCTGTAACCATCTCACCGTGAAAACTTAGGCGAAGTGAGCGTGGAGTGAGCTGTCAGTGTCATCCTGATGCTAGGGATTGATACTCTTGACAGCTCATTCTAAGCTTACTTCACCTAACTTTTAAAGGTGAGGTTTGTCCAGAATCGACCGGCAGTTAACTTTTTATCTAATAACCCACAAACAACGTAGAGGGGTTCAGTACTGAATCCATGGTAACAGGTTGTGCGTCTTAAAGCAATACAGAGCTCACTAACCATTTCTTTGCGAAAAAAAGACAATCCATGTTTGACAATACAATCAAAGCTGTCGCCTAAGATTGAACCCCTTTGTTGCTATTTGTATCACACTTAAGGGCCTAGACTACCTCAAATGGCTTAGCATGATCCTCCGTTATGTCGAAAATACTGCAGCATTAATTTTGAAATAAATATATGGTAAAGTTGAGGATTAATGCTAGGCCTTATGTTAGACGAAAACACGATTTCATAAAATTTTCTCGATAGAAAAAAATCCAAAGTTACCTCCAAATCGAACAATAAACCGCTGGTATTCAAAAAATACTTCAAATTAGATCATGAAACTTTGTATACTAACCGAACTAACTATAAAGCAGGTCTTATGTTATTTACTTTTTTTTGATTGCCATTATTTTCACCGTAAAAAGCAAATACCTAAACTATTGGCGCTGCCTGCCGCCTAGCACCGCACTCAGTCTCGCTCTCACTCAGTCCGCGAGCAGTATCGTGCGAGCGAGATAAAGAGTGAATTTTAGCTGAGGTAGTGTAGGCTCTTAAGAGGAAATGCGGGTTGTCTTTTCTCCCTAGAAACGCTCTCGTCTCTTTTCTTTCTGGCTAATGATCATAAAGCAATGATTTTTTACAGAATAATAAATAAACTACTTGTATGTCCCTATGTTTTCCTTTTTGATGATACTCGTACATTATTTTTATAAGCAGTAGAACCCTCAAAAAATGCCGATTTAAACCGCTGTCAACAGAGGCCTAGTGTACAAATTTGACAACTATTAATGAAAAATAAAAAATAGGGAAACAGTATAATTATCGTTCTTATTCAGTTTATGAAATATATTTTATTTTAGTCTAATATTGAAGGAGGAAATAGGCGAGATCCAAACCTCGAATTATGACTTTTTACTTAAGCTTTTTCAAAAGTCTCTCCGACCGCATTTCGTCTTAATTACTTTTTTACAAATCTAATAAAATGAACGAACGCAAAAAAAGATCTTGTTTCTACTTTTAGTGAATCAGTTCGGCTGTCAACTGAAGTATTTCCTAGCTTTATTATTACAATTTGGTCGTCGAGAATCTGTCAGTGCGACAATTCTAGTAGCTAATAAAGATCAAATTCGCAAAACACGTACATTCGTTTGTATGAAACTGAGAGATGTCGGGAATAAATTTTCTCAGCAGCCGAATTGTAATACCGAGATATAAAAAAAATACTGTACCATTTACCAACATTTTTGCAAGTCCAGAATCTTATCTAAACCTACATAAATTAATTAAATACAATTCCACTTACACTAATAGAAAGAAAACGTGATTAAACATTCACGTTCCCGATTTCCTCGGCCCGCACTGCACAGTACAAGCAAAGAAATATACTCTCATTTGTGTAATGCGGTTGCAAGAGTTGCAGGTGGCTATTTACACTGGCGGCCGAACGAACGGCATTGTAATTTACTTAAACTAATATACTTTTACACTGTTTTCTTACATTACATCGAGTTTACTCGGCTTAGATTCTTTTATACACCTCGTTACATTACACGGTTACGTAGGAATGAAAGAAAATTGTAGTCTAAATGCTTTCTGGGGTTTTATCTTGAGTATAAACATTGTTAATTAGTGTCGGAAGGTCGAGGTCGGAAGCGTATCTTTGTTTTATTAGTCACAGGTGACTGTAGGTTTATAAAGAAGGAGATTACATTACATTGCTTATAATCACGCCTGTATTCCACAAAGGGGTAGGCAAAAGTGTATTTCTTTACCACTGCTGCGTAAATATTGCCAGTAATGTTATAAGCCCCATGGAATAAGGGGAGAGCCACAGATATAGATAGACCTAGATAACGCAATTGTCACGATCTGTATGAAAACCAAGCGTGCCATTTTTTTTACTTACTACTGTGACGTCAGAAGCACTCTTTCTCACTCACACTCACTCAGCCAGCTGTACTCAGGACAGAGCGCGAAAGTGGCGGCTTACGATTTTTGTAAGTAAACTGGTGTGATTTTTGGCACACGAATCAGTTGCTCTTGCGTTATCTAGATATATCTATGTCTATGGGAAGAGCCTATTGATATGATTCTGAGAATATACCGGAACCCAATTTTTCGACCCGGATATAGAACTTACGAGCCCATGCTCAAAAGTCGCGCTTGTGATCTCTAAACCAACGAGGCGGTCAAGATGAAGATTAGTATAAATGTTCCTCTATATACATACGAAAGCCAATATATTCATTAACCATCGTATTGATATTGATGGGGCCAATGACGTCATGGCTGTAATTGATATAAGTCTGTTTATCTGAAAGATTTAGAGGTCATGGAGACAGCCAACATTTGCTCAGCAGTGCTATTCTGTACAAATCTCACCGTGAAAACTAAGGTGAAGTGAGCTGTCATTGCACCTGATGTTAGGGATTGCCTCCATTGAGAGTTCACTTCACGCTCACTTCACCTATGTTATCACGGTGAGATTTTTACAGAATCGATAGGCTGGTAGGTATTTGATATCGAACAAAACTTCAATTATAGAGGGTCAGATTCAATTAGCTGGCGAAACTCCGCAGACGTTGTTTTACGATAATATCTAAACATAATAAAACAAAAATAAACCACAGTTTGTGAAGACACTTGAGATATCAGTTTTTTTATTTCACAGACTTTATGATTAACAATATCTAAAAACACGATAAAACAGATTTTAGCAACTCATACTATTCAAGTAACAACACTGCCAGCGGCCGTTAACCCCCAAAAAATAATATTAATCAAATCTATTTAGTTTTTAACCGACTTCAAAAAAGAAGAAATTTATCAATTCGGTTGTATTGTCCCATTTTTGTCAAAATCCAGTTCTGATGATGTGATCTTGGAGAAATCAAAGGAACTCTTCAAATATTATACACGGCATACAAGGCACACTTATAGCGATTTGGGTTTTATTTATAGTAACTCATGCATTTGTTCTCGAAAAGCACCATTTGGTGAAGTGGAACTGATGATAAAGACCGTAGATGGCCACCGGAACTACTCAATAATAAGTATTTCACGGAATGCGATTCGATTACTTTAATATGGTTGGTTGCGAAGCAATTTATGCTCGTTACAATGCGAATGGTGAAATGGAATGCTGATGGTGGAGTACCAGGAGAACTCCTTAACAATTAACGTCCCTGTATCGGGAAAAGCAATATTTTCTAAAAGGCGATGAGCAAGTTGACATTAAGGCTATTGTAACTTAGATACATTATAAACAGACCCACTAAAAAGCTAGAAATAAAAACTATTTAACAAAAAAAAACCGACTTGCTTTAAAACTCTACAAAGTGAAAAATAACCTTAATTTCGGAAGTCGGTGGCAATAAACTAAAATACAAATCCAAAGACACCGACTTCCAAAATTAAAGTTATTTTTCATTTTGGTGTTTTTTTTGGAAGTCGGTTTTTTTTGTGTTTAGATATCGATACCCATCACGCAGAGTTTTGTTACTTAATTAAATTTGACCCTGTGTTTTGCATATTACAGGCCAAAACGCAATCAGCAAAAGAAAACAATATATTTATAAGTAACGCGTCATGATTTAGATCCTTTTTAAGGGTGTTATAAATGCTTTTAGTCAGTACTTACTCAGTTTTCAAACATGAAATCCAGACCCATAAAAAAACAACCAAAAAAGCGATAACAATGTTACACCAAATTTTATAACGACAAAGCCTTTAAACTTCCGTAGTAAATAAATACACATGCGTTCAAAAATACAGTATTTCATGGCGTGTTCAGTGACCCGAGCGATAGTACAATTGGGTACACCTGCGGTGTCGTGCTGCGAATTTTAAAATGGCGAAGCATCTCGCACAAACTCCGCTCTGAATAGTAATAGTATAGACGAAGTTCGCGTTCCCCGTTTTATTGCACCGAAGTGTACGATTGCGTTTCGTACTGATTTCTGAATTATTTGCGAAGATTTTGCAGTAGTACGTGTAACATAGGGTATCAAGTTTTGCGTTTTCGTCGACAAGATATGAAATCATTTAAAAGTTTAGCGGCCATCTGCAAAAATATGGATAGATAACCTAAAAGAATATTCCATATATGCAAAGAGATTAAAATATTTCAATATCTTTGCCTGAATGTCAGCTGATTTGGCGTAAAATGGAGCAATCGTTCGACTCGAATCTGACAATTCAAAAGTGCCTATAATTGGTTTATTTGAAATAAATGCTTTGAGTTTGAGTTTCAGTTTGAGTTTCGAATCTGAGTGAGTGGTCTACCGTGCGGTTGACGAGAGGTTGCGTTTTGTTACCTGCCAGTTTCGTACAAACGAAAACGTGTTTTGCGAACTTGATCTTTATTAGTTACTAGAATTGTGTTAGAAATGCATTCTCTCGACGGCCGGACTGTCGTTTGTGACGGCCACTGATGTATCATTAACCTTTGCGGCGTCGAATTGACTGCACTCGATACATTTTCGTTCTTAATATCGCTATTTCTTGTCGCATGTATTTCCCATCCCTGTCATTGTTTCACTGTGCACGAAATAAACAGCTTACCTCCCCTCCCTGCACCCTCCGGAATGCATAAATCGCATTTGTTTTAGTCGCGGCGTAGGCGTCAAAAGCACGCAAGTACGCGAAAGTTAGAGGTATAAGAAAATTTATGATGCCAAATTGCTTACTAATGAAAAGAAAATTAGAATATTATTTAGATTTTGTAATCTTGTTTTATGTCCGAACGTAATGATAATGTGATAAATACAAAAAATATATATATTATTAAATAATTAGTGTTTTAAATCCCTGAAATATCCCATAGGTCGTTTAGGTTACACGCGACCGCTGGGGTTACAAATGACCGCGCACCCGTTTGAAGGTTAAACAAAGGAGGATAGCATATTCAATATTCACACTTCTTAATAAAAAAAAAAAAAACGATTTTTCCATAATTTTGCTAAGCAAGGCGATAGTTTTCCCTCGTTTAAAATTTATTTAATCCTCGCTCCGCCATCTAAACATTTTCTTCAAAAAGCTGTATCAAATCCTGCAACGAAAATCTCCAGTAATTTTATCATTGAGTCATAGCTGCATTTCACGAAATACGAATCGACCGGAGGTCCGACATCCGGCCGCGTCTGACGGACCGGATCCGAACAAATCATGTAATAACCGGACGACTAGACGAAAATCGGCTGAATTCGAACTTACAATACACACTGCAGTTTTTGTGGAATTGGTCCTTGAAATGTTGAAATATTTGTTCGTAAAAGTTCACTGGTGAACTTGAGATTTTTTGAGTATATTTTGTTTTTTTTTTGTTCCTCGTTTAGAACGGGCCTGTATTTTAACAGATTTCAAAAACAGGAGGTTCTCATTACGAATTTATTTAATTGTTTACGAATTTATTTAAGTTTTTTTAAAATTCTTTTTTTGTATGTTTTTTCTCCGGCAATTGTAAATCGATTTCAATTTTTTTTTAAGTGAAAACTTCTTTAGCGGCGCTGCGTATTTTTTTTTGGAATGGGTAAAAATCTCTAAACTCGCGTCAGGACACGTGACCTGATCGAGAATTCGTAAGACGGATGGAGAGAGGGCAGGCGGCGCAAGGCGCTTGCGCGAATGTTGAAGTGAAAACTTCTTTAGCGGCGCTGCGTATTTTTTTTGGAATGGGTAAAAATCTCTAAACTCGCGTCAGGACACGTGACCTGATCGAGAATTCGTAAGACGGATGGAGAGAGGGCAGGCGGCGCAAGGCGCTTGCGCGAATGTTCGATAATTGTCATGTTTGTGTACGATAGCGCAATGAATAAATATTGTATCCTACCACATAAATAATAATACTTTTATACTGATAACGAAAGCAATTCGTACAAAATTATTCTCTAACCATTCCAAAATATCAAAAATGCAGAACATTAATATTTAAGTTTTCACTTCTGCCGGCACTCCCGGAGTGCAACCCGTCGATTTTTTTTATGGATTCCCTTATAAGATCACTTCGTTCTCCGTCTGTCCATCGATACAGACCCTTTTCTGAGGAACGCGTAGAGTTTACAAGTTAAAATTAATATCAAATACTCAAGGCTGCAAACCTTTGAAGCAGTTAAAAAATCAAGCTACAGGGTAAGTACTTCCCGTTGACCCAGAATCATGAAATTCGGCAAGAAGCAATGTCATGTAGTAAAGAAAAAAAAAAGACCTACTTCCTACAAATTACCTACAAATATTATTAGTTCGATTCGCATTGACCAGCACCCTAATTGCGTAACACACTATCAATCGGAATCTGAATCATTTTGAAGCAAATTGTTTATCCATTGCCTCATAAGTTCGAAAAATTTGTCTGCTCAACACGTAAATAACGCAATGAATGTTGTTGAATTGTCAAAGTGAAACCGATTCCGATTAATAATGTGTTACGCAATTGCCCCGCGGTTGTAATGTAAATCCAACTATCAATTTGAAACCGTCTTATCTCCAGATTTTTTGTACCAAATTATCCTCACATCTCAATCCATACACCATAAATATCCTACAAATTGTAACAAAGCTACATAGCCCACATTAATAGCACATCAGTGTATCGCAAGTCACCGCCGTGATCGATGGGCTATCAGACGGAGCAATTTTTCAGATCCACCCTCCATGAGAGCATGTTTAACTGAAGACGATTTGATGACAACTGAGATGGTGGAGTTTTGCCCGACTGACCCAAAAAGGAGGTTATGTGAGTGAGGATAAACGAAACACTTAATATGAATATTTTGTAGAGCTCTATGAAATATGGTAGGAAGTGATTTTTGAAAGATTATTCTTATTGTGTGTAACGATATTAAAGTAATATGATATGATAAGTAATTTAATTGGCTGTTTTTGTTATCACCAACAAATCATAATAATTAGATAGATAGAATACTTTATTAGATATATAAAGTGCATAAGACAATACAACAATAAATAAAAAGACTAACAATACTAATGCATAGGAGTATTTAAGAACCATCAGATAAATCCTAACGTTGAAATTAAAAAAGTGATTTTTTCTAACTTAATAATTAAATAGCATACAAGTGTAAACAAAAAAGAACACACTTCAAATATTGCGGCAACAGCTCGGTGTTATTGACTCAGCAAACATATGGTGGAAACCTCAAAAAATGGCATAAGTCGATGTGCCGGGCACCCCTTTTTTTACAGGTTTGTAAAAATGACACATTTGCAGTAAGTAATAACTTCCGCATGCATGACTCTTATGTCTTAAGCATAAGAAATAATACACATTAGTTAGTTTCGGGAAATAAAGTTTAATGATAAATTTGGCGAAAGTTTTTGAACTAGCAAACTGGCAACGTGGTTGTGTTTAACTGCAGATGTTTTTAACCTGTCGGTGCTTGCTTGTTTTAACAGATGTACATCATGTAGAATAGAATAGAATACTCTGTATTATGTACACCATTATAAATTACAGACATAAATATAGATTTTTTGCAAAGGGTGACACAAAAATGTATGTAGAAAATTTAAAAAATAAAAAATAATATCTCTATTCTGTGGATACTATGCGGCTAGCATAAGATTTGACATTAAAATAACAATACCCAATGTAGTCCCTACCACCCTAGAGATATCGATACGCAACCAGATATTACGGATTCGCTATAATTATGATTGGGTAGTATTTAAACGCAAATCAAAAAATATCCTTTTTCTATGCAATAAGATTCCGAATTCCCATCAAAATTACTGATTGCACAGCAAAATATTCAACTCAAAATATCACTAAACACACTACAATTTATTTTCGCAGCGTACAGCGATTTTGGTTCCGTTTTATTTCTAACGACGTCAGGTCGACGGAGCCCCGCTGCGCGGGGCTCCTATTTCTATCTGCAGGGTTTAAAGGAACCTAACCAAACCGAACCTCGGGGTGCCCCTGACGTCGTTTAGTATTATGCGAATTAAATTTAAATTTGAAATAAAATATGGAAAATTTGCTGTGCAGTCAGTATTTATGCTATGTATGTAGTATTTTTGTACAAAAATAAATTTAACTGTATTGTATTATGAGGAAAAAAGTAATGTCATATTGATGTATAATTAAATTTTTATTAAGTTATTTAGCACTTTTATGATATTTATTGTCAAATTAAATTTTTTATTTTAATTTTTAGTGTTTTAGTTTTTAATAATAATAAATTATATATTATTAAATCTAAGTCAATTAATTTCGAATTGTCTGCAGTTTGAGTTTTGTTAAACATTTAGTTTATTTGTAGTGAAGTAAGTTATTTGATGTAAAAAAGAATATAAATGATGAGTATGTATTGATAGGCGATTATTTATTTGATATGCAACTTATAATATCCCATTATGATTGTGAAATTTGCTGTTCCTTAACTCTTTATCGCGTAGGTATTTCACTTTTCTATGAAACTGCTGATGTTTTTTGATAACCGACGAAATAACTCCACGATAGATATACCTACATGAAACACGCGGTCTTCAGATATTAAGTTTTACATGGAACCTAATATCTTGAGTGTTGCAAAAATGTTGAAAATTGTAGAAAAAAGGTATAAGCCTGTACACTTCCGTAGGTACAAACGTGAAGTTGGTGACACTTTAATGCAGCTTAGATATTTCAATTAGAAGCAAAATCAGCCTATAGCCACTACGATGATAGTAGTGGCTATATGCCACTGCTGGGAGACGGGCCTCATTTCTGTGAGAGGGAGTGGGCCATAATCGACAAAGCGGGCCCACCGCGGGTCTCATTAAAAAAAACACCTACGTAGGTAGTGTCAAAAAAAGAACACCTCCACTTGTAACGACGTTCTAAACCCAAAAAAAAACCGAGGTCGAGTGCGAATCGGACTCGCGCACCGAAGGTTCCGTACAAATTTACGGTTTTCAGAGTTTTTTCTTTACTTGTTGCTACATGACATTGCTTCTTCCCAAATTTCTTGATTCTAGGTCAATGGGAAGTGCCCTATAGGTTTTGATTCCTATGCGGCATAAACGGAACATAAACGCCCGTGTCTTTTGATTGGGTCGACATAGAAGTTTAATTTTTTTACTGCTTCGAGGGATTGCAGCCGTGAGTATTTAAAATTAATTTCAACTTGATACGTCCACGCATTCCTGAGAAAAAGGGTCTTGTTAGATGGACAGATAGATGGACAACGAAGTGATCTTATACGGGTTCTGCCGATAGATTCTGTAAAAATCTCACCGTGAAAAGTTAGGTGAAGTAAGCTTAGAGTGAGCTGTCAAGAGTATCAATCCCTAGCATCAGGATGACACTGACAGCTGCTCACTTCACCTAAGTTTTCACGGTGAGATGGTTACAGAATCGCACTGCTGTTCTTCCTTTTGAGTTACGGAACCCTAAAAACTACATAAAGCGTAATTATTACTACGGATATTATCCGCTAATTAAGATGAACAAGACTCATCAGTATCCCGACACAACGGTTAGGGTCTCAGCAGTAATGCCGGAATTGATGTACACGCTAACAGAAAGCCGGAGGGAAATATAAAAAAATTTGCCGTGCTTTTAATAGTGTTGTGCTGTGTGAGGTCTGAGATGTCGATTTTTTTTATGAAAGCTATTTTGCAATAATTTGATTGCAGGTCTCATTAAAATTTATTTATTTATTAAGGTACACGAACAGCTTTTAAAATTTTATAAGATAACATAATTTTACAGTAAACAATCACATTAAAAAGCAGTCTTCACCTTTGAGAGAGATCAGGCGCAAAACCAACGGCTTAACGTGCTTTCCGAGGCACGGGGGTATCACACCGCCAACTTCGAAACTCCTAAATAGCACTTTGCCCGACCCGGGAATCGAACCCAAGACCCCAAGCTCAGCAGTCGCGCTTGCGACCACGAGACCAACGGGGCAGTATCGGACTACAAACTGCAACAAGTACCATAATGTCTGAAAACCAAAATTACGGACTGAATTCATAAAAAATACTCTTCGATATCGACACGTTCACATCACTACACTTAAGGAGACATTCCCGTAATCCGTATTTATTTTATTTAGTAGCTAAGTACGAGTAATGGGGTTGACAGCCAACGTAGGATGGAGGGGGGAGGGGGGGGGTTCAGGGGATAAGGGATCGGATTATTTTACGACAAACGTTACGAAACGGATTTACGCTAGTTGTATCGTTTCGGTTACATTTTAGGGTACTGTTGTTTATGTTAATTAAAATTATATGGCCATGTTTTATTAGTATGGAGAATTTTACTCCTAAATTAACGGTTTTTGGATGATACTAGAAACGAAAGTACCAAACTCATCAACATCTGCCTAGCCTTTTCCCAACTATGTTTGGGTCGGCTTTCAGTCTAACCGGATGCAGCTGAATACCAGTATTTTACATGGAGCGACTGCCTATCTGACCTCCACAACCCAGTTACTGGGTAATACGATACCCTTTGGTAAGACTGGTTGTCAGACTTTCGGGCTACTGACCACCCGTAACGACTGTCAAAGATCCACGAATGACAGCCGGGACCAACGGCTTAACGTGCTTTCCGAGGCACGGAGGGGTCTCGGTGTGTAAAGATGGAAACTAAAGTACCTAAACTATGCGTTAAAAAAAACTTATTATAAAAACTTCATGGCTTTTACTAATTATTGCAGACTAGATCTAGTCATTTCAGTTATTGCCTAATATCTACCTGCTTTTTATGTATAGCTAGCTGATCCGCCGCGGGGTAATTGCGTAGCACACTAAAAGTAGAAATGGTTTTCATTATAACAGTTCAACAATATTCATTGCGTTAATTACATTGTTGAGTAAACAAATTTTTCGAATACATGAAGCAATGATTTAGCAATATCCTTCAAAATTATTCAGATTGGTAGTGTGTTTACGCAATTAGGGTACCGGTGAACTTCGTAACACCTCAGACAGAATCAATAACAACGAATGTATGAGAAAACGAATTATTTTAATTTTTTGTGAATTTTGCCATGTTATAATAGTTATTCTGCTATTCGGGGCCAACAAATCAAAGATTATAATAATCGGTACAGCCGTTCTTGAGCTATCAATGATACAACTAGCCCGACTTTGTTTTATTTATTTATACATACAAGTTGTAACAGAATAAACGCAAGTTCTGAAAGTAGTTTGTTCATAATTGACTACGGAATTGATTTTAGTGACTTTTAATGTAGGTATTTTTAAAGTGAAACTTTTATTACATCTTCTCAAACTTTTTAGTGTGTGTGTTGCATGTTGCGTGACGGTTGGCCACGGAGTAGGGATAAAGTGAAAGGCGCTCGTCAGAGCATCCGAGGCCAATATGGCGGCGCCTATAGTTAATGTCTATAATTTGAAAAAAAAGTTTCATAAAACCACACAATCCTTTTTTCAAAAAATATGATTTTCTTTCATACTAACCGCTAATTGAACCAAATAAAATTAAATCTTTTTTCAAGGCAATAACACTCAATTTTAAATGCATAAAGTAATGCTAATGTCAACACGATTTTCTTAATAAAAATAGTAAGCTTTAAAAAAAATAAGTTTTGGTCATTGTATTATGCTTTTAACTCAATAATCTAATTGGGGTGTATGAGGTCTTGCGTTAATTATGTTACACCTTGTATAGAAAAAAGGCCCGTGGCTAAATGATCAGCCGCACAGATCGATCGATCACGTTGAGCTACGCTTGCCGCGGTTGGTCTGTGATGAGTGACCATTTTTACACACCAAAACCGCTCCGAACTTCGGAAAGCACGTTAAGCCGTTGGTCCCGGCTGTCATTCGTGGATCTTTGACAGTCGTTACTAGTAGTCAGAAGCCCGAAAATCTGACAACTAGTCTTACCCAGTAACTGGGTTGTGGAGGTCAGATAGGCAGTCGCTCCATATAAAAACTGGTGTTCAGCTGCATCTGGTTAGACTGGAAGCCGACCCCAACATAGTTGGGAAAAGGCTAGGCAGATGATGACTTAGATACTATAGTATGTTAACCCTTAATTTTAAAATCCAACGCTGCAAAGCAAAGACTACCTATTTCTCAAACAGAGTAGGAACAGGCTACCTTGAACTCCCAAACATGATATATTCGTAAACACATACATAGTATAGTTTTCAGCGCGTCTCTCAAAAGTTATCCCGGAAGATTTCTTCGCGAAATATCTTCCCTGTGATTTATTCCGTTTTCCCGTATCCCATTTCGGGGGTCAAATAATCGTGGCCCCTTTCTCGGGTTCCGTACTAAATAGGTGAAAATGGGACCCTCTTTACTAGGCCTACAATGTCTGCCTGTCCGTCCGTGCCTGTAAATGGGTACTTTAAAAAAAGTGAAAGTCAAGAAATGATATACCATATTTTAATAAGGCCATTAAAGGCCGCCAAAAATTACCAAAAAAATAAATAAAAACTCATTTAGGTACAAAAGATATAAAACAACCAACTTCCAAAAAAGACACTACAAAGTTAAAAATAACTTTAATTTGGGAAGTCAGTGTTGTTGGGTTCGCATTTTCATTGTTTGCCACTCATCATCGTCATCATCTGCCTAGCCTTTTACCGACTATGTTGGGGTCGGCTTCCAGTCTAACCGGATGCAGCTGAATACCAGTATTTTACATGCCTATCTGACCTCCACAATCTAATTACTGGGTAATACGATACCCGTTGTTTACCACTGACTTCCGAAATCAAAGTTATTTTTCACTTTGTAGTGTCTTTTTTGGAAGACGGTTGTTTTTTTTTTGTAAATTAGGTTTTACTTTTTTCTTTTCAGTTGATCTTTCCCCACAAAAATTCTTATAACTCTACTTGCTATGTAAATATCAGTGACAGGAAGTCATTAAAACATCATCATCAATATACTTACAAACTAATTGGCAAAAATACGTATTATTTGAAACTAACTCAAAAACTACCCAAGAATAGTTAATAATATTTATACAGAACCACCTCTGAGGCATACCCTATGAATTTAATAACTAAGAATATAATCTAGTTGTCGCTTCCAAAATACTATACTACTGTGAAAGAAAAAAACTACATACTGTCGAATTGAGAACCTCCTTCTTTGTGAAGTCGGTTAAAATAGTTTTTTTTTTACGGCAAACAAGACGTAAAGAAAAAACACAAAAGGAACAAGTCGAGGGAAAATATGGATGAAAATGTGATATAGACAATCTTCTTCATGGCATAAAATATGAAATTGCTAATAATAGTTTAAGTGGCTTTACTTCGTCTATGCTCGCCTCACTTCATATTACCAGTTTATGGCCCTTACGGATAAAGTACAAGAAACTAAGGAACCCAAAGTGAGCGAGCCGGCTCGCACTTGGCACCTTTTTTACGGAACGTTTATATATTTTTGGAGGTTGATATTTTAGTGATTTTATTTGATTTACCGGTTTTTTTTTTCATCGGAAGGGATACATAGTTTTGAATTGAAGAATGTTTGTACGAACTTGAATGATACATTTTGGGAACCTTTGAGCTTATATTATGGAGAAGGGTTTTTCCTTATGGTGTGGGACCGTGGTGTTAATATTAGAAGAAAAAGTATCGTGTTTGAATTTTGTTTTGAAATCAAGATTTCCTTAG
Source organism: Globia sparganii (assembly GCA_949316385.1). Classification (NCBI taxonomy): domain Eukaryota; kingdom Metazoa; phylum Arthropoda; class Insecta; order Lepidoptera; family Noctuidae; genus Globia; species Globia sparganii. Next base: position 2,992,440 of record OX438655.1, on the reverse strand, counting down.
TATTATTGAGTAACGTATAGCATAATCACAGGCCATTTCTCTGTAAGTGGGCCAAAATCCACTACGCAGGCGCAGTGCGGGTTGAATAATAAATTATTTTATTTCTGTAAGGGCGCATTCCATCAAACTTTTATACCTAGACTAAGTCTTATCCTGGGTATAAATTTCGAATTTTTGACAGGTTTTCCATATTAAAACGGTCAGACGTCAATATTATTCCACGAAATTTCTTTCTTTCTAATTTTAAGAACGTTCACAATCTGATCTCAGTCTCAATCTGTCAAAAATGCCTCTAATTTCCCTACATTTTAACAAGTTTTTGACATTTGATTGTTGCTGAGATGAGATTGCGACTAGATTTTTAACATTTATTGGCCTTCTGACTTTTGGTGAAATCAGCTCTAAGTAGGTTTGTACGAACACTTTTACACGACAATCATATTTTTTAAAAACGAGATGAGGTCACATTTATCTTCGCATTGAATTATTGGCGCTAGGACAAGCCGGTTTCCTCACGATGTTTTCCTTCACCATTTTGAGAGAGTGGTGATGAAATAATTCACACAAACTATATCTCCTGTCAAGGTTCGAACCTACGACCTATAACTCGTAAGTCCCGGTCGTTTCGACAGGGTCACTGTTTCCCTGAAGTAACGTATGCTCAGAATAAAAAAAAATTAGGCGTACTTATATTTTTCAGAACTAGAAATTGGAATGATACTTACTAAGCCTTGTGTTCACCAACTTTTAATCAACTGATTAAATATTTAATCACTTCTATATTTAAAATTTCCTTAGGAAATTTGACGAAAACCAACTGTTCAAAATACCTAACCGGTGGTTTGAATGTTGGTGAACTCAGGCCTAAACTTAACAATCACCCTTCAATCAAGCAATCAGCCAGCATTTTTCCGATTCATTTTATGCACAAATCAAAATTACATTAACAAAACGAAAAAGGCATAATCACTAATTTTGACCAAAATTTTGAGCCAATCCGATTGTAAATTGTCAGTTGCATACGCGTTCCTAATTTGTGCATCCCCAAAAACACTGCACTTGTATTTCCAAACAGCTACAGTTTAAATTCGAATGCATTTCATTTACAGAACTGCATTGAAAGTTTGGTGTTTTTAGTACAATTGTACACATCAATGTCATGGAGGCTTTGTGTCACATGTCACTTTGGTAATTACCGCTTTCTGTTGGTGACTGTACAATTGAATCCGGGATGATTAATTTAGCGTGAACTACTGGTCCGTCCACTAATATTGTTTCAGGCGCTTTATTTTGAGTTAACTTTTGAAAATGGGTTGATGAATAGGAAGTTCTATTTAGATTTAAGTCAGTCTCCTGGGTGTCATTGCCAACAAACTGGATTGTCCTATACTTATTTCAAAACTAGCTTCTGTCCGCGACTTCGTCCGCGTAAATTTTTTTTGTTTCCCCGACCCACCCCGTCGCAACGTGTCGCCGGCCTGCGCTATTACTTCGTTTTGCGCTTGGCGAAAACTTCAGACTTTTTTTCTTTTTGCTCAACTCCCAAGGGTCCTAGCGTCAAGTTTAATAGAATATAGCCTACCTCAAGAACTGGGCTATCAAACGCAAAAATATTTTTATATATGCGACCAATACTTCCAGAGATTTAGAGCTTTCAAACCGTGTTTCAAACAAACAAACTCTTCAGCTTTATTATTAGCATTATTTTAAAACTATGATAATATCTCCTAAGATATACATTGAAATCAAATGATGTCAGAAGCAATTTTGTTCAAAATTAAATACATGTGATGAATGACGTATTTATTTGGATAAGGATTAATACCATGTTTATAAAAACACCTTCGCAAATAATGCATTATTTTAGAACAAATTTGGTTAGCATAAAAGAGCTTATAGTGAGCTAACCTTAAAAGATAGACATATGCTGTCGCGGACTTTTTTTTAAAGCTTTTAAAGGGAAACAATTCTGTCATATATGATTTTTGCGAAACTTTAACCGTTTACGCAGCGCACGCAGCGAAAGCTCTCATTAGGAAAAAAATCCCCCGATTTTGAAACATTCTTCATTGGTGCTCCTATTGGATTTAGCGTGATGATATATAGCCTATAGCCTTCCTCGATGAATAGGCTATCTAACACTGAAGAGTTTTTCAAATCGGACCAGAAGTTCCTGAGATTAGCGCGTTCAAACAAACAAACAAACAAACTCTTCAGCTTTATTATATTAGTATAGATTTAACCCAGCTACACGAACATGTTAAAATTCACTTAGGTGTTTAAAGGCTGATTTTTTAATCGACAGATAATTTTTATTCGTGGAATAAAATTGACGTCTCACAGTTTTTGTGTGGAAGAACTGTCAAATATTCAAAATTATTCGTCCGATAACATTTTCTGGCATTGGAAAACTCAGCCCAAAGTCACGATGTTTATTAAATACTACTTACATAGTTTGTACGTAAATTGTTACTAAGAGTCCATGTCACTTAAAAATAAATGTTTTGTTATTATTGTGTTATTAGGCCTGGCTAATACAGATAGTGCAATCCACGAAGACTCGCCCACTCTTTTTCCTAATGCTTACAGCACAATTGGGTATGTAAAGTTTTTTTCAGGAATTTTTTTTATATTTTTAATTTATAGATTTAGTTATTTTATGCAACTAATTTCAAAATTTTGGTTTTCTAAACAGCCATTAATTTTAAATAAATTTTCTAAATTCTGCTTCAAAAGTAGGCTGAAGAGTTCAATATCTATGCCACGTATAACACAATAATAAAAATCCTAAATTTGACGTTTTTTGCTTGACATCAGAAACTTCAAGCATGACACTAGACAGTTTTAGAGGTGGGAATGATCGACATAATCGATTGAACATTTATTTAATACAGTTATTAACTTTGTATAGGGATAAGTGGAAGGAGGGAAGGGAGGCCTTTGCCCTGCAGTGGGACAGAAATAACTAATAATTAAATTAAATAATAGGTATTATTAATATGCCATTATCAAAATCAAACCAATAACAAGCAGCTATAGTATCTAGTTATATTTGCAAGTTTCCAACACCATTTGTGGTTACAAAATAGTTCGAATGATTTTATACTTAATATTATTATTTAAAGGGAATGCAATTTATTTAAGTTATCATTATAATGATCGATTAACAATAATTCAGAATTCGGGATTTAGATTTTTTGTGTGAATAGATTTTCAATGTTTGATTTGAATCGATTCAAAGGCCGAAATTTTCGCACGACTGCATTACATATATTATTATGGTCATCCCTATAGTTGACAAAAATGACTTTAACTTTTTATCATATGATGAGAGGAGGCACTGAAAGTATTCTCAATCTGCTTACTTGTGACGTCATTTGGAGGTCAAATGAAAGTCAAGTGGTATTAAGTGTTTATGTTAAAATAAACTCCATCTTATAATTTTAAGCGCTAAAAATAGAAAAATTAAGTTAAGAAACCTTAAATCTCGAAATGGTTTGGGAATCAGCGTAGGATTTTTTTTCTTTACATACCGAATTGAGCAACATTCCGCTAGTGTTTTAGTTTTGTCGATAAACACTAATTATTATTAGTGACTAATTAGTGTGTATCGAAAAAACTAAAACACTAGCGAAATTGACTAGCGATAACCGCTAACGATTAGGAAGAAGAATGGAACGCGTCTTCTTGGATTACACTATATATATCAATACTACTTAGAGGAGACATTATCAATAAAGTGAAAATCTATTTAGTCCGTAAGTTAGAGTATTGGAAAATACTGGACACATATTTTTTGTTTTTGTAAATCAATGAATATTGACAAAGATAAAACGTATCAAAACTCGGGAGTGGGGGCTCGTGACGTCAGAATGCACTAAAAATTATACCAAGGTGTGACGTATTGAGATTTTTATAAGCGTCGTATCTTGGTCAATTTTGGTTTACGTAACAAAAGAAAAAATTCGGGTCAAATATTTTTTGATAATCTAACTGACGGACTAATTAGGTTTTTCGGCAAGCCTATTATTGGTACTTGCCCGGATTTATATCCACAACCTCGTGCAAGAGAGACGACGCCTCAACCAGTAAGCTATCACAACATTAATGTTATCTAAAGCAAACCTAAAATATTATACGAGTATGTATTATTTTGGTTTCACATATTTTAGCAAATCTACGTCAAACACGAGTTAGACAAACTTGTGTCGCTAGCATTAATTGTGCACATGTTAAGCTCGCGTTTTATCTTCATCAAACCGCCTCTCATTTCGCTAGAGTACCAACACAGAGAATAATAAAGCTGAACGTTCTGAAATATTTTGATGTCCATTGCAGTTTGTAGCTGAATATTTCGAGTATACTGGTTGAGTTTTTTACCATCTGGACAAAAACGGTTATAAAAGGTAAGTCATTTATTATGGATATCATGTTATATATGGTGTATAACGCGCTCGTGCGAGCTAGTAGTATGTAAGAGCGCGGCAGTTTCACTGTGACGTCAGCAGCGTCAGCTTCTCGTTGAGCTACAGCTGCGTCTTGATGAGCTGTGCCAGCGTCACCACCGTGAGCAGGTTCTTGACGCTGGACGCGAAGAAGGTGAACGGAGTAGTTTTATATAGGAGAATTGACAAGAGATTTTCTTCTTTATGAATGACGATTTTTAAGTAGGCAGCCAGCCCGAAACTCAACCTTGCTAACTGGATAATATAAGCAGCAGCAGGATTGTTCAGAAAAGTAGTATAAATGCCAGCAAATCAAGCTACTGCAATCTGTCAAATTTCTGTAACTGATTTTCAACTTTATCGCTAAACTATAAGGTTCAAAGTTGATTGGAAATATTTTACAGTTTCGGGTAGCTTAATAAGCAGGCGTCTGTACAATGAGTTTGTACTCATTGTAGTAACAAAAAAGAGGAATTTGCTTTAAAAAATATATGATAGTACTGTTTGTCTTATGAATATTTGAAATGTAGAGATCCATAGGAGAACCAAGGTAGAGATGTCAGCAGTAAGGAAGGGGCCCGAAAAGGCCGACGCCTGCCAGGGCAGCGGGATTGTCCAAAAGGGTTACCGCTATCCCGGAACACAAAGGGCTAAGGAAGGAACACGGGTGGGTTTTAGTCAGTAAGAGTCTGACACTCCCTCCTGCTCCACCCAGAGCGGGAGGGGTCATTTGATGATTTCCCATCCTCAAAAAAAAAAAAAATAAGTAGAACCAAGGTACCTAATTGACATAGCCCGAAGAATTGCCAAACTAAAGTGGCAGCGGGCTCTATATTGTTCGCAGAACAGATAGCCGTTGGGGCTGAAAGGTTCTGGAGTGGCGACCGCGTACCGGAAGACGTAGCATTGGAAGGCACTCACAAGGTAGACCAATGAGCTTGTGAAAGCCGCAGAAATCCGCTGGATGTGGGAAGCACAGAACTGGTCAAAGTGGTAGTGTTTGGGGAGGGAGGCCTATGATCAGTAGTGGACGTCTTTCGGCCAAAATGAATAAATAAAAGAATGAGTAACTATTTGCTGTAAGCAAACGAGTCGTATAGTTACGACCATAAATCTATACGAAATGTCGAATTATTCCGGTCTGATCCCCTAAGCTCCCCCCCCCCCCTTGGATACCCCGCTAGATCTTCTTCTGTTTTAGACTCGTGTCTTATCCACAATAAACCTTTTTCATTCCGATCTGATCCCCTTTTGACCATTTAGATATCAACACCCAATTTTTGACTTATTCTAATTTAAGCTTAGCGTGATATAGCCAATTATAGTCTCCATTATCTGCCTAGCCTTTCAGAACTATATTGGGGTCGACTTCCAGTCTAATCGGATGAAGCTAATACTAGTATTTTACATGAAGCGACTGCCTATCTGACCTCCACAACCCAGTTACTGGGTAATACAATACCCCTTGGTAAGACTGGTTGTCAGACTTTCGGGCTTTTGACTACCCGTAACGACTCTCATAGTTCCACGAATAACAGCCGGAACCAACGGCTTAACGTGCTTTCCGAGGCACGGAGGAGTCTCGGTATGTAAAGATGGTCACCCATCCACAGACAAACCACGGCAAGCGTAACTTAACCTGATCGATCGAACTGTGCGACTGTTATTATTTAGCCACGGGCCCTTTCATCATTAACTGAACATAAACAAATTAAAAACAAGATTACCAAACCATGTCAAAAACAAAAATTTGTTCGCAGCCCTCGGCTACAGCCCGAATTTCCAACCTTCTAACACCCACAATCCATTTGTTGGGAAACAAAGTACCCGCATATTTCGTTCCGCGTGATGTTCGCGAGAAAATTTTCTCGTATTAGAAGTGAGAAAGCAAATTTCTTGATATGGCACCGAATTGTTTGGTTACGTAAGGCTCTCTTTATGTTGAGTTTACATTACTCGTTTGAATTTGATTAACTTTGTGCTGCTAATTCTGATTATTCTGGTTTTCGGTGTACGGAATAATTATTTCCACACTTTGGTCACTTATTGTTGGTTTTGTTATCTTGTTCTCCATACAATTATTCGTTGAAAGATTGTTTTCATCTAGTATTCTGCAGTGCGATTCTGTAACCATCTCACCGTGAAAACTTAGGTGAAGTGAGCTGTCAGTGTCATTCTGATGATACTCTTGACAGGTCACTCCTAAGCTCACTTCACCTAACTTTTCACGGTGAGATTTTTACAGAAATGTTTTTGTTTTACGTATTTATTTTTGAAATATTGCTAATTAGATGCCTGACTGGTCTAAAGGAATGGTTTATGATGACCAATGAAAACTTTATTTTAGTACTTACTGACCATAATACAAAAAAAAAACAGCTAGTTAAAAATATAAATTTTGGAAGCATTCATGCATTAGCATGTGGTACGACTTATAGTTATTATTATTTTATCCTTATGAAAATGAAAAGATTTTTGATATTTCAATTTGGTACAATATTATCCGTCTTCTACTGCAGCAGCTTCGTTCAGTCCCACATCACCATCATTACCTTGCCCTTATTTTAATTTATTCTTATTTCTTCTTCAGTTCAGTCCTTCAGGTATTATAGAAATCCTAAGCTGAATTTTCTTAGTCTTAAAATACATAAACCTAACTAAACTTAAAACCGAAGTATTTTATAACGATCAATCACACAGTGAACTTAAACAGTTAGCGGTTGTAAGACAGTTTAACTTTCCCGGGCTGAGCCATTATTGCTTGGCGGTTGGTCCCTTATATATCGCAGCTGTACTGCCAGTTATTAGACGAACCATCTTATCTCCTAAATAACGGTTTCGACCTTTAGTTTTGGTGAATTTCTAGACTTGAATGGGATGTCTGGATCAAGGATAGTGAGTGTGTATGCAGGTCTTGTTGTGTACTTAAAAGGGCGTGTGAGAGGGTGTGTGTGCGTGTGAAGGTGGAGAGCTAAATGCACAGAATGGTCATGTACAGTCATCAAAGGAGATAAATAACCAGGGTCTTCGGATATAGTTGAATTAGTTTAATAAGAAACCAATGGATGTTTTCGGATAAATTTTAATTAATAGAAAACAAACAGTTACATTATAGATAGCATTACAGTTATAATTTATTCGACATTCGACGACCCTGCAGTGCCCTGCAGTAAAAATCTCACCGTGAAAACTAAGGTGAAGTGAGCTGTCATTCCACCTGATGTTAGGGATTGCCTCCATTGATAGTTCACTTCACGCTCACTTCACCTATGTTATCACGGAAAGATTTTCACAGAATAGATGGGCTGGTTACTTAACCCTGGTTACTTGGTTGGTAACCTACATAAATATACACATGGTATATACTTATATTCAAACAAGCAAATTATACTGCATGTCAGGTTTATCTTTGTATGGCAACGCTCCCTGCCCTGCGATGCCCTTTATATTAAAGACTAGCTGCTGCCCGCGACGTCGTCTGCGTGAAGGCTCTACAGCACCAAAAATACCTAAGATGCCAGTGTCGCTATAGCATTATAAGTACAGAATTTTTAAAATAGCATTAAGATATGTTTTTTTTGCAAGTGAAGAGAGTTATATGGGAATCCTGCTGAGTTCAGTCATAAGATGTGACTGAAGGAAATAGAGAAAATAATGCAGGAATACATTCCAGGACACAAAAGAGTAAAAATACGTACAAAGGTATAATACCTTACAACACTTCTCTATAAACTACGTTGGTAATTATGCTGCCAGGAGCCAAAATGTAAAGAGAGTCAGGACTGGTGACGCGAGAGCAAGTGACGTACAGTTGTCCTTGTGAGAAGCAACTCGTCCTGAGGTCGACACCCGCTGCCCTCAGTATCTGCCCCTGCGACTTATTGATGGTCATCGCGAAGTAAACACTCACGGGGAACTGTACGCGCTTGAACTGGAACGGGAAATTATGAGGTATGAGGGGAATGCTTGGTATAAATACTGCCTCGCCGACGCCACAACCCGTAAGGATTTCCGCCTCAATGGTGTGTCTGTGGAGCGAGATGACTTTAAGGTGGGTTACACAACTTCGGAGGAGATAGGTTCCGAAGAAGCATAATCGGAACACCGACCTTCAGCTTGATGGTATGCGCTGGAAGTCAAGGAACAAACACAAATTCGTTGTTCCTACAACCAGGCTTAAGAAAATAAGTGGCTCGTTTAGATGCCAATGTATACGTTTTTATAATAAACTTCCTAGCCACATTCAAGATAAGCCTTAATAAATTCAAATCTTCTATAAAGCGGAAACTATGCCAGAAAGCCTTTTATTCTGTTAAAGACTATATTGAGGATAAACATGCTTGGGATTGAGCTGCTCCAATAAATTTACACAGTGAATCTTGTTTGGTTTTTTTTTGCTTATTATTTATTTTATTTTCTCTCTTTATAGACGTGAATATTTACTTTGTAAAGTATAATATTATTTTAATTGTCGTGAAAGTGAGGACTATGTGGGTCTTTTCTATCTTTTTTTTTATGTTCTCCTTCTTAGTTAGTTTTATTCATGATCTGGCAGTTTGAGTAATTTACGCGGCCTACCTAAATGTCCATTCTTTGGTATTGTTTGTCGAATCGTTGAGCTCCTCAAGTTCTGAGTTGAGCTGCACATTTTTTTGACAAATGGGAGCACTGACTGGACAGGTCCGCTAAATCTGTGTGGTTCTTTCCTCAAAAGACCATTTCAGACACCAATCTACATGGTCCTCAAAATGATCTGACCAAGACTATTTCTGGATTTTTATATACACTTTTTTTTTTGCACAAAATTTGTCAAAGTCAATACTTTGACAAATTTTACATATACAGTGACATGAATATTTACTTTGTAAAGTATTATATTATTTTTAATGACTGTGAATGTGAAGACTATGTGGGTTAATTTTAGTTTGCCTTTGTTTTTTTTCTCAGATAGTTTTAGTCATGGTCTGACAGTTTGAGTAATTTATGCGACCTACCCAAATGTCCTTTCTTTGGTATTGTTCGTCGAATCGTTGAGCTCCCTAAGTTTGAGTTGAGCTGCATGATTACTGACAAATGCGTGCACTGACTGGACGGGTCCACTCAATCTGTGTGGTTCTTTCCTCAAAAGACCAATTCAGACACCAATCTACATGGTCTCCACATGATCTGACCAAGATTATGTCTGGACTTTAAAAGAGACTATGACCTTTTTCTTCTCAGAGTAGTCAGATAGGAAACGCCGACCTCATCTCGTTTAAAAAATATATGATTGACGTGTAAAAGTGTTTGTACAAACCTACTTACAGAAATAAAATCATTTATCATTTATCAGTCCACTTGCTGACAGGGAGCTCAGAAATTCCACGGGATAATGTGTGGCGTCATCTTGCTCGACAACAGTGTTTATCGAGGTATATACTACTTTTGTACGAGCTACGCTGTACATTGACCTTTGTGGTAGTTTATATGTCACAGTCATTTATGCACATCAGCATTGTTTAGCTGTGCATTCCTTTAACATAGCATATAAGTGGAACAATTATGTAATTATATTCAGTAGCAATAAATCCATCAAGGGAAATCATTCGTCTACTCATTTACATAACATAACATAACGCACCTTACAAGTGCACCTACATAACAAGTACATAACATTTTCACTGTTGGGTATTACCCCAACATTTGGTCCTTCGAGCAATTTGTGTTGTGTGAATTATATCTTTTACGGTCGCAAATCGGTTGGACTGGTCTCTCACAAGCGAGTCACCCTAGTAACCAGTTGAGAAGGCGCATATCGTAGAAGAGAAAGGTTGCACAATACCAAGAACCAGAAGTGTGGAGTAACAGCCTACTTCTCAAAGTTTGGCAAAATGACGTCATCAGCAAACACTTACGAGAATCAGCGCGAACTTTACGAAAACATCAAGAAAGTCGGCATCAACATTAAGAAAGATGGCTGGGACAGGAAGAACTTGGACTACTTCAAACGGCGTATGCAAATGCTGGAAAATTTATGGAGTGAATTCCAGTTCAACCATGATCGTCTGTCTACAGAAGCAAGTGCGAGCCATCCTTACTTTACAAGCGATTTATATAACACGGCATTGAAATGTTATAAAGAAGTCAAGGAGTTGATTCTCCAACAAAATCAGGAACTGTCGGCGCACAAACGGTCCGCAGGAGGACCGGCGGTGCAACCAACACCGTTCGAAAGTACCTCTGAACAAGGTCAAGCAAGTACATCGAGCAAGAAATTACAAGAGCAACAAGACAGCGAGGAGGAAGGAGAAACCAGTAACATAACTAAGAACAACAACAGGGATCAATCGCCTCCTCGACAACAACAAAGCTCTAACAAAAGAGACACGGGGTCCAACAGTAAACTGGATGACCTCTTACGCAAACAATCGGCAAACTTTAAGGCCTTCATGAGAGCTGTTGCCAACATTCAAGTGGAATTCATCACAGAAAAATGGGAATTTCAGGATGCGTTGCAGACGTTACAAGCGCGTTGGTCTGCTATTGACAGTCTCCATTGGGAAATCGAGTGCGAACTCAACGAGGACAAGAACGCAGTATATGAAGAGCGCTATACAAGATTCGAAAACCAATATATCGATCTAAAGAAGGCATTAAACACCAAGATGTGGTCCGGAGCTTATCGAGAAAAAACGACACCAAAGTTGGAGATACCAGTATTCCACGGAAAGTTTAACCAGTGGTTACCATTCAAAGACCTTTTCACGGAAGCCATCCATAACAATACATCCTTATCAAATGCGCAGAAGATGCAATTTTTGAAAAGCAAGGTCCAAGGAGAAGCTGAAAGGTTGATACAACACTTACAAATAAGCTCGGACAATTATCTAGTGTGTTGGGACATTCTCAACAATCGCTACAACAACAAGAAACTTATATTTACATCGCATATCAACATGCTCTTCAATCTACCTACTATGCAACAACAGTCATTAGCACCAATCAAGAAAATACATGACGTCACAATCGAATGTTTGCACGCCATCAAGAATTTAGAAGTGGATATCAGAACCTGGGATCCGCTGCTTGTGCACATTTTGGCACAAAAACTGGACGCTGAGACATACTCAGATTACATTGCATCACTGAAGAACTCGCGAGAATTACCTCTACTAAAGGATTTCTTAGACTACCTAGAGGCGAAGTTTACTTCAATGGAATCATCGCAGCGTAAACAAGACAACTCTCAGAAGACAAGTTCAGCGACAAATCAAGAATCATCTCATAACAAGAAACACAGCTATCATAACAACAAAAATCAAGCGGCTAGTAACAACAAGGTTACGAAATCATACCATGCGTCAACGTTTACTTGCCCACTCTGCAATGACGAGCATGGCCTCTATTTTTGTGCAAAGTTTTTAGAAATGTCGAACGACGAAAAACTTAACACAATAAACAAGTTGCAAGTCTGCATTAATTGCCTGTACAGCCATAAAGGCAAAAAATGTACGTCAAGCAACCGATGTCGCAAGTGCAAAGCTAAGCACAATACGTTATTACATGAAGCAGCATCAAAAAACATTGAACAAACAAAGTCATCATCTCATGTGTCTCAAGATGATGGAGACGCTTCGGAGATTCTATTAGCGACCGCCATAGTAAAGGTAGAGGGAGCTGATGGAACTCAGTACAACATGCGAGCTCTTGTAGATCAAGGGTCACAGATATCACTGATAACAGAACGAGCAGCTCAACTTCTTGGGATCAAGCGCCAGAAATGTAAAGGAGTTGTCTTTGGAGTTGGAGAAAAGGAGAGCCACTGCAAGGGCATGATAACAATTTCATGCAGCTCTGTCTACGATGACTTCACCTTCAGAAAATCAGTATACATAATGAAAAACCTAATCAAGAATCTACCGAACAAAACTTTTACAAAACCATCATGGCCTCAAATACAAAATATCAACTTGGCGGATCCTGAATTCAACAGCAGCCGACCAGTAGATCTGCTATTTGGAGCAGACATTTACTCTCAGATCATGCTAGGAGGAATGATCAAAGGCGATGACGTTACACGGCCCATCGCACAACAAACATACTTAGGCTGGCTACTATGCGGACACGTCAAACCTACAAACCTACAATGCAACGTGGTATTGAATAACCTGGAGGACATGATACAGTTTTGGGATTCCGAAGACATCAAAGACCGAACCGATTTCTCAGAGGAAGATCAGATATGCGTTGAGTACTACTCTGATACCACGCAACGTTTAAAAAATGGAAGATACGAAGTGAGACTTCCAATGATAAACGACTGGGAAAGCAAGCTGGGCTCTTCCAAACAGATGGCCATTGCCCAATTCAAAACGTTAGAACGAAGATTAGGAAAACAAGAACATTTAGCAAAAGCCTATAAAGAATTTATAGCGGAGTACATTGACTTAGGTCATATGCAACAATCAACATGTAACAAGACACTCGACTGCTATTTGCCGCACCATGGCGTCGAACGCACCGAGTCAACAACAACCAAGTACAGGGTTGTATTTAATGCGTCCGCAAAAACAACTACCGGTTGGAGCTTAAACGATCTCATGTACAAGGGCCCAAACCTACAACAAGATTTACAAACAACATTAATACAGTGGAGGCAATACAAGTATGCTTACACAGCTGACATCGAAAAGATGTACAGGCAAATTTTAGTGGCCGACTGTGACCAAAGCCTACAACGGATTGTCTGGCGAGAATCACCGGAACAACCACTACTTTCATATCAGCTCACTACAGTAACTTATGGTACTAAAGCAGCACCGTTCCTGGCCATAATGACACTAAGAAGACTGGCAGAGGACGAGCGTCAGAATTTCCCGGAAGCTTCAAAGGTAGTGGAGGAGTCGTTTTACGTCGACGATCTCGTTCACGGATCACACACCATTGAACAAGGACAGAAGCTAATTTCGGATCTAAAACAACTACTCAAGAGTGGAGGATTCAACCTTAGAAAATGGTCATCAAATGAACCGGCACTCTTGGAAAATACAACAACTCAACATAACAATGAAAACACTGTCTTCAACTTCAAAACAGATCAAACATCAAAAACATTGGGCCTATGTTGGAATTCGAAAAAGGACAAATTTACATTCCAATGTCCGATTTCAATCGTCAACGAAAAACATACAAAACGCAGCTTAATAGCTGAAATATCAAAATTGTTTGACCCACTTGGCTGGCTAGCTCCCTTATCAACAAAATTAAAATTATTATTCCAAAAAGTGTGGGAGGTCAAATTACAATGGGACGACAAAGTTCCTGACAACATACACAAAGAATGGTGCAAAATACAAGCGGACATAAGGACTATAAACCTGTGTGAAGTACCAAGATGGCTCAGGTGTGACGGAAGACAAGTTATAGAACTGCATGGCTTCAGTGACGCCTCTCTGGATGCCTACGCATGCTTTATTTACGCACGAGTTCACTCATCAACAGACGTTATACTTGTCACTGCAAAATCTAAAATTGTACCACACAGAAAAGCAACAACATTGCCTAAACTGGAATTAAATGGTGCGCACCTACTATGTAAATTAATGCAAAAGGTGAAGGAATCCTTACATAAACATGAAATTCGAGTCTATGGCTGGACTGATTCTATGGTGGTCCTGGGTTGGATACAAGGCGACCCATCACGATGGAAAACATATGTAGAGAATAGAGTCCAAAAAATCAACACAGTAATACCACGTTCGTGTTGGGATTACGTCAAGTCAAGTGAAAATCCCGCTGACGCCGCAAGCCGAGGCCGGTCAATTGAAGAAAAACAAATTGTGGTGGCAAGGTCCTATTTGGCTATCATCCTTTGAAATGAGGAACCTAGTCAAAACAGTCTATACATCAGACCAAGAGATGAAAACAACGGCAATGAAACAAATCAATGCTGTCCAAACCAACACAGAAAGCATCAACATTATAGAACAATTATTGCGAAAACATAGCTCTATTAATCATGTCATTCGAATAGTCGCATGGATACACAGAGCATTGAACTTAACACTTCGAACATTGGACTCGAAACATCGCCAATTACCAAGTTACCTTACGTTGCAAGAATTGAACAATGCAACTAAGGCAATTGTGAAACAAAAACAACAAAATGTATTCGAAGCGGACATGAGTCATTTACGTAAACACGGCAGAGTGACATCAACTAGCAAGTTACTGCCTCTCAATCCTTACATTGATCAAGAAGGCTTGCTAAGAGTCGGGGGAAGATTGAACAACGCCACGTTAACTGAAGAGATGAAGCATCCTCTGATCATCCCACACAACAGCCACTTAACGCATTTGCTCATCGATCAAGCTCACCAAATGACTTTTCACGGCGGACCGCGACTCACCCTGTCTTACCTTCGCCAAAAATACTGGATCATCGGTGGCGTGCGAGCCACGAAATTGCAAGTCAGAAAATGCGTAACGTGCCGAAAAATCAGCCCAACCAAACAACAACAAATCATGGGTGAACTGCCCACTGCAAGAATAAACCCTGCCCCGCCATTCTACCATACAGGAGTGGACTACACGGGATTCGTCGATGTTAAGATGAATAAAGGAAGAGGGGCTAAAACCACTAAAGGTTACATAGCCATCTTTGTTTGCATGGTAACAAAGGCAGTGCACATTGAGTTGGTCTCCAATCTTACAAGCTCGGCATTTTTGGCAGCCCTTAACAGAATGGCAGCAAGGAGAGGCGCCCCCCGCCATATGTACAGCGACAATGGCACGAACTTTGTCGGCGCTAATCGACTGCTCATGGAACAATATGAGGAAATAGAGAACACCTACAGGAACGAACAACTACAGAAGGAACTCGCCGAGATGTTCATACAGTGGCATTTCAACGCTCCTGCATGGCCTTCGGCAGGCGGATTGTGGGAACGAGCCGTAAGAAGCTTGAAACACCATTTAAAACGAGTGGTGGGTGAGCAAAGGTTAACATTCGAGGAGTTCACCACAATATTAACAAAACTAGAAGCATGTCTAAACTCCAGACCTCTGTGTGCGCTGAGTGAAAATGTGGAAGACCTAGACTGTCTGACGCCAGCACACTTTCTAATAGGGAGGTCAGGGTTGACCGTCATCGAAACAAGAGAAGACGCCCGAACAAGATGGGAGCTGACTAGAAAAATATATTCAGAAATATGGAAGAAGTGGAAAAACGAGTATTTGTGCCAACTGTTAGCAAGAACAAAATGGCAGAAACCTCAGAACAACGTGAAGATTGGTGACTTGGTTGTTGTACATGATGACCAGCGACCCGCAGGAAAATGGTTGATGGGCAGAGTAACAGATCTTCACCCAGGCAGCGATGGATATGTTCGTATCGTGACCCTGAAAACAAGAAACGGCTCCATAAAGAGACCCATAACAAAACTATCTATTTTACCAATAGACAGCGAGGAAACCTCTATCGAACAAAACACCAAAAATGGACATCAAAATCAAGCTGCCGACGAGACTACAACAAAACGTCAACAAACTGCCAAGACAGGAAAAATCAACTTGATCGGATTAGTAATGACTCTGCTATACCTACTAAGTCCAGCAAGCGCGACAACAAACACAACAAACTTTATCGAATTGCAACAAGGTCTATATTTCGACAAAGCCACCAACATGAAATTGATTCGCGATGAGTGGAAGATAGTTGTATACTACGACGTCAAACCCTTCTGGCATGGTACAACAGTGTTCACCAAATTCAACGATCATCTCGAAACCATATGTTCAAAACTAAAACAGAAGACTCAATGTGACGTTATTTCATTACAATTACATCACGCGTTCGCTGAACTCGACCACTACAACCGTATGTTGCTGAATCCGCAAGGTTGGGTGAATATGAGAAGCAAACGCGGCCTTATCAACGGTGTCGGGTCAATCGCACGTTCCCTGTTCGGAGTATTGGATGACGAATTCGCCGAACAATATCAACGGGATATACAACTCATCAAAGAAAACGAGAGACATCTGGCCCTTTTGTCTAAAAATCAGACAACGATAATAGAAGCCGAATACAACGTGCTAAGAAGATCGGAAGAAACAATCGCAAAACAATACAAATTATTCAATCAACACCTGCTAAGACTAGACAAGCTAACGAACAACCTTCAGCAAGAAGTTGAGACTCAAGAACTATCAATCGAGTTTGTGATGTCTGCTATCTCTGCAAACAGCTTTATAGAGCATCTAAGAAACGTTCAAGAGAGTCTGTTGGATACCGTAACCAACATTTACAACGGCAAGATGAACTTACACCTCATTGCGCCAGAACAGCTACGGGACGAATTGAACATCATATCCGGTCAGCTCTCAAAGGATGTGGCACTTCCCATCACCAACATTCAAGAGGATTTTTTCCGCTTATATCACCTTCTACAAGTGAAAGCAAAAATGACAGAGAGATACCTTATTATTGAGATACGGGTGCCGTTAATCAGTAGAGAAAACTACGAAGTTTATCACGTCATTCCTGTCCCAAAAAGGAAAAGCATCGACATGGTCACAATACTGCCAATAGCGGAACTATTAGCAATTAACATACAGAAAGATTCATACCTACCGATGACTGGAACTGACCTACATCAATGCACGCACTACGACAGTGCGACTCTGCTGTGCAACATAAAATCACCAATATATCACATGCAGTCTGACGAGAGCCTCTGCAAGAAGAGAAAAGACTCGTCTGGCTGCAAAACAAAACAGGAGAGCTGTCAAAACACGTGGTTGGAACTTAACAGCATAAATAGCTATCTATACTTTTGCTGTGACGCTTGCAAAATACGCGTCATATGCGGGAATCAAGTTTCAACTGAACTACTTAACAACGCAGGGGTAATGACACTCGGTAGCGACTGCACTATGAATAGTGAGACGTACACTGTACATTCCCAAAGACAACCGACGGATACAATGCATGCCCAGGTGGAAGGGTTCACGCTGGAAATCCCTCAAATTAATCGGATCTTCAGCCTATCGGTACCGGAGTTGAACCACGAACCCGAGAATGAGACGACAATGGAGCAAAGCTCATTACTGCGAGATCTGGGAAAACAGATAGAACAGATGAAAGCCGCGACCGCAGAAGACATCATTTCTGATCGGGCGACATATCACGATGTCCACCAATATGTTGTCATATACATATTGGCAACAGTAGCAGCGACAGCAGGTGCAATATATGCTTACCACCGACTTCGCAAACATTGCACGAGTCAAGAGAAACCTGACACACCACCCGTTCCCAATCCAGCGCCCCGAAGGAGGTCGACTGCAAGCATCGTGGACACCACAGCTGTATTTGACGTCACAGACGACAGCAGCGTAGCGCACTTATCGAGTGCACGTACACTCAACAAAGCAACGTCACCTATTGCGCGTTGTGATTTAATAGTTTAAGGTTCTAATTAGATTATTTTCCTTTACAATTTATCTTCTTTTGTTAACATTTATTATTTAACATAACATTTTCAATCTTTGTTCATACTTTACAGTTACCTTTGTGAGTGGGCAATATGTACGAGCTACGCTGTACATTGACCTTTGTGGTAGTTTATATGTCACAGTCATTTATGCACATCAGCATTGTTTAGCTGTGCATTCCTTTAACATAGCATATAAGTGGAACAATTATGTAATTATATTCAGTAGCAATAAATCCATCAAGGGAAATCATTCGTCTACTCATTTACATAACATAACATAACGCACCTTACAAGTGCACCTACATAACAAGTACATAACATTTTCACTGTTGGGTATTACCCCAACAACTTTATTCCCCTCAATTTCCGAGAGAATGCATTCATTAATTGCTGCAGCCTGATCATTTGTGGGCATCAAAATGGCCCGCTCACACACTCAAGAATTCTGCTGGTGCAGTATACGACTGATGTCCCCATACACACAGCGAATTAGTTCTTCTAAGCTGGATACCACTCTATCGAGAGACTCTGGAAGCACCACCTGTCCACCTATCTCTCCTAGTAGAGTGCCTTCGCCAAGACTTAGAACGACATCGGAGAATTCTTGAGCACGTGCATTGCCGCCGAGCCGAGCTCTCATATTAATGGTCAAGCGCAGCGTACGAACTCGTGACCACAACGAAGATCGTTTCAACGAAGCATTCACCTCGTCAGCCCTCGAGCTCCGCGTCACCACGGCAAGCGTTTGCCGAAAATCACCACTGAACAGAACTGTGACACCACCCATCAAATGTTCGTTCCTGCGGATGTCCTGCAGGATTCTGTCCACGGCCTCAACTGCCTTCCTATTGGCCATCGTACACTCATCCCATACGATCAGAGAGCAATCCTTGAGTATGTGTCCCTTATCGCTGTTACGTGACACACCACAAACAGGCGTTTCGGCGCTCTCTAAATCGATGGGAATTTTAAACATGGCATGTGCTGTCTTGCCACTGGGAAACAGAGTGGTAGCGATTCCTGACGACGCTACAGCAATAGCAATTTTGCCTTGCCTCCTGACCTATGCAAGTATGCCAGTGGTAACAAATGTTTTTCCTGTTCCACCAGGAGCACTCCCGATTTCCACGGTCTTGATACGGTGATGATTGGGGAGCTGGTAACCCATATTCGATCAGTGGATTGCCGCCGATAGAAATGACCACATCTTGATGTGAACTGAGACAGGTGTTCAGCACGCGTTCATCAGTTACTTCGACTTCGTCTCCAGTAGCACGCCTCAAAGCTCGTAGAAAATCTTCAGACAGATGATGGCGATACTTTTCCCACAAAGCTACCGGGTTCGCGACTCCACAAAACACCAAGATGACGGCAAACAGATGACGCATGCGGCTGGGACTGTCACTGACGCTAGCCTCCGCGAGGGTGTCATGAAATGAAATGATCATCATCAATGAACATAACTTTTTTGTAATACTTAACCCCGCATTTTTTTCTAATTGTCTTCCGCAACTCTGCTCAAGATTTTGAGGGTTTTGTTGGAACTTGAATTTGTCAAAACGAACTATACGATACAACTTTTATGAAAAAAATGCACATCACCATCTATGAATTTTAAGAATAACTAACTACTTACCTCGCCAACATGATCAAATTTAAATTATTAATTTCCAAAAAATGTTTACATGTAACTTGATTTGATTTTTATGAAATCTCATAGATGGCGCTGTTTTAAAATTGTCTTTATACTACTAACATTCATTAAACTATATTTATCTGCCCAAGTTACTTAAATGGCGTAGTTTTATAGTGTAAAGCTAGATAACAGCATGGCTTACTCAAAAACAACATTTAAATATGCGTCGTTAGATTACACGCTGTCACAGAATGCGTAAGAAGAATAAAGATTCACAGCTCCTCCCCCGTAGGTGATAGCGTGATAATATGTAGCCTATATGTTGACCTGACTTCTTAGTAATATTCATGCAAAATTTGAAGTAAATACATGCAGTACTTTTTGAGTTTATCCCGGACAGACAAACAGACAAACAGACAAAAATTCTAAAAACTATATTTTTGGCTTCGAAATCGATTGTAGATCACGCCCCAAGTATTCTTTTTAAAAAATATTCAATGTACAGTTTTGACTATCCTACGATTTTATTATATGTATAGATATACAAATGCAGTGTTGCTCATTTACAATTAAAAAGGACGCCTGCTTGATTGCTTCCAAATAAAAAAATCTTTGGCTATTTCTTATTTAGATCTATGCTCACACCACGACATGTCAATGTGATTAGCCCTTCAATACCATTCGGTACAACATTATCTGCAAAATAAAACGAAATTGCTTTAACGCCTACTTCAAATGACACCCATACAAAACATTTCAATCCCAGACTCACTTAGTACAGCGACAAGCTTTTATAGAATCTTATCCATTTAATTTTCTTTCATAAATGCTTGACGCTAGTATTCACAAGAGTTCAGCGGCATGATTTAACCTTTTTCGAGACGTTCTAAGCTTACAACAATGCTTCACTATTTGCGCTTAAAGCTAAAACGTCGCACTATGCTATAATTACTACGTTATTCCTAGAGTTAAAATAGTATTTGTTGCTGTATGATAAAAACACGTCAGCAGTATTTTCATATTTGAAAACTTTTCCACTTACAACAAAATTGTTGTAACCTTGCTCATAGTTCTAAAGTCTGAACGCGTCAATGCGATGAGATCCTCGCAAAAGATTGCATCTCTGCAAGAATCAGGCGACTGTGCCATACTCACCTCAGCAAAATGGTGTGGCGGAGCGGGCAAATCGTACAATTATGGAGACCGGGCGATGAATGCTGCAGGATATGGGACTCGACCGGAGGTTCTGGGAGGAGGCATTTTTTGACATATTTTATCTACCTATTTGTCACCAAACTTCATTGACTGTGTGCTGTAGTTTAATTTAAACGATACATAATCAGTGCTAATAATAGTTACAGTGTTACACTAGCTCTGGACAGATACTTTTTTTTGAGGATGGGAAGTCATCGAATGACCCCTCCCGCTCTGGGTGGAGCGGAAGGGAGTGTCAGACTCTTACTGACTAAAACCTACCGGTGTTCCTTCCTTAGTCCTTTATGTTCCGGGGTAGCGGTATCGTGTGATTAATTTTGTTCGTCACTACATAGTATAAAACAAAGTCGCTTTCTCTGTCCCTATGTACGCTTAGATCTTTAAAACTACGCAACGGATTTTGATACGGTTTTTTTTTATAGATAGAGTGATTCAAGAGGAAGGTTTATATATATAACAAATGCATGCATGTATAGTAGAGAAACACTGATAATTTTAAAGGTTTCTAATGTGATGTCGTAAATAAACACATTTTTTTGCGCTTACTTTTCAAACGCTGGCTGAACCCTACGAGATAGGTCAAAATAATGTACTACAGTATTGTACACCTTAAAAAAGTCTACAAAAAAGCGATGGTATATGTCTATCTCTTAGGGATAACCCACAATAATCATTTTTTATCCTTTACTTTTTACGAGAAATAATGGCTTATTTACGAAACGATTTTAAGCAATACAGCATTAATCCTTATCCAATTAAGTACCTTAAATACATTATGCATTTAATATAGATAAATATGGCCTTTTACAGCATGTAATTTAAATGAATATTTTCGAAGATATTACAGATTTAAAATGCAGGGACATAGCGGTTGCTGCGGTACCGGCCGCGGCCGGGGGGCCGGTGGCGCGTGCTGACATTCTTGAAGTACCTATACTTAGTATCAGCATTGCACCCGTGCGAAGCCGGGGCGGGTCGCTAGTAAATTATAATTTGATTTGAACTGCAAACGGTTTTTCTATTGCGCAATAACCATCACTACCTAGTACGCCCACAGCAGTTAGGTATATTAACTTCATATGGTTGGTGATTGTCTAATCTTTATGCATATATGTGTAGGTATATTTAATATTTTAGTTTAAGACGTCACAATAATCATATTCATCTCTTCTCGTTCTCACAGACTATTATTGTCTACTATTATCGATCAGAAGTAGAATTAAATAAAAAAAAATGCACAAAATGTACACAACACTTCTATATTTTAATTTTAATAATTAAATAATTACAAGCACAACTGATTAAAAGTATAACGAGAAATAGGTCCTAAATCCTAGCACAACCGTACGCTCCGACCGTCCAGGTAGAAAAGGGGAGAATCTTCACGTGCCGCCCGTTTTATCATCTTGCCACCTCCTGCGACTCGATGACGCGAACGATGGCCACGCCTACTGCTTGGTAGTGTTGCCACGTTACACGGCCTCTCCTGACGGGCGGTCGTCCTCGTCCGCAACGCCAATGTCTTCGCAGCTTGTCCCCGCCAAAGGCTCCACCGATGCATCTTGCAACGAGTCGCCCGACTCCGCTGAAATTCACAAATACATTGGGCTAATTAGAATTTGTTTATCCTTTAACAAACATACTCCTTTCAAAAACATGTCATACTTTATTCATACATCATATCGTTTTAATCATTTCTTACGCAAATCGTTCAAATTCGTTCATACAGGTCAATCTCTTGAGGGCCCCCATTCATTTTTACTAAACCGCCGTGGTAGAGAATCACACTCGATACCACAAGTGAACATAGAAATGACTTCAATTAAGCAATTCATTAACCGTGACAGAGAACACATCTCGATGTCAACGTGAATAATAATATGGAAGTACTCTAAATGAGTAATCCATCTGCCGTGACAGAGAACACATCTCCATGTCAACGTGAATAATAATATGGAAGTACTCCAATGAGTAATCCATCTGCCGTGACAGAGAACACATCTCCATGTCAACGTGAATAAAAATATGGAAGTACTCCAATGAGTAATCCATCTGCCGTGACAGAGAACACATCTCCATGTCAACGTGAATAAAAATATGGAAGTACTCCAATGAGTAATCCATCTGCCGTGACAGAGAACACATCTCCATGTCAACGTGAATAAAAATATGGAAGTACTCCAATGAGTAATCCATCTGCCGTGACAGAGAACACATCTCCATGTCAACGTGAATAAAAATATGGAAGTACTCCAATGAGTAATCCATCTGCCGTGACAGAGAACACATCTCCATGTCAACGTGAATAAAAATATGGAAGTAAATCTTTTTTTTGCTCAGTTAACTTTAAAGCATTACAGTCCGTAACGATCTTGAAAGAAATTCCTAACAAGTACTTTCTAATGTTTTGGAGGGCCTTTACCACAGCCAACGTTTCTAATTCGTACGAGTGGTATTTAGACTCCGCGCCCTGAGTTGACTTGCTAAAATACGCTACGGCACGCCTAAGTCCTCCCTCATGAATCTGTATCAAGACTGCGCCATAACCGATTGCGCTTGCATCGGTATGTACTTCAGTCGCTAATTGGGGATCGTAAATAGCGAGAACAGGTTCGTTTGTTAAACAATCGATAATGTACTTACGGGCATTGTCTTGTTCAATTCCCCACTCAAACGGAATATTCCTTTTTGTTAGGCGTGAAATACATGCTGTTCGTCGAGCGTAGTTTGGAATGTACCTTCTAAAATATCCCGCAAGGCCAAGGAATTGCCGGATTTGTTTAACATTACTAGGTTTTTTTGACTCGACTAGGGCTTGTACTTTCCGCGTGCTCGGCCTAACCTGACCATTATGGATAACCCTCCCAAGATATTCTATTTCAGTGCTGAGGAAAGTACATTTCTTTAAATTTATCGAGAACCCTGACGAAGTAAGAGTTTCTAGGACTTGTCGCAATAAAACTAACCCTTCGCGTACCGTGTTCGACATTAGAAGAACATCATCGATGTATACTAGAACCTTTCCCGAATCAATAAACGGCTTGAGAGTTTTTGAAATGATCTTCTGATATACAACTGGTGCATTGGTAAGACCGTATGGCATCTTTACATATTCAAAGTGACCTTCTGGGGTTACGAAAGCGGTTTTGGCGATTGAATCTTCCTCCATACGAATTTGGTGGAATCCTGTTGCCATGTCTAAACTCGTAAAGAATTTACTTGATCCTAACCTATCAATGTGATCCTCTATGAGGGGCAAAGGAAATTTATTTTTAACAGTACGCGAATTCAAGACCCTATAATCTACGCACATTCGATCTGTGCCATCTTTTTTTTTTACTAATATCACGGGGCTTGCGTATGGAGATTCAGATTCCCGAATAATACCTTTGCTCATTAAATCGTTAATAATATTGCGAACGCGAAGTCTCTCATCATACGACAATTTATACGGTCTGTAACACACTGGTTCAGCATTAGAAACTTCTATTTTCATGCTACCTGACGTAACTGTAGACATAGCCGTGCCCGATATAAAGTAATTTGAAAAATCACGTATAACCGACAAAAGTAATTCCTTTTCTTCACCTTCAAGAGGCGTGTTAACTTTACTATTATCAGTGATATTGTTCACAGATACAGATATATCTGAACGCGTTAACAACTGGACACCGTTCCTTCGGATATACGTGACACCCGCGCGATTCAATATATCGGTACCTATTATAACCGATGTGCTAATGCAACTAGGTGGAACTACGTAAAGATCAGCTTCGATAGACATGTGGGGTAGTTCAATAATCAGTGTCACGTATGAAGTACATTCGACAAGCTGACTTCCTATACCCCGTAAAACACGATAGGTCGGTTTCTGATTAGCCTTAAAATATTTCAACAAGGACTTCGATACGAGTGATATACAAGAACCACTATCCACTAACACATCTACCGGTATCCCTTCGATCACAGCACTTGTAACATCTGCCGTTGATTTCGAGGCAATATCATCGGATTTTCTACAAAAATTGACACTATGCGAATTAAGGTTGGTTGATTCGGAACGCTGTTTGGCAAAACAATCATTGACGACGTGGCCAATTTTTTTACAAAACGAACATGTTTTCGTCGAAGGCGACAACGTCTGTTTTTCAGATGATTTTGACCCTGATCCGTTGTTAGACCGCGCTCTCTTAGCACTATTACAGTCTATACGTTTGTGTCCAATCTTTCCGCAAAAATGACATTTTAAGTCGCTAACACCTTTCTTATTTTCATTATGTCGAACGGTGGAAGAGCTAGAGCCAAGACGTGATAGACGAGAAATATCGCGGGTAGACCGAAAATCATTTTTTGGTTTTACATACATCGACAGAAATTGTACTAGATCACCGGGTTGTAATTTAGCATTAGTGGCTGCGGCCTTGATATGAGGTTCAGTAATGCCCCTTAACACTATGGCAACAATTAACTCGTCAGAC
Organism: Globia sparganii; assembly: GCA_949316385.1. Classification (NCBI taxonomy): domain Eukaryota; kingdom Metazoa; phylum Arthropoda; class Insecta; order Lepidoptera; family Noctuidae; genus Globia; species Globia sparganii. Next base: position 2,967,191 of record OX438655.1, on the reverse strand, counting down.
AATCCTTTAACTAGTCCCAACCTCAATAACGAACGCCTAGCATATTCGGCATAAGTAGCATAACTTTTGGAATCTTTGGTCATCACTTCGTAAAGGATGGTCGCAATATCGACGGTTCGCGGGCACAATGTTTTAAATTCCCTTTTGAATGAAGTCCATGAACGATCGGTGCTGGACCATTCGTTCAGCCACACACGCACGTCTCCCTTTAAACAGTTTCCGATTCGCGACAAACACTCATTATCGTCCCATCCGTTCATTTCTTTAGCCCTATCTACTTCCTCGCACCAAACGTCTATATTGTGAACATCTGGGTCAAAATTTGAAATAAAATAATTATTAGACCTTACTTTGACCAATGAAGTGATGGCTTCCACGATTCTGCCAGTTGCATCTCCGCCTGTTGAGTTACTTTCCCGAGATATTGAGGGTGGTACGTGACCCGCTGTCGAGTCGTCATCGCGCACATCGTCTGTGACTGCACTATTTGCTAATGCGGGTAGGACCGGTTGCGGCGATGTCGATGGAACCTGTAAAGGAAACCTGGACGGCGGCGGCGTAGTAAAACGTTCCTCAAGTGTATTTAATCTGGCAAGAATAGCATCCAGCGCATCCTTGCTCGAATCACGCTTGCGTTTACGAGAGCGAGATTTTTGTTCAGACATTATGTGACCTTACTAAACTAAACAATTGATGAAATGGAAACTACTATAAAATGATTTTTAAAATCAACAAGACACTTATTACTTATTTTCTTAATATAATGTCGATCAGGAATAACAAAAGCGGGTAGGCAAATGAGGCTCTATCCCACTTCTGATATTATCGATCAGAAGTAGAATTAAATAAAAAAAAATGCACAAAATGTACACAACACTTCTATATTTTAATTTTAATAATTAAATAATTACAAGCACAACTGATTAAAAGTATAACGAGAAATAGGTCCTAAATCCTAGCACAACCGTACGCTCCGACCGTCCAGGTAGAAAAGGGGAGAATCTTCACGTGCCGCCCGTTTTATCATCTTGCCACCTCCTGCGACTCGATGACGCGAACGATGGCCACGCCTACTGCTTGGTAGTGTTGCCACGTTACACTACATTTATTTTTCATTTCTCCTTTCGCAGTTCTGCTGGAAGAAATTTCTTCTTAAGAAATAAGCAATAACTTTGTACTTAATACATGTTATATAATTATGTCGTATCTGTATCATTATAAAATAAATAAATAAGATAAAACTATATTAAAACAGTTTCTTCAACCAAAGCTTGAGAAAATAATATAAATTAATTCATACCAACTTAATTAACGTTTAATTCAGATTCAGATTCAGATTTATTTATTTGCCATCAATATAGGTACAAGTTTAAGATGATACAAATAGCTGAGGGTTACTGCTACATTCTACCTTACGGCATGCAAATTCATAGAAACTAATATATTACATAAAATATTATTATAAATTAACAACTAATTAATGGTATAACCAACTTACCCGAAAAGTTAAAACTATTTAATTTAACATTAAATTCACATGCAAGAAGCGTAATTTAATTTGAATTAAAATTAAAAGGTAACATCAATGAACGCACTGTGATTTTAAATTTATTTATATTCGGAGAGCTTCAATGGCATAATGCGACTGGCGAACCTGAGGGAAAACAACTGGGCGGTTTAGCAGAGTTCCAAACTTTTTACGTATAAAAAAAAAAACAACCGACTTCCATAAAAAAGCGCTGTAATGTGAAAAATTACTTTAATTTCGGAAGTCGGTGTCGTTTGTTCCGCATTTTCGTTGTTTGACGCCGACTTCCTTTATGCAAACACCAGCACATCAGCTACAATAGTCTGTCAAATTTCTTTAATATATTTTCAACTTTATGTCTAAGACATAAGGTTCAAAGTTGATTGGGAAAATTTGACAGTTTCGGGTAGCTTGATGTGTTGGCGTCTGTAACTATTCTTCTGGTTTTTGTTTTCTTGTCTGTTTATATAAAGTGTAACGTTAAATGCGCAAAAACTCATACACCCCAATTAGAGCATTGAGTTAAAATCATAATACAATGACCAAAACTATTTTTTTTTTAAAGCTAACAATTTTTTATTAAGGTAATCGTATTGTTCCTAGCTGTATGCATTCAAAATTGAGTCTTAATGCCTTAAAATAAGACTTAATTTTCTTTGGCTCAATCGGCGGATAGTATGGCAAAATACATAATTTTTGAAAAAAAAACTATATTAAAAATTGCTGAAATGGATTCAGTAGTCAATTATGAACAATTTTCAGGTTTTCCGCATTTAACGTTACACGTTGTATATGTGTGTACATAAATGATGACATAAATTAATTAAATTATAAATAAATAAATCTGGCGGCCAACGTTCTTCTAGGAAATCTTAGTTATAGCTTTAGTTTATCCTCCTGACTCAAAAGACAAGCGGTTATCTGTCTCTGTGTATTTTTCTACATTTAGGTACATTCTGTAATATTCTGTTTCAAAAAGTAAAACGCAACTTAAGAAATAAAATATAATCTCAAACTTAAGTAGATTCTCCCTAACTTAAGAATGATATTCAAAAAACCTTTTAATTTTGTTATTTAATATAAAATTCTTAAAACTTTTGCAAAAGTTAGACATTGAATTTCTCATTTGACGTGTCACAGTATTTCATACAATCCATTCACAGGAAACACAGGTAAAATACCTTTGATTGTACATCGCTGTCGAAGCAAAATGATCCTTATGGCAATTGTAATAACGTTGCTATTGGTTTGCTGCTATTTACAAGTCTGTCAAAATCACAGTGATCTTTATCGTCGTTGTAATAAGGTTGCTATTGGCGTGATACAGCTGCTATGGGAGAAAAATAACTGTGAAAGATCTGTGAAGATTTTGTTTAGGCTCCACGCATTATAATTGAACAGGGAAAAAAAAAATTTTAAGCTTAAATCAGTGTTTTGTTGCGAGGTGCTTCTCTATGTGATTTAGGTAAATTTTTGTTTGAGTAATCTTGTAAGTAATACAATCTAACTTGTAAATTACTTTGTAAGCTTTCAAAATACAGCTTCAGATAATGTTTACGCAAATTCCTATTATGTCCGCTGGGTTAATTTGCAGGGGTAACAGTGATTTCAGGATTCAATATCTTCAAAATTGTTCGGAGAAAAAAGTCTTAACATTTTATATATATGCTATGTAATATGTGCACAGTTCGCCTCGAGTACTTCAAGTTATAGGCCGACCGCTTAACTAAGACGTTGTCTGAGGTATATGCGCGGTACGGGAGGGGTGATAGTAGTCACAAGTCGACGAATCACTGAACTTTCGCATCACGTCACCACACTCCTCCCGCCCCGCGCTGCTACCTCAGCGGCAACGTTTTAATTTTAGCGGTCGGCCTATACCTTTTCGGTAAGCAAATACAAGGTATGGTCTGTGCCTAAAGTAACTGATGAAAGAATAAACAATCCCTGTTTTGCAATCACTCGCTAAAGGGTATTTGTAACACATGCATCTGTATCTAGAAGGTTCAACGTTATACTACTTTCTCAAACAATTATTGTTTGAATGATTAAATTGTAATTGCAAAATAATTGACGGAAATTGAGGTTATAAAATTGACCTCGATTGATAAATTAACATATCTGGGTAACTTTAAATTAAAATTTCGACTCAAGTTGTAAGTGGCACCTACAGATAAATTATATTTCTATTTGTTTACATTTTCGTCACATACTTTGTAAACAGACATTAGTAGCGTCTATATGCCCAAATTATAGTTGAAACAGAATATAAATAGGATGCCTCAGTCACACGACAAGTTCAACAGTGCGACACATAATGTGGGCCAAAATACAGAGCATCGAAAACTGGTTGTAAGTGCACTTCGATGTACCCGCTCAGTCACTGTTCTTACGTTATGGGTGTCGCATACGAGATACTTTTTGAAGATGCGATTGGCAACTTTGTCGTTGTTTGTAACTGAAGCACTTTCACGCTTATATCTAAATATAGATATGAATATCTATAAGAATAGCCCTCCGGGTTAATTGCGTAACACACTTCCAAAAACCACCTTTCGTAACAACATTCATTGCGTTATTTACGTTATGGGACAGACGAACTTTTTAAAGATATGATGAAGCAATGGATTAAGATGTTTTCTTTAAAATCCTTCTGATTGTGAATTAAACTGTGTAAACTACAGAGCTGAGATTTCTTCTCTATACTAAAATGGTTGCCCATCATAAATAACCGCACCCTAACGTTACAAAGTTAAAAAAAAAGGCAAACCATACCGCAACGAATTTACTGCATGCACAGATATAGATACCGATAGATAACGCAAGAGCAACCACTTCACGTGCCAAAAATCGCACAAACTTACGTAAAAAAATCGTAAGCCGCGACTTACGCGCTCAGTCCTGCAGTGCGATTCTATAGCCATCTCACCGTGAAAATATAGGTGAAGTGAGCGTGGAGTGAGCTGTCAGTGTCATCCTGATGCTAGGGATTGATACTCTTGACAGCTCACTCTAAGCTCACTTCACCTAACTTTTCACGGTGAGATTTTTACAGAATCGATCGGCTGTGTACTGCTGGCTGGGTGAGCGTGAGTGAGAAAGACCGCTTGTGACGTCATAGTAGGTAATAAAAAAAAATGGTATGCTTGGTTTTCAGACAGATCGTGATACTTGCGTTATCTAGGTCTATCTATATCTGTGAATGCATGGCATTTGTTAGTGAAAAATTTGTCAGTTCTTTGGATAATTGCTTTGCAGTTTCACTGTTGTCAACTGGACTAGATTTTCTCCTGCGAATATTTTGGGTGTGGCTTAGTATTTTCATTTTCACACATTCTCCATTATCTTGCAATCAAAATGTAATAATTATGCAGAGAATCTCGTGTGCTACTATCCTAAATAGTGGTGTAACTATGCTGAAAATGATTAGCTTCGAAAGGGTTATTAATATTCTGTAATTTTGATAGAGTTTAAGTTTTAGAAGATCGCTAATACCACTTGGTTCTAATACCACTGTGGAACCTTTTAAATTTACAAGTTCGTAACTCAATGGGAACTTGTGTGGATTAGCCCGAAAATATGCCTTGGTACTTTATATAAATAAGACTTGTACATAATTAGTGAATGGGACAAAGAGGTTTGGGTTAACTTTGCCTCAAATGGCGGCAAGACATTATAAGTGCCATTTTAAGTTAACTAGCGAACCGCCTTTGCCTCGTACGGGGGCAATAGCAACATGTCAATATATCAAGAGTTCTGTACTAAATCTAAGTCAAATAAATCCTACAAATAAACCTTCTAAAATTCTAAATGCTTGTGAAAATAGCATCAACATTTTGTAATAAAAAGACAGCTAAGCGATCGCACGCTTAAAACGGTAAAGGAATACTTCGTGAGGAAACCAACATGTCCTAGAATCAAAAGTTCGAAGACATTTGACATAATTAACCACTTCAATAACACCCACAAGATCTCATACTCACACACACATACACACCCATTCACATACATCAGTACACTCTCCTTCTCCCTTCTCACAACACACATATGTACATACACCTCAACACTTACTCGTACACATATTTGATTAATACTAATATTAATATGCATTAGTATGGTAGATCGACACACTTTCACTCTTGTAAGTTTCAGTTTTTACTAAATTTAAATTTTGGCCGATCACTGTCTCTTAAGATACAGGATTCTTCCTAGTTTAAGAGACAGGGTTCATTATTTTTGTATGCATAGACCTTGTTTTATTTGGTAAACCCATTCTCCTGTGTACAAGCAATGTTTTTATGCTTATTCTATTGTATTGACTTGTTCTGAACTGTGTCTGTGTGTATTTTTTTTTTGATAAATAAACAATTTTATTTATTTTTTTATTTGACATACACCAACCCACACTAGGTCCGCGTGTTGGATTACGTCCCACAGAGAGGAGGCTTTATCTTAGCAGTGGCAACGATATAGGCTGATTATGCTAAGCGATCATTCACACAAAAAGCAACTTTGGTTTGTACGCACGGCCACACATCAAGCTATACGTAACCAGTATAAGCTGACTTCTGATTGTTCGAAAAACCTATACAGTGCGAGGTCAGCTAAAACTGGAAATGTATAGCTTGATGTGTAGCCGTGTGTACCTACCCTCTATAGAAATAGTTTTTTTTTTTTTGAGGATGGGAAATCATCAAATGACCCCTCCCGCTCTGGGTGGAGCAGAAGGGAGTGTCAGAGTCTTACTGACTAAAACCCACCCGTGTTCCTTCCTTAGCCCTTTGTGTTCCGGGGTAGCGGTAACCCTGTCGGACAATCCCGCTGCCCCGGCAATAGAAATAGCTGGAGTATCATTTATGAAACTTACAATTGTAAAATTCTGCAAATTACACTAAGTCTGCTTTTCAATAATCATCCCTGCTTTCTGAAAAAAAAAAACATCTACTAAGGAATTTCAAACTGGAAATGCACGTCAAAGAATTTACAATCCTACTTTAAACAACAGTCAATACCTTCCCCAATAAGCTTCACAAAGAGCCTTCGAAGAATAAAATCTAAAATCTTCGCTAACCTTGCCGCTCGTCCTGACGTTAGAACAAGGATATCCAATAAAATAAGTGTGAATTGTCCACCATATTTCATTATATTGTCGCATCAGCTCTTGGTGCCTTGGGAATCGAAATGAACACGGATATTGAACGCCTGGATGATTTATGACGGACAGAAGGAACTTTATGGAGAAGGATATTTCAATGGTTTATGGGGTGGCTTTTCTAGTTAAAGATTTGGGGTTGCATCAATGGTACAGTATATAGAATTGCTTGCTAGAATTTGGAATTGGATAAGCAGTTTTATGCATAACCTACAGTAGATTTTGCAATAGAACTCAGAGCTTTGAAGATCTCGTATGTGGTATAGAAGCAAAAAAAAATAATTATTATTACTTGGGGTTAAATGATTCTAGTGTAACCAGATATGGCTGATACGAAAGAAAGAAACCATTAGTGTTAAATGGTTTTATTGCATAAAAATTGCAGATGGTATGACAGCTGACAATGAGTAATTATCTATTTCCTTTTAAAATATTAAATAGTAAACATAGACAATTAGCAAATAGTATTTACACCACATTCACCCCCGCGTCAGAGAACGTAGTCCTGAAGATGGACTGGAGCTCTCTTCTCTCTTGTGGAGCGCCGAGTTGCTGTACTCTCGTGTTGGTGAGAGTTCTCAGCTGTTATAAATTCTTGGACCAGAGGTATCTCTGTTTCACCCTCGGCATCCTCATAATGATCTTCAGATTCGGATTCACTCTCTAGCGACGGCAGTGGAAGCGGTGCTAACTGTCGGTTTGATATAGTAGTTTCACGGCCATCCGGTAATCTTACGTGAGAATAAGATGGATTAGCTTCCACAAGCTCCACTTCTTCCACTTCGGAATCGTATTTTGAGGTTTTATGATTTTTACGCATCAGTACAGGTCCTGGCTCCAAAAGCCATGTAGGCATTGATTCCCCATTTGCAGATCGCCGTGTATGTCTAAAAAAATTTTCATGGGGTGTGGCATTAGTAGCCGTACACAGCAATGAACGGATTGAATGAAGAGCGTATGGTAAGACTTGCTCCCAGCTATCTGTTTCAAGATTTTTAGTTCTCAAGCATAGCTTTATTGTTTTCCATAAGGTACCGTTTAAACGCTCTACTTGACCATTCCCTTGTGGATTATAAGGCGTGGTTCGACTACATGCGATTCCATTTGTTACCAAATACACACATCAAAAGTGTCTAGGGATCAAGCATTTTTATGCGGATTTCTTGAGATTGAGATGTGGCTTTGTAATAAATTTATGATTTTATAAATTTATATGGATCCTTTTTGGTGCATTTCATAATTTGAATCAGGAACTGTGAATCAAATTCGAGTAAAAGATGAAAATCAGCTGTCAATATTTTCCCTATAAAAACATACAACGCATTGAAGACATTATTAGTGCTACTGTTTCCCTACTACTGATTAAAACCAACGTTATTATGGAGCGGCGACGTCATTTAAGCAGGGAAGAAATGCTCAGAGCCGTGGGAATGATAGAAGCTGGTTCCCGGCAACGTACTGTGGCTTTAGCTCTGAATACAAGTCAGAGTGTTATCAGTCGACTTTGGACACGTTACCGAAGCACTGGTACCGTGGCTGAGCGCCATGGAGGACGGTATCGCTGCACCACACGGAGACAAGACCGATACATTCAAATCTTAACTCGAAGAGCTCCAACAATAACCGCCATGATGTTAGCCGTGAGGCTTCATCACTCTTCAGGGAACTTAATTAGCGACCAAACAGTCAGAAACCGCTTGCATGAAGTGAACCTTCATTCCCGAAGACCGCTACGGGTACCACCTATAGCAATGCACAATCGTAGGATTCGATATCAATGGGCTCTTGAACACAGAAATTGGGCAGAAGAACAATGGCGTTTCGTGTGCTTTTCTGATGAGTCTCGTTTTGGTATGAGACCGGATACAAGACGTATACGACACTGGAGAACCCCTGGACGCCAACAGCGATTAAAATCCTGCCAGGAAGTCCATCCTTATAGTGGTGGAACCATCATGGTATGGGCGGGTATTTGGATCGGCGGAAGAACTGAGTTGATTTGGATCAGAGGCAACCTCAACGCTCAAATTTATGCTGAGACGATTGTATCAGACGTCATCGTTCCTCTACAAGTGCAAATCGGTCCCTTATTTCAGTTAATGCATGATAATGCACGACCGCACACCGCAAGAGTTGTAAGACAGACTCTCGCCGCAGCTAACATCAATGTCCTGCCCTGGCCTGCTCAGTCGCCAGACTTGAACCCGATTGAGCATGCATGGGATATGCTACAGAGAAGAGCTCTGCCGAATATGGAGGGTATCCAGTCGCAAGAAGACCTTTTTTTGTTGTTGCAACGAACATGGGCGGCCATTCCACAGCGTGATTTGGATGAACTCATTTTGAGTATGCCAAACCGATGTTCTTGTGTTATTAGTGTTCGCGGTAGAAACACGGATTATTAATTGTTTAAGTTACCCAATAAAATTTTAGAGAAAACTGTTATTTCAGTCTTTTTTTCGAACTTTTGTGTTAGTGGTTCAAATGTCAAAAATCCCTTTATTAGGAAAATGGCAAATTTCTTTATTAATGCAAAGGTGACTTGGTTTATCGTTACTGTGACAAACGAAAACACTTTATTTGATGAATCCTTAAAGAAAATTTTAATTAATATCAATCAGGAGAAAAGTTATTGCAAAAATATATGTTGATCCCTAGACACTTTTGATGTGTGTAGTTCCGTAATTCGTTAGACATGAAGGCTGCTCCACGATCTGAATGGATATATTGTGGAACACCATAAGTACAGAATAAGTCCTTCAAGCATTTAATAACGCTGCTAGCAGACACATCTTTGGTTGGGTAGGCAAATGGGAATCTTGAATATTCATCTATAATTGTCAAGACGTAGCGATTTTGAGTGTTGGTAGGTAGAGGTCCTTTAAAGTCGATGTTGAGTCTTTCGAATGGAGTGGTTGCTTTTATGAGCGTTCCCTGCTTTTTAACAAATCTAGGTTTGATTTCTGCGCAAATACGACACTCAGATGTCACCTTCTTGACATCGTCTACAGTGTAAGGCAGATTTTTAGACCGTATCCAGTGAAACATTCGCACGATACCGGGATGTCCTAAGATATTATGTAACTCGTTCAGTCTGTTCGTAGTCATACTTGAGCACACACGGGAGAGGGTATCAGCCGTAATATTATCTTTACCCGGACGGTAGATTATGTCATATTTATAATTTGACAGCTCAAGACGCCACCTCTCTATCTTCTCATTTTTGATTTTGCTGTTATGTGATTGGTTAAACATGAAAGATACAGATCGTTGGTCAGTTATTAATAAAAAATGTTTACCAATGAGGTAGTGCCGCCATTTCCTTACAGATTCAACAATAGCGCTTGCTTCTTTTTCTATTGAGGAATGTCGGCGTTCGGAAATGTTGAGTGAACGGGAAAAAAAAGCTACTGGGCGGCCGTTCTGAGACAGGGAAGCTGCAATAGAGTGTTCCGAAGCATCAGTTTCAACGGTGAATATTTCGTTCTGATTTATGACGGTTAAAGCTGATTCCATTATGTCCGTTTTTAGTTTTTGAAAAGAATCAACGGCGTCCTTTCCAAGGGGAAATTCAGAAACTTTAGTCAAGGGGCTGATCTTTTCAGAGAAATTCCGAATCCATTTCGAGTAATGTGCGAACATGCCTAGTGTTCTTTTAAGTGATCGCGAGTCAGTTAAAATATTAAATAGTAAACATAGACAATTAGCAAATAGTATTTACACCACAATGGCTAAACACGAAAACTTTCATCTGACCTCCGCTACCCAATTACGGGCAAATACGAATGACCAGTATTATACGGGTAGGTCAGACGAGGATTTATAGTTTTCTCAGAAGTTATAAATAGACTCACGTCTTTTTGTCATTGGGATCAAACGTAGTTGCACGCCGTTTGCCCCAATTTAATTATTTTGCTTCGTCCACGTTGATTTCTAACCTACTACCTACTACGCAACAAAACGTTTTCAAATAAATATTTCCAACTAGCTCTGCCCGCGACTTCGTTGGCGTGACTTGTCGAAAAACAAATTGAATTTCATGGGTTTTCATTTTTTTTTGCGCGGATCCCTAATTATTTTTGTTAAATAGAAGCCTAAGTACTCCTTATAACATCAGAAGGCCAATTCTCGTAATTTTAAATGTTCAAAACCTAGTCGCAGTCTCATCTTGGCGACAAACAAATGTCAATTTTTTTTTAAATGTAGGGAAATTTGAGGTATTTTTGACAGATTGACTGACATCAGACTGTGAACGTTCTTAAAAAATACAAGAAGTGCTCCTCTGTTCTCTGCCAGTCCCGTCAAAATTGGTTCAGCCGTTGCGGAGATTAGCCTGAACAAACAGACGAACAGACAGACAGAGAAAAAACAAAGATTTTTAACACGCTTTTATATTAGCTTCACTTATAACAAACAATGTAACAAAATCTTAGAAGTCAATTTTAACCTGCTATTAGATGTCGTATCGAAGACAAAACTATAATTTGGTATCTTGGAGCTGATCTGATGATGGAGCCAGGAGGTGGATAGCGGAACTCTTCAGTGGCTACTAGTAAACCCCTCGAATTTAGGGTCTTATGATTTCTTTTGACGAGTTCAATATATTGCACTTGGTGTCGAGGGTCTGATGATGTAGCCAAGAGGTGGATAATGTAACTCTTCAGCGCCTACTAGTAAACCCTTCGAGTTTGGTGTCATATGATTCGTTTTGAAGAGTCCAATATATTGCACTTGGTGTGGAGGGTTCGTTTTAATTTTTTAACATCATTTTCTAGGACTTTTCGAGTCTAGCCTCTATCTTATTTCTAAAAAAAACATTGTGAGGAAACCGTCATGTCCTAGAACCAAAAATTCGAAGACATGTGACATCTACCAACCCGCACTGGGGCGGCGTGATGGATTACAGCTTATTCATTCTCGAAAAGAGGAGGCCTGTGAAGTGTTCCAGCAGTGGGAATATAATAGGCTGATTATGAATGTCTTTCAAATAATGCCTTTTTATTTCGTTTTAATCTTCTTGCATCAATTCTCATTTTTCGAGTCTATTCTCGTTGCTCCCAGATGCAGTGATATAAAATAAAGTGTCAACCAAAAATAGCTTCCATCTTATTTCTAAATCAGAGCCAGTCTTTTTACACATGCAGTCTGTGTGTGCCCAGGCTTAGCATGACGCATTCTATTTCTATGTAGAATAGACACACCTCTTTCTATAAAAAGTGACATTTCGTTTCTCCACTTTTGACATCGCACCGTAAAAATACTTCTACCATCTGTCATTTTGTCTTTCGTTTTTAACAATCTTTGTCTAGGTCTTTTTTTATGTAGTCTATTTTAGAAGAAAGTTTTCTATCCCAACTGTCAAAATGACGCTGACAACTGACAGTTGTAAAGAGATTTTAAACTTTCTACACGACGGCCACAAATTATATACGGTTATCTACGAAATCATGATATAACTACAATATTTTTTTGTTCCAAAACACGGTACTTCGATACTGAGAACAATTGTTGTAGTTGTCTTTATATACGTGATTTATTATCACTAAAAAAACGAATAAAAATCCTATGACAAAACAGAATTCTGAGTCGAATTATGTAAAAGAGTATGTATTTAGTAAAAAGTGCAGTTCACTCTTTCTACTTTGCTGCCGTCGTACTGTCTACACGGAATGTCATCTTTGTCTACTCTTCCGTCGACAAAACGGTGCTCGTGCTAATCCTGCAGTATAACAATGTATTCAGGATGCTGTTGGGTCTACCACGCTTTTGTAGTGCTTCCGGGATGTTCACCGAGGCCAGGGTTGATGATTTTCGTGCCATTATACGGAAACGGTGCGCTTCTATTCTCGGTAGAATGCGTGCTAGCTCCCACAGCATCCCGAGTGTATTGTGTGATAGGTGGGACAGCCCTATGTTGGTTCACTGGATACGGCTGCACACGTAAGTGTCATTCGTTTCAATTTTGTGTTTTTACTAACATTAGGTTAAGACTTTTACTAACAATAATTATGGATTTTTTTTTAATCTGAAATAAATAAATCATTTCCAGCATACCTAATTCCGTATCTGCCACACCTTTAAACTAGCACACGCTTCCCCAGTTTTATTTAACCAATACAAAAATAGTTTGCTATTCAACTCCAGTGCGGGCAGTGAATCAATGCGATGCAGTGCACACATTGTTTATGGGGTTCGGGACTGGGTAACGGTAGAGATAGGTAATTTGTTTTGATGATTTTATGGGGTAAATCTGGAAATACTGATTTTAAAATTGTTTGTGGTTTGACGCAGTGGGATGGATGGTATAAAAATGGTCAGAGGGTGTACATAGACAATCAGCCATATATTGCACGACTCATAATGCAAAGCATTAGAGAGTGCATTACGATCGATTTTGTTTTTGCCTCCTTTCTACAACTGTTTCTATTGTTATACTCAGTACACATAACCTACTTAATTTATATACCATTTTATAGATAATTTATTGGATACAGTACTTTCAAAAATTGATTTAATGCAGTGGTAACGAAAAAAACATCAAAATATTTCAAAAAAAAAATTCCCGTCAATCAAGTGTAAAACCTCAAAACATTGTAGCTTGCAAAAAATGAATTAATTGAGTCATTTTTTTTAGTACATTCCTTTCACCCGTATGAGGAACCTTATTGAAAATGGCTCTTTTATTCAAATTAGTTTGATTATAGTTAATAAAATTCTAGCTAATAATTATCTATTTCTACAGTTTTTTTTATATGATCTAATTAGGATTATGAGTCGTGCACTATTGGATTTTCCAATTTTATTTATAGTTACTGGGAGTCATATCGTTCCAGGAGAATCCTGTTGAAACTTTTGGTTGCGAAAGCTTTAGAATAAGGTCTTGACTTAACCACAAAAACCTCCATGCCACGATTATGTAACCTATGTGGTGTGTTATGAAGACTGCAGCATTTATTTTTATAGTTACAAAGATTAAAAAAATAAGATCGACAATATATCTCATTTATATAAGTATACTTTATTTTTGAACGACAATTTATTTAAAAAACTACAGAAGTTAACACCGAAAAAAAATACGAACAAGAACCTCTCCACACCACTTAGTTCCAAAGCAGGTGTGTCGCAAAATATTTGCAATACTAGTTCAACAGCTCGCTTTATTACCCGATCCTGTACCGAAAGAGAACAGGTGTAATTAATATTTCAATTATCCAAATAATTTACTACACCGGGCTTAATACAGGTGGTTTTTGAACAGTTCTATTGTATTTTGAGGCGCTAAGTGCAGTTAAGCAGTTAAGGAACTATTATTATTAATGCCACCAAGCTTTAGAGGTAGGTAGGTTAGATATCGAGGAAGTTATTAAAGGATTATTAATAATAGGTTTAGCAGCACTAGAGTAGCTTTTTGTGAAGGAATTTCTCCTGGCGAGCTTATTTTTACCAATACTGTTGCTGTTTTAAATTGATAAAAATAAATAGTTCAATTTTGCCATTTATCGAGGCAATGTATCAGCATGGTGTCTTCGTTCAAAAATCCATGTAGTGTTTAGGATTTGAGTACCAAAAAAAATCATTTTTATCTGTTACTGACTATACTTTTGGTATACAGGGTTACTTTTCAATGACCAGCCAAATTTAAGCATGTAGTACAGAGACCATCAAACTAAACAACTTTCTCCATGAGACCAACATCGTAATCGCGAATAAAAATTCAGCCGTCCCAAACGTTTAGGTCGAGTAGGTATTGAAGTTTTCTATGGGACAGTTGATAAATTTTTCGCGATTACGATGTTGGTCCCATGGAGAAAATTGTTTAGTTTGATGGTCTGCACCACATCCTTAAATAACCCTGTATAATTTGGTAACTTTAAAATTGGTCATTGAGTTACGGGACTCTCTCAGACCCTAATTACCTACGTAACACACTCAATCGCAATCTGGATCATTTAGCGATCTGAATCATTGAGAAGGATATTGCTAATCCATTGCTTCATATGTTCGAAAAATGTTCTGCTCAACAATGTAAATAACGGAATGAATGCTGTTCAACTGTCAATATGAAAGCCATTCCTACTGATAGTCAGTTACGCAATTACCATGCAGCTAAGATCTGCCAGAAGAGCAAAACTTACGAACCCTGTACTCTCAGCATAAAATATTTGGAGGTATGAAGATTCCACCGAAAAATTATCTATATATACATATAAATGAATTGCTGTTCGTTAGTTTCGCTAAAACTCGAGTACGGCTGAACGGATTTATCTTATCTTGGTCTTGAAATGTTTGTGGGGGTCTAGGGACGGTTTAAAAGGTGAGAAAAAAATCGAATAATTCCCGGAAAAACCCTAAACAGCCCTTTTCTATTTCCCATACAAACGTTTTTTAAATAAAATGTAGAGTAAATTTGAACTTTATTGCAAAATAATAATAACACTTATGCTTCATTCAAAAAATGTTTTTTTTTATTAAATACGGATTCGTTTTGTTTGTTTTAAAATTAATTGATACAAAAGTTTAGGTCTTTTATATATCGATTGAGGCAGTACGAACACTGCCTGGTCAGCTAGTATCTTCATAATTATTTGCCATTTTAATCAGATCAAAGCCATTAATTTCACAACGACATTTTACTAATTTTCAATAAAAAAAATGACACCAAATCCATCTCCACGCCTTTGTTCTGTTGCAGGTAACTGTGATAACAAATACCCGAGACTGGGCTCCAGACGTTGATTGAGACGGCGCATTTATCCGCTCGAGTCGAACTTATTTCGTTCACATAATATCCAGTTTATTAGCAGCCGTGACGTATTACACGACCGTGTTAGATTTCCAGTGTAATTATAGCTTTATTGAGAACGTGAGGCACGTTTTTTATTTTGTTGTGTTTTTTTTTCGGTGATACATGGGGTCGAACTGCATTTTGTGCTTGT
Source organism: Globia sparganii (assembly GCA_949316385.1). Classification (NCBI taxonomy): domain Eukaryota; kingdom Metazoa; phylum Arthropoda; class Insecta; order Lepidoptera; family Noctuidae; genus Globia; species Globia sparganii. The sequence continues at coordinate 2,951,575 of OX438655.1, read as the reverse complement.
AGAGGATTAACCGGTGAAAGGTATGCAGTTTATGCGTGGTAGTTTTTATTATTTGTATATGCCAAAATATTTGGGGCTAGGAAATTAACTATTATCACTGATACTTAGTCAATTTTAAAATTACGTAAGGCGACTTATTCAATCTATAAAATTACGTAATGCGACTTATTCAATCTATAAAAAATCAATATTAAACTAAGGGTCTATTGCTTTTTCAATCGCATTATAACTTTATTCCAGGAATGATTTTGATATTTTGACAAATATTTCATACAAAAAATGTTAAACGTAAATTTTATTCCATTAAAAAAAAAAAAAAAAATTTAATATTTTTTTCGTCATTTTTTTTTATTTTATAAAAGTTAGTTTAGGGCTGATTTTTCCATCGCCAGATATACTTAACTTAAATTCGAGGAATAAAATTGACGTTTGACAGTTTTATACATTGATATATATATGTTACACTAGATTAGTAATTACCGCACCAAGGCGTTGCCACTAGACTGATGGCCACAGCCATCAGCGTAGCTAACGTCAGTTCAGTGCTCTGTGTGACGCCAACCGAAGTCAACCGAGTGACATACGACAAAAAATATCGCGAAAGAGTGAGATTCGAGATTACAAAAACATAATAAATTAACTGGAATTACTTTCCAGACGTAAATTAATTGTCTCTGTGTTTATATCAACGTAAAAACGCAATAAAATGTAGAATTTTGTAAATTAGGTTCAGTGTTACCACTAAAAACTTAGTTTTATTTTCCCACATTTGTGGGAGTTTTTAATTTATGGAATAACTGATTTTAAATATTTTTTAATAATAACAACGTAGCAGGGTACCTAAAAATGCAGCACGCCGTGAAAAATGGGTGGAAATAATCCGATTGCTGAGAAAAGAGACTGACTGGCTACCTACTAAATCATTCAATTTCATTAATAATAAAGAAAAAATATTCAAAGAGAAAATGTCTTAATTATTTTCATTATTTATAAACTTCTATTACACATCCAATAAGAAATACATAATTCAAATATTTTAAAAATAATTTAACTAAACGCATAACGCTTTTTAAGGCTAAAAATGTTGGGTAAAATTTTACATGGGTAGGCAACCCCATCCTGTCATTGCATGTTTATATTGCGGTCTTTGTCTAATCTAAGCGACGGTATTATTCTTACGACGTGTGTAAGTGAGACAGATATATGTTTAATTTTAAATGTTTAGTGGTGTCAAAGCTACGTCGTCGCGTTTAAAAAGTGGGTACACTTTTTTGACACATTTTATTGAGGTTTGCTTCTCTAGTTATTTAACTCAATGGTTTTATGTATGAAATAATTGTCAAAATTTCAAAATGATTCCTGGAATAAAGTTATCAGGTGATTGAAAAATCAGCCTTAAAGCTCCTATATCCTTCTTGGTAAACTAGTAAATGATGATAATAGGTATTATAGGTATTGTTTCAGAAGTAGGACAGGAGCGGAAAGCTGAGAATTGGGTAGGTATTCTAGCACAAATACAGAAAGGAAAATATCCAGCAGTATAGTCCTGCAAACGGAATTTCGGCTACGGTGGTCAATGTCAGCGGAAACCCGCGGTACTAGCGGGTAGCCTTCGGCGCGGGAAATATAATAGTGCATAAGTGTGTGCGCAAACACAGGTGCCGGGGGCATAGTCCGATCGGACCGCAAGGCAGTCAGAAGACTGTGATAATCTTAATAGATCGATGAATTTGCAGAAACACAAAATTTTTGGTTCTTGAATTAAGTACTAAACAAGATGGTAGTGATGAATTTTAGGTTTTTCATTCATACTTTTGCGCTCTTAATTTTGTCTAAGATAGATATCTCCCGCACCGAAGGCTAGTCGCCGTTGGGAAAAAACTCCACTAAGCAGATCATTATAAGAATCCAATCAGCCACGACTGGCTGACGTCACCACCCTTCAAACCCCTAATGAATCTTTGAGGTCAATGCCACTGAGCTTGTAAGAAAATAGCCCTGTCACATACTTAGCCAATAACAAAGTTTATTGATGCATGAGCAATCTGGGTCAAGTACACGGCTTTTAGGCAAGGACTTTGATTGGGTGGTTATTAAGTTTCCTTGTATTTTTAACCAACTTCCAAAAAGAAGGAGTTTATATGTTCGACTTTATATATGTTTTTTTTTATGAATGTTCACTGATTTCTCCGTCAATTGTGGACCGATTTTCAAAAAAAAAAAATTATTTGAAAGGGTATGCTTTCGAGATGGTCCCATTGTCACCAAATCGGAATCTGATGAGGGAATCCCATGGAAATCGAGGGAAACCCTTTAATGGTTGCTATGCATAATGCGTATCGTGAAGTGGAGCTGAAGTCGGTGTCTATAAAAAAAATGCGGAACCAACGACACCGACTTCCGAAATTAAAGTTATTTTTCACTTTGTAGTGTTTTTTTGGAAGTCGGTTGTTTTTTTTTGTAAAAAAATTTTTTTACAATATTTGTTCATGTTGGTATGGATATCACACAGGTTCGTATCCAAGTAGGTTATAGGTCAGAAGGCCAATATTCTCGTAATTTAAAACGTTCAAAATCTATAAATAGTCGCAGTCTCATCCCGGCGACAAACAAATGTCAAAAACTTGTCGAAATGTGGAATGGAAATTTGAGGTATTTTTGACAGATGGAGACTGAGATTAGACTGTGAACGTTCTTAAGAATTACGAGAACTGCCCCTCAGGTGTGTAGTACTTGCAACTAGCGTGCGTGTATGACCAGCGGGGTAATTGCGTACCACACCAAGAGTGGCAAACAGTTCGACAACATTAATTGCGAAATTTACGTTGTTGAGTAGACAAATGAAATTGAAAGCATCATACGCCAACCTCATCTAGTTTTTAAAAATATGATTGACGTGTAAAAGTATTTGTGCAAAGCTACTTACAGACATAAAATCTTTTATCATTTACAATAAGGAACTATCTATACCGCTCGTTTCTGGCCGGTTGCCCAAATAACAACTGATGGTGAAAACGGTTTGCCATTGTTTGCCTATTTCAAGTTCTCATAGTCTTTTTTTTTTTAAGTGAACTGATATCATTTTCTTCTTCCAAGAATGTTGACTGTGAGAGTCAAAATGATCAGTCAAAGTATGTATCTAGAAGTTAGTTAAGCGCAAAACTAAGCTATAGATTGATTGATAGACCTAATTTCACATTCAAAACAATTTTTAGTGTAATTTATTTATTTTTTACTCTGAAAAAAATTGAGTGCGCGTTATAAAATCATCATCATCATCTGCCTAGCCTTTTCCCAACTATGTTGGGGTCGTTTTCCAGTCCAACCGGATGCAGCTGTATACCAGTATTTTACATGAAGCGAATGCCTATCTGACCTCCATAACCCAGTTACTGGGTAATACGATATCCCTTGGTAAGACTGGTTGTCAGACTTTCGGGCCACGGGCTTTCGGTTTTCATGTTATAAATTGATAAATAAAACTAAACTAAAATACGATAGTAAAGATCCGCTCATTACATTGACACCTAACAAAACAAACTTCACTAAAATCAATTTCACATACATATTTCCACGAACATTGCTCACGTAGGTACCACCAAAACAACAATAAAATAATTTTCCCATACAAACTAAGTACTTACACTTAAACGAATACCGCAAGTCAGCCACGTCAATTTATTTCAAAACTTCACGAATTATTTTCAAAGTACCAAGAATCATTGTGTGTAACATAATAGTTTTCTGAATGTCCCTATGCATACAATTTGTCGGCTATAATGGGTTCCCCTGTGACCTTTGGGTACAACAATATATCCTTTTGTATGGCACTTAAATCGATTTATAATGAGAGTGAATATTCTTGATACTTTGGCTAATGGATCGTGAGGAGCGCAATCTGTGAAAGGAGCCTCGGAATATGAAGGTGTGAGCTTGCTTTTAGCTAAGCTGAGAAAAGCTTGAATGTATTTTATTAATAAAATTTTAATTTAGGTAAAAATATAAGGTGTTGCAGATTTTAAACCACAAAATAAATCAAATTTAAAGCATTGGCAAAAAAAAGTTTTTAGGTCTGTAAAAGTATTTTTTACGACATTTCTGGTAAAAAAAAAAAACAAAATAATAAACGGTATAAGAAGAGCGTGAACGATATCACGTGAATAAGACATATTTTTACATAGTGGAAGAAAATATTATTATTGAATTAGGTAGGTAGGTACTAACATATTTTTTAGGAATATAAAACTAAGCCGAATAAACTGTCTTTACCGCCTAAAAAAATCACAAGTATCAAAACCATTCGTCCCCTCTATAAAACACGAAAATCGCTTAACACTTTCGAGTAGCAAAACACATTCAATCCAACCTCAACTCGAGACAGTACCCTTCCGTACGATAGAGAAAATAAAATTATAAAACCAATAACAGTGACGTAGGTAATGCAAAAATGAATAAAAACTTAACGAACCGTTGGAAAAATGTTAAAGCATTAACACAAGATAAGAAAGAAGATAAAGAAAAAACAGCAAAGCCGTCAACTATAACGAAAATTGTGAATCTTACTAAAGATAAAGGTGAGATTTTTAGATTCAATTTAGCGCTTGCAAGGCTCAATTTGTAGAAAGTAAAAATTCCGTTACCAAGATTCTAGAAGTAGAAAAGCTTTTTGTAAAAAAGGATCGTCAGTAAAAGTCATAACATAACACCATAGTTCAACAACAATTGTGGGTTTTGATTTGGACCCTATGGCCTGCGAGGTAATTGCGTAACACATTAATAATGGCAATAACTTTTATTTTGACATTTCAACAGCACTAAGTCCCGTATTACAGAACGTCACTCAATACTCAAGCATTACTTAAAACTAGTTTCAACCAATCAAATGGCTTGAATCTAGTTTTAAGTAATGCTTGAGTATTGAGTGATGTTCTGTAATACGGGCCTAAGTGCGTTGTTTACGTTGTTGATCAGACAAATAAAAACTTAGCCAATTCATTTTTTTGTGAATGGTGCGCCGCCTAGTGATTCTTAAACTCATATGTAGCAACTTAAATAAATAAAACTAACCTAACTATTTACTTATGTACACAATGTACTTTAATTGTTCGACATTAAGTTATCGATATGTTATAATATCTGTGGAGGCTTTGTTATTAGCAACTTGACAATGGCCCCGATTCTGTTGTTCACAAACTAAACTAAATTTAAGTTCATTGCATCTTTTTCTTTCTATTTAATTACGAAAAGGACAGAAGATAAAATATTAGTTTAGTCCTGTCAAATTAGATAATCCAACAAGTTAGACGAGATTAAAAAATTGGCTACTAAAAATACGTCAATTTACGTCAGGCGTTGACTAATTTGACAGAACTAAAATAATATTTATCTTCTGTCCTTTTCATAATGAATTAGAAAGAAAAAGATGCACTGAACTTTAGTTTAGTTTGTGAACAACAGAATCGGGGCCAATATGCTGTTGTTACCTACTATTTGTAATTATTCTGTAAGCCTTCTTAAAACTAATAAATAAATTATTCGAACATAAATGAAGCATTGGATTTGCAATATCCTTCAAAATGATTGAGACTGTGATTGAAAGTGTTTTACGTAATTTAGGTGGTGTGCACATTGATCAACAAATAGCGATGAAATTACAACCACATGAGGTTTTTCAACTTTAAGGTTAGCAAAGCATTGGAAACTCCTGCACATTGTAATCTCAAACAGACAGCGATACTCATTACTTCAATTTATAGTCAATTATTCTTAGTTTGTAGTTTATTAGGTCCTTAAGAAATCGTTGTTTAATATGGAAAAAGCAAAACGAAAAAAAAAATTAAATGATATACAATCAAAGTATGTACCATTCTTATCTATGCACTTTCGCCATTTTAAATATTATATATTTTAAATATTGTGTAGGGTATGAATCAATAAAATCTTTGAAGGCGGTTTTGAATGTAGATAAAACGTTTATTCAGTGCAACAAAAGACACAATACAGCTAGGTACTTAAAAAATAAACATCGAAGAAGGTGAAAGAGAAAAAAAAAAACAAAAATTAAAAAGATTAATTGACCCATAGACACCTCAACATCTATTACGGTCTCCATCACTACTGGGCGGCGTGTGTCTCATGGTTGCACCAAATGGGAGTCCAGCTCAGCCTATGCCAGGTACAACATGAATGTTGCCAGGAAAGTTTTTTTCCTTGCAAGTAATTCTAGATATTCCGGAAAAAGTAGTAATCTGTTGGAGCAAGGTCCAGGGAGTATAGTGGGTGTTGAAGACATTCCAATCGCAGCTCCTCTAATTTACCGATCTTCTGTAGTATACTGTATGGTCTAGCATTGTCCTGAAGCAGCAGTGGACTAGAGCAAATTTACCAGTCTCAATTATTAACAGCTAGCTTTTCCATCATGGTTGACAATTGTTGACAATACAGATCTGTCATAATCGCCTGACCAGATCTTAGAGAACTATAGTGGATGATACCGAAATTGGTTCGCTAGACACTTAAAAGTATTTTTTTCTGATTCAACTCTCGCTTGGGGCAGGATTTCGCCGGTTCAAAAATCGAAAACGCTCATCACAATTAATGAACACATGAGGGTTCAACAATTGTGATGACCGTTTTCGATTTTTGTACAGGATCCATTTTTAAGGAACCAAAAACCATGTCTTCTTTTACGGTAGCTTTAACATAATGAATCCTTCGAGCTGTTTCTGCAGCGCTGGTGCTACTACTACTACTACTCGTATTCGTAAATAAAGAAAAAAAATTAAGTTTTCTATAAAATTAACAAAACGATGTCAAAGAAAAATCAAACGGCGCAAAAACAAAAATGAATCACTAAATTCGAATCACAAATACACAAACCTAAATTTGAATTTGGAATTCCTTATCAAACACCAATCTCATTTCGGCGACAATCAATGTCAACAACTTGTCAAAAATGTATGTAAATTGATTGTATTTTTGAGGGATTGACTCTGAGATTAGAAAGCGAACCTTGCCCCTTAGATATTTGAGATCAAAGTGACCAGAGGGGCAATTCTCGTAATTTTAAGAACGTTCACAGTTTGATCTCAGTCTCAATCTGTCAAAAATACCTCTAAAAATCTAATTTCTAACATTTTGACAAGTTTTTGACATTTGTTTGTCGCTTAGACGAGACTGCGACTAGATTTTGAACGTTTTAAATTATGAGAATTGGCCTTCAGTTCGACAAAACGCCAATTTCATATACTTAGTAACAAACTTACTGTTATCGTTGTACCTACACTATTTCCATAATAATTGTATCAGTTCGTCTGAATTTCACACAATCTTCGAGAAATTAATTGGGTACCTAACGAATTCGAGCTAGCTTAACCATAATATATTGCATAGACTCCATTCGAATTTATCTCCTTTAGGGTCACTGCTAGAATGACGACTAACGACAAGAACCTTGTGTCTATTGCTATAAGATTAAATTTTGAATTTAAATTTTTTGATGCCTATTTTTCTTAATCCTTAGCGTCTATTAATAGTCTAGAGATTTGCCCTACAATTTTGTCCTTTCTTGAAAATAGCTATAGGGATCGCGTTGTACTGTATGGCAGCAAATTGTCCTGGTTTGATGCATGTTTCGAGATGTTTTAAATAGTATGAATATCAGAATATCTATACTAATACTAGCTGACGCCGCAAACGTCGTTTTGCAAAAAAAAAAAAGAGATAGTAGCCGATTCTCAGACCTACTGAATATGCATATAAAATTTCATAAAAATCGGTCAAGCCGTTTCGGAGGAGTATGTATTATATTAAGAAGAAGAAGATTATTAAGTTGAAGAGTTTGTTTGATTGGTTGAACGCGCTAATCCCAGGAACTACCGGTTCGAAATGAAAAAATATTTTTGTGTTGGATAGTCCATTTATCGAGGGAGGCTAGCTATAAAACATCACGACCAATAGGAGCGGAGCATCAATGAAAAATATTGCAAAAACGGGAAATAATATTCCTTTTGAGAGCTTCCGGTGCGTACGCTGCGTAAACGGTTAAAGTTACCCGAAAACCATGTATGACGGAATTGTTCCCCTTTAAAAGTAAAAAAAAATCTTCGACAGCATGTACCTATCTTTTAAGTTTGACTCACTACGACCTTTTTTATGGTTATCAAATTTGTTCTAAAATAATGTATTGTTTGCGAAGGTGTTTTATACATTATTCGTCACAAGTATTTAATTTTGAACGAAATTGCCCTTGCCTTCGATTTCAATGAATATCTTAGGAGGTATCATAGTTTTAAAATAACTCCGCAAGGCGGTCAGTCATGACTTGAAGACGCAGTGACTGCAGTCGAAAGGGCTGTGTGGTAGAGAACCCGCGCTTCCTACCAGGCAAGATCGGAAGATTCTTCATTTTCAATGAAGAAATGGTAAATTACACCTTTTCTAAGCGGCACATTATTGTTTCCCGACATGCACGCGAACGAAGTCGCGGGCACAGCTAGCTAATAATAATTGGAGTAACTGATTAAATATGCTGTATCAAATAGTGAAAAAAATATATTTAATATCAAATACTCAAATAGTGACACCAGGTAGAATACGGACATAAACTTTTCGACCAAACGTCCTCAAGCCTTTTACACCAAACTCACATAATATAATAAAATGAACTTCTTCTACCAAAGCTGAATCCTATTATAAAACTGTTTCTTAATGACTCCAAAAGCTTTTACAGCAGACAATCAAAGAAACTTCATCGATATTCAGATTTAATTTTCACGATAAAATGGTGTCGCCAAAACTGTTTCTATAGCGGTCCTGTCATTTCACAGCCATATAATATTATATGGTTACTAGGCCTAATCGCGTCAGAAACGCCACACACGGTAGTCGAGTGTTGAGTTTGATAAGGCGGCGTCCAAAAATATTTAAAAATCATAGTCTATTATAAGAAAAAACTTTGGAAAAATGGCTGGACTTGCGAAAGTTGATCCTGAGATGAATAATCCGCCTAATCAGCTTTGGAGTGAAAATGGTGAGTTATTTTTCATTAGTTTTTATTTGTTTATTATAATATGGACGGTGGCTGCGGTGTGTGAGAAAGGGACAGTTAATGCGAGAGCGAGACAAGAACGTGCGAAAAGTTCCGGTTGGCGGAAATAATGCAACAAAAGACTCTAATCGTGATTAAATTTACTCATACTTAATAAAATTACATTCAAAGCGAAGTAGTGAAGGCTATACAGGGTTATTTTTCAAAGACCAGCCAAATTTAAGGGTGCGGTACAGACCATCAAACTGAACAATTTTGTCTATGGGACCAGCATCGTAATCGCGAATAAAAATTCAGCCCGTCCCATACGTTTAGGTCGAGTAGGTATTGAAGTTTTCTATGGGACAGTTGGTAAATTTTTCGCGATTACGATATTGGTCCCATTGAGAAAATTGTTCAGTTTGATGGTCTGTACCACACCCTTAAATTTGGCTGGTCTTTGAAAAATAACCCTGTATACACAAACAATTAAATAATATAGAGGATACTAGCAAGCCCACGACTTCGCCCTCGAGTGTGTCGGAAATGATCCCACGGGAACGTGTTAACGGGACAAAAAGTAACATTATATGTCCTCCCCCAGGATGCCATCTATCTTGCCAAATTTTCTTTTTAGAAGTCTGTTCTGTAGTTTAAGCGTAAAAAGTTAACATACAAACAGATACTTTCGAATTCATAGTATTACTATGGATTTCAGCCGGTGTCAGTTCTCTCTTTCTATTCTAAAAAGACTTGGCGTGCATTCCGTAGTTATAATAAACAAAAATCTTTATTTGTGGGAGCGAGACAATTTGGATCAGCTTGTCTTTCACATAACTACTGCTTGGAATGTAAATTTTGAATTTGAATTTTGATTTTTTTGTGAATTTTGTAAATGCTGGGTTTGTCAAATCCTTTCATTCGTTGCTCACTAACCGGTGTCAAAGAAGGAATATACGTATTTTACATGAATTGTGTATTATATTAACTATTGAGTCTTGCAAGCAATATTATATAGTTTAAAAGAAAACAAGAGCGTTGCAGGTGATGGCTGTTCTGTTACAAAATATATTTCACTGCATTTTGACATTTTTTCAACAGTAACAATAAAAGTACAGAAATTAAAAGAATGAGTGTTGTTGCCTGCGGCACTCTTGTTTTAACTCGTATTTTAAGAATTAATTATATTAATTGCCCTGAAAGGCTACACTTTGGAGGCCAATAGTATTACAAATTATATTTTGCGTACTTCTTAAAAAGTATTAAAATACAAGATGGTCGCTGGTAACGGTAGAAAACTATTTTTCAAACCTGAAATATTTTCAGAAGTTGTTTAATATATTCAACTTTTTGCTTAAAAAAATGAATTAGTACTGGAAACGGAAATTGTTTCAAAGTTTTACCAAAAGTTAATGAGGGATGAACATTAACTGAAAATGTTCGAAAGTTGTGCAAAAGTTTTTTTCTTTTACCACAATTAAATACCTAAATTAATTGTAAGTTGTAGGAAGTCGAAGGTGATCATAAATAAAAATTCATTAAACCATGATATTCTCCTACGTACACCAGCGTACTAGATGTGTGCAGAACTGAAGGCATGCCTACTTTGCGGTGTAAACCAATTACAAATCATTCTAATTTTAAACATCTACACCAACAAAGGAGTTTTGATACTTGAGTTAGCACGTAATCCACCCTTGAAGACGTCTTCAGTAAAACATGTATGTTTTCTTGAAAATAAAGGAAAACAATAAAAAAGGAAAACATTTGTTTTTAAGAATAAGTAGGTGCAAAATTACTAAATTGTCATTAGTAATTTATTTTTTTTGTTACAACAACCTTTAATTAAGAAACACACAACAGGATACATGACAACGCATTGACAGCTATCTCTCAATGACCACTAACATATTGTCATTTCGCCGCCATTGTTCGAAAGTATCAATCACATTAGGTAGCACTACAAAGCCATCACTGTCAAAAGCCTAGCAGCGATAAGCGAGCGATGCAGGTGTTCACTTTACATACAAAATCACCCTATTATAATTCACATACATATCTACAAACACTGCAATGTTAGGTACGGTCGCGGACTAAAAATGTTTGGCAGATTTCAAATTCGCACAGTTATCAATACAAATATTACTTTTTCAAATAGCGAAATGTGCGTGTGACGATATGTTATTACATTTTAAATTGTGAAACATCGACCACGGCTTTTTTCTATCTTTTTACTGAGGTATTATATTCAAACACTCGTTGCTATCTGCGGGGTAACTGCATAACACACTATCAGTAGCAATGGCTGTCATATTGACAGATCAACAACATACATTGCGTTATTTACGTTGTGACAACTGTTTCGAGCTTATGAAGCAATGGATTAGCAATGTCCTTCAAAACGATTCAGATTGTGATTGATAGTGTTACTTACGCAATTAGGGTGCTGGTCTACTATTTTAATTATTATCACGTCAATTATGTCATCCTTGTCGAAGATGAAATGAAACTGTTTAACCTGTAAACAGGATATTGGAACCGCTTTTACACGTCATATAAATCGACTCGACGTCATAGGAATCGACGTTTCCTATCTACCCATATCCCCTGAAAAGAAATGGCGAAAGAAACTCAGGGATCAAAGTCTCTTTTAAAGTCCAGATATAATCTTCATCAGATCAAGATGTCTGAAGTAGTCTTTTGAGTAGAGAACTACACAGATTTGAGTAGACTTGTCCGGTGAGTGCAAGCATTTATCAGTAATTGTGTAGCTCAACTCAAAACTTAAGGAGTTTAACGACATGACGAATAATACCAAAGAAAGGACATTAGGGTAGGCCGCATTACTCAAACTGCCAGACCATCATTAAAACTAACCGAGAAAGAATAAAAACAATGACCCACACAGTCCTCACATTCACAATAATTAAAGTACGTAATGTAATACTTTACAAAGTAAATATTCATGTCATAGTAGTTATATATCCACTCTACAATAGGCATCTTGTTTTTGTTTTGATTGTTTGTTTCTTGTCATTTGCCAGTGTCGAAACATTCACGCATAATTAAAATACATTTATGGGTAGTTCTTCAAGGTCCCTCAAAACGCGGTCACACGGTCTTAATTCGTAACCTATTAAACATTCAGTCTTAGGACCAAATACAGATTAATCTTTATTTATATGTGTACGTAATTTAAACATTAAACATCTAAAATTGTTTATAATGTTTATAAAAAAAAATATCTAATGTCGAAAACGGGAGCAAAATCGGTGTTCTTCGCGCGTCACACTCTGTTCGCGCTCACGGCAAACTTTGATAACTTTTGTATTCAATTCATAAGCATCTAATGTGATACATCAAATTAATTGTATTTAACTAAGCATCATAATTATCAAAGAACATTAATTTTATCTCATAAGTTACAATAGTTATTAGGCATTATGTCTCTGTCACACGATTTTGTTAGTTTCGAAAACGCGCTACAAAACTGCAATTATCTTCCAAGAGTGCCAACTTGTCCCTACACGTTTTAGCTGCGCGGACGCTCAGTAGTATCCCGGCGTCAGTGGGGGAGAAAGATACGTTCATCGCTTCTAAACAAAAAAAAATACGAGGTGAGTTATTCTTTGAATATTTTCAAGTAGCCTTGGTCTAGAAACTTTCATTCGCATATTTTGAAGGATAATGCTTATAATTTTCCAACTCATTTTGTATTAAGGAATAAGATAGATCTTCGAGATTATTCCTAAGTACTTTGTTTGTTTATTTACCTATAAGTTTAATCGTAATTCTCAAAAATGTGAAATTTTCGTAACTTTCGTGCCACAACTTTCGTGGTTATTTGTCCACAAAAGTTAGCTAGCGCACCACGAAAGTTATATATCTCTATTGAATGATAACTTTAGATTACTTGTGACGCTGCAGATGCATTTACTCGATTATCGCGAAGCTCAAAAAAGTTGTCATGTATTTGTATAAATGTTTATGCATGTATGTGTTTAATTTTTTCCTTTTGACGACTCGTAGTAGGTACTTATATATTTCTGTTTGTAGGTTTTCTGGTAGCCAATTTAACAGTTTTCCCCAACCCAAACTGGGCTGTTTTACCAATTGTATCCCCCTTGCTTAAAAAGTCCCATCATCAGCGTCATACTTTCTGATAGTCTTGTAGTTTACCTACATTAATTACTCACAGCAGTCTTGTTAATTTTTTCTGCTTAAAATTATTTTCAGATTACGTTCAAACCGACACTATGGCACCGCAAAGTGCAAAGGAGCTACGGGAGAAAAAGCGTCTAGCAGAGATAAGAAGAAGAGGAAGAATAAAAAATAATACAGAGTTACACAATGCAGTAAAAATGAAGGCAAGAGAAAGGTACTACAAAAGAAAAGCAGAAGGAAATGCCATCCCAGTTAGTGAAATGAGTAGTAGAAGGAAAAGAGCCGTGAGAGAGCAAAACCGCAGAAGAAGCCGACTTTTTTGTCAAGAATGAAAGAGCGAGACGAACGTTGCTCTTCAGGAAAATATGATCGAGTGCCCCGAATCTCCAAATTTTGTTGAAGACGTGGGTCTTCAACTAAATTCATTCATTGCTAAGTTCAATACCTACTCGACCAAAATGTACCTACTACTCACAAAACAGCAGATTTTTTTTTTCGTGGTTTCAGTGTTGGTCCGATAGTGAAAGTAGTTCATATTAATGGGTAGAACACCCTGTCAAAATTTGCACACTACTTTACAAATATCCTGTACTTATAGTTTTTTTTTTTTTTATAAAAATTAAGTTGATATTAATATTATTAATTATGTTGGGAAGTGCATGGCTTTCGTGATTTATTGACAACTTAAGACAAACATTTTGTGATTATAGACTTAAAAGAACTTCAAAGAAGAAAGACTGAAAAATAAATGCAAAAAATTGTTTGCAATAATTTCTAATTACATTGTGATTTTTATTATGTTTAGTGGTAATTCACAAATGAGTGATACCCGTAGCCATGGAAATGTCTTTTCTTAAAATTCAAAATGATACTAGACTGAAAATTTATAAAAATAATATGTAGACTACTAATAAAGCAGCTGGCAGAAAATGGTATATTTTATGATTCTAAGCATTTCTATTCAAAAGCACACATTATCTGCCAGCAATAAGTAGTAAGTAATAATTATGTTTATGTTGTAAACTTTAAAGTTTAATTTCCTGGAGCAAAGCAATTGTTAGCAACCTAAGTTAATAATGAGTACTAATAAAATGATCTCAAAACACTATAATTGTTGATCTCAAAATACAAGTTGAATCATAAATAATCTCTTCTCTTGTCTTTTATTTTATAAACTGGAAATTTGAGAAAAAATAAGGATTTTAAACTATATTTTGCCTGTAGAAAATACGTCTGTAACTTTCGTGCCGTCTTTCGTAACTTTTGTGGGCACAGAAATTTAAAAATAGAATATCTCAGTAGTTTATGCACCGATTTACATGAAATAAAAAAATTACGTATTATTTTTACAGCGTCTTAAATGTGTATACATTTATTTGTCGATTATTCAACAAAATAAAATCGCCATGAAAGTTATGCGGAGAATACTTTTTGAAGAACTACCCTTATATTGTCTTAAGTATATTGTCTTTGGTCCTTGACATCAAGCCATGGACAAAATTGACAAACTTTAATTGGCTTTTGGCTACTTTGTTTGCCTATGTTTTTTTTTTTTGTAATGTGCGTTTAGTTTGTGCAGAATAAACAATTTTTCTTTAATTCTTTTCACATATTATGTCGTTTGTCACCATTCAATTTTATTTGGTCAGCGACTCAAGACACAGACATATCCCTTTATTCATAAACGTTGCTTTAAGTTAAGTAGTCTTTAGCTACTGTTTAACCATACGTTTTGATGTTTAAATGTCACATAACTTTAATCATCGTTTATAAATAAACCCGTAGCTGTCTAGTTTTGGGCTCACTGGCAAATAATATATTGTAACCTAACTAAATTGTAGGTAGTACTTTAAGCTATTAACATGTGACACTGCTTAGAGTATTGGACAATAAAATATTTTCTACTTTTTCTATTTACCTGAGACTCAAATGTGCAAGCAATTACTATAGACTATAGTGCCAACCAATTTTAGTGCGCTACTGTACATTTAGTTCCACCATCACTAGTTTAATAATTATTCAGCACACATTTCGTGAAAATGTTCGTATAACATACACATTAAATCATGCTTAGGATCTCAGCGGTAAGTTGAGCCCCAATTAGTTTCAAAGCAGTAATTAAAACAATGTTTGGTATGAGGGTTTAAAGTTAGTAAAATTGGATTAAACTGCGTCGTTTTGCATAGTGTTTTAATTTTACTCACAGAATAAGATGCATGCGGATTAGAAAATTTTATGTAGATTATATAAAACTAAATTATTTCTTTTGAAATTTAATGTTTTAATCTATAAAGCCGGATTGAAATTACGAAACCAGTTACACAAACTTAGTTATTCATTGATAGCTTCACGTATAAATGGATAAAATACCTAATTAGACGTTTATCAATGAGTTTGCGCAAACAGTTTTGATAATATTTAAATTCGGATCAAGGATTTCAACACACACAGTATCAAAATAATAAAGAAATTGCGTTAACAAAAAAATAAAAGAGTCAGTGGATACTGCGATAAAATTAGAACCGAAAAAAAAAATTAAGTTCTTGCTCCATAGTGCCCCTAAGGCCTCTAACCAATACAAGCTTTCTTTTTAAAAATTTTACGTAAGTCAGGATTTAATAATTTGTTTAAATGCCTTCGCGACGAAATGGCCTGTGATTGTGGCCACGCAGGAAAAACTTCAAAAGACTATGAGGCACAGCAGATGATTAGAACGGATAACCTATTGAAGGACATTGAACGAGACACAATAGCAGTATTATTGTTATTACGTGTCTCATTATATTATAAACTTCAAAAGAAATAATGTAACTAAAAATTCAGCCCACCTTCATTGCAGTATGCACCACACCTCCACCACACATACGCCTTGAAACTCTCAAACAACGACAAACAGATTAGGCAGTCGTCACACGACAAGCGACGTCAAGGCCCACTCATCCGGTTAATGTAGATTGTGATTTGCATAAGCATTGCTTGACGCGAAGAGAATTACTCTGTCGCGCGGATTGGGTGGTGTTGCGGGATTTACTTGATTCCGTTTAGGAAGTATTGGTGGTATATAGGTACTAAAATTACATTTTCGTGATGACTGTGTAATAAGCTTATTTTTCTGTAAAGGCATTTCTCGAATAAACTTACGTAATCGTGATGAAAATGAGACTGATGATTTTACTTTGTCTCCAAGTGTATTTTTTTGGTCTTAACATCGCCATGGTTGTCTCGATACTTGATTTTATTCAGGAATATACATAAACTATAATATAAATAGACCATTATATACTTGGAGACATTACAATAAGTACAGGTTTATATGTATGCGCAGAAGCGGATTCTAAAATAGTTTTAGGAAATAAAACTAAAGCAAGTTTGCAGCAAAGTCCACTAAAACCATAAAAGTTTAATTTCAACAAATAAAATAAGTTATTTAGTTTGTATGAGAACTGATAAAACCGTTTTACAACAAAATCAAAACTTTAACGATTTAATAGTTTGTAATAAATATTTATAGTGTACGAAATAAAATATATGGAGCAGTGAAAAAACAATAAACCAAATATACAAAATTTCAACATAAAATCCAGTGTTTGAAAAAATTAAAACTATAAAATGGATCAACTAACAAAGTATCTAGTATATAATAGAACTCCTAAATGCCGGAATGATATGGACTATGATGCTATCAAAGCACAGAAGAAAGAGGAAGAGCAGAAAGGTGGAGTTATTGACAAGAGACTGCGTCTTCTCTCGCCGGACCGTGAAAGTGATTATGAAGGTAAAACCATTATATTTTACTATCTAGGTAATATTTAGGTATTACTAGCTGACCCCGCAAACGTTGTTTTGCAAAAAAAAAAAAAAAAAATAGATAGTAGCCGATTCTCAGACCTACCCGATATGCACACAAAATTTCATACAAATCGGTCCAGCCGTTTCGGAGGAGTATGGTAACTAACACTGTGACACGATAATTTTATATATTAGAAAAAGATAAGTGATTGAACAAAAAAGGACGCAAATTACGTAAATAATTTTTTGTTAATTTCTATTAGAGTTAAAATACTAAATCTAGAAATATTCAGGCCCAACCAATCTATTATATAATATATTAATATTATATATAATATTATAAAGAGGAAAGATTTGTATGTATGTTTGTAACGAATTGTCTCATAAAGTACTAGACCGATTTAAAAAATTCTTTCGCCATTTGAATGCTACATTATCACTGATTAATATAGGCTTTTTTTTTCTTTTTTTATCCCACGCGTGCGAAGCCGGGACGGGCCGCTAGTATCTAATAATAATCTTATTTCGCACTCGAATTTTAATCGTGGCACATACATAACCAGCCTATAATGTTCCCATGCTAGGACACAGGCCTCCTCTTAGTGAGACTCATACCTACCTATAATTGATTGGCAGTGTTCTGTAATGGTTAGTCCATTACAGAACAGTGCCAATAATGTTGATTGAACAGCAAAAAATAATTATCATCATCACTGGCAGCCATGTTCCAACCACTGTTGATTATACTGCCCTCGTAACAGCAAATGCAGTAATCGACATTTTTACGATTTTCCGTTTTTGTTAAAAATTACATGGGGAGACTTCAAGCATGGGGAGACTTTGTATTTTTATGTACCTTTTTCGTAACAAAACATATGAGTTTTATATCAGTTAAAGTAGAGATTAAAAAAGAAAAAACACAAACGCGTTTTCGCCTCGAAACCGCCATTTTGCAAGTACTGCATTTGCTGTTACGAGGCCTCCTCCCTTTTGTGCTATGCTTCCTTGGTGAGTGCGAGTCTCGCGCAGACCTTCCCCGCCATCTTTTGTAGGTCGTTCACTCACCTGGCTATTGGTCTACCAACGCTCCTTCTACCGTTTCTCGGCAACCACTCCGTTATGACTTTATTCTAACTGCCATCAATACGTCCAGCTAAGCGTTCTGTCCACTTTCATTTCAGAGCTGCTACCTTTAGTTTTGCGTTTTGAACCTTATTCTTACGTCTACTAAAAAATAATGTTTGAATTTGAATTTAATGAGAATGGATAAGAGTGTACAGTCAGCAAAGGAGATAAGTATGCAGGGTCATCAAATATAGTTGAAGTTTACTAAAAAACCCGTTGATGTTTTCGAATAAAATTTAATTTGATAAATTAACTGTTTGTTTTTTATTAATTAAATTAAATTTTATTCGAAAACATCAATCGGTTTCTTACTAAACTTCAACTATATTCAACGACCCTGCATAATTATCTCCTTTGCTGACTGTACCTAGACACAAAGTTAATTGTAGCATAAATGATATAAATTGTATCAACTATGACGATCTTTGTTGCCCTCATGGAGTAAATTAATCATAAGAAAGTTTGTCTGAATTCACTTGGACGAAAAAGACATGAAAAGAATTTAGACTGAATTAATAAAGGGAAATATTAAACTCCTTAAAATAGTATTGAACACTCAAAGAATTACGCTTTAAATAAAACTCAAATAAAATAATTTATATTTTGAGGACACGCTTTCTCAGGATTAAATAAAGTACACTTTGAGGGCATAAATAGCAATAGTTCATAATGCTACTAGTCAAATATTGTTTTGGGTACGGGGCCCATACAATATTACCCATTGTTCTTTTCCAGCATATTCACTACCAAGGAAAATTCCATGAAACCAAGCTTTGTATGGTTCATGTGATATTTCCGCATATTCATTCTACCTAACCTTCGAAACACCTTCGTGGTTAACACCGTTTAGCAGTTCACTGAGATTGCTTTAATTTGGATTCATGGTTTTGATACTTGGATGTTTGCTTATTTAGTTTTTGAAAACTGCAAAGAATTGTTTGAATTTCGACCATTTTATTTATTATTTAATACTTTAAGCACGCAAATTTACAGAGGCGGACTTAATGCCATAGGCATTTTATACCAGTCAAACTTTGTTTTTTTTATCATATTCAAAGATAAGAAAGAACCCGAATGATGATGAAATCTTCGCAGAAAGGCTACGACGCTATGTGATTTTTTGAAACAGTTAAAATTTTTAACTTTTTCTTTCTCTTTCATTTAGCATAGAAGGTGGCGGAACATTGAGTTATAACCAAGGATTCAAAACATGATTCTGGTCCCACCGAGCTGAAATATTTCTTTAACTATTAAAAAAAAAATCCGTTTCATACATTTTGCCCACGTCGGTATTGCAGTTTTATAGAAAACAGTTGTTTTTTTTAATAACCGACGAAAAATTTCAGCGCAGGGTGGTCCAGAAACATATTTTACTGAATCCATGGTAGCAGGTTATTTATTTATCCATTTATTTCAGGCATCAAGGCCCATATAAACACATATAATATTACTATAACTTAAAAATTCTATAAATACATGCAACATTATAATTACATTAAAAAACTAACGCACACGAAGTGTCTGCGTGGTATTTCGCTGACTGGTGTCATGTAGCCGGCCACGAAACTGGCGGACTTCGGCCAGAACTCTTTCTTAAGGAACTTCTTGAGATGATGTGTCGGCACACGCACCACGAACGACTTGAAGTTCGTGTTGTGACGCGACGCCAACTTCTCGACCCTCAAAGTTATACTTCTGTGTCCCTGTTACAATATTTATATAAACGATGGCAGTTGTCCCACCGCCGGCGATGAACGAGTAGCGAGTAGCAACTGAAAACGAGTTGGCGAGCAGCGAGCGTGTAGTTCCGATAGTTTTATGTCTGGGCTATCGGCGAGTGTCCGAGTACGACGGGCGATTATTCGCGATCCGCACCCTAGGTAGTAATAACCGCTGGTTGGTCTTTCCACGTGAACTCTGACCGCCAAACGAGCATCGTTGAGCGAGTATTATCTTTGATAGATAGCTCTTGTCGTTCAGCTACAAAACAATGGAGCGAGTCCTCGCCGGCAGTGTGAACAGTCAGCGATCAACTATTTATATATGCATCTTTTTTGTTTACACGGAATGTATATATATTGTACGTCTCTTGAGCGAGAAAATAGCCGATAGTTTGTCGCTTGCTTGCCGGCGATGGGACAACTGCCTATGCCTAATGATGTACTAACAATAGACAAAACTGCACCGTTTGGTTCACAAAATTGTAATTAATGCCTACAGTTATGACCTAATTGCACACAGAACTGTAAGAAACACATGAATGTAATGTATTTATAACATAAAAACAAGTGAAAGTCAAACATAATACAGAACTCAAGATCTTTAGACCCAAACGCTGCAAGTTTATGCTTATCTTCTCGATTAGTTTGATGAATAACAGCACACTTTGTAGTTGGTGAGGAGTAAGAAGTGAGAAACTAGCGTATAGTTTATAGGTCATTAAAAGAAGTTTTTCCTACACAGGAAAAAAAAACGTGTGTGTCGGAGGACCCCGGTAGGAACGAAGTTCAAAATAAAAATCCAAGACGGCGTTTGCGAAAATTTCAAAACGATGATATACATTTTTGCAGCCAATCATCTTGGATTTTAATTTTGACCAGAATATCGGCTTTAGCACTCTCGAAAACCATAAAAACGACACCCATGTCGAAAGTTTTAAATTTTTTTGCAGCGGCCATCTTAGATTTTCATTTTGACCTCTCTATCGGATTCACCACCCTCGAAAACCATGAAAACGTGACGAAAAATTTGAAACCATTTGCTGCCACCATCTTGGATTTTCATTTTGATCTCACTATACGGATTTAGTACCCTCGAAACCCATGAAAACGACACACATGACGAAAAAAAAAATTGCAGCAGCCATCTTGGATTTTCATTTTGACATCATTATCGGCTTCAGCACCCTCGGACTCTATTTAAACTATCTCTGCCTCTCTCTCTGTCTCTTTCTATTACATAAATGAAAAGGCGCATGGTGGGAGCATAACGCTTTTTCGTTACGTAACGATTTCTCCCATTTTACTCCTACTGCAAGCTACGTAAAAGAACTTCGTTCCAAAAATATTTAATAAGGCATCTTAGCTAAGTTACTGCGACCAGCCATAAGATCAGTCAAAAAGTTAAAAAGAGGCTCAATTATTTAAAAAAAAGTGTGCATAATTATAAGCACAAAAATTATGATGATGTGGTGATGATTTGTAATATAATGCGGTATATTATAATAAATAGACTAATTTCCGCTGTCACTCATACACTTGCAGGCAATCAAGTTAACATTTTCGGCAGCGAATTCATCGACTTAGTTAGTTAATTGTCGGCTAACAAAGAGCTACTTAGTGTGTTCAAAATGCAGAGTGAATCTAATAAGAGGAAAGATCGAAAAGGTAGGCTAATTAATTAATATTAAAATGAGTGTACAATAAAATTAATCAAACACAAAAAATATTGACAATTTTTTTATCAAATGTGGTCATCAGTAAAATAAAATTACAATGCCGGTCAGTCGAGTATTCCTAAATAATTATTTATACTAAGTAACTAACTGCCCCGTTGGTATTGTGGTTGTAAGCGCAACTGCTGAGCGTGGGGTCCTGGATTCGATGCCCGGGTCAGGAAAAGTGTGATTGAGTTTTTCCATTAGAAATTTCTTAGTAATAGCCCGGAGTTTGGAAGTTGACGGTGTGATACCCCCGTGCCTCGAAAAGCACGTTAAGCCGTTGGTGCTGCGCCAGATCTCTCCGGTCGTGTCGGATTGCCGTTCCATCGGACTATAAGAGAGTGAGGGAAGAGGGAATGCACCTGTGTCTGCGCACACACTTGTGCACTATAATATCTCCCGCGTCGAAGGCTAATCTAGTCGAAATACGGTCTGGAGGACTTTATTTATTAATAATTATAAAGGACAAAACAATTAATACCTAAACATAAAGTAAAATCTTCTCTTATCTTTATTTCAAGAACTGAATAATAATATTACGTGAACATATTTGTATATCCCAGTATTTAAATTTCGACTGAATACAATATACTAACCTGAGAATCAGCTGAGATACAACTTCAAGTAATTTATTGATTGTAAAATATAAACTGACGGACATACAACTCGAAAAAACTTTTAAATCTCAAACAACCACCCCAAAACTAAAAAAAATAGCACCAAAAGTTTGTTCCCCACTTCCAAAACCCACATACAGGACTGACAAGCAAAGAATGAAACATCGTAAATCAACATAGAAATCAATTTTATTCCAAAATCCTATGGAACGTAACGGTGTTTTTTAAAACGTTCGTGACGCCATTTTAAAATATGACTGCGCCATATTATTGCGCTGATACACGAACACACGCTAAAAATAAAATATTAATTTCCTATAAGATCGGTAGGTGGCACGGTGGCAACCGATGTAAGATACATTATACCAAGTTTGGTCTAGGATTTATGTTATAAGTGATAGGTTTTAAAAACTTAAATTTTAACTTGAACTCACAGTTGGCTGAACACGGATAACTTTGATGTAATTTTTTCTTCCTTTTTTAATCTCGTTTGATTTATAGAATCCTTTTTCTTGTAATTTATTCGTTCTGGTCAGATTCTCGTCGAAATTATAATTGGGTCCTGCCAAAGGTGGCTATTATTTATTATTTTTTAATTACCAAATCAATGGCAGATTTGACTTTTTTTTGCTGTAACGTTTACTTCTAATAAAAGCTTTTTATACTTAACGAGCCATGTGCCCAATGGGATTTGCCATTAGCAAAAATTGCGAACTTCCACAGAAACTTTCGTCCTTTACATAACCCCTATAGGGGATGAATTTCAAAATTCCTTCCCTTGACGAAGGAGAGCACTAAGCTCTCTTTCGTCATTATTATATCCTCGTCTGTTAGGGAAGCTTATTAAGTTCGGTAAGAATAGAAAAAGTAATTGTATCTCATTAGTGACAATTGAGCTCTTAAAAAATTCTTGCGAAAAATTTATGCTTCTAGACCCAGCAGTTTAGGCTGGACGTTATCTGTCAGTGAATGGTAAGGTTTTTATTAAGTAAATTTTAAGTTACAAATTTAAAAATAGTATTAACTTTTACTACTACTTGAAATCTCTTTGTTTGCATTATTGCGTTGGTAACAAAATTAATGACTTCGAATATGTCATCCGTGACCTAACAGATTCACTATAACGTCATGATTTCCTCGTAATCAAATAGTAATAATGATTCCGTCGGTTCCATTCATTGCTGTCATTATTATTATTTTAATATTTTTCTGTCTTTTCTATTTTTTATTATTACTACTTTAAGTACTAATCTTACTTTTCTTAAATTTCACTTGGTGTTTTAGCAATTTTTTATCATAGCTGCAGATCTAAAAATCTTAATCAAGATTCGTATCTTGACGAAATATTTTGCTTTTTGTGCTTTGTCCAAACTGCCTCATCCACTGATATATTGCAGTTTTATTTAACACGTAGGTACAACCCAAGCTTATCTACATTATAATGTGCAAGAGAACGGCGTGAAGCAAATGCAACCATTTCCAAACAATCACCTACGCTGGTTTGACGTGCATTATTTCTGCATCATTTTATTACACTTGTGAACTTTGTGCTGTTGTGCTAAGACCGATTTTCGCTTGCCAAAGGTGAGTTTTGTTGTTTCTGATTGTGGCTTTTGTTGTGATTTTGTGCAATTTGATTGGCTGACATCATGGCGAGCAACGATTTTAAAATGGATGCCCAAATTGCTAGGTTTTTGTAGTGATTTTTATTGGAATAAAACTTTAAAAAGTTTCTGCAGTTAACCAAAAACATATTTCTTAAACTTTACCACTTTTTACATCAACTTTTGTTCAGTTTCTTCTATCAAAAATTGTTTTCAATGAATATTCCTATAAAGTTTCAAACATAATTTATTACAATTAAATCTATTTTTGTATTATTTATTGTAGTCATTTTGGAACAATGCTTCGAACCAATCGGGATGGTGCTGCAGTTACGTTTGAAGGTAAATCCACATAACCACAAAAACATATTCATGTGAAAGAAAAACTTGTAAGTCAAACACAAACTTTTTATATAAAACTAACCTTGCAACATACAAAAACTGCCATCACAGTGTTCTAGTTAAACCACAATGTTTATTAATTCGTTTTAGTTAAACAGGTAGTTGCTTAGTTGGGAAAAGGCTAGGCAGATGATGATGACGAGGTAGTGTCATTTATTTCATTCAACTAATTTTTAAGAAACTGTTTGTTTGTTTTACCATCCACCATTGCTCGCAGAACAGATGGCCAACGGGGCCAAAAGGATCTGGAGTGGCGACCGCGTACCGTAAGATGTAGCGTTGGAAGGCCTCCCACAAGGTGGAACCATGACGTGTTTAGGTGGCAGGAATCCACTGGATGCGGGAAGCACAGAACTGGTCGAAATGTAGGTGCTTGAGGGAGGCCTATGTCCACAATGGACGTCTTTCGGCTGAAATGATGATGATGAAGCCATTGCTAACTCCTCTAAGTTCATCTGCAATATCTTCTATCATTTGCAAGTCATATGTCTGCTATGTAGATTAATCGATTGTGATGCCATCACTACAATGATTGACATCTAATTTAAAATCTTTATTAACCGTTCATAGTAATATGAGGGAGAAACGCGTTCTTCCTTTAATTCAAAACTACAATATTTTCCTCATTATATTATTTCTTTTAGTAAACCATCATCTGCCTACCCTATTCCCATTTTTATTGGGGTCGGCTTCCAGACTACCCGGATGTAGCTGAATACCAGTATTTTACATGGAGCGACTGCCTATCTGACCTACTTCGTTTAGTGGAACATTTATCATATTTTATTCAGTAATGAGTTTCTTATATACATCCCTATTGAAACCATTAATATTGTCTGTTAATATTTAGTTTTATCATGCTCAATTAATTTCATGGTCATTTGCTAATTTTTCAACTTTGTTTTTGCGTTTTGGTAGAGCAATAATATAGGTACCACCTAAAGTTTGTTCATTATTGATGATGCAGTCAGCCTTTGCATATGAAAACTTTACAATAACACTTGTTTTTTATAACATGTAACTACCCACAACTTTACATAGAAACTTAGAACTTTACGACTTCTGCATCTACCTGTACTTCCACATTATTGCAGCCTTCAATAACCAATATATGTAGCTTATAGGTCTGCCCTTGAACGAGCGTGTGGCACGAATACAATTACTTCAGCTTTTTCACACTATACACAAAAGCGAAAATTCCTTTCTGCATTCAATTGTACTGTTTTCTTTGCCTCGTAAGGTGTTGGTACCGGTTTCCACTTCCTAGTGTGTGACATGTTTACTTTTTTTTATATAGAAAAAACAAATAATTTGGAAATTCGGAATCGATTTAGTTTATCGACCTTAAAAGTAAAACAGCTTTTCCTTGAAAGCTGGTTTACTAATTGGTCCGTAAAAATTATTAGATTCTTCGACTTTCCCATTATAAATAATTGGAAGAAAATCTTTATATATAAGTCTTCTGAAAGATAACTATGGTTCGCCAATAAATCTACTTTTCAATTTCATTATTATTGCTTACATAAAATTAATAGTACTACATTTTCATAAATCAAATTGTTCATGATAAATTAACCAATCAGCTTCATTCAAAAGTAAACAGGCGTTTTTCATTTATTTATACCTACGAATATCAGCATTCAATACTCAAATCACAGCTAAATGATTTAAATTGCAATTAATCAGTGAATTTTACTATTAATTAACTGACTGTTAGTTTCTATAGTTTACGTAAAGCGTTAATTTTGAACATTGAAAGCTAATAAATAAATGTTGGTCATAATATTCTGACAACACTAAGTTTTCGTTTCAATCACAAACATATTCAACACGGAAAACAATTTAGATCCTTTTCAAGTATTCAGCTTACCAAACGCGGGCCAAACCTACTCCATACCTAAAGTTTGCATCCAATTTCATTGGACTTGAAGAGCCGGCTCGTTGCCCTCGTTATTCCAAAGAGGACTTCAACTTGTGAAGATCTGTTACTACTGGACACCGAAGAACTCATGAGTGTATCACAGCACTATCTCTATTTTCGCTACCAGACTCAAGACGGTATGCTAAGGAAGGGGGTGCTTGGAACAGTTCAGGACGAGTATTATGGTGCGAGTTTTTTAAATTGTATTTTGACGATAAGTTCAGCTATATGGCATTTAGAAAAAAGAAAAATCTTTACAGATCGGATGGCCGTAGTTCATCTATACTTATAATAAATCTGTAGAAGTAAAAATTCTGTACATTGAAAATATCAAAAAAAGAAATGGCAGGGGGTGTTACTAGAGCAAAACCGAACCCAAAAATATGATTTAAAAAAAATTTTGTCTGTCTGTCTGTTTGTTCAGGCATGACGCAAAGACTATCGGTTCGATTACAATGAAATTTGGTATAATTATTTTTTAATATCCTGGGCACCACACTGGGTACTTTTTATCCCGGAAAAGTATACTTACAATAAAAAACAAACTTAATTTTGTTCGATCCCTAAACCCGATTACTGTACCAACCGCAAATAATAAGTTTGTCGTAGGTTACGTCACCCGCAGTGGAGTTCACTAAGGGGCGCTACACACGGCTAAGATACTGTAATATTTTATCTTAAGATATAGCGCAGGCAGGCGATGCGATGCGACAGGGTGGGTCGGGGGAATTAAAAATTTCACGCGGACGAAGTCGCGGGCAGAAGCTAGTTTAATATATTATTATACATTGCACAATTAATGTTGAGTTATTTATTTTTGATTATTCCCGGATTTTTTCCAGAATAATACTTAATAGAGCTATAGCCTTGTTGTCTATATGTTTCTAGATAGCTATAAGATAATAATTATTAACCCCGAAATCCTTATGTCCACTTTTGTAACAATATTTTTCAAAAACTTCCTCGAGTATTTACTCTCAAAATTTACTCTCAAATGCTTCACCTGCGTATCTTCACACGGCTGTCGTAAATAAATCTGAAGGTGCGGTGTTGCCAAACAATATCTTGCCAAGCTTCAAATGAGGTGCTCTGATTTTTTGCACTCATAAAAAATAATTCAAGTTTTCTAGATATAATATTTTGTAATGTCCAGTTTTATTTCTTCCGATACTGTAAAAAGCAAGTAGTTGTGAGGAGTAAAGTTTTCATTAAAATGTAAATAGAAATCTTTTAATCCTACTATCCTATCCTATCCTACTTCCAACTAATATTATAAATGCGAAAGTTTGTTAGGATGGATGGATGTTTGTTACTCTTTCACGCAAAAACTACTGAATGGATTTTGATGAAACTGTACAGTAATATAGCTTATACATTAGAATAACACATGGGATACTTTTTATCCCAATATTCCCACGGGATCGAAACTTACGCGGGTGAAACCGCGGGGCGCAGCTAGTCATGGTATAAAATTGACATCTGACAATTCTAGTATGGAAAAACTGTCAAAAATTCAAACTTTTTTCTCAGGATAAGACTTATTCTAGGTATAAAAGTTTAGTGGAATGCGCCCTAAACATGGTAATAAGAATAGTGCACATTAATCGATCCATGAATAATATTCATTTTTATCTTACGCTTAAAGACGGAATTCCTGTATATTTCTCGAAAATTTGCGTACAAATTCAAGAATAAACGTATTTATGCGTAGCTACATACAAGCGAACGCTGCTCAGAATAATTTAAATCCCCTACATCCAATTTATTTACAGTCACTTGAAGACTTCTCAGGTCAAGATCAAAATAAATGAAGACAAATTGAGGTACTCTAAATTCGATTGAATCCAATTTTGATGCTCTGATACGGAAAAACGTTTGGGGACTGTAACTATGTAGATTCCAGAAGATTTTTTTTTTCATTTATTTGTTATTCCTAAAAATAAATTCGTCTTATCATTCTACTTGGTAATTGATGGGCTCAAGCATTACCTTGCGGAAATCTATTGTGGCATTTTTCTGCGGGTAATCCAAATTGCTGAGGTTTCTAGAACTAATGGCCATATTTTTTTATAAAACTTGAGGGATAACCTGTCTGGTGTTTTGGTAATTGAGAAAGACAACAAAAATGAAAGTAATGCTGAGGATATAAATAAAGTATTAACATTTTTTGAATACTAAATAAAATGAAAAAATCTCCAAAACCCATTGCAAATATGAAATCATACGATGTTACCGTCCATTTTATTTCCTCTTTTTTCCTAAATTCGTTCAAGTTACGGAGGCAGCAAGAAAATCTGGTAAGAAACCTTCGTAATTGGAATGTATTGTGATCCTAACAATGGTTCAGCTAACAGGATCTAAGGGGGGGTCCATTTATATGAAAAAGTAAGGATTTGTCGGGCAGGTATTAGGAAGAAAATGCGATTCTTGAATCCCTTTGAAAATTACGAGTATTGCCAGTGATATTCGCTAAATTGTTATTTTCTTGAATTAGAAGTAAGTTTATGTAATTTGATTCTGAAAGAATATTGGACATATCAGGGCATTGGGTAAAGAATAAGTCTCTAAGAGAATAAAAATATTGAGTCCAACCAATTTTGTCTATATACTGTTGTAAGTAAAAGTTTTCATTAGATTACTTCTTGCTCTTGCTCGTTTTATTTTTACGTTACCTACAAACATTTTATATGTTTGATTACAAATACAGTTTCAGTTCTTTTTTGTACCTAAAACCTATTTCGAATCACTATGAAAAAATTACGGCGCCAAAATTTTCAACCCAGATTAATCCGGAATACCCTAGACAAAATCGAAAGCTGTCAATGTAAAAGCAAAGGAATGAATCTATAAATCCTTTTCAGAGCGCGTTCTGTATGCCAGGAACAAGTTATTGAATGGGGCTAAACCAGCTGTGGTCGGTGGGAAGCCGATAACTGACGAGTTAGCGACCGTGAGTATATTGTTGATGTCCTGGTCTTTATAGAAGAAGCCTACAATTTTTATAGTAGGCTTTGATGAAATCTTAATTTTTATTGCTTCGACGTGCAACATTTCTGGTCCTTTCTCCGTGATCCTTATTGAAACGATACGCGTTTCATATTTTATTAAATAATAAAATTTGATGTAATGATTTGTTAGCTATTTCCAAGGTTTGAAATAGTTTTTTTTTTTTTATTTCCTCCTTTATTTTCAATCAGACCAATTTTCTTAATCTATCTTTGTCTTGTATTTCTTTCACAGGAGCTCCGTGTCACCTGCTTCAGCTCAGCCTCGTGCCCTCCTCGAGGAGAATGGATCCGGACCCCACTGATGATGAGGCCACCTGATCAGCCTCTTGGTTATGGGCTAGCTGCCCCACGGAATGGGACTAGGTAACGTAGACGTATAAATTGTGACAATGCATGCACACACAAAATACTTCGTCTTGATATCTTTACTAATAATAAAGCTGAAGAGTTTGTCTGTGTGAACGCGCGAATCTCTGAAAGTTACTGTCGGATTTGAAAAAATAAATTTGCATTAGATAGCCCAATTTTCGAGGAAGTTTTAGCCTATTTAACATCATGCTGTGACTTTTAGGAGCCCAGCAAAAGAACGCTAAGCAAAACGAAGTAACAGCGCGAGCTGGCGATGCGATACGACGTGGTGGGTTGGGGGCCGGACAAATTCACGGGCAGAAGTTAGTGGATAAAAATGTTCCCTTTGATGCTTTCTGCTATCGGTACTATCGAAGTGGATGGAGAAAAGAAGTCAAATATTTTGTGCTGTAATTCAGGTTATTAAATAAGATTGTCTCTGTGCAGGTCTTTGCTGTCAGCTCTGCAGGCTCACGTGATCAAGTGGCTGCTGTTCGACTCGAGGCCCCAGACTAAGGATAACAAGTGTGATGTGCCACCAGATACGTGAGTAGAAAAAAAAAAATTAAAAATTAAAATAAGAAAAAGTAAAAAAATAGGCGGGGTCCCCACCCGCCTATTTTTTTACTTTTTCTTATTTTTAGATTTTTTCCTACGCTTACACACAATTACCGAGCTGGATTCCAAATTTCATCCTTCTAGGTCATCTGGAAGTAGGTTAGGTTTAGGTACTATAATTATGTCAGTCAGTCAGTGCTAAAATTTACGACTTTTTGACCTTCATATCTTTATAACCGTTTGATCTAGCTTAATGAAATTTGGGTTTCTAGATTTCCTTATGGATATAATTAAACACACGTAGTTTTATGTGTTTACGTTAAAGAGGTTTTGAGTTATAGAAGGGTCAAAAGTGGCACCAAGTGGTTCGTGTAATATTACACACGGCGCTGGCTAGCCAGTTCCTCTGCTTGAACTTGGCTTGACACGCTGCCGCGTGTCTAGATTATATTTTTTTGAGAACTACGGTATTTTATGTATTAATATTATTTTATGATTTTGGGTAATTACGTGACTCACTATCGATTGCATTGGCTTTCATTTTGACAATTCGTCAACATTGATTGCGTTATTTACTACGTGGAGCAGACGAATTTTTCGAAACATTGCATTGCAGCAATTGATTAGGAATTTCTTTCAAAATCCTTCGGATTGTGAAAGAAAGTGCTTTACGCAATAATTGTGGTGCTGGATGTCTTAAAGTTTTGTCTTCTTGACAAAATAATGGGAAAACAGTTTCAACAATTTTAGATTATTCCAGTTTTATAACCTCGCAGGCCCGGGAAACAGATCAATCTGTCACCATGTCATGTTACAAACAAAATCCAGTTACAAAATATTAATCACACGAGCAGGCGAGAACCCAATACTCTCGATAACATCAATTTTAATAATAAAAAAGTAACAAAACAATATCATCAATCTATCACATAAAAATGTACCGGCAATATTGTTCTAACCCAGAGGCGTTGGTATAAAAATTACAAGCATTCCCCCGTACATGCTTATGCCTTGGTTATAACAAACGATGCCAGTCTGGAACTACGCTCAAATCTGTACTGAAAAAGCGGTTATTTTGACGATCGAGATATAAAAATATTTACGTCTTATTTGATATCGAAGATTTATACTTCTGCAGATCTTTGGTAGTCTGTGGCAATATAATGTTCGAGATTTTTCCCGTTTCCCGTGTTGAATTTACGAGGCCATTTTTTGTAGATTTAGTGTTTACTATCTTTTTTATATTTTCTTCACAAAAATGTTGATATGGTTATCAAACGTTCCTGTTGATAGTACAATAGACAGCAACCTCCACCTCTTATAACAGAACTAGCTGTGCCCCGCGGTTTCACCCGTGTAAATGTCAATCCCGTGGGAATATCGGGATAAGAAGTAGCTTAATTTCTATATCTATGTCTGTAATTTATATGGTGTACATAATAAAAAGTATTCTATTCTATTCTTATATGTTAATCCAGGGTGTCAGCTCCATACAAAATTTTATCAAAATTGGTCCAGCCGTTTGAGCGTGAAGAAGTAACAAACATATAAACACACACTCACAAACTTTCGCCTTTATAAATTAGTGTGATTATCTTCATCTAGTAAGATTGAAATAAAAGTTACTGTTAAAATACTGTCTATTGGAAAATTTTAGTTGACTTTCAAAAAATTCCAAAATATTCTAATATTTAGTCAAACATGTATTGTCTCTATTGACGAACAAAAAAACTTTTTTACAAAAAAAAAAGCAACCGACTTCCAAAAAAACATTACAAAGTGTATTAGGAGTGGTGTTAGACCCCCAGGTTTGATTAAATTGCACAAATGTAAACCCTTTAGAATTTTAATATTTTATTTCAAAGTACAGACGCCAGCACTTCAAGCTACTACAATCTGTAAAATTTTCACCTTTTCGCTAAAGCATAAGGTTCAAAGTTGATTGGGCAAATTTGCTAGTTTGGGGTAGCTTGATGTGCTGGCGTCTGTACATAGGGTTAATAACAAACATCTAGTGTTAGTAGGTACAAGTACAGACAAAGATTAACATCCAATTAAAATTAAGCGTGGAGCTGCATCCATCTCCGCAACATCGACAAATCGGGCGTTCGCTAGTGAAAAATAAAATAAAAGGTATTTACTTAAAACAATTCCATTGAATTAATAATGGGATTGCCACAATATCGAATATTGCTAATTTAATTGGGCAACCTATTGATTTACCGGTAACAAACGGTTGGGTAAGCTTAAAATTTTAATGGTCAGACGTTCAAACCGTATGAATGAATTGGCAATATTATTGTGTAAGTACGGATTATTATCTCTATAATAATATACTAGCGGGGCACCCCAACTTCGCACGGGTGCATTTTTTTTTTCTAATTTCCGAAATTTTCTTTCATACAAACCTTGTCCTGGCAATATTCGCAATAAAATATTGTTGTGATTATAAATTGAGACATAAACTATCCTATCTTTCAAGTTGGATGAAACTGCACACAGTGTGCAATATTTTATTAAAATCGGTTCAGTAGTTTAGGAGTCCATTGCGGACAAACTACTTGACACGTAATTTATATATATTAAGATTATAATGAGAGAGAGCGAACTTTGTAAGTGTGTGTTTAAGTCGAGGGTAATCTAAGGAACCACATGTCTTATTGGAAAAAATATTTCACCATTTGAAAGGTACATTAGTGCAGATGGGCCATAGGCTATCTATATATATACATATAATAAAATCGTAGGAAAGTCAAAACTGTACATTGAATATTTTTTAAAAATAATACTTGGGGCGTGATCTACAATCGATACCGAAGCCAAAAATATAGTTTTTAGAATTTTTGTCTGTTTGTCTGTTTGTCTGTTTGTCTGTTTGTCTGTCCGGGATAAACTCAAAAAGTACTGCATGGATTTACTTCAAATTTTGCATGAATATTACTAAGAGGTCGGGTCAACATATAGGCTACATATTATCACGCTATCACCTACGGGGGAGGAGCTGTGAATCTTTATTTTTCTTACGCATTCTGTGACAGCATGTAATCTAACGACGCATATCTAAATGTTGTTTTTGAGTAAGCCATGCTATTATCTGACGTTACACTATAAAAACTACTCCATTTAAGTAACTTGGGCAGAGAAATATAGTTTAATGAATGTTAGTAGTATAAAGACAATTTTAAAACAGCGCCATCTATGAGATTTCATAAAAATCAAATCAAGTTACCTACATGTTAACATTTTTTTGGAAATTAATAATTTAAATTTGATCATATTGGCGAGGTAAGTAGTTAGTTATTCTTAAAATTCATAGATGGTGATGTGCATTTTCTTCATAAAAGTTGTATCGTATAGTTTGTTTTGACAAATTCAAGTTCCAACAAAACCCTCAAAATCTTGAGCAGAGTTGAGGAAGACAATTTAAAAAAAATGCGGTGTTAAGTATTACAAAAAAGTTATGTTCATTGATGATGATCATTTCATTTCATGACACCCTCGCGGAGGCGAGCGTCAGTGACAGTCCCAGCCGCATGCGTCATCTGTTTGCCGTCATCTTGGTGTTTTGTGGAGTCGCGAACCCGGTAGCCTTGTGAGAGAAGTATCCCCATCATCTGTCTGAAGATTTTCGACGAGCTTTGAGGCGCGCTACTGGAGACGAAGTCGAAGTAACTGATGAACGCGTGCTGAACACCTGTCTCAGTTCACTTCAATATGTGGTACTTTCTATCGGCGGCAATCCACTGATCGAATATAGGTTACCAGCTCCCCAATCATCACCGTATCAAGACCGTGAAAATCGGGAGTATAACGCGAAATGACCACCATACGAAATGACCATGTCGCTTTGTTCTCTTCAGAGCAAAAGCAAATTTATGACACCGTCCTTGAAAGCGTTGGGCAAAACCAGGGTAAAATGTTTTTCTTGGATGCTCCTGGTGGAACAGGAAAAACATTTGTTACCACTGGCATACTTGCAAGGTCAGGAGGCAAGGCAAAATTGCTATTGCTGTAGCGTCGTCGGGAATCGCTACCACACTGCTTCCGAGTGGCAAGACAGCACATGCCATGTTTAAAATTCCCATCAATTTAGAGAGCGCCGAAACGCCTGTTTGTGGTGTGTCACGTAACAGCGATAAGGGACACGTGCTCAAGGATTGCTCTCTGATCGTATGGGATGAGTGTACGATGGCCAATAGGAAGGCCGTTGAGGCCGTGGACAGAATCCTGCAGGACATCTGCAGGAACGAACGTTTGATGGGTGGTGTCACAGTTCTGTTCAGTGGTGATTTTCGGCAAACGCTTCCAGTGGTGACGCGGGGCTTGAGGGCTGACGAGGTGAATGCTTCGTTGAAACGATCTTCGTTGTGGTCACGAGTTCGTACGCTGCGCTTGACCATTAATATGAGAGCTCGGCTCGGCGGTAATGCACGTGCTCAAGAATTCTCCGATGTCCTTCTAAGTCTTGGTGAAGGCACTCTACCAGAAGAGACAGGTGATGCTTCCAGAGTCTCTCAATAGAGTGGTATCCAGCTTAGAAGAACTCATTCACTGTTGATACGGGGACATCAGTCGTATACCGCACCAGCAGAATTCTTGGGTGTGTGAGCGGGGCCGTTTTGATGCCCAAAAATGATCAGGCTGCAGCAATTAACGAATGCATTCTCTCGGAAATTGAGGGGAATAAAGTGGTCTACACCTCGATAAACACTGTTGTCGAGCAAGATGACGCCACACATTATCCCGTGGAATTTCTGAGCTCCCTGTCAGCAAGTGGACTTCCAGCGCATACCATCAAGCTGAAGGTCGGTGTTCCGATTATGCTTCTTCGGAACCTATCTCCTCCGAAGTTGTGTTAACCGCCTTACGGCCCATTCACGACTTCGGTCTAAGCGGCGCGCGGCGCGGCAGGCGGCGCGGCGTGCGTTTTACACGCCACGTACCCTCAGTAGCGGCTAGCGGCAGCGGTCGAGGTGAACGTATTTAGGTAGTTAGAACGTGCTCAAAATTATGGCGTTATCAAAATTATCTCTTTTGTGTTTAGAAAGCAGTATATTTTTAAAACAAGTATGACAGAAGGAGTGCACGAACTGAATAAAGATCGATATTTAAATCGAAAATTTCGTGACCTATACGAAGATTACAGAAAATATCCGGATAAGTTTTATGAGTACACAAGAATGAGTGTGGAAACATTTGATTATATTCTATACTTATACTCTATATCCATTACCGCCACAAAATCGTCTAAAATTTTTTGTTTATAAGTTCGCCGCCGAGTCCGTCACATCTACGCCGCTATCCGGGCCGCTGTGTTTCGTGGCGTCGCGTCGCACTCATTCGCCAGTACTTTTGATCTCGCCGCTGCAACGATTCGCTCCGACAAAACCGCGCGCGTTTTCGCTGTGAGCGGCGACTCGTGGCGTGCTTCAAACATTTTCATACTTTTGTTCTTACCGCTCGCCGCCCCGCGCTTAGCCGCCGCTCACCGCGGCAAGGTCGTGAATGGGCCGTTAAAGTCATCTCCCTCCACAGACACACCATTGAGGCGGAACCTCCGGCGCGATCTCATGGCGGCATGGAAAGAGCGACTGTCGCAACCCAGCGCAGCGATAGCGGCGGTAAGACCCCTCTTTGAGGAGTGGCTAGAGAGGCGCCACGGCGCCCTCACCTACCGCCTGACGCAGGTCCTCACCGGACACGCGTGTTTCGGGAGGTACCTGCACATTATCGGGCGGGAGGATACGCCCGGGTGTCACCACTGCGAGGGTCGCCCGGAGGACACGGTGGAGCATACGGTGGCGGTATGCCCCAATTGGGCGGAGCACCGCCGTGTTCTCGCAGAGGCGATCGGCGGCGGCGGCGACCTCTCGCGCCCGGCCCTGGTTCAAGCCATGGTCCGGGGCGAGAGGGAGTGGGAGGCAGTCACCTCCTTCTGCGAAGCAGTCATGCTAGCGAAGGAGGTGGCGGGACGGCTGAGGGAGAGGGCCTCACGTCCCAGCCGCCGCGGGAGACGCCCCGGGCGTCGGGAGCCGCGAGACGACTCCCGGCCACCGTAGGCGCGGGCCTGCGGGCGGAGAGTAATGGGTAACTCTCCGTCCGATCAGGACCAGGCCCGTGCCGGACGGCGCATACGTGTTCCACGCGCGCCTCAAAGAGATGTCAGCATAAGGAAGGGGCCCGAAAGGGCCGAAGCCTGCCGGGGCAGCGGGATTGTCCGAAAGGGTTACCGCTACCCCGGAACACAAAGGGCTAAGGAAGGAACACGGGTGGGTTTTAGTCAGTAAGAGTCTGACACTCCCTTCTGCTCCACCCAGAGCGGGAGGGGTCATTGGATGATTTCCCATCCACAAAAAAAAAAAAAAAAAAAAAAAAGGCGGAAATTCTTACGGGTTGTGGCGTCGGCGAGGCAGCATTTATACCACGCATTCCCCTAATACCTCATAACTTCCTGTTCCAGTTCAAGCGCGTACAGTGTGAGTGTTTGCTTCGCGATGACCATCAATAAGTCGCAGGGCAGCGGGTGTCGACCTCAGGACGAGTTGCTTCTCACACGGGCAACTGTACGTCACTTGCTCCCGCGTCACCAGTCCTGACTCTCTTTACATTTTGGCTCCTGGCAGCATAACTACCAACGTAGTTTATAGGGAAGTGTTGTAAAGTATGATACCTTTGTACGTATTTTTACTCTTTTGTGTCCTGGAATGTATTCCTGCATTATTTTCTCTATTTCCTTCAGTCACATGTTATGACTGAACTCAGCAGGACTCCCATATAACTCTCTTCACTTGCTTTGCTTGCAAAAAAAAACTTATATTTTAATGCTATTTTAAAAGTTGTGTACTTATATGCTATAGCGACACTGGCATCTTGGGTATTTTTGGTGCTGTAGAGCATGCACGCAGACGACGTCGCGGGCAGCAGCTAGTATTTTATATAAATATGTACAAAAATGAGTCTTAATTAATACTAATGAATCTTGAATGCATGCAAGCCGTATTATGCATAAATATGAATTGTTGCACAACGTGTCGTGAACTATATATATACAGGGTTATTTGAAAAACACCAGCAACCTCTTAAGAGGTCATTGTACTCATCATTATGAACAACTTTTACTAGTATGGGACCAAACCTGAAATCGCGAAATAAAAATCAGCTGTTCCTTACATTTATCTTCGTCTATCTCGTCAAAATGTAGGGAACAGCTGATTTTTATTTCGCGAATTCAGGTTTGGTCAATTAAACAAAACAAAGCAATAAAACAAAGTCGATGTTGTTTTTTGTTTTATATTGATAATAATCCGTTCATTATAGCTAATCGTGTGTAACGAAACCATAGCGCGCATTTAAACAGGGCAATGCCATCTATCGAGCTATGAGACAAACTTTTGCGATTATGGACTGAACACTGTATGTTAGAAAAAAGAAAGAAAAAATAGTTTATCCTGCACAAACATTGTAATATTGTAGTACTAGATGAGTGAACAGACATTTTGCTCACAGAACAGATGGCCGATGGGGCTTACTGGTGGTAAATAAAAAAAATAATAGAAACAATTATGGACCCTGTCGGGCACAGAAAATTTTTAAATAAGTAAAGAGAGGCAGAGCGCTTTAATAATTTTCCTTGTTATTAAGTTATAATTATTTTATATACTATTTCCTATGTATTTATGTTTCCATTCATTCACTTATTCTATTAATATTTTATATGAAGGTCTATCTATTAATTTATTATTTATTTAATTATATTTTAATATTGCTTAGGTATTTCTTTACTCGCTTAAACATTGTTCATTATTATTAATGTAGTATAATTATTAAGTATTATGTTATAATTTATTTTTGTAATTTTACTTATTAAAATATGACCTTGATCCCTCGGTCCTTGGTCAATGACCTTGTGAAAACTGTGGAGTTTCGCTGGATGCGAGAAACACACAACCCGTCGAAGTGGCGATGCTTGAGGGGGTCCTATGACCAGTATTCGATGAAAAAGATGAGGTAATGGGCTGTAATCCGAAAATGAAATATTTACCTTGAATGAATATAGGTATTTTATTATAATAATGAATATGAAGAAAAACATACTGTTTGACAGGCAAAATTAGTAACAACTGACACAATCGAAAAATCGCAAAAACAATTTAAATTTAAAATAATCACTACATAGTATAAAACAAAGTCGCTTTCTCTGTCCCTTTGAACGCTTAGATCTTTAAAACTACGCAACGGATTTTGATGCGGTTTTTTTTTAATAGATAGAGTGATTCAAGAGGAAGGTTTATATTTATAATACATGCATGCATGTGATGTCGTAAATAAACACATTTTTTTGCGCTTACTTTTCCAACGCTGGCTGAACCCTACGAGATAGGTCAAAATAATGTACTACAGTATTGTACACCTTAAAAAGGTCTACAAAAAAGTCCATGATGGTATATGCCTATCTCTTAGGGATAACCCACAATAATATTTTTTTATCCTTTACTTTTTACGAGAAATAATGGCTTATTTACGAAGCGATTTTAAGCAAGTCAGCATTAATCCTTATCCAATTAAGTACCTTAAATACATTGTGCATTTAATATTGATAAATATAGCCCTTTACAGCATGTAATTTAAATGAATATTTTCGAAGATATTACAGATTTAAAATGCAGGGACATAGCGGTTGCTGCGGTACCGGCCGCGGCGGCGCGTGCTGGCATTCTTGAAATACCTGTACTTAGTATCAGTATTGCACCCGTGCGAAGCCGGGGCAGGTCGCTAGTAAAGAATAAAATATAAAAAAACAAAGAGTCCGTAACAGTGGACGTCTTACAACTGAACTGATTATCCACAAAATTACTTTTTTAAATTAAATAATTAACGTGCAACCATCGTTTCTCACAATAACCTCTAAAATTCCGTGCGCAAAGGCATACAGCATAGCTTCAAAATGCCGATCATAATTCTCGAGAACGCCACGTGGTTTGGCATAAATCTGCACTATGCATCGCCGAACAATATTTTAGTTCAAATGGTCGATTTTATGGTCTCACCATCGCTGTATATTTCAAATACACGGTATAGTAATGGCGGCGAAGGATATTTATATTGTAATTGTCTGTTTTTTTGGACTTCTATTAATAATACATGGGTATAAGAATAATTTCCGAAAAATATCTGAATTTTACGTCATTTAATGCCAATTAAACTTAGTCCCTTCAGGGACTGATTAAATGAGTTGAGCTGAATCATTGAGTTTGAGTTTGAGCTTATAAAAAAAACGTTTTAAATTAAATGTGTGGATAATATTATTGGTACAGTTATTATTTTCAAAAGGCATAAATAAGTTTTTAACATTTTGTGAGCAACTAAAACAGGAATGAAACGCTCCTATATTATTTAAGGGAATAGCAAAACAATATTGCGTTTTAAATAACTACGAAACACTGTGAAATAATTTATTATCAAACTCTGATTACTACTAACAATATTATAATTTATTGTAATCGCTAGGGGATCTATTGAGAATTTATCATTTCGTCTCATTCAGACATAAATCTGTTTTGATTAATCATTTTACTTTATCAAAACTTATAGATTATGATTATAAAAAAGGTCCGTGAAAAATGGAGGACATTAAATAAATTGTGTGAAACATTTCGTTTTTCCGATAATGGCGTAATATTTTCCATATATTTTTTGTGTAATAGTTTACGATAAACACGAAAATTATTTTTATTATCTGTAATTTTAACAATTTTCTCAGTTTATTTTGGACATATTCAGTGATATCGGTGAAGCAAAACATGGTGAGGGAACCTAACTTACAGTTAATATAAGTTAGAAATCGCCAACTCATCTCGAGCAAGCTTAGATTAAGAAGAGAGCTTAATTTAAAACCTGTGATTACGTTTTTTTGGAAGAAAATTACTCAGTGTATTCAGATTTTCGAAAACCATTTTATAATACTGTAGGTACTTTACAGATCTTAGTACATACCTATTCGCTAGTTTTTTACACTTCAAAATTCCGGTGTTTTAATGCCATTTAATTTCTTAAAACTTGCCATCTAATATTGTTTTGGTAAGCAAATAAATACGTGCACTTTACCTAAATACTTATATTTAGGTATTTATTGCCTCTGATGCCGCAATAAACGTGGCCACCTACTGGACCCAAACACTATAATATGGAACATAGATACGAAACAAGAATAAAGTAATTCAAGCGCCTTTAAAATCTACATGGACTGAACATATAGATTTTGGCTAGTGTTTGGGTCCATTAGATGGCCACATTAATTGCGGCGTCAGAGGCAATAAATACCTAAATAGAAGTATTTCAACACATAACCCCTTTAGTCTGTCAACAGATCAAGAAAGCCAATGTTCACACCATAGTAAAAATGGTAGCCAGCCAGCAAGGTTTCTAACTACCCAGGCTGTACCGAACGTACCTACATTCAATTTCGACATCGCCAATAATCAATTCTTAATTTAATAATTCCAGGTACCTTCGACCGTCCGAAGAGCGTCAAGAGGAAGCTCTCTGGCGTGCTTGCAGTGAGGTGATCTGGCGTTGTGGAGGTGGTGGCAACACAGCCCAGGCTGCCGTGGAACCAAAGGCATCTGTCGCATTGCCCAGCGAAAATAACTACGTGCAGCATAGCTCGGCGTACTATCAAGATGGGGTCACTGAGAAGGTATGTGCCTTGTTCGTTTCGTCGTCGCAAGCGCTAAAGAACAATTCGAAATGTCTTATTTAAAAAAAGATAACTGGATATCTCTGTTTCTATGGAAAATTTAAAATCGGTCTAATTTGGCTGTGACACTATTTTTCGAAAATGTTCTTAACTAAATTTTTTGACCTTTTTATCCTGCTTTAATTAAAATCGGTTCATTAATTACGAAATACAAGGGCTTAAAAGTTTGTATGAAATGCGGTACGTCGTAAACGCTCTTAAACATAACTGGTGAACTATGGGTTTAGGTACTATTAATTAGGTACACCTCTGCCTAATATTTTCAGAATTGTAGGCGTGATGCTCTTGTATAATTATTGTGCCTTTAAAATAGTCGTTTGGCAAAGTTTCAATCTAATTTTAATTACCAGGTCTTATCTTTAGTGTTTAATTTTAAGAAATAATAACATAAGTAGCTTTTGTTAATAAAACGTTGATAATGAAAATTGAGCTCTCAAATTAAATTAATAATACAAAAGCCTTACATGTACTTACTAATAAAATACAAATTTTGCGTTAAGAGAAATATTAAAAGATAGTATTTAATCAATTTAATATAAACAAAATTGGTTATACAAAAACACCGTCGAGGTCAGAGCTGATTAAACACAATCTGCAATTAATTTTACTTTGAGCATTAGTTCAAAATAACAATTTGTTTAAACAAAATGTTTTAACCTTGACTTTATTTTCAGAAGTTTTTTATAAATTAAATTCTCTTGCAAGCTGCACATTTTCGAATTCACAAAGTTGGAGGATCTTCAAATATTTGTGAAGCGGTATTTATATTTGGTAAGTGTTATTTTTATATTAGAATGGAGATTAAGATATTTTTGAGGGGTCTCGTGGCTTAATGATAACAGCCGCACAGGGGCCCAAGTCTGCTATTTTTATAAATTCGTCATTCCAACACGATCCCATTGTCATTTTGCTAAAAGTTCGTAATCTGCTAAATTCATAATGGTCGATCATTGGTCGGTCAATGGTCTGAGAAAAACTACTAAATTTCATTCTAGATTTCATTTAATATATATTTTTACATATTAGTGTTTGCAATCTGAAGTAGTAAGAAGTTCGTAAATAACAATAAACATTACATTTATTCATTTGTCATTAAGTACGAGATTACCATTTTATGCCATTTCTTTCAATGGAGTGTCAGTGGTTAACCATTGGAAAATCATAATGACGCCATTATATTAGTAGATTACCAAACTTGTCAAAATCAACAATTATGAAATCAATGATAGACCATTCTGACACTATTGTAATAGCAGACTTGAAGCCCTGGTCGATCGACAGGTTACGCTGCGTTTGCTGCGGTGGGTACGTGGATGGGTAACCATCCATTACATATCGAGACCTTTCCGTGCCTCGGAAAGCACTCAGTCTTACCCAGTAACTAGACTGTGGAGGTCTTATAGGCAGTTGCTCCATGTAAAATATGCATCCAGTTATACTGGAAGCCCAACATAGTTGGGAAAAGGCTAGGCAGATGGATTGGAGATAAAGACATTTTTTAAGACATTTGAGTAAAATTACAATATATTTGACAGTTTCAAACTGAAGACGGTATTGGAGCTCTACTATTGCTGTACGCTTGTGTGTTATCAAGAGGATGTGAAAAGTAAGTTGTTTAATATTTTGCTTGAAGGAGATTTTTCTTTACATCTATGTTTTAATAAACTTGAACATTTCAACGAATTAATTGACGACGTATCTATGACCAATTATTGTAATAAATAATAATCATGGTATAAACAATATGAAATTAATACAAGTTTATGAAAAAACCAACAACCACAAAGCAATGCAATTCTACGGACACGAAAATGCAAGAACCAGAATGAAAATGAAGCGGACCCTCGATCGATTCTGTAAAAATCTCACCGTGATAACTTAGGTGAAGTGAGTGTGAAGTGAGCTGTCAATAGGGGCGATCCCTAACATCAGGTGGAACGACAGCTCACTTCACCTTAGTTTTCACGGTGCGATTTTTACAGAATAGCACTGCAGTACCGTACTTTAGAAACATTGTTAAATCAAAGATTTCAATCCTCAGATTTGGTCTCACCGTTCTTAGGTCGCGCGAATAAGTATACATACTGAAAAGAGTGAGCACACACATCCCGCACGAATACATAGATATGATTTTCAGTATGAGTGAGGGCGTCAACACTATTCAAATGTCAGTGTTAATGACGCAAAAATATGGCCAACCCTTTGACGAGGTTGAACTTTAAAATGTTAGTTTTATATTAAATAAAAATATTCATCATCATCATCATCAGCCGGAAGACGTCCACTGCTGAACAAAGGCCTCCCCCGTAAACCACCACGCCGAACGACAATCCGCCACTTGCATCCATCGGTTGCCCTCAAAAAAAATATTGCTAAATAAAAAATTAATGAATGAAATATTTGCATGTTTTAAGCATCAACATTATCATCTCTTTCGGCTGAAATGATGATGATGGTAATTTTTTTATATAGCATCAGGAAAGACCTGGACGGCAAGCTGACTCACCTAGTGTCTGCACACGTGGAGGGTTCCATCAACGTGGTGACGCTACTCCTGACTGGTCGAGCTACTCCGTACCTTCATAATGGAGTGCTGTATGTTGGCGATGAAGACCATTACGTAAGTGTTGCGTTTCATAGTCTGTACATAATCAGCCTATAATGTTCCCACTGCTGGGAAACAGGCCTCCTCTCTGTAAGAGGGAGAAAGAAAGAAAGAAAGAAAAAGTATTTATTGCGACTCGTACACAAACACAAACTACAGTCACAAACACAGAACCTAAACACAAACACAACTAAACTACACAAACACAAACACACAAACACACAAACTAAACTACAGTCTAAATTAAAATAACAAATTATATAAAAAATAAATTAAAAAAGTAACAAAAAGAAAAATGAAACGGAAAATCCTATACGAGGCCAAAAGGCTCCTATCTCAGCATGATGCTGCGATATTTAAAAATAAATTTCGCAGCGCTGTTATTCTGATAGGGCCCGCTATGGTGTCAAGGGCAGATACAGAAATAATAAAATAAATAAAAAATAAATCAATAACATACATTACGTAAAATATTATCAAATAAAATAATTATTTTTTAATCCGCGCCAGACGTAACCTCATTACTTATCTATGCCTTGAGTGTCATATCGTAGACTATAGTCTGTGGCATTACTGTGATAAGCAAATGGTCGCAGGCGGGCACCTTCTTAGGGGAGTGGGCCGTAATCCACCACACGGGCCCAGTGCGGGTTGGTAGATGTCACATGTCGTCGAATTTTTGGTTCTAGGATATGTCGGTCCTCACGATGTTTTCCTTCACCGTTTTAAGAGCAACGGTGATAAAATAATTTATACAAAGTAAAGCGCTTGTCTGGGTTCGAACCTACGACCTTACAACTCGTAAGTCGCGGCCATTAACACTGGGCCACCACTGCTCATAGTCTGTTATAGCAAAATATTAAAAGAAGAAAGAAAGAAACAAAATACGTTTATCTTGCGGTAAATATGACGCAAAGAAAGAACAAAAACACAAAAAGAATAAGTTGGGGAATAATGGCCCCGATTCTGTTGTTCACAAACTAAACTAAATTTAAGTTCAGGTGCATCTTTTTATTTCTATTACATTATAAAAAGGACAGAAGATAAATATTAGTTTAGTCCTGTCAGGATAACCCACAAAATTCAAATTTTCTTACGTTTTTTTTGTAATTAAATAATAACTGAACAACAGAATCGCATCTTTTTATTTCTATTAATTTATAAAAAGGACAGAAGATAAATATTAGTTTAGTCCTGTCAAATTAGTCAGCGCCTGACGTTAATTGACGTATTTTTAGTAGCCAATTTTTTAATCACGTCTAAACTTGTCTATGGATCATCTAATTTGACGGGACTAAACTAATATTTATCTTCTGTCCTTTTCATATTGAAATAGAAAGAAAAGGTGCACTGAACTTAAATTTAGTTTAGTTTGTGAACAATAAGTTATTCTAACAAGTGTTGTACGTTATTGCCCTGTCCAGTA
Source organism: Globia sparganii (assembly GCA_949316385.1). Classification (NCBI taxonomy): domain Eukaryota; kingdom Metazoa; phylum Arthropoda; class Insecta; order Lepidoptera; family Noctuidae; genus Globia; species Globia sparganii. The sequence continues at coordinate 2,906,785 of OX438655.1, read as the reverse complement.
CTCTAATGGCAGTGTGTGGAATCGTATAACATGCATAACACTTTTCTCACTGTATTGACGACTGGACAAGGATTACTTATAGATGCGCTAAAGTAGTCCGCAAAAGTCAAATTTACTGACGTTTTTTTGCAATTTGCAGATCAGTGTCAGGTTATATTTTTATTAAAATATGATTTATGTCCGTAAAAAATATGGCTTTACAGAATAATAGTTATTAGAATCATCAATACAACTCCTTGACATTAGAATTGACCTCAAATATCATGATTTTATGAAATAGTCATTCAATAGGATAATAGGAACTTAGAGGCTATTTACTATTGGTATTGATGATTTTCAAGATTATAAATCTATATTTAAGTATTTGTTACGGCCGCGAATCATATTTAGATCAACATACAACCTTATAGTGACCTGCAAATTACAAAAAAACGTAAGAAAATTTGAATTTTGTGGGTTAGCCTGACGGTTTTGCCTTAATGCCGCGCTTACTAGGCTTCCAAGCCGTATTCTCTTTAAATTTTAAGAATTTATTTAGGTGACAATTCTTGCATTTAGAAAAAAAAAAATTGGTCTTATAGATGGAGTCCACACAAAGACATAAAGAAAAAAAAAATTGGCACAGAAAAACCTCCATATAAAAAAGATAAGTTAGCTCGGATTTACTTAGTTAAAAAAGCATTGATTTCCATAAAAGAAAATTCCAACGCAAATACAGGGTTACTTTTCAATAACCAGCCAAATTTAAGGATGTGGTACAGACCATCAAACTAAACAACTTTCTCCTTGGGACCAATATCGTAATCGCGAAAAATTTATCAACTGTCCCCTATAAAACTTCAATACCTATTTGACCTAAACGTAGGGGACGGCTGAATTTTTATTCGCGATTACGATGTTGGTCCCATGGAGAAAGTTGTTTAGTTTGATGGTCTCTACCACATCCTTAAATTTGGCTGGTCATTGAAAAGTAACCCTTATAGTATAGCACATTATTGTCGATAGTTAGTTGAAAAGCAATTGAAAAGCCATCAAGTTAATGACGCCTTTGTTAATCTTTAGCTTTATACATTTCAGGCCATGCCGCAATTTGGGATATTGGCTCGTAGTCACGTTGGTCTGCTAGTGTGGTATGGTGGTGAAGAGAACTCCAAGAACAACATCAATAAGCAGTATCCTGGATCCAGGTTGAAGACTCCAGCCTTGCCAATATGGGTTAGTTTAGAAAATATTTTCATTTTTCTTATTATTCTATGAGAATGGCTTATAGATGTATGAGGAACAGGGTGTAAAGTTCACTCATCCTCCATAGAAAAGGGAGGATCCTTCGACCAGACGGTGTTGTCTGGCGGGCAACCGCCCGATGATTCAAGTCGGGCCGTTGTATATAATGCCAGTTGCGCGGTAAACTCTACTTGCGAGATGCAGGATTTTGCGTGTCGTCAGTATTACGCGTCGTTCGCATGTGGCGTTGTTGATTCCGCTACAGGCTTAATGACGTGCAATAGAAATGGCCTCCAGCATTAAAATAGTATAGGGCGATAACTATTTAGTAAAAGCAAACACTCATGTATCCTGCTGTTAACTTATACAGGGTCAAAATAAATTAGCTAGCGAAACTTCAAAGACGTGATACTCATCACGTTTTTGGAGTTTCGCTATCTAATTTAATCATGTTAAACCAAAAAAAATGTTTGATGATTTTTTTGCGGGACCATCGACCGCAGTTAGTGTTATCACTTTACATACCTATCAGTTTAAAAAATAAGTTTTTTTTCGTAAACTTCACGGACATAATGGATATCGATAAAACAAAGGAAAACAGATTTTTTTTAACTCATACATCAACTAACAACACTGCCAGCGGTTGTTGACTCTCAAAAAATGACATCAAATAATTTTTATTTTATCGTGATATGATATCAATACCATCTGCAGAGTTTTGCTAGCTAATTTAATTTGACCTTGTAGAGAATACCATCACAGCTAAGTGGTGCGATCAATGAATAATAATTATGTACTTTTCCAAGTTGTTCAAAAATGAACGCGGCAACGTGCCTTTAAAGTTGTAGGTTTAACATTCTGTAGAAGGATCAGGTGGAATTAAATTCATGATACTTTTTATATAATACAAGACGCTGTTCCATAAATTCTATATTATTATCAGCCATTTCTATCCCACTGCAGGGCAAAGGCTTCCCTTCCCTCCTTCCACTTATCCATATCCAGTGCTGTTATGCGCCAATCCCTGTGGAAAGAGTTGAGTTCGTCCCGCCGTCTCATTCTGGGCCTGCCGCGTTGCCGTTTACTGCTGTTTGGGACCCATTGTGTGGTTACTTTAGCACATAGCTCCTCCGGCAAGCGACAGATGTGACCAGCCCAGTTCCATTTTAGCTTGGCAGCCGTGTGACCTACATCGGCAATTTCAGTTTAAGAACGCAGTATCGAGTTCCTTATACGATCAGTAAGTTTAACTCTAAGGATACTGCGCTCCATTGCTCTCAAAAAAATTCTAAGTATATGTCGATTTTAATTTCAGGTTACTAGCTGTTCTGGACACTATGGGGTCCTCTTCAACACCAATCGTGAACTGCTTCGAAATTATCATGCTGAGCGAAGGTATCACATTAAAACCTTATTACCTACTAAAGCTTATTCGCTTACTAAAGCTTAAGCTTATTAAAAAGCCTTACAATTCGATACACCCACAAACAAATTCAAGACTCGTTAACGTAAAAACCTTTCACAATAATTACTCTTTAAACATTTCAAAGGTTTCAAATCCCCTACATTGAAAATTAAACCTTATTCTCTCGGTGTTTCAGGTTCGATATCCACTACTACACTTGTGGCGGTTGCAGCGTTTTGCTGAACGTGGACACCCGAGCCCACGATGACGTAGTTGGAACACTTCGTAGTGACGACATCAATGCTACGCCACTTGAAAAATTGATACATACAAAGTACGATATAGATGTTTACTTAACTATTTATGAGTCATGTTAATTAAGAGTGTATGGGTGGAATGTATAATGGAGTCTCACCCTGCCAAAAAATACTTCTAATTTCCCTACATTTTGACAAGTTTTTGACATTTGTTTGTCGCCGAGATGAGACTGCGACTAGATTTTGAACGTTTTAAATTACGAGAATTAGCCCTCTGGGCCTCATGGTCTATCATTGATTTCATAATTGTCGATTTTGGCAAGTTTGGTAATCTAATATTATAATGGCGTCATTATGACTTTCCAATGGTCAACCACTGACGCTCCATTGAAAGAAATGGCATAAACTGGTAATCTCGTACATAATGACAAATGAATAAATGTAATGTTTAATGCTATTTACGAACTTCTTACTAGTTCAGATTGCAAACACTAATACGTAATATGTAAAAATATATATTAAATGAAATCTAGAATGAAATTTAGTGTTTTTCTCAGACCATTGACCGACCAATGATCGACCATTATGAATTTAGCAGATTACGAACTTTTAGCAAAATGACAATGGGATCGTGTTGGAATAAGGAATTTATAAAAATAGCAGACTTGGGCCCCTGGTTAACTTACGCTTGCGGCGGTTGGTCCGTGGATAATCTTTTCATAACAAGACTGTTAAGCCGTTGGTCCCGGCTGTCATTCATGGATCTTTGACAGTATTTACTGTCGTCAGAAGACCAAAAGTCTAACAACCAATCTTACCAAGGGGTATCGTATTACCTTGTAGCTGGGTTGAGGAAGTCAGATAGGCGGTCGCTCCATGTAAAATACTGGTATTCAGCTGCATCCGGTTAGACTGGAAGCCGACCCCAAACATAGTTGGAAAAAGGCTAGGGAGAAGATGATGTTAATTATGAGTGAGACAAAGCACAAGAGGTATGTAAGCATTGTAACACGTGGCGTTCTGTAGTTTGTTCAAAGACATAAGGCGTGAGTGTTAGGCACTGTGTAGATAAGAATTTTGGTCATATTGAAAACTTCTTGTAATAAAATTTATACGAGAATATTGTTTTCAATGTTAACTGAGGAAAAATTAGGTATACAACATTGTATGCATTTTGCCAATAGCGAAGTTCTGAATTTTATGACGCTAAATGATTTCGCAAGAAAGTTATGTCCACCAAGCTGCTATAGACATAACATTGTGTCTATATTTCGAGAGTAGGTACACTCAAAGTTATACACGACCAGTTTTGTTGATGTTATCTATATACTTAGGTAGGTATAACTAACTGACCCGGCGAACTTCCTACCGCCTCAGAATCAATAAGAACGCATGTATGAGAAAATTAATTATCTTCATTATATTTTTTTCCTTTTATACTTAATTATTCTGCTATTTGGGCGGACACAAATCCAACAATTCAAAGAGCATAAAAATCGGTCCAGCCATTCTTGAGTTATAAATCGTGTTACTAACCCGCCTTTGTTTCATTTATATTTGTCGCAGAATCAACAAAGAGGCACAATTATTAGAATCGCTATTGATTAACGTTTATTTAGTACAGCGCCATCTATTATCTTTTGTCGGAAACGTCAAGCAGTGTGCTTGGGTGAGGTCGGTACAGGACGTGGCATGTTCGACAGCTGTCAGCTGTCATTCGTTTTGACATTGACCGCATTGGCATGTTTGACGGCTGTCAGCTGTCATTCGTTTTGACATTGAACGCTTTTGATTTGAGAGGATTTTGGAGTTGGACACGACGGCGAGAGGTCGTTCTGCCAGCCTGTACCGAACTTACCGCGTTTCCGTAGTTTAATCGGTTTCCATCACCTTGATTATTTAAGATTTTGTTACTTTGTTATTGGGAGTGAACAAATAGACGATTGTAACTAGTGTTGAGACTATTATTTCGTACTTACACCATGTCGAACTTGGATCCTGATGACGAGGTATCCCAAATGGGAGAGCTACCTTCGTTATCAGAAGTGGGATGCAACTCAAACGCCCCACGTGTTGTAAGTGACAGTGCTAACCAAGAAAAGTGTAAAGACAATACGCACGTGTTTGCAGGTGACACAGAGATGGAAAAATGGCGTTTTCTGTTAGAGCAGCAAAACAAAAACTTTATGGCTATCGTGCAAGCTATGAAAACACCTGCTGCGATTGTGGATGTTCGCCTACCAGATTTTGACCCTGAAAAACGGAATGTTGACCCGCGTGCATGGCTGGCAACAGCGGACATGTGTGTGATCGATCCGAATAGTCATGGTGCATCGTTGATGATTGCCTTGAGCCACGCACTCAAGGGAGAAGCTTCATCATGGCTGTCGTCCATATCTTACCCTGGGATGAAATGGAGCGATTTCAAGGAACTGTTTATAGCCAGGTATGATTGTCCAGAGACTACCGCTTCCTTTCTAATCAATCTGCATGGAAACAAACCTAAGGAGAATGAGTGTCTGGCCGCATATGCAGCTACCCTCATGACAACCATCATGTCAAAATGGAACGGCCTTACGATAGAGCAGATTGCTGTCGCGACGGTGCTAGCTCATATCGCGAAGAATGATACGCGAGTCCAGCGATTGTCCTTTACTACGGACATCAAAATCCGCAACGATTTACACCGGGAACTGAAGGCTGTTTCGTTTCTGAAGAGGAGCGCCCCATCTGGTGGTGATGAACGTGAAGGTCCTGACGCGAAGAGGAACCGCCCTAATTGGCCCAACGCTGGGCTCAAATGTTTCAACTGTGGGAAACCAGGACACAGATCGGTGCAGTGTCGCCTGAGAAGAGACCAAAAAGCACATGAAGAGCAATCGAGATCGACGGCATCTAGCAGTGGCAAGAGTAACCAGGTAGCAGGGAAAGCCGACTGGATCACTTGCTTCAATTGTCGTGAACAAGGACACTACGCATCCAGCTGTCCTAAGAGGAACGCCAAGGAGTCATGCAGCAGCACGGCGGTTGATCCTGCCAGGGAGAAGCGAGTTGATGTGTGCCTTGTGGACGCGCCTGCTGGATCCTTACGGCATTCTGGTGAGCAATTCGATTTTTATTATGACTCTGGTGCGGAATGTTCACTTGTTAAAGAATCTGTATCTTGTAAATTTAGTGGTAGACGAATTTATGGAAATGTAACATTGACTGGTATCGGACAGACTTCTGTAAGGTCGACTGTACAAATTTTGACTACTGTTGAGATCGATGGAATTATTTTTGAAATTCTTTTCCACGTTTTACCTGACAATTTTTTACGACATGAAATCATGATTGGACGCGAAGTTTTATCAATTGGTCTAGTAGTTCATATGTCGTCAGATAAGATACGATTTGAGAAAATACGGACAGTTCAGACATGTGACGTGAATGTAGGCTGTAAATTTGACTTTGACACGATAGATACAGACATCCCCTCTGAAAGAAAAACTGAACTGTTAGATATTTTGCTATCTTTCAAAAATAATTTTATTTCCGGTGTACCTACATCCCCTGCAGACACTGAACCCATGAAAATTCGCCTCATAGACCCTCATAAGACTGTTAATCGACGCCCTTATAGGTTGAGCCCCGAAGAACGACAGGTTGTACGAAGTAAAATTGATGAACTGCTTAAGGCCAATATAATTCGCTGTAGTTCATCACCGTTTGCGAGTCCTATTCTCCTCGTTAAAAAAAAGGATGGTACAGATAGGATGTGTGTGGACTACCGCGAACTGAATGATAATACAGTACCTGATCGTTTTCCATTACCGCTTATCTCTGATCAAATAGCTAGGTTGCATGGAGGTCATTTCTTTACGATTTTAGATTTGGCGTCAGGATTTCACCAGATTCGCATTTCAACTGAATCTATAGAGCGAACAGCTTTTGTGACACCCGACGGGCAATTTGAATATTTGACCATGCCATTCGGGCTTCGAAACGCCCCATCAGTGTTTCAGCGAGCTCTCATTCATGCGCTTGGGGATTTGGTGAATACTTACGTTGTAGTATACATGGATGACGTACTCATCGTCGCAGAAAACGCTGACGAGGCGCTTGAGCGACTTCAGATAGTACTAGGAGTCCTTTCAGAGAAAGGATTCTCTCTTAATTATAAAAAGTGTGCCTTCCTAAAACAGAAAGTAGAGTACCTTGGGTTTGAAGTCAGTCAAGGGCAGATACGGCCTAATCCTCGCAAGGTCAGTTGTTTGACTTTGTTACCGCCACCCCAGACTGTGACGCAATTGCGCCAATTTATTGGTTTAGCGTCTTATTTCCGTCAGTTTATAGCAAAGTTTTCTCAGATTATGGCCCCGCTATATGCTTTGACTTCCGGTAACGGTCGGATCGAATGGAAATCCGAGTATGAGACCATAAGACAACAGGTAATTTCTATTCTAACTAGTCAGCCAGTGTTATCGATTTATGATCCAGCCTTAAAGACGGAGTTGCATACGGATGCGAGTGCTATTGGATATGGAGCTGTTCTTATTCAGCTATGTGAAGGTAAGTCACATGCCTATTTCAGCAAGCGCACAACTGCTGCAGAGTCTAAGTATCACTCGTACGAGTTGGAGACTCTTGCTGTTGTCAACGCAGTAAAACATTTCCGACATTATCTGCATGGTCGTAAATTCGACGTGGTGACTGATTGCAGTTCATTGCAGTCTACCCGTAAGAAAACAGACTTAACGCCGCGTGTTCACAGATGGTGGGCTTTCTTGCAAGCCTTCGACTTCGACATTGTTCATCGTAGCGGTAAGCGAATGTCTCATGCAGATTTCTTTTCAAGAAACCCATTACCAGACGACGGAGAGAGCGCTCCTTTCGAGAAGGTGAGCAGTAAACAAATTAATTTAGCCGAATTGAATGACAACTGGCTGATTGCAGAACAGCAGAGGGATGGGGAGCTTTCAAAACTCGTATCTGACTTGAAGGATGGAAAACTTCCTCACGATGTGGCTAAAACCTACGAGCTTCGGTCAAGTGTTTTGCATCGGAAAATTCAGCGACGTGGTAAGACTCTATGCCTGCCAATAATTCCTAGAGCGTTCCGGTGGTCCATCGTTAACAATGTACACGAAGGTTTGCTGCATTTGGGATGGGAGAAGACCTTAGAAAAGGTTTACGAACTTTACTGGTTCGACAAGATGACGAGGTTTGTACGAAAGTTCGTAGACAGCTGTGCCACGTGCAAAATTTCTAAGTCACACTCTGGCAAGGTACAGGCAGAAATGCATCCTATTCCTAAGGTAGCTATACCTTGGCACACCATACATATCGACGCTACGGGAAAACTCAGCGGCAAGAATGACCGGAAGGAATATGTGTTTGTGCTTATAGATGCCTTCACCAAGTACGTATTACTTCACCATACGCTTAACATTGACACAGCTAATAGTATTAGGGCTTTAAAATCTAGTGTTTCACTATTTGGTGCGCCCAACCGTGTAATCGCTGACCAAGGTAGGTGTTTCGCCAGTAAAGACTTCAAAGACTATTGTGACTCTGTTAACATTAAGCTCCACCTAATAGCGACGGGTAGTTCGAGGGCCAACGGCCAGGTGGAGCGCGTCATGAGCACATTGAAAAACATGCTTACTGCAATAGAAACGAGTAGTCGCTCATGGCAGGATGCTTTGCCTGACGTGCAGCTGGCTCTCAACTGCACGATGAATCGAGTCACGCAAGCTAGCCCATTGGAACTTCTGATTGGGAAGGTTGCGAGGCCTTTAGATGTCTTATCGGTAGTTGATGACGACCCCGAAATCGACATTGAGCAGGTAAGGTTACAGGCTGTGGAGAATATGGAGAAGGGCTCAGCTTACGATAAGGTGCGTTTTGACTCTACCAAAGCTAAGTTAAAACCATTTACTATTGGAGACTTTGTACTGCTGCAGAACGAAGAACGAAACCAAACGAAGCTCGATCCTAAATACAAAGGGCCTTTCAAAATTATAGAGGTACTAGAAGGAGACCGGTATGTACTTAAAGCTCTCAATTCGAATCGGACATACAAGTATGCCCACGACCGTCTTCGAAAAATGCCTGACAGCGACAATTTTGACGACAAGGACCCTGACACCGACTCTGACCATGACTCTAGCAAAACTGATGAGACTAGACCTGTTGACAATGAAGGTGTTGGACCTTAGGTGAGGTAATAAAAGATGCAAATGTAGTATGCAAGTGACTCAGATTGGGTACATTGCAATGTTGTTCGTGGCTGCAAGCCTGAGTATTTACTTAAGGTTGGTGACCAGCGTCAACATGGCAATGTAGGTAATCGCTAAGGTGCTAAATAGAGGCGATGGCCTTGAGGTCGGGTACCGGATGGAGGTCCCGTTGGATTGCCGGATGGAGGCAATGTGTTGTGTGTGACGAGGCTGTGTACCGAACAGAGCATTGCATACTGGATTTGGTCAGAATGTTTCATGAATTGGTTTGAAAATTGATGATTATTAAAGAGTGGTGATTTGAATGTTAAGATTTTCTTTATAAGATTTGATGAGACTATGTGAATCAGAATAAAATTGTGTTGTTTGAATCGCGTGACTTTATCTTCCGACTTTATCTTCCTTCTTGGTCAGGAAGGCCGAACAAAGGACGTTTTACTTTCCATAAATTCTTGTTACAGATGCTTCACACGAGGACGTGTGAATTGTCAAGATGGCCGTGTCGCAGAATCAACAAAGAGGCACAATTATTAGAATCGCTATTGATTAACGTTTATTTAGTACAGCGCCATCTATTATCTTTTGTCGGAATCGTCAAGCAGTGTGCTTGGGTGAGGTCGGTACAGGACGTGGCATGTTCGACAGCTGTCAGCTGTCATTCGTTTTGACATTGACCGCATTGGCATGTTTGACGGCTGTCAGCTGTCATTCGTTTTGACATTGAACGCATTTGATTTGAGAGGATTTTGGAGTTGGACACGACGGCGAGAGGTCGTTCTGCCAGCCTGTACCGAACTTACCGCGTTTCCGTAGTTTAATCGGTTTCCATCACCTTGATTATTTAAGATTTTGTTACTTTGTTATTGGGAGTGAACAAATAGACGATTGTAACTAGTGTTGAGACTATTATTTCGTACTTACACCATGTCGAACTTGGATCCTGATGACGAGGTATCCCAAATGGGAGAGCTACCTTCGTTATATTAATTAAGACTAGCTTCTGCCCGCGACTTCGTCCGCGTGAAATTTTTAATTTCCCCGACCCACCCTATGATCGCATCGCCTGCCTGTGCTGTATCTTAAGATAAAATATTATAGTATCTTAGCCGTGTGTAGCGCTCCACTGCGGGTGACATAACCTACGACAAACTTATTATTTGCGGTTGGTACAGTAATCGGGTCTAGGGATCGAACCGCAAAATTAAGTTTGTTTTTTATTGTATATACTCTTCCGGGATAAAAAGTACCCAGTGTGGTGCCCAGGATATTAAAGAATAATACTAAGTTTCATTGTAATCGAACCGTTAGTTTTTGCGTGATGCCTGAACAAACAGACAGACAGACAATTTTTTTTTAATCACGGTTTTGGGTTCGGATTTGGTCTAGTAACACCCCCTGCCATTTCTTTTTTTGATATTTTCAATGTACAGAATTTTTACTTCTACAGATTTATTATAAGTATAGATTATAAATAGGAGACATTTTCGATTTGTTAGTAAACTCTGGTAAATGTGTCCAAAAGTAGAAAACTTAAAAAGATACAACTCTCATGGCAATACAGGAGAAATCCAAGTGACTACGCAAAGTAATATAGGCACTGGTTTTTTCATTAAACTCTAACTTCAAACACTTGTAAAATAAACATCTTGCTCATTTATCCTCTGACGAGTAGTTATAATAACAACGAGTACGTCATGAAGAACTCTCAAGTCTAGGTTTACTTAACGACCCTTATATGCGCGTTCTGTGAGAGTAAGCCGTTCTGTTTATGTTTGTACTGGAGTGTACGAGTGTTTGACATATATGAGTAAGCTAGCATCATCCCGAGGTTTTACCCGCATATGTTTCGATCCCGTGAGATTAAAACGTATCCTAAGTGTTAATCGCAAGCTTTTCACGCGTAAGTTTTTTTTGAAATCGTTCTCACATATTATTATAAATTCAACATGGACTAATTTAATCTAATATATAAAATTCTCGTGTCGCGGTGTTTCTGGTTAAACTCCTCCGAAACGGCTTTCCCGCTTCTCATGAAATTTTGTGTGCATATTGGGTAGGTCTGAGAATCGGACAATATCTATTTTTCATACCCCTTTTTTTAATTTTTTTTGCAAAACGACGTTTGCGGGGTCAGCTAGTATTTTTGTAAAAATATAATATTATAAAAGAGTGTCCATGGAACTAACTCAAAAATCACGCAAGAAAAGTTAATAAAATTTATATGAAACCATCCCTGAGGCATACCCTATTCATTATAAAAATATTTTTTGAAATTGATTTACAATTGCCGGAGATATGGCGTACCACAAATACAAAAAAAAAAAAAAAACAACATACAGTCAAATTGAGAATCTCTTTTTTTTTAAGTCAGTTGATTAATTACCTTTATTCTTTCACAGATGGCAGGATGCAAAGGTTACTTGGACTGGATCTGCGCCATACGTCGGGGAGCCGGCGAAGTAAAATATAAAAAAAAGTCTTAAAAAAATAACCTGTAAAACTTTAGAGGTGCTTTAGACCATCGAACTGAACAACTTTCACTAAGGGACCAACTCTGAAATCACGAAAAAAAAATGGGCTCTTTCATACATTTTGGTAAAGTAGGTATTAAAGTTTTGTAATGAAACAGCTGATTTCACTAGTTTACAAAATATAAAAAACTAGCGGCCTGTCCCGGCTTCGCACGGGTGGACATTTATTTTTTAAACATTTTTTTTTCTTGAAATTAAAAAAGCCTATATTAATCAGTGATAATGTAGCATTCAAATGGTGAAAGAATTTTTAAAATCGGTCCAGTACTTTTTGAGCCAATTCGTTACAAACATACATACAAATCTTTCCTCTTTATAATATTATTATAGTATAGATAAGGTCAGGTGGTCAGGCCTGTTGGTCTAGTGGTTAGTGACCCTGACTGCTATGCCGGAGGTTGTGGGTTCGATTCCCACCCAGGACAAATGTTTGTGTAATGAGCACGATCATTTGTTCTGTGTCTGGGTGTAATTTATTTATAATATTTATGTATTTAGAAATATATAAGTATGTTTATCAGTTGTCTAGTACCCATAACACAAGCTCTGCTTAGCTTGGGACTAGATGGCGTTGTGTGATAGTTGTGGAATATTATTATTATTATTATTATTATTATAAGAATGTTTGGAAATATGCTGGTCCTTCTTTTGCACTTGTCAAAATCACTTCAATTCATTTGACCACTGTTCACTCTTAACTCCGATTAACCTTCTCTCGACTGTAAATACGATTTAACTGACGAAAAGTCGCTGAGTTTCGGTTTACATATATACCATCGGATATCGAAATTTCTAGTACCAGAACACTCTAGAACATTCAGATGTAGATTACTTCGATCTGGATCTTCTAGACCGATTACAGGAGTTTTACACATTTTAGAAATTTCTAGATCATTCCAGAAAATTTTAGAACTTTCCAGAACATTCCAGATCGACTACAACAGTTGTACACAATTTAGAACTATCTAGATTATTCCAGAAAGTTTTAGAACATTCTAGATCATTCCAGAAATTTTTAGAACTTTCTAGAACATTCCAGATCGACTATAACAGTTGAACACAATTAATTGTTTTTTATATCATTTCCGGAAGTTCTCATGAGTTAGAAGAGGGCAGATATATATTTTTCTACATTTTCACCACCCACAATCACCCACTTCCACCCACCGCGACCAAACTCCCTTACTCCCACCGGGAGACCAAGAGGTATTTACCAACCCAACGGGAAGTTGATTGGAGTTAGTGGAGATAGAGAAAATCCTGTCTTTACGTACGCACATTAGCATTTTATATATATATATATAGATTTCATGTTCTTCCAGTGAATTCCATTTCGTTTTATTTAGTGACAATAACTAAACGCAATCATATATATTTTTTATTTTTATTATGTCAAAGAATCAAGTTATCAACACAATTTATTTTAAAACTACCCACAAGTTGGTTCTGAATTCATCCTTAAATTTTTCTGCATTGTAGTGTTCAGTTAAATAAATGGGTATCAGCATGTCTGAAAATTCATTTCCTTCATTTGCACCTTGATTTCTTCAATGAAAACCTCAGAGAAGTCAGTGACGAACATGGAGAGCCTTTTCATCAGGATTTGAAATTTTTTAAACAAATTTATCAAGGGTACTGGGACCAAGCCATGTTAGGTGATTATTGCTGGTCTGTTATAAGAGACACAGACTCAAATAAATACAAGAAAAAAGCTAAGGCAATTCATTTTTAATTTTTTTTTTTAATATTTTTGCAGGCATTTTTTTTTAAATCAAAAATAATAAATATTTTGGAAATGTGACGTGTTAGATTTTTTTCATATTTTTTTTTAAACTCGGTGCATCTCAAATAATAAACAAAAACCCTTTTTTGCAATGGCAAGGACAAAATCTAAAACTAGTGTTTTTTTCGTGATTTCAGAGTTGGTCGGGTTAATTTCTTAACACCTTATATAACTATGTAGGTACTGTTATGTGACTTTCCCAGCAATCATTGTTATAAAATCTTTTGTAGGTTGTAGTTTTCTACGTAGAACAAGGCTGCTTTAGATTAATAACTCCCTTCTTGTGTAGTTTCATTCTGATACGGGTTCTTAACTAGTTCCACGGCTAGTTCTGTTGGTATTTAGACCAAGAGTAACTAATTTTGTTTGAGAGTTTGATGTTTGTGAAATAGCCTTGCCTACATGTGAAACCCACCTAAATGCTTACTGGAAAAATATTACATCCGTCTGCAGCTTTTAACTAAAAGAAAACTAAATAGTCTTGTTATTAAACACTATTCCAGCTTTAATAGATTCACAAAAATAGAGCTACGAATTATAGATTTTGCTGTGTTCCATGTCTTCTAAATAATAAATGAACTTCATGTTAGTCTATGATTCAAAATTAAAATTCAAACTTATGATCGTACAAACTATGTTATTAGCAAGCTAGTAGAAATACGGCTATATTTTGGGTAGCTTAAATAAAAGTCATAAAATAAAAAACATAATTTTATTTCCCCATAGATTATTATAATTGCCATCAATTCAGATATCCCCAGGTAAATTAAGGTTCCTGAAATTAATCCCTGATAAGCCTTACAGCTCCCTTGAGACGTTGTGGGATGACCTAATCATATGCGGTGTTTCAACGAACCATGCTACGCCATTAGGAAATTGGTCACAGTATCTTGTATTGTGTATCTGTTCATAAAAATAATTTGAGTCATTGAAGTCAGTGATTCATCATCTGCCTAGCCTTTTCCCAACTATGTTGGGGTCGACTTCCAGTCTAACCGGATGCAGGTGAATACCAGTATTTTACATGGAGCGACTGCCTATCTGACCTCCACAACCCAGTTACTGGGTAATACTATACCCCTTGGTAAGACTGGTTGTCAGACTTTCGGGCTTCTGACTACCCGTAACGACTGCCAAAGATCCATGAATTAAAGCCGGGACCAACGGCTTAACGTGCTTTCCGAGGCAAGGAGGGGTCTCGGAATGTAAAGATAGTCACCCATCCACAGACCAACTGCGGCAAGCGTAGCTTAACCTGATCGATCGACGTCTGCGGCTGTTATTATTTAGCCACGATCCCCTCTTAAGACAGTGATTATGGATACAAATTAAACTATTTAGAGGAAGATATATTTTTTAAGGAGCCATCTTCCATACCACCAGCAGATCTTCAATTCTAGAGCTAAGAAAACCTAGGCCATATTTTGAAAATTAATAATTTTTTATCCGAAAAAAAAATCAATCAATCAACTCAGCCTATCGCAGTCCACTGCTGAACATAGGCCTCTCTCAGGCTGCGCCACAATACACCTGTCCTCCGCCTTCCTCATCCAGTCCATTCCAGCCACTTTCTTTAGGTCGTCCGTTCATCTAGCTGGGGGACGTTCTACACTACGCTTGCCGATACGCGATCTCCACTCCAGGACTCGCCTGCTCCACCGGCCATCGGTCCTTCGACAAACATGGCGAGCCCACTGCCACTTCAGTTTGCTCACTCTGCAAGCTATGTCGATAACTCCGGTTCTTTTCCGGACAATTCGATTCCTGAAAAAAAAATATGTCAAGTCTCTCACTATTTATTCTTCAGATAAAAGTAATCTGACGGCTCAAAAATCAGCCCTCCGGTAAAACAAAGCACAAATACAATTACAGTGAATTTACTTCAATTTTTAGGGTTCCGTACCCTAAAAGAAAAAAACGGAACCCTTATAGGATCACTTTGTTGTCTGTCCGTCCGGCCGTCCGTCCGTCTGTCTGTCTGTCAATACCCTTTATTTTGGGAACGCGTGAAGGTATCGAGTTGAAATTAAAACTATCTAATCTACTTTTTCAAAAGCGCATAGTGCTTATATACCTTATATTATGTATTGTTTTCTATTGTGCTTGTTAGTGATCCTAAGATTTCTACCACATTTTCTGTTTTTATCCGTGAGAACCTGTAATTGGCTTTATGTCTCATATGCAATTGTTATGCATCTGTTATAGCTGTTGGTTTTCCTGTAAATATATAAATAAATAAATATAAACTGCGGTTCCTTGAAGCTGTGAAAAAAATCAAACTTCTAAGTTAACGTAAAAAAAAGATACGGCCGTTTGTGCCGCAAAAAACGTATATTTCAAATCTCAAGGCAATTATAATGTACAGGGTACTTTGCGCTGACTTAGAATCATGAAATTTGGCAAGAAGCAAGGTCATGTAGCACAAGTAAAGGAAAACAATCCGAAAACCATAAACTTGTAGTTACATACCTACTTTGTACGGAAACTTCGGTGCGCGAGTCCGCCTCGCTCTTGACCGGTTTTTTTTTTAGTTCGTTTACCTTAAAATACACTTATTACCACACCCAATCATACTAAAACCTAAAGCAGAAAAATAACCTTAAAAAGCTTCAGCCATAAAATCTCAAGAGGCCCCAGATTCCCAGATCAATCTGGATTTAACGATATAAGTTCGTTGTTCGATCGTTATGGGTTTTGATAGATGGCTCCCATGACAAATCCACTAATAAAAGTAATTTATCATTCGACTGTCATCCGCAGAGGTGTCATGTCGTCTATGAAGGATCCGCTCTTGATGTTATCTGCAGGTGAGGTGGTGCAGGCTTGTTTTTTTCAAATGTGTTTCATTTACTGGAAAATTTTCGGTTTAATCCCGGGTTTGCTTATAATATTATTAATAATAATAATATGATTACTATTATAATATTATTAATACTATTATTATTACTACCTAACCGACATAATTGAGAGTGCCATTTATATCTTAAGTCATCATCTGCCTAGCCTTTTCCCAACAGTTGGGATCGGCTTCCAGTCTAACCGAATGCAGTTGAATACCAGTATTTTACATGGAGCGACTGCTTATTTGACCTCCATAACCCAGTTGCTGGGTAATACGATACCCTTTGGTAAGACTGGTTGTCAGACTTTCGGGCTTCTGACTACCCGTAACGACTGTCAGAGATCTACGAATGACAGCCGGGACCAGTGGCTTAACGTGTTCTCCGAAGCATGGAGGAGTCTTTGTAAAAATTGTCACCCATCCACAGACCAACCGTGGCAAGCGTTGCTTAACCTGATTGATCGACCAGTGCGGCTGTTATTATTTAGTCACGGGCCATTTAAATCTTTTGTATGCAAAATATAATTCTGAAGTTATTCAACTATTTCTAACATAAGCTGTTTGTGCAGGAATAAACCGAAGTTGGAACTACGAAAAGAATAAAAAAGTCATCGGTAAAAATAAAATTAATAGTCTTAACGTGTTTGAATCTAGATTTAATACACTCAGTAAATAGTCGAACCACAAAACTTTTCCCTTCACCTGTACCAAAACAAGCCAACAAGGAACCAACCAAATAAATCACAAAATCGACTAGACACGTGACAAATCACCCACAAATAACCTCCTGAACATCACGATCCGATCTAAATCGGAATATCAGACTCAAATATCTCGGAAATATCGAACAATGGCCGAGCGACGCCACGTAGGTCAATAAATCATAGAGGCCTGCCCGAAGAGCCACGTACCCGGGTATTTGTCCATAAACCCGGACATAACAATGGCTAATTGCCCCGGTCAACCCGGACAAGATAGGCAACAATAAAATTTTATTCGATCGTTTAAGTTTCTGAATTTATGTTGGCAAAGTTTCGCACCGGTTGACCCTGATAACGGGTTTAATTTTGGCCATTTCATGGCATCCCGATGGTTTTTAATTTGTGAGCATGTTTTGTAACGTGTACCAAATTTCCAGTTCAAAAAAAAATTTAAGCTACATTTGTTTTTGAACTGGAAATTTGGTACACGTTGCAAAACATGCTATAACTTTGTCAGAAAAATCATCACACATCATATTTGATTTGAATAAAAATCTGTAAATACTTGATTAAATGCTACAAGAACGCTTATTAATATTGGCTTTTGTTGATTGTCCCGATGCTGGGCTAAGGCCCCCTTTCATATAGAAAAGAAACGAAAAATTGATCATTAAACCTACTTCTAGAGGCCCTCGACTTGCTGTAGAACCATTTACATTCTGATTTTTATTATTGAATCAATTTAAAATGTCACCTAAATGCGATCGAATTTTCCGAAAAAAAAAAATGCAATGGCGGCCATTTATTTTGTCATGAACATAACAGAATAAATGTACGGGTCTGCGATAAAATCGTATTTATATGGGTCAAGTGGTTTCGTCTGTACTTTGGTTGGTCCAATGCAATTTTAAAGGCAGGCTTCTTTTATTTTAATTGATTTATCCATTATGAAGGGTTTCATGGCTAAATAATAACTCAGGCACGGGTCGATCAAATGTTGAGCTAAATGCTTGCCGCCACTGGTTTGTGGATGGATGACCATATACATTACATATCGAGACACGTAGGGGCGATCGGAAAGCTGGTAAAGCCGTTTCGGGTAGTCAGAAGCCCAAAGGTCGGATAACCAGTCTTACCTAGAGGTATCGTGTTACCAAGTAATTCGGTTGTGGAGGTCAGATAGGCAATCACTCCTTATAAAATACTGGTTAGACTGGAAACTTACCTCAACATGGTTGGGAAAAGGCGGCAGATCAATTAGTTAGTAGAATTCCTTGTTTAAGAATTCGTCGGGGGATCTCTTACCTACTTTGTTCCAAGCAACAAATGCCGTTGTGCCTCATATTGATTAAGTGACGATTAGAGTTTCTATCTTGTTTTAAAATTAAGTTATATTATTTTACAAACGAACCGCACAGTTTTTACAACTTGACAATAAATCGAGGTTTCTTTATTAGGTATATTTATGTAGGTTAACACAGAACCAAAGTCGTTGTTTATTTTTTCGCAATTTCAGGATTTGTCCCATAGTAAAAGTTGATCGTAATGTTGACTACAATGGCCCCTTTTCAAGTCCGACACCATTTAAATTACACCTTGTATTTGAAGGGAAGCAGAACTCTTGCAATCAGACTCACAAAGCTAATCAATCATACTTAAATCTTGCTATACGACACTCAAGCAGTTATCAGCCCCTACATCCTCGCAACGCGAGCAACAATTCTCAACTTGTCTCACATATTATAATATGTAATTGCTGTATGCTACATCCTATTTGCCTACGAATGACTGTATTACCACAAACACATTAGGTAAACCACCGCAATTAATTAATTGCTGAGCAAGCTGACTGAAGGTATTTGATATTAGTGAAAATGTTCTGCTCTAGTTTGGTTGTTTGATATGTAGAGGGATGAATTGATTGTAATCAGTTTTTTTCAGAAAATCAAATACCTAACTTGCAAATTAATATTAAAGGAAATGGCGAAAATATGCGTCACATCCGCGCTAAACGGTCATTGCTCAGCATAAAACTGCGTCTCATGTGCGCCGAAAATTCGAACACATATGACATCCGCCAACCCGCACTGGGCTCGCGTGGTGGATTACGGCGCACTTCCTCTCTCAGAGGCCTGTATCACAGCAGTCAGTGGAAACATTATAGGCTGATTATGAATTATGCGCCGGCGATGACTTGTTAAAAAAAATAAAACTAAAATAAAAGAACAATAATACATAATTGTTCAAAATATAATATTTAAAATGCCAAAATTCCGCCATTGACTCACGCACAGAAGCAAAACACTAAAAAAGTTTTGTGTTGTAAAAGAAGAGATTTTTATGGGTTTGACGTTGACGGCAAATTATGCAATTTTCGGTATGGACGAATTTTTCAGAGTTGTTACTTGTGCAGGTGATAAACTCCAAGATAATTAGCGTACTCTTCAGGTCCAGTCCAGGTTATAATACTAGAATATAACAAGGATATTTAGATTGTTTTTGTTATGAAAATTTAATTTGTTTTGGTATATTTTTTTCAAAACTATGTTTACCACTACAAAAACTGTCTGTGTGGGCTAAAATCTAAGATATGGCAGAAACAACCGGGAACACACACAAATAACTCACGAATGAAGATTACCTCCTTTCATATCTCGGTTAAAACGTTTTTCTGTCTTCCAAAAGTCACGTCTGTATGCTCCCAAGAGTGTTTCCATATAAAAATATTTTTATACAAAACATAGCCTCACGTAGGAGCTGTATTCCAACATAGAAACAAGAAAACACCTTAACAACATTTCCCATAATAATATAAATATATTCATGGATACATGAAACACCAATAATTCGTGTATTTATCTCGTCTGATCGCCATCCGTATGTCACTGCAGCTATATATATATATATAGCTGCAGAAATTATATATATAATATAATTATATTATAATTATAATTATATTATATCAGCGTCAGAAATTTTTGCTTGACATATGCTGAGCTATACTGGAAAAGAACCGGGGTAACTCATATACGAGTAGCTTGTAAGTAAACTGAAGTGGCAGTGGGTTGGCCACGACACGACAGGACTAAACTAATATTTATCTTCTGTCCTTTTTATAATGAAATAGAAAGAAAAAGATGCACTGAACTTAAATTTAGTTTAGTTTGTGAACAACAGAATCGGGGCCATTGTTTTGTATATTAGAACCTTGCTTTTCCATTACTTCTGTTCTTGTGTGTTGTGCTATTTCTTTTGTGTGCAGTAAATAAATGGTTTATCTACCTATATGCATGTTTCCTATATCACATTTACTGGATGTGTCTCAGTCAGACACGGAAACAGATTCCATTTCAACATTTTAGCTACCAGCGTTTGACTAATCTTCATATAGCACTACTACCTGTATTTCCCTCATATCTGCATGTCGGTGCGTATATACGTGTTCTATCTCCGAAGTAATGGCTTGACTTTGCACGTGTGTAGTCTGTAGTTGCAACTCCTTTGACGAATCACTGTCACAGGCATGCACACGTCATGTGTTTCTCTAACTATTATTGCCTTTCGACACCATTGTAGATGGCACTTCCATGAACTCAACAGTACATGTATCTTCTAATTTGGTTCTGAAGTTCCTACCGCTTTGATGCTTATCTAGTTTGTTATTTTATTTTTAATTATTTAAAAAATTATGTGCACATATAATTAAACAAACAAGAATATAAGAACAGAAAGATGTCAACAAAGGTGAGGCTGGTGCTGGTGATTTAATGTAATCCTCATCTTAACTGTCACAACTTTAGAACACATCGATGAGCATACCAAGTTAAAAATCACAGACAATTAGTAAAAGAAACATATAGTAAAATACTAGATCAAAAGCAACAGTTTTCAAAATACTTTCAATTTCTATTAATGGCCTACTACAAAGAAAAATTGGAGAGCTGGTACCTTGTAGGCATTAGTTCTAAAACCCGCAAAAAATAGGATAATTAAATATAAGATGAAAATAATAATAAAAAATATTTCACAAAAAACACCACAAAGCATTAAAAATTGAATTCAGGTGCACGATTTCAATACATCGTTTGAATATTCGTCCATCTACAGAATGCAATCCGAACTCAATCGAATTGTTTTTCCATTCCTTCTTTGCATATTTTCTCCTTCAAATTCCGCAGCAGGTAAGTCTATCTAACTGCCTCCCCAGACGTCTCCTCACACAGACAGTCCGTTGCAAGTCCTTTGACAAATCACCGTCGCAGCGGACACACTTTGTTCCCAAAATGATTTACGGCGGCACTCTCGGCACCGAATATTCGGCCTGTATTGTTTCCAGGAGTTATGATTACCATAAAACACAAAACACTGTACGGAATGGTTCGCTTTTGCGGAATAATTTCAAAATAAAATTGAGCATTTTTGCGTATATTTTTCTAGGGAAATTTCGAGGTTTTAGTTGGAAAGGGTAGGGTAAAATATTTTAAACAAGCATTTGCAATCTAATCTTGAATATGATATCCTTAAAATATTTGACATTGGCACTTATCCAAATAAATCTAGAAGCACCATAAGTATTGACTAGTGAACGATATAAGTTATGAACGCAAATCCTTTGAGGTCGAACGAAGTTGTTGAGGACCTACTGATTCACTCTTACGCATACAAAATTTGATTAAATATGTATATTTTTTAGCAAAGAATTTTATCTTTCTATAATTTTTAACAGCCATACTAAGAAAACCAAAATCGTCATTTATTGAAATTATGCTGAGAATCTGCTGATTCTTTCCTTTTGAACGTCAAAATTACATAAGGCAGTCCCCAAAAGCCCGCCCTTTTTACTTGCTAGTGCTTAAGCCTTATCCTTTTTGTTGACAAAAAAGTGACATTTTTGTCAGGTTTTTATACTGAAACGGCATCACACTACAGACATGATAAAAAATCACGCAAAAAAAGTATCGTATCCAAATAAAATAAAGAATAAAATCGCAGCGGGATTTAATCCGCATAATCAATGGTAACAGATGCTTCGTCCGCAAACGTATCATCGTTCTGTGGGAATAAAAATATCGGTTTAACGTAATTCTAAAGAAGTAACCGTCGTTCGCTGTTTTTGTTAATTTTGTATTTTTACTGTTCGATGAGAGCAGTGGTGGCCCAGTAGCAGCTGCCTCGACTTACGAGTTGTAGATCGTAGGTTCGAAACCAGACAGGCACTTTAATTTAAAAAAAAAAAAAATCATCACTGATCTCAAAACGGTGAAGGAAAACACCGTGAAGAAACCGGCATGTCCTAGAATAAAAAATTCGAAGACATGTAACATTTACCTACTCGCACGGGGCCCACGTGGAGGATTGTGGTGCTCCTCCCTCGCACCAAGAGGAGGCCGGTGTCCTTATAGAGCAGTGGATACATTATAGGCTGATTATGATGACTGTTCGAAGTATTTAATTTTCAAAGAAAGAAAGAAAGAAAAATAGGTTTATTTGCCACAGAAACACGTGCAAACAAAAAGATAATTAATTCTAATGACATCATATATATCGAAACAAAAAAATATATATATATCTTTATACATGAGCACAAAGCATAGATAGTCGACGGCTGCACGTCATGACGAACAAACGATTCAAACAAACGATAACGTCAAACGATTTCTTTATTTATTTATTTAATACTTCAAGCATTTAAATGTACAGAGGCGGACTTAATGCCTCTTTCGTAGCTTAATGCGTGCGTTGCGTAGCTTTGTGTTTCTTAATTTAATACGGTTTCCGTTGAAACCGGTCTTGAAAAATTTAAATTGAGGATCTTGGGTTCGACTTTCTACTTTCATCCATCCTCTTCATAGGAAGCTTATTGGACACCTTCGTCGGCTCCAGGATCCGGGACTCTCTAAGTCCCTGGCGCCCATTAATTAGATTAAACACTTAACAACTGGAAGGTTACCTATTACCTAATATTAAAATTTATAGTTTATTTAATTTCAAATATAAAATCGGAACAGTACTCAGGTTTTTCTCCAACTCCCCACGACCATAGCTCTTACTGAATTTAAACTTGCTGGCAAATAGAATAGTTAACTTTAGTTACACTTATACATACAGTAAGATTATTTTTGTATTTTGTAAATAAACAATATTGGAGATAGTTGTTGTTTTTTATATTATCCTAGAGGGAAAAATCTAAATTATAATAGTGGCACGCATTTTCGTAGTTTAATGTTTCTTTAGCGTCTTGCAGTTTTTATTTTATGTGTTGAAGACAAAAGTCAAGCGTGTAAGTGTGCGTTTATAACTACGAAACTAACTTCGAAATCGTATCAGTTACACATGGTCGAGATACCAATCGTTTCGTTCAGCGGAACATGCCAGAGATTTATTCATTCAGAAATATTTTTCGTTGCACACCACCCAATATTGTGACGTAGAAAAAATTGCAACAGAAATATATGACGTGATACTTCCAAAACACAGCAAACTATTTCATATACTCCAAAAATTCACTCGAAAAAGTCTGAAAACTAGAAAACTCACTCCAAAACTATACGTTCGAGTGCAGGAAAACCAACTGAGCTATTCAAAATTCCAGTCCAGTTTCCACAAATTGTTCATGCGTCCGTCGCTTGAAAAAAAAAAATAGACTGGGTAGTGTGTGGTGTCGATTGAATTCTCTTAAAAACTCCGACTCCCTGCGGTGTCGTAATTTTTTATCGGTCATCCCTCGGGTGCGTTTACCCTCAGAAATTGGCATACGTTGCCAAAAATAGTAAAATATACGAACGATCAATGTGGAAAAACGTTAGGTACTAATTTGGCGCGGACAATTGGCAGTGTTTTATTCGTTCGGCTTGCTCGGTAGTGGATGTGAATGATCTCGGGTTTGCTGTTATGGCTTTGATGAAAAGGGACTTGGTTTATACTCACGTAATTCGTGAGACTATTCAATATTATGAGCAGCAGGTCTGTGTAAGATAAACCTATAACAAATAAATAAAATTTAAGTGTCTGTTTGTCAAAATAATAGCTTTTAATATCTATAAAAGTATATTCGGTACTTAGCTATAACATACAACATTTTTTTTAAATTTCTGTCTGTTTTTTCACTGGCAGATGGAACTTTCACTGGCAGATAGCTGATATTATAAGGAGTAATTTTTGTTTAGTTTACTGTTCCTCCACAAAGAAAATAAAGAATTAGATAATGTAAATGATTGAATATAAGAAATTTGTTTCACAGTGACTGATTTTTAATGTATAAGTGTAAAAGTTAAAAATTATTGATTCAATAATAATAACTGTACCTAAGATATTTGCACGCCATGAGAAATGGACATGTTGTGACCCACTCTTATTTTTGAGATATAGCATGCATGTATTATTTTAATTCTGTATGTATACACATGTTCGAGCAAATAAAATTTTCTTCCAGGAACTCTTTTCCCGCGCCACCTCGAACCAGTCCTCGCGACACGCATCCAGGGGCCCAAGTCTGCTATTTTTGTAAATTAGTCATTCCAACACGATCCGATTGTCATTTTGCTAAAAGTTCGTAATCTGCTAAATTCATAATGGTCTCAGAAAAACTACTAAATTTCATTCTAGATTTCATTTAATATATATATTTTTTTCATGTTACGTATTAGTGTTTGCAATCTGAAGTAGTAAGAAGTTTGTATATAGCAATAAACATAACATTTATTCATTTGTCATTATGTACGAAATTACCATTTTATGTAATTTCTTTCAATGGAGTGTCAGTGGTTGACCATTGGAAAGTCATAATGACGGCATTATGTTAGTAGATTACCAAACTTGTCAAAATCAACCATTATGAAATCAATGATAGACCATTCTGACACTATTGTAATAGCAGACTTGAGGCCCAGGTCATATCGCCACCGCTTTCTGAAGCGATCTTGGCGGAAGGCGAAAGGAGTAGCTTAAGCTAATTTTATTTTAGAAAATAAAAATTAGAGTTCGGCGCAAAAAAAAGACTTTTATTAGTCACTAGAATAAATACATCAAAAAAATATGACAGACACTCAAAGTCACAATCTTACAATATTAATGTATTACAAAGAATAATTTGGTCCTTACTCCCAAACTAGGCCTTTGCCTGTGTTTTGAGGGTCAGTGTTCAATCATGGGATCTAGACAGCATTTTTTTATAGAGGAGTGTCGCCACATTATTGACACGCCATTACGTTAAATGTGGAGTTGTACAATAAGAACAAAGCAATACAGCCGATCGATTCTGTAAAAATCTCACCGTGATAACTTAGGTGAAGTGAGCGTGAAGTGAGCTATCAATAGGGGCAATCCCTAACATCAGGTGGAATGACAGCTCACTTCACCTTAGTTTTCACGGTGAGATTTTTACAGAATAGCACTGCAGACAGTGCAATCTACGAAGACGCGCCCCACTCTTTTTCCTAATGCTTACAGCACAAGTGAGCAACATTCCACTAGTGTTTTAGTTTGGTCGATACACACTAATTACATATTATTAGTGGCTAAATAGTGTGTATCGAAAAAACTAAAACACTAGCGAAATTGAGTAGTGATAACCGCTAACGATTAGGAAGAAGAGTGGGGCGCGTCTTCGTGGATTGCACTATCTATAACTAACAAATTTCAAAGAGAATGAATTAAAACCCATCAATTCCAATTTTTCCGAAAAGCAGGCGAACATAATCGCGGTCACAGCTAGTGTAAGAAAAAAATCCAGGTAAAAACTCCAAAAACGTAATAGTCATCGATAATTAAGCATGGTTAAACGAAAAAAAAAATGTTTTTTTTTTTGCAAGATCACATGACACTGTAAAGTGACTTTGAAGTATCAGTTCGATGCCTCCCACGTAAGTTGTTGTAACCCATAAACTGCAATTTTACAGGAGAGCGTTTCAAAGATACTATTGGCAATAAAAACTGTACTTTTCAATATTTTTTTACAAAATTCAGTATGTGAATATAGTTAGTAATACTTTAAAGTTTACTGTATTATATTATTTAAAAACACCAAAGGTTTCAGAGATTTTGCTGTTACAACACTTTACTGCGGTAAATGCCCTTTGCAAGTTGTTGTATTTGTCACTTACATTATTTTACACTGGAACACAAGAGCCGCATTTAGTTGTATAAACTACTTACAACAATGTACTACGTCAATGAAAAGAAAAGGGTCTGGTATGTGTAGCATTATTAGATTTTATAAAATAAAAATGTAACCTTTTTTCCGCAAAATTTCGTTAAATTGTCCTTACATCAACTTGTTATACTCGCATATACCTATAAAACAGTTTTGTGCATACGTTACTAGGCATTTAGTATCTAGTGTAAATAGTTAGTTACAAATAATCTGAAAAATAATTTATTTAATTAAAACCTTGTTGTCAAAAATAAACTTTAGAAAACATAAAATCTTACAGATGAAATAAATTTCAAACATTAAAAAAAGACTAAACCATAAACTTAAAACGTAATGAACTCTTGAATTTAAATTCTATTTTTAATAAATAACGTACTTTAATCGACATAATTATTAGATTTAATCTGAAACTAAACAGAAATAATTGATATTAAAAATCTTAAAATAATTGTTTAATCTGAGTTGTCTCTTCGACGTACAAACTTTTAAAGTAATCGTGATATGCAGCTGGGATTAGCCCGCTGTTACACAGAGATATTAAGTCGTTAAATTTCGCTCTTGGTGTGGAAATAAGGTTATGAACGAGAGGGGCTACTGATTTATTCATACCCTTCGCGTATTAGTGTTAATAGCAATAGTCATCATGTTACGGTTCGACAAATCACACCGATATTCAATTTTAAAAGGATCTCCACAACAAACTCGCAGCTCTTTTATTTTTGTCCATTGGACTATGTCCCCATTAAAAGTTTTTTGCCCAGTTACGACTGACTAATAGTTCCTTAAAGTTTAAAAACTATGTATGCTTCATTTCTATTACGTTATACGACTAAAAGACTTAGCACACATATCAACTCGAAAAGGGATTGTCTCCGTATCAACTCGAGCCATTCAGTAACAGACACTAATAGGAATCGTAACGTAATCGCCTCGCCTCGGGACAAGATCACGAACCGCGAGCCGCAAGCGCGGTGTCCGCGTCCCCTAGTCGTAGCCAACTCGACGTATTGGAGCTGCTGATCCGCTTTGGTTACGTGTTTACGTTAGGTTGCCGCCTGTTTGACGGCGAGGCGAAAGGCGATACGGTGACGATCCCTTTTCGAGTTGATATGTGTACCTTTACCGTCTTGTTTTGCCCATTTGATCAAGCTAAACCACTCCAATGGTGCATAAATAAGTTTATTATTTGAAGATCGCTCTATAAGCGCATGGACACTATCACCCTCTGCTTGTGTGGTGTGTGTTATTTTTCAAGAAAATGTGTACAGTATACATTCGACGTTTAATCTTCCTTGTAACTAAATTAGCCACATTTAAACATGGTTTGTTCCCACTAGTTCTACTGAACAGTTCTACGGTAGTGCTTGTCCCTGTCTCCTAATTTCCAAAAACTTTCAATAATAATCTTTCTCTCTTCCTCTTTTAATTTATCAAAACATTGCATACGGCAGTGTCACGGAGGGTCCATTTTTCTATTGGCTTTTACTACTCTTTTTTTAGAAACGTATTCTTTTTCCTAGTTCCTCAAAGTCTTTCTTTTCACATCTATCCAGTCTTTTACATGTCTTCCTCTTACATTACCTTTGTCTTTTCTTACACGTGGACTATTATTAGAAATAACAGATAGAGGACTATTAGCTTGAGGAATGGACCAGTCTGAGAAACACGCAGGTGATGGCTGAGCTAATTGTCTTTGGGTACATTTTCTTTTTCTACCTAATATGCACAAAAATGGTTATCACAGTCGTAATCCAAGTGGTTAATGCTACAGTCAGAAGATGGGTGAGCAGTTTCAAGAAAGTTATCTGTAGTATCAGAGTCTAAATTCGTTCCGAAAAAGTCATCACCTATTTACTAGCCGCTTCCAAGATCTCAAATTTGTTAAAATTTACTGGCAAAGTAGTCTCTGAAACAGTGTAATTATTGCGATTAACTTAGATGTGGATACAATTTCAGTAGAAAAGGATATCTCATAAACATCCTTAAAACTCCCCTCGTAGTAAATTATTATTATGTAAGTTTGATTACATCTGGAAAAAGCAAATATTACTTACAACATACACATTACCAGTGATTATTGACGTAGATTGTTGTAAGTATTCGTTATTAACCAGAAAACAGTTAATATGGCCACGTAAATCATTGTATGTCATCTTACTATTTAGTTTTGTATAACTAATTCCGAAGTAAAATGGTGTATGTATTACTTAGCATGAAATACTTCTAAATTTAGCAACGTATATTGTTGTATGTAATCTATATCACATTATGTCACTGTAGTAAGTACAATAAGAAAATATTTAAGTGATAGTATTATTACGCAAAAAGTTAAATACACGCCGAAAAATCTCGCGTAACGTGCAGCCGACAGCAAATTCCAGCGTAGTCTGTTTTATGTGACACATACGCGGTGCGTGCGCGCTCTCTTCCCAGCACACCGCCCGCCGTAAACCATTGTATATAATAATACTGTAATCTGCGCCGGAATAGTTCGGAACTTACAACATTATGCGTCTCAAAACTACCCAAAAATTATAGTTTTTTGGATTTATTTTTTTGGTACAGGATAATATACATAAAATTAGACACGTTAAAAACACAAAATCGCAATTTTGTGGCTTACAACAACTTACGTGGGAGGCATCGAGTTCAGAAAATCTCTTTTTTTTTGTTAAATATTTAGTACCCATCACGCATAGGAACTTTACACAAAAAAAAACTTGTATTCTAAGTCCATACAAGTAATTAAAATACCTAAGGTCTTTGTCGCAAAAAAAAACATCATATCATATTTTTTTCACTGCAGACCCACCGTACCCCTGCCCATACCTCTGGTGGTACGGTGGATGATAAAGTGATCGTAGTACTGTGCTGATGTAGATATTAGACCGACAGGAAACTACAAGAACATGTGATATCTGTAGGCCCATTCTCGTAATTTAAAACGTTAAAAATCTAGTCACAGTCTCATCTCAGCGCCAAACAAATGTCAAAAACTTGTCAAAATGTAAGGAAATTTGTAGTATTTTTGACAGATTGAGATTGAGATCAGACTGTGAACGTTCTTAAAAATTACGAGAATTGCCCCTCTGAATTCTTTGTGATAGTACAAAATGGAAAAATGTGTACAGTACTTAAAACAATATTGTTTTAAGACGCGTTCATATAATGTATAGTTTCAGAAACTTATCAGGCCCGGTGAGAGAGTCGCTGTTATCGCATTTAATGGCATTAAATGCGATACCAGCTGATATGTGATAATCTGCTATCACATGATAGATGTATAATAATAATAATTGTATGGCATTTAATGGCAGGCAGATTGATATTTCAAAATGGCGTCAATATTTCCTCTTTTGGCCACTGGGCCAGATAAGTTTGTGGCACTATAATAAGCGTATTTGGTGAACGCCATAGAACCACTGTCACCATAGAATCACTGTCCATCCTAAGGTTGCCTGGAAGAGATCGTAGAAAGCGATAAGGCCGCCCATTGTATATTTTGTAGTGTTTGATGTATTTTTACTCGTTGTATTTTTGTGGTGTACAATAAAGTATATATAAATAAATAAATAATAACCACCAGCATTTTAGAGACATTTCACTCCAACATTAATAAACGTGTTAACAAGAATACTGTTACATTGATACGATTACTCAAAGTATTGGAGCATACCCATACATGTACACATACGGTGGATCTGTAGTATTTTTTTCCATCACGACCGCGAAGCGTCACTAGCTTTGTTCATATCATAACTCTTCTGCCATTATCACAATTTATTTGTGGTCGGTGCAACACATTTTTTTCTTCCATACTTCTCTCTATTAGTCACCACCTCGGTAGTCACCCCCTTTCTAACGATATCATCATTCACACAGTCCACCCATGGTTTCTTTGGTCTTCTCCTACTGTTATAGCCATCGACATTCATACTCAAAACTTTCCTCACGACATTTTCCTGTCATCAGCATCAGCCTTTAGCAGTACACTGCTGGACATAGGCCTCTCCCATTGACACGACGCAGCTGTACGTGTCCAGATTGCACCACTCCACGGAGGTTGACGAGATCGTGGAGTACATGCGTGTGAAGACCAACTGGACTTTGAGGGTCGAGAAGTTGGAGTCGCGTCACAACACGAACTTCAAGTCGTTCGTGGTGCGTGATCCGACACATCGTCTCGAGAAGTTCCTCAAGGAAGAGTTCTGGCCGCAGGGTGTTGTGTACCGCCGGTTTCGTGGCCGGCTACATGACACCAGTCAGCGAAACACGACGCAGACACTTCGTGTGTGTTCGTTTTTTAGTGCAGTTATAAAAGTGTATATATTTATAGTATTTTTAAGTTATATTATTATTGTATTGTATGTGTTGATATGGGTCTTGATGCCTGAAATAAATAGATAAATAAATAAATAAATTGCACGTCATTCAACTCTATTTTCGGCAACTCTCATCCAGCTGCTACCAGCCATCTTGCGAAGATCGTCGCTCCACGTAGCTTGAGGGCGTCCCACCCTACGTTTACCGATTCGCGGTCTCCACTCATGAACACATCTACCCCAACCGTCATCGGTTCTACGGCTAATATGACTGGCCTATTGCCACTTCAGCTTGCTTATTCTGTGAGCTATGTCGACAACTTTGGTTTTCTGCCGGATCACCTCGTTACGGATTCGATCCGCCAGAGAGACTCCAAGCATAGCCTGTTCCATAGCTCGCTGAGCGACCTTGAATTTATGGACCAGCCGTACCGTGAGTGTCCACGACTAGGCTCCGTAAGTCATAACTGGCAGGACGCACTGATTAGTATAGATTATTACTATTAATTATTATTGATTATCAATTTCACAATAATTAAAATTCGACACTAATTTGCCCTGTTCATCTTTTCAAAGAATGCCTTTGTCATAGCTCATTGTTTGAGATAAATCATAAAGCTTCGCACCAGGTATAACAATAAATTTTACAGTCGCATTAACAAAAAGCGGCTTTTACGAAATAAATATTCAAAACTGATTGCCGTAATGAGATGTTAAATTTATTCCCTGATTTCAATGCACATTGTATCACTGAAACAATGGCACCGCTGCAAAAGCTGATTTCATATCTAAATGTGAGGGCTACAAAGGAAAGGAAATGCGTTTTTATTAATACTTTAATTTTTAACGTTTTTTTAGCTTTACGATTTCGTACTTAAAGACCAAATATTTTTGTCTGTAAAAAAGCAAATTAGTCTTACTATGCACGTCTACGAATAAACATCAGATAATATGATTTCAAGTTACTTTTAACACAATACCAGGCGTCGTCTTGTCGAAGGTTTTGCGTAGATTAAGAAATGCCGTTG
Organism: Globia sparganii; assembly: GCA_949316385.1. Taxonomy (NCBI): domain Eukaryota; kingdom Metazoa; phylum Arthropoda; class Insecta; order Lepidoptera; family Noctuidae; genus Globia; species Globia sparganii. The sequence goes on along the minus strand of OX438655.1, from coordinate 2,875,320 downwards.
GCATACGCCAAGTATTACTGTGAAATAAATGTCTTAGGGCAGATAATTTTATCCAAGGCATAATTTTATTTTGAATTGTTGACAGATATTATTACCTGTCGATTGAAAAATTAGCCCATCAAAAAAAAAAAATAACTCATCCAATTGAATTCCATTGCTGGACGTAGTAATTTCCCACAACAATCGATGCTCTGCATTTAATCATGACCAAATGTGCATCTTAAACTTGATCCTCTATTAGTACTAGTATTAATTGGCTACTAATAAGCATTTGACTACTGGTCAGTAAATTATATAACATACCATGACGCGTGTTTTGTCCAGAAGGTTAAACGGAGGTGTAAAGTACAACCAGATTTCGCTACCTATGTTTAAATCTCAAGTAATGGCAGCGGGATTGTCCGAAAGGGTTACTGCTACCCTGGAACATAAAGGGCTAAGGAAGGAACACGGGTGGGTTTTAGTCAGTAAAAGTCTGACACTACCTTCTGCTCCATCCAGAGCGGGAGGGGTCATTTGATAATTTCCCATCCATAAAAAAAAATCTCAAGAATAAAATAGAATACTCTTTATTATGTACACCATATAAATTATAGACAAAAATATAGAAATTTTGCAAAGAGTGGCACAATGGCTCAAGTAATAGGGGGCTAACCTATTATAAATTGTCGTCAATTCGGCGCATATCCAGACTATGTGTTGAGATAGTCATAAAGTCACCGGAACGCGATCGATCTATCGGTCAAAATATCTTCTCCCTTCACACATAAAGGTAATGTTTGTGCAGTCCCTAATATTTCCCATAATTGACTATGGTGATGTGTGTTACTATGACTTGAATACCGATCTCTCAATAAACTTGAGCGTCTTCTCAATAACTGCATGACCCAAATGACCAAAAGGATGGCTTTTACCTTGGCCAGAGGCTAAGCATTGCTATTCAACATGGTAATGCCGCCAGTCTCTTGGGTACATTACCAGTCGACAGCGATGCAGATGAATTTTTGGACGCCATATTTTAATTCGTTTTTTTTTTTGTTTTAGATATGATATGATTTAATTTTGTTATTTGTTTCAATATTTTATATAAATACTTAGTTATTTTTGTTTATAACTGCATTCGATTCCTTTTCAATCTTCTTAAGTGTGACCATTGACCATCATAAGCATCGGCTGCTTTTAAAATGGTTACTTATCCGGCAGCGCAGAGAGTTGAGGGCTCTGTCTACGTTGTTCGCTATTCTCGACAAACCCACTGCTCTGTCTTACATGACTTCCAAAATTCAATATGTATGCTCTCCCATGCTAAAAATTTTCGTTCCACCAACAATTGTCTTCTACGATGTCCTTTTAACCGTTTTGGCTTCATTCATTTTTCTTTCTTTGTCCAGGCGGTGTTTCTTTGGAATGCGCTCCCTCTGAACATAAGGACGGTAACCAGTCGGTTACCTTTTAAAGTGAAGGCACGTGAACATATCCGTCAGAAGTTGGCCGTAACATACCAGCGCTGATTTGCTTGATTTGTTTTCTCCTTTACCGATCTTTTTTTTTCTCATGACAGTTCATTTTGTTTATAATTATGTTTGTAAGTATGTATCATCATCATCTGCTTAGCCTTTTCCCAACTATGTTGGTCGGCTTCCAATTTAATCGAATGTAGCTGAATACTAGTATTTTACATGGAGCGACTGTCTATCTGACATTTACAACCCAGTTACTGGGTAATACGATACCCCTTGGTAAGACTGGTTGTCAGATTTTCGGGCTTCTGACCACGAAAGATAGCCGGGACCAATGACTTCACGTGCTTTTCGAGACACGGAGGGGTCTTAGTATGTAAAGATGGTCACCCCTCCACGGACCAACCGCAGCAAGCGTGGCTTAACCTGATCGATCGACCCGTGCGGCTATTATTAGTTAGATACAAGCCCCTCGTATGTAAGTAAGACGTTGTATGTAAGTATGTACACATATATTTTTATTCTTGTATTTTGTAGTCATTTCCTAGCTATTTATCCCGTATTTTGCACCTGCCATGTTTTGTCTCTGCATCACCTTAAGGTTCTTCCCTTCTTCAATCGGTCCCTCATTACTGAGGATTGTGGTCACTGGACCCTTTTAAACGGACAATCTTCTTCCATCTACCCCGGTCCAAAGTTGCCATCACCACCTGCTGAAAATTGCTTGAGGACGTAGCTTCCTTTACTTGGTCGGACCATCGTGTTGGCGACCGGCCTCGTGCTCTCTTTCCTTCGGTATGGCCAACAATAACCAGCTTTTCAAGGTTGCTATCTCCCCTTCGCATTATGTGGCCGAAATAGGTCAGAATACGCTTTTGGCATATTGTAGACAATCGGATCTTGACATCAAGTTGGAACCTTAAGGTTAACTTGTAGAAAATGCCTCAGGCCGCCTTTGTACAGTTTTTACTTGTGCATAAAGTTTTAATAAATAAATATTCCTGAGAGAAAAACCCAATAACATTTTGTCCAACTTGGGAATCGAAGCCCTCGGCAGTAGCGCTGGCAAGCACCAACGAGGCAGTCACAAATTATTACTAATAAATCATATCTGTCCATTAATTAGTGAAATTATTTTATCAACACTTTCAAATTAATTTTACGAATAGAAAAGCTTTTTGATGTGGTCATTATTTAGTTGAAAATATAGACTGGTGTTGATATTTTCATTAAATTATAATTGGTTTTCTAGAATTTATTATGACCAATTATTTGTTTGAATTTCAGCTTCATTTAATTAAAAATGGAATTAATTTTGTGGTTTTGCATCATAGTTTTGTTAAAATCAACATGCGAATATTTTGCTAATTAAATTGTTAAAATGTATTTATTGTGTTGATTTTCCTTTGATGTGACGCCCCTGTGATCTATCCCTCTATTTATTCGCCCCTTCCAAAAAGTATTTTCGTATGGAGAAAATGGCAAGAAATTCCACCATTACTTTTTTCAATAGTTTTGACAACATTTTGTATAGGTATATTAATATATGTGAAGACGATGCACCTAGAACAAAATTACAATATCACACTAGGTTATAGAAACCAAAATTAAGCAATGACAGATAAATTAATTATGTGATAGGTACATGGTACTCACATATTTACAAAAATTGTAAAAGTAGACGATTGTCCTAAAAAAATTACAAGAAATATCAGGGCTGAGAGTTGGAAATATATCAAGCAAAAATGTTTAGGCATTGCATTTAGGTGTTATTACGTTTTTCGACCCTTGAATGTTTGTCTACCGACATAATATTACTATAATCATGGACAACAAACATCTGTTCCTCTCATCATTCTATTTCACAGCACGGTCTCAGTGCAAAAGGGCGAACCCACTACATCAATTACGAAATGTCTGCCACTAAATCGCGTTACCGTGAACAAGGTTTTGTATTCAAACTTTAGCAATTACGTTAGTCAGGATTAAAGTTAAGTTGCGAACTTTCAAAACGGGACGGATGGTTACCGTTGTATTGTTCACGGGCGAGCGGTTGCGCGAGCTTGTAAGGCGAGCTGTTTGTTGGGTTGACCATAAACCAACTGTTCTACTGCTGGCGATAAACGAGAAGCGAGTAGAGAACATTGGTGGCCCAGTGGTTTTTGTGATTTACGAGTTGTAAGTCGTCAGTTCGATCCCAAGCGGACACTACTTTGTGTAAATTATTTCATCACCAATGCTCTCAAAACGGTGAAAACATCGCGAGGAAACCGGCATGTCATAGAACCAAACATTCAAAGACATGTGACGCCCATAAACCCGCCTGACTGACTTTATTCTTCAAAGAAACTCCGAGCATAGCTCGCTCCATAGCGCGCTGGGCGACCTTGAATTTGTGGACCAGCCCGACCGTCAGTGTCCACGTTTCAGCACCATATGTCATGACGGGCAGGACACACTGGTTGAAGACTTTAGTCTTCAAACACTGCGGGATAGGCGACGAGAAGACTTGACGAAGTTTTCCAAATGCTGCCCAACCCAAACGGATCTTTCTGTCGGCTTCTTTCTCAAAGTTGTGTCTACCGAGCTGGATTACTTGCCCTAGGTAGACATAATCCTTCACAACTTCGAGAAGCGACCCTTCGATGTGAATTGGACTCGGCAAGACGTGCGAATTGTACATGACTTTCGTCTTGTCCAAATTCATGCCGAGGCCAACCCGCCTAGAGGCTCCATTTAGGCTGTGCAGCATTTGGTCTAGCTGTTCCAGCGTCTCTGCCATTATGTCGATGTCATCGGCAAATCGAAGATGTGAAATGTACTCGCCGTTCACATTGATACCCTGTCCAGTCCAGTCCAGCGTCTTGAAGACGTCCTCCAACGCATTTGCGAACAACTTAGGGGATATTACATCCCCCTGTCTCACTCCCCTAAGCAGTCGGATGGGTCTGGTTTAATAGGTATGAAGAGACAGTTTAGGCTTATGAACAAGCCAGGTACTTAATAAACTAGAAAATGACCTACAAATCTACAGTTTACAAGGCTTTCAACGTTCTAATATATAACTTAAACAGGAATGGTTACGTTTAAGGAAGAAAGCAGTTCAAATCCACAGAACATATTCAACATTCTTCTTCCACGTATGCTCCAAGTACTTAGCCACAGATCCACAATCACACTTTGGCGAGTTTTAACACCGACTTTTGTTTGTGATCGGACAATTTATGTAAGTTTCCGTTATGAGCACTCTTGGTCATGATGGTGGAAACAGTGGTTCTTGACTGTTATATAATTATTTTTATTTTAAAGAGAGTGGAAAAGTTCTGTACTGCCATGGGGATAAGAGTGTAATAAAATATAGTGTTGTGGTAGTAGTGGTGGTAATTTTTATTTGGAGTTCTTTGAACTGATGTTTATTTATTTTGTGTCGTCTTAACACTTTTCCAGTATCCTGTATCATGGCTATTGTTTTACTAATGTGTCTACATTTCGTCAGGGAATCTGTTAAATCACACTTTAATGGGACAGGGTTTTAGTTTTTATAAGTAAGTATTTTCCAAGATCCATTTATGTATAATGGTCTCTTTAAACGAAAACACACACCTTCGATCCTACAAACACTGCAGCATTTGAAAACCTTAATTTATTGTCCACATAATGACATAATACAACTGACATTGCTGTTATATATGTGGAAGCTTGTAATTATCAATTGTCAGAGGGGCAATTCTAATAATTTTAAGAACATTCACAGTCTGATCTCAGTCTCAATCTGTCAAAAATTCCTCTAATTTCCCTACATTTTGACAAGTTTTTGACATTTGTTTGTCGCCGAGATGAGATTGCGACTAGATTTTGAACGTTTTAAATTACGAGAATTAGCCTTCAGTTGTTTACTATTTCGTTACCATTAACGTGTATTAGTCTGTAAGCTTTCTTAAAATTGTCAAATAAAATAAACTAAAAATAGATAACTGGGACATATACTACCTCAAACTTGAACCCCACCTGTCAATTTTGTCTCTCAAGGCATACAGCAAATTTCATTACATGTGCCTCGTAATTATTTTATGTCAATTATGACCGCCTACATAAATTAAACAAGGCGATTATCATAAAACATTGGGGTTGACCCTCGGGAGTGACCCGCAGTCAAAGCAAGACTTTACCTTGTATTTTGGGGTAATGTACACGGGATGGGATATAGCGGATGCATAAGAAGCAAGTTAAAATTGAATTTCAAGATTTGATTACACACATAAGCTAATAAAAGCATGTTAAAAAAGTTTGTAATGCACGAAGTTGTCAACCAAGGAAGTGATGTTGTGAAATACATTTTGTACAGGCTATAGAATTTTCCATATCCTGGCATCTGCCAAGTTACTCTCTAAATCGTTTTCTGCTTTTAAATTAGTGCTTTGATTGATATTAATACGTAGTACAATAAACGCACCGAGGGTTCCGCACAAATTTGTAGGTATGTAAATAGTTTATCTCGGGATTATTATTTTTGTAACTACAAATTTATGGGTTTCGGATTTTTCCATTTATTTGTGCTACATGACATAACTTCTTGCCAAATTTCATGACTCTAGGTCAACGGGAAGTACCCTATAGGTCTTGATATCGGAACATAAACGCCTGTATCTTTTGATTGCGTTGACTTAGAAGTTTGATTTTTTCACTGCTTCGAGGGATTGCAGCCCTAAATTTTTATATTATTTTAAACTTGATAGCTCAACGTGCTCCTGAGAAAAAGGGCCTTGACCAACGGACAGACAGACAGGGTTCCGTTTTACCTTTTGAGGTACGGAACCCTAAAGGTGATCTTACTACTGCACCAAAAAGGTATACAGGAACATTTTTTTTGTATTCAAAGTCAGTCAAAGTCAAATCATTTATTTCAAATAGGCACTTAAAAGGCACTTTTGAACGTCAAAATTTAAAATTAAAAAATAGAATTGATTCTAGTCGCCCATTCCAAAATGTAGTTTTCGTGTGGAGAAGAATGGGCAAGAAACTCCATCATTACTCTTTTAAAATGTTTTACAAGTTTTTGTATACATTCATTATATAATTATATCGTCGACCGTAGGTTCAATTGAGGTAAGGGACAAGATACCCAATGTCCCTTACCTCAATTGAACCTACGGTCGACGATATGTGAAGACGATGCACCTAAAATAAAATTTAGTCTACCAAAAATGATAAAAGAATTAAAAATATAACAGACTGGTAAATCAATTATGTCATAGATACATGGTGCTCACATATTTACAAAGATTGTAAAATTTTACTACTAGTATTTTAAAAAGTGTGTGAGTTACGTTGGTCACAGAATGTAAAAAACAACGTTATAAAAACTCTCTGCCGGCATCTGTGTTCCCTCCCACATTTAACCCGTCGGCCTTCAAATCAAGAGTGCACAGGCATCTTCTGGGCACGCTCGTTCCATCATAGACCTCATCCATCGCTTTTCATCAGGCGTGATCATGGTCAAGAGCGCGCCCTTTTAGAAATAAAAATATAAATAAAAAGAAGTAGGTGTTAGTATTTAGTTTAATAAGATAGGCTGTTGATTTGAGAAGTGTATTAATTGTTGTTGTTTGCTTATTTTAATATTTTAATTATTGTTGGTGGTACGATGACAGTCGTTTTTACTTGTGGTGTGTTCAATATCCGTTTTCCTAAACATTGTTTTTACATTTAAAGTTGTGCATCAATTAATTCCTGTATATTACGTAATGTTAAATATAATATTTTAGAGAATTGTAGAATTCTTTCCGATTGTATTTAGATGTAAGTTAATAATATTGTTTTACCAAAAGAGGTGTCGCGCTACATCCGGTCCCCACTCTTATTGGTTGCCGGTGTACCGCAATAGCTCTGAGAGTCAGTCTGTTGCTAACCGTGTTAAAAGCAAGTTGATTAAAAGTGATAAGTAACTGTGTCTAAAAGTAGTTTTATTTGAGTAGTCCTACATAGGTATGTGGCATTTATGTCACCGTGTGATTGTGAACACCGTTAGTTTATAATATATCTCGCAAGATCTCGCAACTGTCGATAAAATAACAATACAGACGCCAGCACAACAAGCTACTACAAATTGTCAAATTTCATTTACTTATAGATTTTCAGCTTTATCGCTAAAGCATAAAGTTCAAAGATGACTGGGAAAACTTGACATTTTCGGGTAGCTTGATGTGCTGGACTGCTTATGTATATAACATATTCATTTTCAAAAAATGTTTAATGTACAGACGCCAGCACATCAAGCTACCTGAAACTGTCAAATTTTCCCAATCAACTTTGAACCTTATGGTTTAGCGATAAAGTTGAAAATCTATTTACGAAATTTGACAGATTGTAGTAGCTTGATTTGCTGGCGTCTGTACATTTTTTTCGTTTAATGGTTTGTTGCAGTTCATAATTTTTCGATAAGTAGTTTATAATGCCGCGAGATAGATCATAAGCTAACGATGCTTATAAGTACACTTTGACATTACAATGCATTTTACCTTTTGAATAAATACAGTTCTAGTACCGTAACTAAATAAAAAAAAATTAAATATAAAATAAAATAATAAATATATTATATAATATTAAATATTTAGATTCACTTTTTGTGACTCAGTCTAGAAACCCGCCAACTCCTTTAACTTAAAATTTTGATACAAAAGATATTAGCTGTACTTGTGCTGCTCTCCCGGAGGAGATTTCTCTTAATTTAGTTCAATGCTGACGAGGCAACTGTATTGCTGGTTCATCTCGAAACATATTTAAGAAGCTTAATCATACGTTTGCAAAAACATGGTTGCCTTAGAGCGTAGAATTTAGGGGTAGATAAAAATAATCTTCAAAGAATGACAGAGGGTTTTAGTCCTATTTATAAAACGTTGAAAACTGAAATACCATTCAATTTGCTGCTATTATAAGAATGATTATTGCATAGGTAAGGTTTTTATTTCTAGAATTATTTGGCTTTTAATATAATTATTACAAAATACTTTCAGAAAATTAGAACGAATGCTTCGTTTTAATATTATAATATTATTATAATCTAAACAATCATAATCCTATCTTATCCTACTAATATTATAATTGCCAAAGTTTGTGAAGATAGATGTTTGTTTGTTACTCTTTCACGCAATAACTACTGAACGGATATTTATGAAATTTGGCACACAGATGGTTTATAACCAGGATTAACACACGATTAAAAGTTGATTTTAAGTTCAATAAATATAGATCTATTAAAAGTTTGAGTTGACTACAAGAATCTGAAACATTTGATTATTAACATTTTTATAATTGAAGAAGATAACTTTTAAAAAATCAACTTTTAATCCTAAGAATGTTTTGTCACTTACGATAAAAAAAAAAAAATATCTTGCGCTAATGTTAGGAAGGATTATTTTTTAAACATAAAAGGATATTTCATACTAAGCCCATCGCAAAAAATCATAAAAAGAGCTTGTCGAAAAAAAGTTATAAATTTCCCCTAAAAAATAAAAAAAAATATTCATATCTCCTAAACTATTAAATATGGTGGAACGACGTCTCTATTTGGACCAACCTGTATTTATGCTATATTGCTTTCCCAGTTTTATTTACTATTTATAATCCTCTTAAGTGGGTAAATTTGCATATTCAAGATAGGAAATATTGACTGATATTTAGTAGTATACATTCACATGGCGTAAATAAAATATTAGGGTTGAGGCCGGGTCCGAATCTTAACGTATTTATGGGTACATCGTATAAGTTTCGATATCCAATATTATAGTGAGTTTTCGTTGGTATATAACATGATTCTATACTTACGAATGAAAAGTATTCTAGGTTTATACCATACTAGGTACAGACGCCAGCACATCAAGCTACTACAATTTGTCAAACTTTAATAGAATTTCAACTTCATCGCTAAAGCATTAGGTTCAAAGATGAATTTTACAGTAGTAGACGGGAAAATTTTACAGTTTTGGTTAGCTTGATGTGCTAGCGTCTGTACATAAAGCGTAAGCAGACACTTAAAAAAATTATCTATTTGCAAAATGAAATACATTTCACATTAATTTTGCATTAAAACTAATAGACGTTTCAACTGATCCTTATTTACTAACAAATATTGTGTTCTTAAGTTTCAAACCTATCCACGTTAATATTATATACAGTATTCTATCTTCATACAAACGGTCGGAACGCGAGTCATACCTACACGCCTAACACTCGGCCAACAGTCTCGAATGCTCCGCCCACAGTGAGGAACGGACGCCGGAAGGTGTGATGGTTTTGTAAGCAGTAAGCGTGCGATATGGCAAAGAGCCATTATAGCCTATATTATGCTGTTTTTGGTTGGTTAATAACGCACCCATCCATCTCAAATTTATAAGGATGTTTTGTTTTTTTAAATTTACTTATCAACAAACACAAAATTTAGTTTTTATTAAACTCTTCCTATATCATTCACAACGAATATAATTTTTTTAATAAAAAATATAATATTTACGTATACTATCACAAAACTAGAAAGAAACTCAAGTAGGCTGATGAAATTAAAATACTGTAAGCCTATCGCGTGTTTACGTACCGCGTGTCTGTAGGTAATTCTTTCTAGAACAGGGCCCCAGTCACAAATACTGTTTAAATAATATTACCGTGACGTAACATCACGCCGGTAATACCTGAAAAGATAGGCAAAAGTGACCCTATAGTATATCTAAAGTCTATTGAAATTTAAGTTTTAAATTAATATTATTTCCTGTTAAACAAATATCAACTTTATTCTATTGGTAATTAAGTTGATTTCAGAGTGACTAGCAATTGATAAAGTTATAAAAATGTTTGAAGTTGCAGCGTAAACTGAACTTTATTTTATAAGACTTACGCTAGAATATTCAAACGACATTCAATTTCAAATCGACGTGAAGTCTCGTGTTGTCTCTTTCACTTTAAGGTGTAATGTAGTGACAGAAATATTTTTAAGAACGTCTCATAGTTAAGTGACGTTTGTGTATTCGGTGGTTAAAGTTATTTTTCCTAAAATTCACAATTATTTTTTTTTATTTTTGGCAAATAAATAGATTACGTTATGCCCGTTATGCCCGGTATAATAGGGGTGAGCCTATTGCAATCAACCGGGCAGATTGACATACTTTGGGCTGCCACTCAGAATTTCCCGATGGAAAACCTAATAACATTTTTCCCGACCTGGTACTCGAAGCCAGCAAGCTCTGCAATAGTGCTTGCAACCACTACATCAACGGATCAAGTGATTGTAAAGTAGGAAAACAAATTTAATTAATTTATCTACATAATCTTTCTATAAATAAATGATTATAAGTTTACGTTGCGGTTTTAGAGTAAGAAATCATAACATAATTACTGTTGTAAAACAATTAGTGAATTATATGCCTCAGAAGTTTCGAAACCCAAAACCCACGAAGCGCCATTCCAATTAACATTAATTATAATTTCCGCGCCCATTAAAAAGCAAGATGGCGCTAGGAGCAAAAGAACAGTACACTGAGAACAGATGAACTCAAACTCAAAACTCAAACTCAAAGCATTTATTTCAATTAAACCATTTCCAGGCACTTTTGAATTGTCAAAATTAACTAGTCGGTCAGTTAGTCAGAAAGTTGAAGCTAGTTGCCCATTCCAAAACGTAGATCTCTTGGAGAAGAACGGGCAAGAAACTCCAAGGACACTCTTTTAAATTAAGATATTACAAAATCCTGAGTACAGTATTCTTGTTGCTTCTATATGTGAGAACAATGTTATGAAGAAACAATTCAAGATAGTTATAAGATTAAAAAGAAGCCCTGGCAGCTAAGAGATGACCAGTCTCAACTGACAGCGCCCGTTCACGAACATGACGCATGGATCAGCACCATCCAGCTCAACCATTTTGAAGGGAACCGAATGATCCAACACACGCGCCACCATCAGTGAGACATTTAAGTGAGCATGACACATTCTCAACTGCCATGCTCTTTCAAGTCAATATAAAAAAATTATAATGAACGGATCCATGGTTCTTACATTTACAAAATTAAAATAAAAAAAAAAAATGCTTCTAAATTATACAAAACTATCGTTACCAATTTATTTACGAGATGAATAAAATTTTACTACAAAGAGGTATAAGATATTAAAGTAACAATTAAAACTTGATTGAATTAAAAATACACATTAAATTCGAATGTCAGAAACACTTAAAAAAAAAAGAGAAAAGAAAAAAAGGAAAAAAAGGGAAGCATGTCTTCCAAATTAATATTGAAATTTTAACTAGTGAGCCCAAGTGTCTGTGGAGCAGGACCAGCATTTAGCCAAGCATTTTTATCTACGATATAATCATCCAACTTATAGTATGCTTGTCTACATAGTGTGCGTTTAATGCATGTTTTAAATTTCTTCTCATTTAGTTGAAGAATATCGAGTGGTATTTTATTATAACACTCTACACAATAACCCATAAAAGAAGTTTTTACTTTAGACAATCTGAAACGAGGTTGATCTAATTTGTTCCTATTTCTAGTGTTAAAATTATGCCTGTCACATATCTTACTAAAAAGATGTAGATTTTTTCGAACGTACATAATGTTTTCATATATATATTGACAAGGAACCGTCATGATGTTAATTTTTTTAAACAGTTCCCTTAGAGAATCACGTCTGCTGAGGTTGTAGATAGCTCTGATAGCCCTCTTTTGCAGAATGAAGATAGATTCAATATCTGCAGCCCGTCCCCACAACAAAATACCGTAAGACATGATGCTATGAAAGTAACTAAAATAGACCAGTCTCGCGGTATCCACGTCTGTCAATTGACGGATTTTCCAAACAGCGTAAGCGGCTGAACTTAGCCGCCCTGCAAGTGATGTTAAGTGAGGACCCCACTGCAGCTTTGAGTCAAGCGTGATCCCCAGGAAAACCGTATTTTCGACGAATTCAAGTATCTCCTTATTCAATACAACGTGACATTCACTACTTCTAACATTCGGTAAAGTGAATCTAATGCATTTAGTTTTTTTCTCATTTAATACCAAATTATTTACAGTAAACCAATTATGGACCACAAGCATAGCGTTATTTACGTCGTCAAGCTCCTGTGCACGTCTGCTTACTTTAAAAATCAGTGATGTGTCATCAGCAAATAACACCATTTGTGGTCGGTTTTCCAGTAAATAAGGTAAATCATTTATATATACTAAAAATAAGAACGGCCCCAATATTGAGCCTTGCGGTACACCCATTTTGACTTTTAAACCCAATGAATTTACACCGTTTATTTGAACTTGCTGAAACCTATCATTTAAATATGATTTTATTAAGCTAAGAGCGAGTTTACCCAGTCCGTAATGCTCAAGTTTCAAAAGCAGTGTTTCGTAATTCACGCAATCAAATGCCTTGGATAGGTCGCAGAAGATGCCAATTGCATCTTGTGCCTCTTCCCATGCGTCAAATATGTGTTTTAATAAGGTTACACCGGCGTCGGTTGTACAACGTCCTTTGGTGAAACCATATTGTTGATCGTGTAGGATGTTATTACGATTAAAATGATTGAGCATCTGATTTAACATTACTTTTTCAAACACCTTGCTGAAAACAGGCAAAACCGATACGGGTCTATAATTATTAGTGTTTTTGCTGTCCCCAGATTTGAAAAGTGGAATAACTTTACTGAACTTCATTAAATCCGGGAATACCCCTTGATCAACACACAAATTAAATATTAAAGCTAAATAGGGTGCAATTGTCTCAATAATGGATTGACAAACTTTAGTAGACAAGCCCCACAGATCTTCGGTCATTTTGATCTTAAGTTGCTTATATGCGATGAAATTTCCATCTGCCCAACAAGAATTAACAGCCCCTTACATTTACGTGTATTAAGAACGGACTACCTGTTCTTTATCCAATTAAAGTCAAGAAACGAGACAGCATTATAAGTCAGAGGGGGATAGCATAAAATCCCTATTAATTATTCAAAAGAGGCCCCGATCGTTGAGATACGTACCCCAATTAATCTTATATTCATTGACTTCGGCAAATTGACACAGATTAGGAAAATCCGCTTTATAGTCGAGTTTCAAAGGGTTTGGATTGCGGAGTTCTAGTGTTTCGATCTAACTGGCAGGGGAAAAGTGTATTTATAATTATAGGTTTTAATGGTAACTGTGCTTTTAATGTTCTTTTCACTTCTCATGCTCTAAAAGTTCGTCCCTAGATTTCGCGTACGCGACATAAAATCGCTTTTTATGCTCTAGTGCACAAAGTATTTTTTTGTTCTACTTATTCAGGCCCAACTGCCACACGCACAATAAAACGTCGCAGAGTGAATGAGAATGAATGTTGTTAAAAGGTGAACGCGAAGTGGTAGACCACGAAATTCAAATTTTCTTACGTTTTTTGCAATTTGCAGGTCACTGTCAGGTTGTATCTTGATCAAAATTTGATTCGCAACTATAACAGATACGTATTTACAGAATTATAATAATTAGAAACATTCATACATCTTTTTAAGTGAGATTTGTACAATAAACACTTTTCTATAGGAGATTTCTTCTTGTAGTACAAGTCTAACTTAGGCAGATGTATTAATGATTCTAATGACTATAATTCTGTGAATAAGTACCTGTTGTCACAAATCATATTTTGATCAAGATACAACTTGACACTGACCTGCAAATTGAAAAAAACGTAAGAAAATTTGAATTTCGCGGTAATCACTGCGCAATCGCCTTAAGCTGTCAAAATGAAAGCCAGTACTAGTAGCGTGTTACGCAATTACCCCGCAGACTGTTTTTTTCATGATTTTATTTTATCAAATAAAATATCAAATGCAACTATGATATCCACTTTGCTTCTCCTGACGTCACCAATACCTAAAGTAACTGAGGATATAAAAAAAAATGAAACGGCTCGATTACGCATGCGGATTGGCCGATTGAAATGCAACTCATCGTTTTGTGAACAACGACGTATATGGATGTTGGACATAAAATAGAAGTTGGTCATGCATTTCTCTTTTGTTTGGCCATAGAATACGCAGTGTAGAACTGCCGGTCGATTCTGTTCTAAAAAAAAAAAGTGTTCTTAAAATCTCACCGTGAAAACTAAGGTGAAGTGAGCTGTCATTCCACCTGATACCCCCTAGTGATAGCTCACTTCACCCTCACTTCATCGAAGTTATCACGGTGAGATTTTTACAGAATCGATCGGCTGATTAAAAAAAAATGTCCAATTGAAATAAAAATGACTTAGCAAATAGAAATCTCCAAAAAATCATCAATTTAAGATGATTTTGTATTTTTATTGCAAGAAGCCAGATAAGATTACAATCTACGCTAGCTTCTTGAAAAAATTAAAATGAATAATATACATTATTTTAAAACGGTAACTCCTTGTATGCTCATTTAAAGTATAGACGCCAGCAGATCAAGCTACTACAATCTGTCAAATTTCTTTAATAGATTTTCCACTCTATCGCTAATGCATAAGGTTCAAAGTTGATGGGGAAAATTTACAGTTACGGGTAGCTTGATAGCTGGCGTCTGTATATAAATACAAATTCTTCAGGCTTTAACCAAACATACCTACATTTCAAGCTATTATGAAAAGTACGTCAAAGAAGTGTTCTTCTCTTAATTCGACGACACATTCCAATTCTTTTGTGTTTAATTTTCTATCAGATGGGTCATTAGCCTATAATTCGAAAATCTCTACTAAAAAGTATAAGTACCAAGGAATATACGCGATGGCTATCTTATAATAACGCCACCAACCGGTAAAGTCGGGAAACTCAATGAAAGCCAGGAAAATGGTTTCAATCGTGTGCAGTGTGCCCGTTTCCATGTTGTGTTGTTGTGTGTAGTACATACATTTTCCGCTAGGGGGCGGTGATTTAGAGAATTGAGAAGCTTTTAAAAGATGGCGCTGTCGGCATAACATGGACCTTATTCTCTGGGGTAGGTTACAACATAAAAGTGAAAAATAAAAACTTTTTTACAAAAAAAAAAAAAAACAACCGACTTAAAAAAACATTACAAAGTGAAAAATTAATTTCGGAAGTCGTTGGATGCGCATTTTCATTTTGACACCGACTCCTTCGCCTCATTCCCTTAAGGGCAACCAGAAAATACAGAGCGTCACCTGCTACGATCCTCATATACTTATTTTGCCTCGTTTACGTTCATACATCCGGTCCCAGCCTTTGCACTCACATCTGCAACATTATATTTTTCTTTGCTCCCGTTATGTTTATTATTATATATATGTATATCTATATATTTATTTAGACTAGTATAATATACCTATTTTATTTATGTATTTATTGTATTTTGTAAATGGTACACCACGGACTACCTACAGTATTTGTCACTCCTCCCCCTATTTAATCCATCCAAAGGTTGTCTTTAAAAGATCGCTTTTAGCGATAAGACCGCCCATTGTGTCACCCTTTGCAAAAGTTCTATGTCTGTAATTTCTAATGGTGTACATAATAAAGAGTATTCTATTCTATTCTATTCTATTCTGCCCTGTAAATACAACTACTAACTACTGAATACCACAACAATAACAACAGAATATGAACTAGTTTCATATTCCCTGACTGGCCGGCTCCTTGAAAATTCAATTTAAAAGGAGATCACCCGTTTTGTTCGGCGACATGGGATTAAAAATAAAAAGTCGGTGGCTAGAAATTAATTACATTTTATTTGAATGGTCGCAATAGAAACATTTATTTGTATGGCGACAACGCTGTAATGAATTTGAGAACAAAGATATACAACGATCTAATTTTTCGATCTGCCTACCAATCCTACTAATCCTACTAATATTATAAATGCGAAAGTTTGTGAGGATGGATGTTTGTTACTCTTTCACGCAAAAACTACTGAACGGATTTTGATGAAACTTTACATTAATATAGCTTATACAGCAGAATAACACATAGGATACTTTTTATCCCGATATTCCTACAGGATCGAAACTTACGCGGGTGAAATCGCGGGGCGCAGCTAGTATACACATATAACTTGCAGTGCCCCACGGTTTCACCCGCGGAAATTTGAGGAAATAACCTACTAAACTATTAAAATATATTCCATTACTTTAAGATTATTACTTAGTACATTATTATAAGAAGTTATTTTAGGTACATCACGCTATGATTAGTAAGAGTGGAACTATAGTAAACCTCGCACAACTACCGGCGCGCGGCGACCGTGCTGATTTATTTTGAAAAATATGATATATCCTGAGATATTATTTGAAATCAAAATTGAATACTTGTGATGAATGACGTATTTTATTTGTATGGTATAAGGATTTATATCATGTTTATAAAAACACCTTCGCAAATAAGTAATGCATAATGTTAAAACAAATTTGATTACCATAAAAAGTTTATAGTGAGTCAACCTTAAGAGATAGAAATATGCTGTCGCGGACTTTTTTTTCGAACAGTTTTCATTGATGCTCCGCTTTTATTGTTCGTAGCGTGATTTTATATAGCCTATAGCCTTCCTCGATAAATGTACTATCCAACACAAAAATATTTTTTAAATTTCATTTCATAATTGTTGTAATTATGTATGTAGCTATATCTAAGTAGTCTAGCCGATAAGCACTAATGAAAATTGGATATGTATTTTGATAATTGTATTATGTATGTATCAGTTTAAAACTGACAAACAAATTAATCCCTTTCTTTTCAATGCAGTTTTAATTTTAAGAAAACAATAACGTTCTTGTATCAAGTTTGTACACTCACTTCTAAATTCGTCTTTAACCTATTTTTATAATTCAGTGGGTCCTAGCAACCGCATGGGTAGGCCCGACGCGGATCAAAAGGGTAAAATCCATTATGTAACGGTAAATAAGTTAAATAATTCATTGTTTTAAGACTTATAGTGTCGGTGTAGTTTTATTTTTGTTGATTACGTTATTTGTAATCTCCTACTGTCTCATACAAACCAGTATGATCAGAGATCAGATCAGAATATTAAGCCACAAAAGCGATGAATGAACGGCGATTTGAATGCAGCTGAGATGAGAATGCCAAGAGAGATGTGTGGTGTTACACGAATGGACAGAATAAGAAATGAGTACATAGGAGGAAGTCTGAAAGGGGCATAGGTAACTGAAAAGTTGTGTGGAAATCGGTTGTCATGGTAGGGGCGTGTGATACGAAGAAATGAGGGAAATGTAGTGAGGAAAGTTTGTTCGACCACTACCCACTTGTTTTAGAATATTTATTTGACAATGTCTGTGAAAAACAATGTGATTTTAATTATGTGGAAAATGTTGTTATTTTGGGTAGACAGAAGTCTTGAACAGTCCGAGTCTTACACGAAGGCATGTCATGAAAGATTTAGACTTATTGATTTCTCTGATGACTTCAGAGTCTGTAGTGGCAAAAGTTGTAAGCAAGTATTCCATCGCGCTCTATGAAGATATAGTTCGTGCTCTATCTAAATCAGCTGTGGTAGGTCGGGGGCCCAACAAGCGTGGGGAAAAGAAAGTAATGGTAGGTTGGAATACGTATGTTGGCGACGCTTACAGGGACGACAGGTAGAAGTTTCGCTTGTGGGAAGATCTTGGGAAGTCTTCTGCTGGTCCCATATTTTGTGATATGCTAAGAAAATGTTTAAGTCCTGCTTAAAATGGTGTCAAAATAATGAAGACCAAATAAAAATGGATAATTTGGCTTCTTAACATTCAAGCAATGTTTTTCGCTCGTTTTGGAAACATACGAACAGGCTGAGAAGAAAGCCAGCCCTGTTTCGTTCAGTGCCGAGAGCGATCCCGTAGGCATTGCTGATCTCTTTCAGGAACATTTTAGGATTAAATCATCACTGAGTACCCGCGTATTTGAGTCTGATGTTGTTGACCATGGTGACCTTGGAACGAGATTCACAGCCAAAGACGTTAAACGTGTTGTCAACAGTATGTCATGTGGTCTGAGCATCGAGTACCTCAAGTTTGCGGGCTCTCATTTACCAAGAGTGTTAGCAATGTTTTAAAACTTTCGTATGAGTCATGCGTACTTCCCTTGTCATTTGACTTAAACAATTGTAGTACCCATTATTAAAAATAAAACGAAAGACATCGCGGACTTGAATAACTAAAGGCCCAATTCTCTTGGTATCGTGATTGCCAAACTGCTTAACAGATAACTTAATAGCTTTATTCAGCTAGCTTATTTTTATTTATAAAAAGTTTTGTTATTAATAGTTCTGCAGTTTGTTAATCTCTTTCTTATGAAAGAGACTGTAGAACTATTAATAACAAAACTTTTTATATCAGAAAGTAATTACTAAACTGTGAAGCCCTTCAGAGGTGGTTAAAACAAAAGTCGCAAACCATTGAAACGTTAATGAAGTATAAATTATTTAGTTAGTCCTGTGTCCGCAACTAATTTGTAGGAAGCTTTAGGGACTAAAGCTTGTTGTAACTACCAACAGTTGCCTTAAATGGGTAATGTGCCAATTTTCGTGTTCTATATTACAGCAAATTTTAGTTTGATTTTCTACTTATCTCGGCACGGTAGCGGAACAAACCTTTTATTATACCATAATATTATATGAACACTAGTTTTTGCCCGCGACTTCGTCTACGTGAAATTTCTGGTTCGCCGACCCATCGCCTGCCCGCGCCATTAGACTGGAAGCCGACCCCAATACAGTTGGGAAAAGTCTAGGCAGGTGATGACAATACAAGGTGTAACATAATTAACGTAAGACCTCATACACCCCAATTAGGATATTGAGTTAAAAGCTTAATACAATGACTAAAACTTATTTTTTTTAAGCTTGCTATTTTTATTGAGAAAATCGTGTTGATACTAGCATTACTTTATGCATTTAAAATTGAGTCTTATTTCCTTGAAATAAGATTTAAGTTTATTTGTCTCAATCAGCGGATAGTATGAAAAAATACATAATTTTTGAAAAAATACCAATATTAAAAGTTACTCAAATCGATTCAGTGGTCAATTATGACCAAACTACTTTCAGCACCCTAATTGCGTAACACACTATCAACCGGAATCTGAATCATTTTGAAGCAAATTGCTAATCCATTGCTTCATACGTTCGAAAAATTTGTCTGCTCAACACGTAAATAATGCAATGAATGTTGTTGAACTGTCAAAATGTAACCGATTCCGATTGATAATGTGTTACGCAATTGCCCCGCAGGACTTGCGTTTATTCTGTTACACCTTGTATAAAGATATATCTGTTGTTTGATTACCTGGTTGGTTTTGTAGAAGTTTAATGGTGAGGAAGATAAACACCTACTTCAATAATCACAAATATAATTAATTTTTGTAGAAGATAGAAGGAGAAATCACAGTAGTAGCAAGACAGATTTATGACATAGATTTAGAAGAAACAATAGTAGAAAATACACTATCAAAAAGTTTGCATACGAACCTAGCCACATACTACCGGGTGTCATCCGGCGATGCTTGTGATTTATTTTAATGTGAGTTTTTATATGGTTTTGTGAAGCGGATGAATGTAAGTGTGTTTTGTATGAGTAATGTATGTAAGTGTGTTAAATAATATATAAATAAAAGATAATTAAATTAATAAATACAATAAGTTGCCTACATCACTCCCCTCCAGAGGCCGTGTCTACGGACGATAATAATCTGGGAAATGTACTCGCCTTCCTGATCGTGTCGTGTGTGTGGCTGGACAGTCTGGTAACTGAGGCTGAGTTGGTTGAGGAGTTTGAGGAGTTTGTGAAGGATGTGTAACGCTTTGTGGTGGTCTTAGGTCATCTGACAATATATAGGCTGGTTTCAAGCGGTCTATGCTTACTGTCGAGTCTCTACCCTTGACACGAATTACAAAATATTTATCACCCCTTTTCAGAACTTCATGTGGCCCTGTGTAAGCAGGCTGAAGTGAACCACGTAGCTTGTCTTCCCTCAGAAATACATGGCTACATGTGGCAAGATCTTTGTAAACGAAAATTCTGCGTGTAGAATGGTGCTGGGCCGGGACCGGTCGTACTTTCTCGGCATAGGACTTCAGTCGTGCTGAGAAATCGGTTATGTCGGTGGTATATCCTGTTACGTCGTGGCCAAAAAATTCGCCAGGGAGGCGCAGTGGCTCACCGTAAACCAGCTCGGCTGATGAAGATTGCAGGTCTTCTTTGAAAACACTCCTTAAACCGAGTAGTACGAAAGGTAACGTCTCAGTCCAGTTTGCGTCAGTGTGGCAGGTGATAGCTGCCTTCAACTGCCGGTGAAATCTCTCAACCAAACCGTTGCACTGTGGGTGGTACGCGGTTGTCCTGCGATGATCGAAACCGATCAATTTGGACAGTTGCTGAAACAGCGCCGATTCAAACTGCCTTCCGCGGTCAGTAACAACTTGTGAAGGACAGCCGTATCGGGACACCCAACAGGATATGAACGCTTTGGCTACCGTTTCGGCGGTGATATCGGTAATTGGTACAGCTTCCGGCCATCGCGTGAAGCGATCGACGAGTGTAAGGCAGTACCGATAATCACCAGCTGGCGGTAATGGTCCGATCAGGTCTAAATGGACATGTTTAAAACGCGCTGATGGTAAATCAAGCGTCCCTAAAGGTGACGCGACATGCTTGTTTACCTTCGTGCGCTGGCATGTTAGACATGCCTTAGACCATTCACGACAATTTTTGCGCATTTGAGGCCAGACAAAGCGTTGCGCAACCAGTTTGGCTGAAGCGTTAGCGCCTGGATGACTGAGTGAATGCAAGCAGTTAAATACCTGCTGACGCAGTTGCACGGGGACGAAAGGCCTTGGAGTAGTTGTACTTACGTCGCAGTACAGCTCAGTACGACTACCAGGGACCTTCATCTTGTTGAGGCGAAGAGACGTTTCACCTTGGAGAATCGCTGCAAGGTCAGGGTCTGTTTCCTGGAGTTTGGCCATGTTTTCCAAATCAACTGGCATCTGCAGTTCATTCACGCGGGAAAGCGTATCAGCGACGATATTGTCTTTACCCGAGATGTGGCGAATATTAGTTGTGAACTGCGAGATGAAATCTAGTTGCCTAAACTGGCGTGGAGAGCAGTTTTTCTTTCTCTCATGAAAAGCATAACACAGCGGCTTATGGTCTGTATAGATGGTGAAGAGAGTGGCCTCCAGCATATGGCGGAAATATCGAATACTCTCGTAGATTGCCAGGAGTTCGCGATCGTATGGTGAGTATTTGGTCTGTGCTGGACTCAGCTTACGCGAGAAAAATGCTAGAGGCTGCCAAACTCCGTCTTTACGCTGCTGTAGAACTCCACCTATCGCCGTATCTGAGGCGTCAGTGACGAGTCCTAACTTGGCGTTCGTATCGGGGTGAGCTAAAAGAGCTGCGTTACAGAGGCTCTTTTTGCAGTCCTCAAAAGCTTGCAGGGAAACTCCTGTAATGGCAACGGGGTGGGAAGCTTTAACTGATCCAGTCAACAATGCGTTCAGAGGGGCTTGTATCTGTGCAGCGTTGGGCAAAAATCGCCGGTAAAAATTGATCATCCCCAGAAAACGTCTTAGTTCCCTAACGGTTTTGGGGACGGGGAAGTCGGCAATAGCTTTCACCTTACTGTCGAGGGGTTTGGTGCCTTCTTCTGAGATGTGATATCCCAGAAATGTTATTTGTGAGACGCCGAAGACACACTTGCTGGTGTTAATAAGTACGCCATAGTTTCTCATCCTCGTTAAAAGCTGCCTCAGATGGTCTTTGTGCTCGTGACTCGTTCTAGAAAATATTAAAAAATCATCTAAATAAGGATAGCAAAAATCTAATCCCCTTGTCATTTCATCGACGAATCTTTGAAAAGTTTGGCCTGCGTTGCGTAGACCAAACGTCATAAAAGGAAATTCCCATAAACCAAAGGGTGTGGTTATTGCTGTCTTTGGAATATCGTCCTTAAGTACAGGTACGTGATGATAGGCTTTCACTAAATCAATAACTGAAAAATATTTACAACCGGACAAACTGTGTGAAAAATCTTGTATGTGTCGAATAGGATATTGATCGGGTATGGTTCTAGCGTTAAGTAACCTATAGTCACCACACGGACGCCAACCGTTATCCTTTTTGGACACTAGGTGGAGAGGTGACGCCCATGGGCTGTCAGACGGACGTGCTATGCCATTAGCTAACATGGCCTCAAATTCTTGTTTAGCTATCTTAAGTTTATCGGGCGCGAGACGTCGAGGTGAGCATGAGACTGGTGGGCCTGGTGTAGTGCGAATATAGTGAACAGTGTTGTGCTTGACGACACCCGGAATACCAGCAGGGCGTGTTATTTCCGGATATTCAGACAAAATTCTGTGAAATTCACTAT
The DNA here is from genome assembly GCA_949316385.1 of Globia sparganii. Taxonomy (NCBI): domain Eukaryota; kingdom Metazoa; phylum Arthropoda; class Insecta; order Lepidoptera; family Noctuidae; genus Globia; species Globia sparganii. Next base: position 2,852,511 of record OX438655.1, on the reverse strand, counting down.
CACCAACAACAATGGAAACTTTTACACTTAGGACATTACAATCTAATTTATATATGGTGGCTACAGTGCTAACAGTGGTTAAAGTATCAATAAGTTTTTGTTTGCTGACATCGACAATCAGTTGGTAATAAGAAAGAAAATCTACCCCTATTATAGCTTTCGTGACGTCAGCAATGACGAAACGCCACGGATAGTTACGACGTAACCCTAAGTCTAGATTTAATTGAATGTAACCATACGTATCGATAGTAGAACCATTGGCAGCACTTAGTTGATATGAAGTTTTACAACAGCGGCGATCACTAAGCGCGGTCACTGGATAAACACATATATCACTGCCCGTGTCTATTAGTAAATGTAAATTTGACTTGCGATCCGTAACAAAAAGGCGACCCGTAGAACTAAGGCAGTCATCCGTCGCCATCACTGACTGCCCGGCGTGTTTTCCGCCTTGAAGTCACAGGGCTTGATGCATTTCTTTGCCTTGGTGCCATGTTTGTTGTGGTACCAGCAGGTGGGGAACCGTCGATAACTGGATTGCGACCTGTGCGGTGTTCCACTCCGCTGTTGTTGATGGGGTCGTGAATCTTGTTCGCGAGGTCTGGACTGCCGATTCACCTGAGCCGTGAGTGTGCTCACTTGACGAGTCAGCTCCGCAACTTGCCGCGTCAACTCGTCCACCGGTGACGATGAAGCTGCTGCAACCTGTTGCGTCGGCGTCACAATGTCGTTTATACGGTCAGCGAGTTCGGCTAGATTAATCAGTGGCAAGGTCGATTGCGATGCTACGATCGACTGCATACCTGTAGGTAGACGACTGCTCCAGATTGTCCTCAAAAAATCTTCGGGTACCTCAGGGCCCGCAAGGTGCTGAAGATGGCGCAAAAATTGTGATGGTTTGCGCGTACCAAGCTGCTCGTGCATCAATAATTGCTTGACTTTATTCTCTCGAGACACTGATAAGCGTTTTATAAGCTCGTTCTTTAACCTTTTGTAGTCGGGTGGGCCGGTAAGAACATCTTCCACTTCCGCGGCGTATTGTCTGTCCAGTGTGGCCAAAATATGGTAAAATTTTGCCGTTTCATCCGTAACTTTCAAAACGGTAAACTGCCCTTCTACTTGCGCGAACCATATCGCCGGTTTTTCGGGCCAGAAAGGTGGTATTTTCAGTATTGGTGCAGGCGTAGTGGATATGGTCGCAGTACCCGGATTAGATTCCGCCATTTTGTAGCGACGCTCACGTGTACGCTCAGTCACCTGAGATTTCTTGGAGTCCTCGCTGCTACTAGACATTAATCTTCTTTTCTTCTCTGCGTCGGAGGTCACCAGTTGTAGAAGTTTAATGGTGAGGAAGATAAACACCTACTTCAATAGTCACAAATATAATTAATTTTTGTAGAAGATAGAAGGAGAAATCACAGTAGTAGCAAGACAGATTTATGACATAGATTTAGAAGGAACAATAGTAGAAAATACACTATCAAAAAGTTTGCATACGAACCTAGCCACATACTACCGGGTGTCATCCGGCGATGCTTGTGATTTATTTTAATGTGAGTTTTTATATGGTTTTGTGAAGCGGATGAATGTAAGTGTGTTTTGTATGAGTAATGTATGTAAGTGTGTTAAATAATATATAAATAAAAGATAATTAAATTAATAAATACAATAAGTTGCCTACAGTTTAATTTATATGGTAAGCTAAAATACACAATAGAGTAGATTAAGGTGTGCCAAGTGTAAGTATATATAATTAATTCCTCTCGTGGAGACTATTATAAAAATGCTGACTATATAGTTTTACTAGCGACCCGCCCCGGCTTCGCACGGGTGCAATGCAATTTAATAAATTTAATTAAATAATTTTAATTTAATGTTTTTTTTTAACTTGTCGCCAGCCCTATTGTGGGTTATCCCTAAGAGATAGACATATACCATCGCGGATTTTTTGTAGACCTTTTTAAGGTGTACAATACTGTAGTACATTATTTTGATTTATCTCATAGGGTTCAGCCAGCGTTTGCAATGTAAGCGCAAAAAAAAAAAGGTTTATTTACGACATCACATTAGAAACCTCTAAAATTATCAGTGTTTCTCTACTATATTATACATGTGTTATACATATAAACCTTCCTCTTGAATCACTTTATCTATTAAAAAAACCGCATTAAAATCCGTTGCGAAGTATAAAAGATAGAAGCATACATAGGGATATAGGGACAGAGAAAGCGACTTTTTTTACTATGTAGTGATTAAACTGCCAATATACGAACGAAAGAACGAACGAACTTTGGAGTCACGGACCAATTTCAGAAGAAACCTTTGTACATCATTAATTGCTTAAAATCATTGCTTGAAGCGAAATACTAAACTACGATAAGGTTGTTACCAATAAACGGGATTATTATCTGATTAAAAGAAAGCGGCCAAGTGAGAGTCGGACTAGCACACAAGGGGTTCTGGACCACCGTGCAATATTTACCAGTATACAAATTTCTTTATTATTGACATCGAACCAAAAAAACCCCCTTTAATTTTTGACTTTGCACAATCAGTCTCCACTTCTAGAACAGAGGCCTCCTCTGGGTAAGAGGGTCTAGGACGTAATCCAACACGTGGACCCAGTGCGGGTTGGTAGATGTCACATGTCTTCGAAGATTTTGATTGGACATGCCGGTTTCCTCACGTTGTTTTCCTTCACCGTTTTGAGAGCAGTGATGATGAAATAATTTACGCAAAGTAAAGCGACTGTCTGAGTTCGAACTTACGACCTACAACCCGTAAACGTCCCGGCCGATACCACTAGGCCCCCATAATTTTAACTTTATTTTATTTTTATAGCAGCCATAGCACTCACACACTCATACACACTCTGTGAAATCAATTCTCTACCTATAACGGTTCAAAAGATACAACCCTGTGACAAACGGATTGACGTGGCCAGCGCAGCCCTAGTAATAGGTCCTGTTGGCACCCACCGTCCGATCCGGACCAGGCCCGTGCCGGGCGGTGCGTACGTGTTCCACGCGCGCCTCAAAGAGATGTCAGCTTTAGGGAAGAGGTTGATTGATGATTTCCCGACCTAAGAAAAAAAGCCTTAGTAATAGGTTACTGAACCCTAAAATAATAATAATACGGCTTTATTTCAGAAAAATTGGGTTAACAACACAATTAGATACATGGAACGATGATAAATTGATTAACGCTTAGTAATTTGCCGTTATAACAAACTCGTTAAAAATAATCTATGTACTTACCTATAAAAAATAATTGTCACACAAAAAAAATCAAATTGAATAGCGTGACAGATTGATTAATTTTATATGATTTATATATAGGCATACACGGTCAATAAAAATCACAGTCAAGCTGCAGAAGAACTGAAGAATGTTGAAGTTACTCATCTCTCTTGTTATAATAGCAAACGTGGGTAAAATCAAATGTCAATACACCGATGAAGATGGTCTCGACATTAATACCGATGGCGATTACGTCTCCGTGGTCTTGAACAGACGCGATGCAGATCCAGATCCAGATGTCTTCAAAGCAGGCTGTCCCCCCGGCACGCAAAGAGATGCTACCACTAATGAATGTGTCGTAGTCGTGAGAAGAAGAAATGCTCATCCAATTGTTGTCATGACGCGACGCGATCCAGATCCAGATGTCTTCAAAGCAGGCTGTCCCCCCGGCACGCAAAGAGATGCTACCACTAATGAATGTGTCGTAGTCGTGAGAAGAAGTAATGCTCATCCAATTGTTGTCATGACGCGACGCGATCCAGATCCAGATGTCTTCAAAGCAGGCTGTCCCCCCGGCACGCAAAGAGATGCTACCACTAATGAATGTGTCGAAGTTGTGAGACGACTAAATGCTCATCCAATTTTTGTCGTGATGCGACGCGATGCAGGTCCAGATATCTTCAGCGTTCGCTGTCCCCCCGACACGGAAAGAGAAGCTACTGGTCAATGTGTCGCAGTCGTGAGACGAAAGGGATTTGCAAAATTTTTTTAAAAAATTGCCAAAAAAGCCGGGAAAGAAGCTGGCAAACAAGTTGTGAAACAAGGTGTCGAATTTTTAGCAGACCAATTTATGTCACAAACCACTGCATCACCGAGTTAGGGTGGTAACCTGTGAGTAATATCACACAGTCTGTACATGTCCTTAAATCCGGTTGGGTATATAAAAACATACTAAATAATATTTTATCTCAATTACTTACTCTCTGAACCCAATACTGGCTTCTCGCTGTAGAGAACCTTTGCCCTGCAACGGTAAAATCTTAAAATCAAAATATTTTATTTCACTCAAATCTACAAGGGCACTTATGAAACGTCAGAAGCTAGGTGCACGGTTCCGGTTGGTCGTTAGGAAGAGAACCGGCAAGAAGAACCGGCAAGAAACTCCATGGTAATTCTTTTAGAAATAATTAGCTTTTACAATGTTTTCAAATTACAGTAGGTATGGGAGGACAGCGTAGGCCTGTCAATAAGTACCAGGTACTTGATAAAATTAAAAAATGTCGCAGGGCCTACAAATTCCTCACATTTACAAAATAAAAATCTATCAAAAGGATGATTATAATTTAAAAAACCTAATAAAACCAAGTGATACGATTGCCGTTACAACTACTAATAAAGAGTTGAAAATTAGAATTGTCTGTATATAATGTCAAATAATAAAAAGATTATGTCAAAGAAGTATATAAAAAATAAATGAAAAACATCGTAACTTCAGAGCAGTTACCTAATTGATATTTACGTATTTATGCCCTTAATGAGATACCAGGGAAGCCAGCCTAATCGGGCTTATGTAGACATACTATACATGTAATCGCGAATAAAAATTAAGCCGTCCCATACGTTTAGGTCGAGTAGGTATTGAAGTTTTCTATGGGACAGTTGATAAATTTTTCGCGATTACGATGTTGGTCCCATGGAGAAAGTTGTTTAGTTTGATGGTCTGTACCACATCCTTAAAGGCTAGTCATTGAAAAGTAACCCCATATACATCTGATCATAAAAACATTGTTTTTTACCCTGCAAAGGATTGCTTGTAAACCAACATTGTGTACTATTGGACTTAAAGTAGGTTTACGAAGTTGCCAAAGTGTTACTTCAAGCGGAGCCTCAGTCTACCATGATTATTTGATACTTTAAAGTTGGTCAACGCAAAAACTTCTGTAGAAGGAACGTGGCGCCTAATACTTTACCAAAGGATAGAGCTACTATACTTAGGCTGTATGCAGACCTTGGTCAAGAATTCTTTAAGACAGACTAACACTCTAGAATCTAATATATCTTAGACTAGCTGCGCCCTGCGGTTTTACCAGCGTAAGTTTCGATTTCGTGGAGATATTAGGATAAAAAGTAACAGCTACTACTGTAAATTTTTTAAAATAGATTTTTAACTTTATCGCTAAAGTATAAACCTTAAAGTTGATTGGGAAAATTTGACACTTTCGGGTAGCTTGATGTGCTGGCGTCTGTACCTATGAAGTTTCATTGCAATCAGTTTATTAGTTTTTGCGTGAAGAAGTAACAAACATAATATAATGTACAGACGCCAGCACATCAAGCTACCTGAAACTGTACAATTTTCCCAATCAAACTTGAGCTTTATTCTGTGGGGATAAGATTGTAAATCTATTCAAAAAAATTGACAGATTGTAGTAGCTTGATGTGCTGGCGTCTGTACATACTTATTAGCACAAACTTTGATTAATGGAGATACGGTAGTAAAATGTTGCACAGCTAATATTTAATTTACATATACATATTGGGTGGAGAGAACTAAAATGGAAAATATAACTAAATAAAATATCACCTTTCCGAAGTCGTGTAAAAAAGAAAGAAAATAACAATGAAATGTAAATACCTATAAAGAATCATTTGAAAGCTTCTCTGTAAATTATATTTGATGTGTTATTATGGGCTGATTATATTCCCTTGACACTTTCTTTTTGAAATACAAAATTATGGAAATGAATGTCCTACTTCTTATAAACACAAATCCAAGAACAATGCCTTAATCTTTTAAGCTGTGAATACACCTCACATTTGCATATAATGGAGGCCATAATTGCACTAATCCTGCGTCATTTCTTGGACAAAGTTCTAACTTTTATTCTTAACACCCGAACTTCGAGGCAAGTTACCGTATAATACGCGCAAATGGTGACCGAGAAATGGGTCAAACACTTCAAAAATTGCAGTCGCATAGAATTATCAAATTTTAATATGTGAGGGTATGATATATTATTTATGAACGTATGCTCGGTCCTTGCCTGCTTTATAGAAACAAAGTTTGTAGAACATAGAAAAGTACCGTGCACTACTTTATGCACTGAGAAAGAAGTGCCTATAATATGGTAAGTATTGTTTGTCAAATCTTTGAGCTCCTTAAGTTCTGAGTGTCACTAACTTGTCTTTACATATAAAATTGGCGTTTTGTACGGGAGGAATATAAAGTCAATTATTTTTTGTAAAATATATTTAATTATTCAAAGTATGCACCGTTGTTATCCATGTTAACCGTGGGGGCGGGAATCAATTAACTCTTTGAAGGCGGTTTGGACTGCCGCATCGGAGTTGAATTTTTTCCTTGTAAGAAGTAGTCCAAATTCCGGAAAAAATGGTAATCTATTGAAGCAAGGTCCGGGGATAACGGTGGATGTCGCAGACATTCCAATTGTAGCTTATCTAACTTAGTGGTTGTTTGTTGTGCAGTGTGTGGTCTTGCGTTGTCGTGAAGCTGCAGTGGCCTAGAGCGATTGACCAATCTCGGTTGTTTAGCAGCTAGTTCTTCCTTCATGGTTTGCAGTTGCTGACAATAGATATCTGCCGTAATCGTTTGGCCAGATTTTAGAAAGCTGTATAGTGAACGACACCGGCGCTAGTCCACCAAACACTCACAAGTAACTTTTTCTGAGTCAATTTTCGTTTAGAGCAGGATTTGGCTGGTTCTCCAGGGTTCAGCCATTGCGACGAGCGCTTCCGATTATCGTACAGTATCCACTTTTCATCACAAGTAAGGATTCGATTTAAAATCCCTTGATTATTGTGTCGGTTGAGCAAAGTAACACAGCAGTCGACGCGTGTTTGCAAGTTCGATTCACTCAATTCATGAGGTACCCATCGTTCAAGTTTTTTACTTTCCCGATTTGCTTCAAGTGGATCAATACAGTTTTATCACTTATCCCGAAGCCTGCAGCTATCTCTGAAGTGCATTGTGATGGATCCGCTTCCACAATAGCCTTTAATTCTTTATTTTCCGCTTTGGTCTCCGGCCGTCCACGGGGTTGGTTCTGAAGGTCGAAAGGGGAATGCCTACTCTCTATAGTGTCCTAGGCCCAAGATGGACATTAAATATTACTATAAAATTGGAGTGTTTTATAATCTTAATAGTATTGGATATATAAAAAATATATTCAAATTGACGCCACTGTTTTAGAAATATTATTAAAAAAACAAAAACGTTAAGAGGTTAATTTTCTGAAAAAGTGTGGGACTGTGAGATAATTCAAGAACTTTTCTTTTTTTCAATGCTTGGTTATGATAGTAGGGGTGTTCTTAATATATTTTATCCAATTGTAGTTATTAGGGTACTTATAAAAAAACACATTTGATAGTTTAAATATCTATATTTTCTTCATTGTCATATACAATAAGCAAATTATCTAAAAATGGCGCAGGAGGACATATATTTGATTCATATCTTGCCCAACCTATATACCAAAGCAAAGTCATGGTATGTGCACAACAACCTACGGTGCGTTTTCCTATTATGCAATTATAATAGTATTCATCAATTGCCTCCCTTCCAGAATAATTATTATTTATTTTAATGTACACAAAATATACCTGACGGCTTATATGTCTACTTTGTATTTTGGCACGCAAAAGCCAGCAGTTTTCATTAAATAATTCGCTTGGTAGGTTGCTATTTTGTTCTCTGCGTATTTCAATACTATACATACCGTTGGCTCTAATATGTTCTCCATAATATGATATAGCAAGGTGAGAACAAAATCTATAAAACAAAGCCAAAGTCGTTGGTAAAAATCCGAATCAAGTCCGTATAACAAAGCCAGGTCAAAACAAATCCACATTGAGCGTAAGTAACAAGCGAAGTGTCAGTATCAGATTCAATTCAGTGTTGTCACTATCACAAAAAAAATAATAACTTTAAAATAATCGATATTTCGACTACTTTTTTAAATAACTGATAATTTATTTATTTTCTTAGTCTTTTTTTACGAGTATACATTTATTTTTATTTTCTTTTAGTTAGCTTTTTATCACAATACCGGTAAAGTCCCGTGGGTAATGTGGGTATGCCGTTGAGTTTATTGTATTTGTTTATAAATCGATTCAAATCGATTGATTAATGATAATTTTAATGCTGGCAATATTTTGCCATCGTCAAATCAAAAAAACTTCTTGTTTTTTCAATGGAAATTACTTTTTTTTAGCAAATTGTTGTAAATTGTAGTGGCGCTCATTTGGAAGAAAGTATATACAATGTACATAGTTTTTTATGGCAAAATGAATGCATAATTTATTTTTTCTCTAGTGTAATGTCCACTGAGGGCCTCAAATGGGCATTCACCTTTCCAGAACGAAAACGTTGAAACCAAAAACGTACCGTGCTTTCTTTTGCGACACCAGCGCCGTACACATCATTAATCCTTCGAGCTGTTTCTGCAGCACTGGTGCGACGGTAGAACTCGTACTCGTAAATATATTTCATGTTTTCCATTGTGCGGTAATAAGCGACGCTAAAGAAAAAATAATGAGGAAAAAACAAATGAATGATATAACGCAAACCTTAAACTCTTTACATTTTATTCTAGAGGCTTTCCATTCGGCGCGCACCTTTGTTTGAATCTGACAAGATTAAGTGACACCAGTTTAATATACACACACAAAGATATGTATAAACAATAGGGTTTGGGGCGAAGATATAAGTTGTGAATTTTTTTCGTACCCTTTCGGTGCGCAGCTCAGTTGACGGATGTCACTTAATCTTGTCAAATTCAAACAAAGGTGCGCGCCGAATGGAAAGCTTCTAGAATAAAATGTAAAGAGTTTAAGGTTTGCGTTATAATGACTGTTTTCAAAACTCAAATGTACGAGCTAAATTAATTTATAAAGGAAATGTTCCAAAATGAATGGAGCTTGGGCCAGGTCCTTGTACAGTATACTTAAAAATAGGGAAATTCATTTAAAACAGATCTCAACTGTCCAATTTGCTTTAAAATAGCTTGGTTTTCTGGTAAACAAGAAATTACACTTGAAATTGCAACACACAGAAAACAACCCGTCATGGCGGTAAGCTGTCATTTTGATTGATTAATGACGTTTGACATGTTTTTGTTTATTTCGACGCTAGACGAAAGTGACAGAAGTGACACTGTTGTGACAACTGACAGTTCTCTTTTTAACAAAAGAGTAACTAAATCTGTGAGACGCCATGTTGAAAGACGATAAAATTAATTGATAAATATCAGTTCACTACCACAACAGTATACATTTAATTGAATTATCTGTATTTTTCCCGAATTCTACGGATTTTTCTCTTTTTTTTTTTTGAGATACTGTACATAGACCTGGCCCATTTTGAAACATCTCCTTTGAATAAGGAATTCTTAACCAAAGTGAAGATATTTCAGAGGGGCAATTCTCGTAATTTTTAAGAATGTTCACAGTCTGATCTCAGTCTCAATCTGTCAAAAATACTTCAAATTTCCATACATTTTGACAAGTTTTTGACATTTGTTTGTCGCCGAGATGAGACTGCGACTAGATTTTGAACGTTTTAAATTAGCAGAATTGGCCTACAGATCAAAGTGGCCAGTACGACAAAACTCTAATTTATTTACTTATTTAATTAAGGTTCACCAACAGTTTTAACAGATATTATACAGGTAGGAACATACAAGTAATTGTGTCTTAAATCTAACTGCACAACCAATTACAGGCAAACACCACATGCAAAATGCTCTTCGTAATTATAAATTTAATTTTAAAGACTTAATTTACTTAACTTCTAGATAATTATATTAAATACCTACTAATACTAATTACGTCTGACAACAAACGGCGATATTGAGTCTGCGTGGACGTCAACCAGTAGGTCAATTCTGCTAATTTAAAACGTTCAAAATCTAATGATATATATCTATCGTTCGCAGTCTCATCTCGGCGACAAACAAATGTCAAAAATTTGTCAAAATGTAGGGAAATTTGAAGTATTTTTGACAGATTGAGACTGAGATCAGACTGTGAACATTCTTAAAAATTACGAGAATTGCCCCTCAGGTCGCTGCGCTCGTTTATGAGTTTGCACATGCGGGGTATAGGCGAATTAGCACCAGACACTGTACGGCGAAGAGGTGGAGCTAACGGTGTTATAGGCTTGCGAGGTGGTCTACGTGGTACTCTGAAATTGAACTTACTTAACAATTGTGGGCAGTCAATGGTGTTATTGAGCAGTTTATATGCGAATCTCAAATCTAAGACTCCCTTCGAGCTTCCAGGGTGCTCATTTTGTAGCAACCTAGTTTATCAAGGTAAGAGAGATATTTAAATTGCCTTCCCTTTGAGTACCCTAGGTATCGGACAAACCTTTTTTGAACTCGTTCTATCCGCAGCGAGTGGGTTGTGTAGTGAGGCCTCCATATCACACTACAGTATTCCAGGATGCTTCCTATAAGGCTATTGTAGAGAACTAATTTAGTACGTAGGCGCTAATTTCATATGTAAAGATCTAATATTAACGGACATATTCATAAAAGTTATCGAACATCTAAAGGCTTGCTAAAGTCTGGTTATCAAATATTGTTATTCATAAACGCATAATTATAATCATTTATACACATATAAGCATTTTTTGTTTTGTTTTTTTGATTAACATAAATTCGACGGTCGAGCAAATGAGATAAAAAAATCTCAGTAGTTAGACTATCGAACTAATGAATCGAACTAATAAGAACAAACGATTCAAAGTCGGCGTGTTTAAAAGATGTGAATCAAGATATTTACAATAATTCAAAAAATGAAATACTTAACTGTGATTGCCTAAACACTCATAAGACGTTGTATTTTTAATACACTTTCAAAATGTCCACCACCTTGATCAATACATTTTGATGCCCGTTTTCATAATAAAATTCATGTTTTAATTTAGAAAGCACTTCAGTGTCATTTTTCACTATTTCGGAAGCGTTCACTATTCTATTTTTTGGATCCTCGGCACTTGTTGTCTCACAAAATATACTTATGATTTAATATGTCCCGACAAAAAAAAAAGCCAAGGGACGTCAAGTCAGCTGATCTGGGAGGCCACTGATTAGGGCCGCCGCGACCGATCCAGCGCTCTCCAAACTCATCATCAAGGTGCTGTCAGATACTCCGTAAAATGAGCAGGGGCACCATCGTGATGGTAGAATACCTCTTGTAAATTATGAAGAGGTGTATTTTCTAGCAGCGAAGGTAGTTTCTGGTAAAACAGTAAATATGCGTCTCCTGTTAATTTTTGTAAGAACACAGTCCCCAGTATGTATATGTAACAATGACACCAGCCCAGATGTTTTTAATAGGTTTTTATATTTTATTTATCCTTTTGATAGATTCTTAATTTGTAAATGCGAGGAATTTGTAGGCCTTGTATACTTTAGAACTGCAGACCATTTTTTATTTTATCAAGTACCTGGTACTTATTGTCAGGCCTACACTGTCCTCCCACACACAACAACACAACACACACACAACTAGTAAACACAACTCAGAAGGTGAAACTGAAACGCCATTACACAGTAAATATTATAAATTTTAAAGTCACTATAAAAATTCTGAAGGTCCTTCTTCCTGTATTTACGTCACTTCTTACTTTGTTTATAACTAATTATATCACCAACGCACATTATTTCACGCACTTTATAATACTGAAACCGCACAACTCATTCACTAACAGCCGAAACCAATTAACTATCTATCACCAGTTTTGATCTACTGGAGGTAGAAAAACCTATCTATCTCTGGTTTTAACGTCCCAATAATCTATTCAGTAGGTAGCGATCTGTACGATTATATTATACTGACAGTTATAATTGTACTGGCTACTATCAGTAGCTGTCTATCAATAGGTTAATAGGGTTCGGCCCTAAATAAGCACTTGCACTTTTGTTTCCATCTATTTCATTGGGACATGAACCTCTCGATCATCTCCACGATAGCCTCTGGAACAGTTCAACGATCGCCGAAAGTTATTTTGTAGAACCTGCTCTCTGATCCAGTGGTGACATTTTTTATACTGCTTATACACAAAATACGTTGCGCCAGACCCAAAAGTGTACAAATTACCAGCAGTACAATACTGATAGTCGACATGTGCTTCTTCATTTCTTCGACATGGGCATTCAGACTAGACAGTCTTCTTAAACCAGAATGCTGCGGGTTCCTTTTCCACGTTTGATCGACACATCGTGCACCGATTTTCCCCGAATTTAATGAACAAGAATACGTTTGTATTTTATTACGCTGTAATTATTTCTTTAACATATTTCGGAGCCGTAACACTAAACCAACCGTGAAATCGCGTCACGCGCCCCATAATTAGCAAGGGTCGCCGTGTAGGGAACTCGTATTATTGAAACAACTGTTGCCGATCGATCAACCTTTAATACTACTCTCTTAATACAAATGCAATACATTTTATAACATAGATCTTACTTACTAAGTACATACATACTACACCTCACATACCTGCTGTAATTTGAAAACATTCTAAAAGCCAATTATTTTTAAAAGAGTAACCATGGAGTTTCTTGCCGATTCTTCTCCACAGGAAACAACCAATTGGAACCGTGTACGTAGCTTCTGACATTTCATAAGTGCATAATTAGGCGTATGTGGCATAAAATATTTTGATTTTGACGTTAACTGAGAAACGGTGTGAGGATTTTCGTACATCCATAAATGTGTGTTGTGTTAATTCATCAAAACTATCGTTCAGGCTAATCTATCTGAAAGTTACTGAACCAATTTCCACCCTTTAAACGGAAACTTTAAGCTGGTCTGTTGGGCTAACGAAATGCAGCATTTTGGTTATTACATCCTAAGTTTTTAGGGCGTGAAGCGCCTCTGAAACTCTTATGGGAAGAACATAATTTATCTGTTAGCCAACAACAGTTTTACCAGATACGAACTTAATTAAGTAGGCTTATTCTGTAAATTTAGACTTAAGTTAAGCCCAGGGCTAGGTTTCGGTCTAGAATACCTGGATGCACTAAAGGCTACATGTTGTGACTTATACAGCCTACTTAACAGAAGTTCATAGGTAGTACAACCATACCTGGTTAATAAAGAAAGAAAAAAGTTTATTTGGACACAGTTCGTGTAACAAGAAACACAAAAAAAAAATCATATTCTAAGTTAAAATAAATGACTCTTAAGTTAAAACAAAACCTGATACGATTTAACGCACAATGGTCCATTTGAAGGACTAAGTGTGGAAACCAAACCTATAACATAGAAACTTAATACGATGTTGGAAACGCTTTATCGTGACCACTATTATGACTCTGAGTTAAAACAAAAACTAATCTATATAATTGGTAACGCTTCGTCGCTAGCAAACTAAATCTAATTTTTTTTTTTGTGTTTATTTTAGTTCCCTCCCTCTTCTTCTTTTTAAACAGTAAACTATGCTAGGTAATAGGTTATACGGGCTGGTGTCCGCAATTCCACGTCAATGCGCGTATTTTGCGTACGGAAAAACTATACTATTTTTTATTAAAAAATACACTGCCTGTGATTTTTATTTTATATTTCTATTGACCTAGCTTTTCTTTTTTTTATATTCAAAGTTAAATGTCCCCATAATAAGTTTTAAATCTGATACCAAGATGCAACTCTCCCGCTATCCGCCATATCAAAAATCTAAGAAAATAAAAAACGCTCCAACCTAATGTATAATATGTCTATGTAAGCCCGATTAGATATTACCGATTTATTCCGGTCTGATCCCCTAAGCCCCCCTCCATCCCTCCCCCCTTGGATACCCCGCTAGATCTTCTTCTGTTTTAGACTTTGTGTCTTATCCACATTATCTAGGTTACTCTTTTTGACGTGTAAGTACAGTCAAAAGCGTTGCAGGGAAAAGGTTCTTTAAAGCAGGAAGCCAGTATTGGATTCAGAGAGTAAGTAATTGAAATACAATCATATTTAATATGTTCTTATATAACCGGATTGTAGGGACATTTACAATAACTGTATAACATACCCAGCCTTGATAATTATATACATATAATTATGGTTTATGATGGTGGTGTAATATGATTTACTAACAATTTGGCACCTTCTTCTACTATCCATCTGCTACCCTGTTTTAATAAATTACCTATGTGACTTCGTCGTGTCACAACTACGACACATTCATTAGTGGTAGCATCTCTTTGCGTGCCGGGGGGACAGCCTGCTTTGAAGACATCTGGATCTGCATCGCGTCGCGTCATGACAACAATTGGATGAGCATTACTTCTTCTCACGACTACGACACATTCATTAGTGGTAGCATCTCTTTGCGTGCCGGGGGGACAGCCTGCTTTGAAGACATCTGGATCTGCATCGCGTCGCGTCATGACAACAATTGGATGAGCATTACTTCTTCTCACGACTACGACACATTCATTAGTGGTAGCATCTCTTTGCGTGCCGGGGGGACAGCCTGCTTTGAAGACATCTGGATCTGGATCGCGTCGCGTCATGACAACAATTGGATGAGCATTACTTCTTCTCACGACTACGACACATTCATTAGTGGTAGCATCTCTTTGCGTGCCGGGGGGACAGCCTGCTTTGAAGACATCTGGATCTGGATCGCGTCGTGTCACGACAACAATTGGACGAGTGTTTCGCCGTTTAACGACTACGACACATTCATTAGTGGTAGCATCTCTTTGCGTGCCGGGGGGACAGCCTGCTTTGAAGACATCTGGATCTGGATCGCGTCGCGTCACGACAACAATCGGACGAGTGGTTCGTCGTTTCATGACTACGGCACATTCACCAGTGATAGGATCTCTTTGCATGCCGGGGGGACAGCCTGCTACATCTCGTCTGTTTAAGACCACGGAGACGTATTCGCCATCGTTATTAATGTCAAGACCATCTTCATCGGTGTATTGACATTTGATTTTATCCACGTTTGCTATTATAACAAGAAAGATGAGTAACTTGAACATTCTTGAGTCCTTCTACAAGTTGACTGTGATCTTTACTGACCGTGTATGCCTATATATAAATCATATAAAATTAATCAATCTGTCATACTATTCAATTTGATTTTATTTGTGTAAAGATATTTTTATAGGTACATAAATTATTTTTATCGAGCTTGTTATAACGGCAAATAGTTACTTATCAATTTATCAACGTTCCGTGTATCTAATCGCGTTGTTAAGCCAATTTTACTGAAATAAAGCCGTATTAGTATTATTTTTAGGGTTCAGTACCCAAAGTCTGCCAACAGGATCCATTACTTGCCCGTGACACCACAGCGGGCCCTATCAGAATACCAGCGCTGCGAAATTTATTTTTTAAATATCGCAGCATCATGCTGAGATAGGAGCCTTTTGGCCTCGTATAGGACTTTCTGTTTCATTTTTCTTTTTGTTACTTTTTATTTTTTATATAATTTGGTATTTTAATTTAGATTGTGTTTAGTTAAGTTTGTGTCCCTCCTGTACGAGTCGCAATAAATACTTTTTCTTTCTTTCTTTCCTTAGGCTGCGCTGGCCGACCGTCCGTCCGTCCGTCTGTCTGATTTCACAGAGTGTGTATAAAAATAAAATTAAATTAAAAATTAAAATTGGGGTTCTTTGTTTGATGTTAATAATAACAATATAATTAAAAAAATAACATGTATACTGTTAAATAGTCACACGACAGGACCTAAGGATCCTAAGGGAGCCGAGCATAAACAAAAAGAGCCAGAAAAAACGCTAAGCGAGAACGAAGTAATGGTTTGGGCAAGCAATGCGATGCAACGGGCTGTGTCGGGGAACAAGACATTTCACGTGGACGAAGTCGAGGGCAAAAACTAATGTTTATATAATTTATCTGTACTAATAGTACAAAGCTGGAGAGTTTGTTTGGTTGAAAGCGCTAATCTCAGGAACTACTAGTTCTAATTGAAAAAATATTTTTATTATTATTTATTGTTTCCATCAGATTACTATGATCCATAATGTGTTAGTATAACTCACTTATAAACTATATTAGTAAAAATTCATTCCATTTCAGTAAATCAAATTAATTCACAATATAAATAAAAATAAATTACTTTTTGTTTTTACTTTTTGTGTTGGATACTCCCTTTATCGAGGAAGGCTATAATTCTATTATAATATCACGCTACGACCAATAGGAGCGAGCATCAATGAAAAATGTTGCAAAAATTGGAAAAAAATATTCCTTTTGAGAGCTTTAGTTGCATGCGCTGCGTAAACGGTTACGTAAAAATTATGATTATCAGAATTGTTCCCCTTTAAAAGTAAAAAAAAAAACATCTGCAATAGCATAAGTATAACTTTGTTATGGTAATCTTTGTTCTAAAATAATGCATTATTTGCGAAGGTGTTTTTATAAACATGATATTACCTAATCCTTAAATAAATAAATACGTTATTCATCACAAGTATTTAATTTTGAACAAAATTGCTCGTGCCTTCATTTGATTTCAATGAATATCTAAGGAGATATCATATTTTAAAATAATGGAATATAATTATTTTAGTAGGTTTTTTTCCTCAAATTAACGCGGGTGAAACCGCGGGGCACAGCTAGTGGTATAATAAAAGGTTTGATCCGCTACCGTGCCGAAATAAGTAGAAAATAAACCTAAAATTTGCTGTAATGATGAACACAAAAACTTAAAGGTAGTACCAATTTAATTTATCAACGTTCCCTGTATCTAATTATGTTGTTAAAACCAATTTTACTGAAATAACGCCGTATTATTATTATTTTTAGGGATCAGTACCCAAAGGGTACCAACAGGACCCATTACTACGGCTGTGCTGGCCGACCGTCCGTCCGTCCGTTCGTCACAGGGGTGTGTCTTTTGAACCGTTATAGGTAGATACTTGATTTCACAGAGTGTGTACCTACTACTCATCATCATCTGCCTAGCCTTTTTCTCAACTATGTTGGGGTCGGCTTCCAGTCTAACCGGATGCAGCTGAGTACCAGTATTTTACATGGAGCGACTCCCTATCTGACCTCCACAACCCAGTTACTGGGTATGTGTACCTACTACTATGGCTGCTATAAAAATAAAATAAAGTTAAAAATTGTGGTGGCCATGACTTAGGAGTTGTAGGTTCGAATCCAGACAGGCGTAAATTATTTCATCAGCACTGCTCCCAAAACGGTGAAGGAAAACATCGTGAGGAAACCGGCATGTCATAGAATCAAAAATTCGAAGACATGCGACATCCACCAGCCTGCAGTGGCGTGCACTCCATACATGCAAATAAGCTCTGCATACCCTGTAGTCCCATACATACATGCCCCTCTAAATGTTAGATAACTAATTTTTAAAAAATCATGTTAATTTAGCTAACGCGCCATCTATTATATTTTTTGGAACTAACTTGTTGGATCGGCGAACACTCGCCGCCGTGCAGCGCGCAGGCAGCGCTCGCGTGAGCAAAAGCAATACTACGCCTTGCTTATTCTTCATTCAACGCATCTCGTGTAGTACACAGTAAAAGTGTGAGTGTGTGCGTGAAAATGTGCGCGCGTGTTGGAGTTTTAGAAGCATAGCTTACATTGCAAGCCGGCCAAATTGAGAACCCGTAAAAGCACCGTTTAATTGTTGTTTGCAAAGGGTCGACTTTTTTTAGTCGGATTGACCAAATGACCCGAGTAATTCATTCGTTTGTATTAGTTCGTATCTAAAATTGCAAAGTTTTTTCGCCATTTATTGTTTTTCTTGGCGCAAGTGATTGCCTGTCAAGTAATCATTTAGTAAGTTTATTGTAAAAAATGGATAATTATACATATTCGATCTCATTCAAAATTTATATTCAAATCAGACTTCCATATTTTCTGTTTACAAATTAGGAAAATTAATAGTTACGATTCTACTCAGCGCATCGACCGAACGATTATTTTTAACCGACTTCAAAAAAGGAGCAGGTTCTCAATTCGACGATGTTTTTTTTTGTGTGTTTGTTACGCGATTACTCCGCCAATTGTGGACCGATTTTCAAAATATTTTTTCTAATTGAATGTGTATGCTCCCGAGGTGGTCCCATTGTCACTAAATTGGAACCAATCTGATGAGGGGATCCCATGGAAATCGAGGGAAACCCTCAAATTTTGTAGGCACACCTATAGCGATTTGGATATTTTTTATAGTAACTCGTGCATTTGCTCTCAAAAAGCAGCATTCGGTGAAATGAAACTGACGATGAAGACCACGGATGGCCATCGGAACTACTCAATAATAAATATTTCACGGGTTGCGATTCGATTAGGTACTTTAATGTGGTTGCTAAGCACAACGCGTATCGTGAAGTGCAGTTATCCTGGTTCTTACAAGGAGAACTCCTCAACAATTAACATCCCTGCATCGGGAAAAGCGATATTTTGTAAAAGGTGATGAGCAGTTGACATTAGGTTATTGTAACTTAGATAAGTTAGAAACTGGCCCCCTAGAAAGTGAAAAATAAAAAACTTTTTTACAAAAAAGAAAAAAACAACTGACTTCCAAAAAAACACTACAAACTGAAAAATAGCTTTAATTTCGGAAGTCGGTGTCAATTAAAAGAAAATGCGGAACCAACGACACCGACTTCCGAAATTAAAGTTATTTTTCAGTTTGTAGTGTTTTTTTGGAAGTCGGTTGTTTTTTTTTTTTGTAAAAAAGTTTTTTCTAGTCTAAAAAGAATTCGTCAAAGAGTAGGTACTTGAATTCATACATATTTACGAAACACACAGGGCCAAAACAGACTTACAGATTTATCTATGATTACAATCGAAAAAGAACTTTTAGTCAGATAGGCGCGTCGATTTGATTTAAGTACAAACATTAACTTGTAGAAAGTACCTAATCTAACTAACTGGTAATTTTTTTTGTGCATACCCTGTCTAAAATCTCTGTGCACGCCACTGCCAGCCTGCACTAGGCCTGCGTGGTGGACTACAGCCCATCCGCTTTAACCCAGAGGAGGCCCATCAGGTTCCCAGCAGTAGGAACAATAAAGGCTGATTGTGCAAAGTTAAAAACTAAAGAGGGTTTTTGTTCGATGTCATTAATAAAAAAAATATGTATACTGGTAAATATTGCACGGTAGTCCAGAACCCCTTATGTGCCAATCCGACGCTCACTTGACCGCTTTCCTTTAATCAGATAATGATCCCGTTAGAAGAAATTCCACGTAGACGAAGTCGCGAGCAAAAAATTGTGTTCATATAATTATGGTATAATAAAAGGTTTGTTCCGCTACCGTGCCGAGATAAGTAGAAAATCAAACTAAAATTTGCTGTAATATGGAACACAAAAATTGGCACATTACCCATTTAAGGCAACTGTTGGTAGTTACAACAAGCTTTAATCCCTGAAGCTTCCCACAGATTAGTTGCGGACGCAGGACTAACTGAATAATTTATACTTCATTAACGTTTCAATGGTTTGCGACTTTTGCTTTAAGCACGTCTGACTTTGGTTTCACAGTTTAGTAATTACTTTCTGGTATAAAAAGTTTTGTTATTAATAGTTCTACAGTTTGTTAATCTCTTTCCTAGAGGTGATTATTGTAAATTATTTTGAAATGTCAATTTTACGATCTGGTCTTTTGATATTTGAACAATGTTTTTAAGCGGAGCGAAGGTCCAAAAAGTTTCGTAGTGTTGTTGAGTGCAACCGCCATTTTCAAACAGTAAAAGCATGTTGTGTTACAGAGTCTCGTATGCAATAATAGGCTTGTTTCCACCATCAATAAATTGAAAATCTAATTAGTCCGTCAGTTAGATTATCTAAAAATATTTGACCCGTATTTTTTCTTTTGTTACGTAAACCAAAATACGACCCTTTAAAAATTGTCAATACGTCACACCTTGGTATAATTTTTAGTGCGTTCTGACGTCACGAGCGCCCACTCCCGAGTTTTGATGCGTTTTATCTTTGTCAATATTCATTGATTTACAAAATAAAAAAAATACGTGTCCATTATTTTCCAATACTCTAACTGACGAACTAAATAGATTTTCAATTTATTGATCGTGGAAACTAACCTATTATGCAGTTAATTTAGTTATATTCAAGATCTCTAAGTAGGCATCTATCGTGTTTTAATATTTAAAGAGTAGCAGCAATGCATGAAACTGTGTTTTCTACAAAAAAAAAAAAAACCTTTTTCTATTTATTCATTCGGGTTATATTAAATTGGCAAGCCAAAATCCACAGATGCAATGAGTTTCAATATCTACACATAATAAAAAAATAATAAAAAATTGTGGAGTCGTCGACCGCAGTTATTGTAGTATTTTGAAATATCAGTTTAGAAAGAAAATCTGTTTTTTTTTTTTTTTGTGTAAACTTTACAGACGTGATGCGTATTGATAGACACAATAAAGCATAAGAAAACGGTTTTTCTCAACTCATATTTCAAGTAACTGCACCAACAGAGATGGTTGACCTCCCAAAAACCTTAAAATATTTTTAATTTATGGTGATTTTTTTTAAAGATTATATATCGATAGTCATCGCGTCTACGGAGTTTAAAAAAACCATGTATAGCGTCTGACGATGAATGTTGAGAAAAACATTACCTTAATCATCAGGCTATTTATATAAACATTAAAAATGAATTTTCTTTTACCTCAACCCAAAGTTTCCCTCATTTCCCTTCCATTTTCATTACAAATGTAACTTTCAAAATTTTCCCTTCAAACTGGCCTCCGCTTACACACAGAAATTACCAGTTTCCTTTGAAAAAAAAAGGCATTATTCTGACGCAAATCCGCAACATTAAACAATGGTGGACAAAGGATGGCTTCCGTGGACCATCCCCTTAAAGTATGGAAGATTTATGGTACTGTCTTTTAAAGTTGTTTTTTTTGGTCCTATAGTCGTGTTCGCGGGCTCGTTTGAATATTTAAATGTCTGGCGAGAATATGTTGATATCTAAAATTGCAATTTGTCAGGCCGGCCATTTTAAAGGTTTGACTTCTTCTGGTAAATCGGTGAATTAGTTTATCGTATGTCTTTTACTTATTTTAAAGGTTATTTAATGACATAATTTAAATGATGATAATATATAAACGAAATTCCCCGGTAGTTTGCATAATAACAGACATAATAACCTTCTCCTATTCAGTTTCCAAAGATTTAACTGAGGTGTTACGTCGGAAATCTCATTAAATTCGAATCCTGTAGTTTTTGCAAAGAACGTAAGAAAGTACTTGATCTCAAAATGAAAGTAAATTATTACAAACATAAATAGACATACATACAGGTCGAATACCGAACCTCCCTTTTTGAAGTCAGTTAAAAATGCATCGTCTCTCAGCCTCTCTATCGCAGCTACGCGTCGCTTTTAATACGAGAATAATTAATTTATAAGCATAAGCATTATCAGCTTATAATATTCCCACTGCTGGAACACATTAATTTATAACTTAATAAAAATATAACCTTGTAATTCTAGAAATTATCCATTGAAATTGAAATTGTTTATTGAAATAATTGATTTACATAAATATTTACAAATTAGGGCCTTAAACTAGAGGTAGGTAACAAATAATTGGATTCTACCTGAACTAGGAATTAACCTGTATCTCAGGTATCTCACTCAAGTGCTTATACATAAGGGTTATCTAAAATTTCTACAAATAGTAAATACCTAATTTATCTACTTTAATTATGGCTTTATTTAAATTGAGCAAAATAGTAAGTATGCTACTTTTTACATCATCGTAAGACATTCATTTTACAACCGTATTCTATTACTTATGATTTTCACAATGTTACATTTTTAATAAGGTCGCGTTTACTTTGTCATACAGAAAAATTTGCCGTGTCAACAAAATGATAAGATTGCATGTTTAGGTACTTATAATATAAATTGTAAAAACTAAAAACAAACATTAATTTTACGTACTTATTATAACTAGTAAAAGGCGAAATACGAATAATTATATAACATAAAGTAAAAGTAAAAAAGGCTTATAGAGAAACATTGGTGGTCTTATGCGACGTCATTATAATCTATAGAATTAATGTATCTTGTCTCAGCTATTTTCTTTGCGGGGCATTCTTTTGCACCAATAAATTAGCACGACGTCGATGTTTGACGTTTCTATAGTCCACAGATCTTATTAACCTATAGACGACCAATCTATACTTATAATAAATCTGTAGAGAGGTCAATTCTGTAATATTTTCAAAATAACTATCAGCGGGTGATTAGTGATCGTTACTGACGCCAAAAATGCAATCAGTAAAATTTTTGTCTGTCTGTCTGTCTGTCTGTCTTTATGTTCGTTATAGAAACAAAAACCACTTGACGGATTTCAACGAAACTTGGTACAATTGTTCTTCATACTCCTGGGCAAGTTATAGTATACTTTTCATCACGCTACGATCAATAGGAGCAGAGCAGTGAAGGGAAATGTTGGGAAAACAGGATTTCTTTTTAGGTGAAGTAGTAATAGGTTAGTAGTAGGTAAGTTTTGGTTAATTTATGTTCAGTTTTTTTTAATATTAAGTAGGTAAAAGCGTAGGTACTTTTATTAATTATAGGTATAGGTATTATTAATGATAGTAGTTATAGGTATTTAGTTTTAAGTGAAGTAGGTTTTATTATATATTATTTTATATATTAGACGTAGTTACATATATATTTTTAGTTATTCAAGCCCCAAGCGGACGCCGGCGTCCGCCCGCTATTGTCTTGAAAAACGCGTTGAATGAGAAATACGCGTTCTCAAGAATCGGCAGAAGAAAGAGCACATCGGTTAAACTCTATGAGAGTTTGTGCCTCAATTTCCGGAAGTCATTATTCCACGCGGACGAAGTCGCTGGCAAAAGCTAGTTACTAACTATGTTTTTAATTTGTTTAAAAAAAAGTCTTTTCAATTTCAATGTTTGGATTTCTTTTATAGTTTCAAGATACTCCTGTGTCATTTATTCATGTATTGTGGTCTTCACTTTGTTTAAGAGTGAACAACACAAAGTGTGACTGTGATACAATTTAATGTAATGGAATCAAATGTAGGATGTAACATTAAATTATAGTTAACACTAGACTGTTACGAAAACGTTTATGATAATGCAGATAACATCAGATTATTCCTCGTTAAGGTTGGTAAAAGTGTACAGTAGCCACATTATCAGTATTGAAAAAACGAGTAAATTGGTCCCGCATTCTTTCAAAACAAATTTTACTGCGCTGAATCAGCTAAAGATCAAAGTACAATCACCGACTTGCATCTCTCACATCTCGCCAAATATCTTAAAAAACAACAAAACCTGCCGAGATTAATTCAAAAGGCACAATTAAAAATTGAAAAGGGTTGCTTTTTCAATGATTGATTCCAGCCATGTAGGCTAAATTGCAATTTTGCTTACTTGGCAGATGATATTATTATTTTTTTTAATTTTGGTAAAGGTATATATGTCGCAGGTTTTTCATAAAATTAGGTTTTTGATAAAAAACCTAGGTTTTTGATGAAAAACCGGAAGATGACACATTTTAAACTCAATTTCATCATAAACCTGTAACAATCCAGATTTTTGATCAAAAACCTGAACTAGTTTGGGTTTATGATAACGTTCTTGTCAAAATCACGGGTTTGCTTTGTTTTATGACAAATAAATCAATTTAAATGAAATATTTAAAACAATCCACCATCATTTGCAACTTAGTAGAAAGAAAACAATTATTTATTTATCAAAATTTTACATCCATGATCCAATCAATATTCTCCTTCTTCAATTCAATTATGAAATGAAATGTTACAATTTCACGTATGTACCTACCTATATTAATCTGATTTTGATAAGGCGCGATAATGAAATTTCGTAACTATTAAATACGACAAAACTGAGTCAAAATTAAAAAAGGGTAGTATTTAAACGCAAATCAAAAAATATCCTTTTTCTATGCAAGAAAATTCCGAATTCCCATCAAAATTATTGATTGCACAGCAAAATATTCGACTCAAAATATCACTAAACACACTATAATTTATTTTCGCAGCGTACAGCGATTTTTACGTCAGGTCGACGGAGCCCCGATGCGCGGGGCTCCTATTTCTGTCTGCAGGGTTTAAAGGAACCTAACCAAACCGAACCTCAGGGTGCCCCTGACGTCGTTTAGTATTATTCGAATTTGCTGTGCAGTCAGTATTTATGCTATGTATGTAGTATTTTTTTATATGATTCAGATTGGCTAAAGTAGACTCATCCTTCATGGGGTACTGTTTAAAATGTTACAATAAAATACCCCCCCACATACTCCAACTCAATGAAACGAAATTCAAATCTTGCATAAAACGCACACTATGCAGCCAAGCATATTATAAGTTGGGGGATTACATCGCTGACAAAAATGCTTGGCTGATCGCTGGTCCTGCTCCACCAGGGCGCATAAACTAATTAATTAGCATTCGAAAATATAGTTGGAGCTGCTGAAGATTGAAAAACTATCTTTGCATTGTATAAATTCAATCTCTTAGTATTGTATAATTGCATAGCACACGTGTGAGCACTATGTACCTAAACTATAAAGCTACCATTTACTGGGTACGTCTTTCATTGACTTGAATGTGCCCTGGCAGCTGAGAGTATGTCATGCTCACTCAAATGTCTCGCTGATGGTGGCGTGTGTGTTGGATCATTGGGTTCCCTTCAAAATGGTTGAGCTGAATGGTGCTGATCCATACGTCATGTTCGTGAACGGGCGCCGTCAGTAGGGACTGGTCATCTCTTAGCCGCCACGGCTTATTTTAATTTATGAATTGTTCTTTTTAGTAGGGACGCCTTTAACGTGCACGTCTTTCTGCATCGTTCTCACATGTATAATTTCAACATGAATGATGTAATCAAGATTTTTGTAACAATTTTATGATTTAAAAGAGTGTCCGTGGAGTTTCTTGCCCGTTCTTCTCCACAGGGATCTACGCTTTGGAATGGGCAACTAGCTTCATCTTTCTGACTGACCGACCCTTGACAATTCAAAAGTGCCTATAAATGGTTTATTTGAAATAAATGCTTTGAGTTTGAGTTTATGCAATTTATAATATCCCATTAAAAAAAGAATAAAATGTAATAAAGAAACGTTTACCACGTGCTTGTTTTTTTGTAAATCTGCTAGTAGGTACACAGAAATATTAAAAACAGTTTTTTTGCATGCATATCGATTTGTCTTGCAGCGCAGAAGCGGGGTAAGGGCGAGGCTAAGTCCCTGTCAACGGAAATGTATATCAGATTGATCATAAACCCAAACTAGTTCAGGTTTTTCATCAAAAATCTGGATTGTTACAGGTTTATGATGTAATTGAGTTTAAAATGTGTCATCTTTCGGTTTTTGATCAAAAATCTAGGTTTTTGATCAAAAAACTAATTTTATGAAAAGCCTACGACATATACATTGTGACTTATAACATCGCCTTGGAAGATTCTGTAAAGGTGTTATAATTGTGGTTTAAATAAATAAATAAATGTTATAATCGTCACATAATTACTTAATAATAATACCTAATCTTTTCGTTTATTAATAACATAGATACAGTTAGCCAATAAAAAAAAAAAACTCGAACCGTTGCGTAAAGAAAAGCAACCACGCAAAAGAAATATAGAAAAATCCTAATACAAATCCTAAATAGAATAATCGTTCAACCAACCGACTGATTGCGTTGAAACTGATTCGATTAAAATTAAATTTTATAAAATTTTCCAATAGATTTAATGCGGTTGAATAAATTTTCCATTTATCGGAGCGCATTGCAGTTTTTCTGAGAAAACCGACAGCGGACGATATGCTGGGAAAAAATCGGTGATATCAATTTGGCTCAGACGGCACCTATTTAAGTTAATAGTTAGAGATGATACTACGGACACCAAGTGATAGGAAATTGGAAGACAGTTCCTAGTTTTTTTATAATCACTTTTATTTTATGACTAGCAGCGTCCCGCGGTTTCACCCGCATAAGTCTAAATTCCGTGGGAATATCGGGATAAAACTATCCAATGCATAAGTCCTAGTAATAAACTATCTGTGCGTCAAATTTCATCTAAATCCGTTTGGTAGTTTTTGCGTGAAAGAGTAACAAACATCCATCCATCCTCACAAACTTTCCCAAAATATTTTATAATATTATAATTTTAAAACTACGACATCTATTGAAATCAAATGATACCACGGGCAGTTTTATTACCGAATAACGTATTTATTTAGATAAGGATTAATATCATGTTTTATAAAAACACCTTCGCAAATAATGATTTTTTTTAGAACAAATTTTATTCCCATAAAAAAAGTTATAGTGAGTCAACCTTTAAAGATAGAAATAATATGCTGTTACGGACTTTTTTTAGAAATTTTAAAAGGAAACAATTCCGTCATACATGATTTTTGCTTAACTTTAACCGTTTACGCAACGTACGCAACGGATGCTTTCAAAAGGAATAATTTTTCCCGTTTTTGCAACATTTTTCATTGGTGCTCCACTTCTATTGGTCATCGCGTGATGTTACATAACTTATAGCCTTCTTCGATAAATAGAATATCTAACACAACAATATTTTTTCAATTCGAACTAGTAGTTCCTGAGATTAGCGCGTTCAATCAGCTTTATAATATTATTAGTGTAGATAGTTTTTTAGATGGGGTTTCCAATAAAAATTGTATTACCAACTCTTGGAAACATGCTGGTTCTGCTGCATAGGACAATCTAGAGTCTAGAAAAAATAAAACTGGTTCCTAATTTAATTGTGTAATTTATAATTTTTGATTATACATTCATTTTTTTTTAGGAAAATGATCTATTATTGCAATATTTTTTTAATATGTGAGCACCATGTATGTATCTTTATCATAATTCATTAACGTGTCATCGCTTTATTTTTAATTCTTTTTATTTATTAAATATTTTTTGGTTCTAGGACATGAATCACTCACAATGTGAAGGAAATCACCGTTTTGGGAGCAGTGGTGATGAAATAATTTACAGAAAGTAAAGCGCTTGTCTGGGTGTCCGGTTGTTACCACTACCAAAATAATATAATAGTTATGTTGTTCAATCCAAATTAACATCGTAAACTATACTTTATTTTCGGAATTATGTTTCAAACTAAACAAGAATCCAACTTGGTCCTTCAATTTCATACGCTCAAACAAGAGATCAAGCGAAGTGAAGAGTAATCCCATCTTTAATGCATATATCTATCTATACTAATAATGAAACTAAAGAGGTTATTAGTTCGGGGATGCGATGCGGTGGGTTGAGGGCCGAAATTTTATGCGGACATATATTTTCACGTCTTGGAATCCCAGTACAAAAACTAATCACACTCGACTGTTTTATTACTCCTATCTTCCTAATATGCCAGGATGGGAACCCTAGACCTGAATTTGATGGGTAGCTGACCCGGGTAGGTATTTGTCTAGTCACCGACTGAAATTTCCGCCAATTTCTCTTTTCAAAGTCGGTGCAAAAGAATGTATTGCAATATAAATCACGGGAGTGCTTCTAAAAAGGTATTTTAATTTAAGTGCAATTTTCATTTTGATTTTGTTTCAAAGTTTTTGCTCTAAAAGCGAATTTTCGTGATAGTGGTTGTTAAACGTTTTGTGATTTTCATTAAATTTATAAACTGACATAGTATTATGTTTTATTTTTGTGTGTTTAGGAAGAATAGTGTCTGTCTGTCTCCTCCTATTTGATTTTCATTATAGGTATCTTCGAGTCGTTTGAGGTTGAAACCCTCGGGCCGACCCGTGGGGTCATGGTCTGTTCAATGAAATCTTAAAATGGCTGGTTGACGCTTTCCGTGTCCCAGGGGCTTTAAGCAGCTTTACCTTGGCCAGAGTTCAAGTATTGCCACACGAAGTGGCAACACCTTCAGTTTCTTGGATACATTACCAGTCGATATAGAGATGCGGAGAACTTTTTCGATGCCATATTTAAGTTTGTTAATATTTTTAGTTAAGTTAGGATATTATTATTTTTTTCATTAAATTATTAGGTATTAGTAGTTATATGTACATTTCATTTTAATTCTTTATATATTGAAGACACAGAAAAGCGATCTATTAGAGGCAACCTTTTAATGGATTTGAGAGAGAAGGAGATCGATACAACTCAACGCTTATATTTATAAATTTTCCATCCAATTCTCGATAGAAATTTTGCTGAGCGCAGTTTGTTGACCTCTTATTAGTAGATAGGAACACGTGGTAAACCCTAGTATTGTGTCAGAAATTACTTATATAAATTGTACTTTACGATACTTAATTATTCATACAAGCGTCAATGTTGTTTCCTGCATAAATTATTATATATAGGCCTCGTCGGGCCAATGGTCCGCGTTTCGGGAATGGTAAGCGTTTCTACTAATCATGGTCCTGGGTTCGGCTTGCAGGTCAGTCAAAGTGGTTTTGCGTTTTTTCTATCCGGAATTTCCCAGTAGAAGCCCGGGGTCTGAATTCGTCCTCGGATGCGGTATAAGGGCGAGCCATTTGCCATCAACTGGACTGGATGGATGGGACTTAAACATAACTGGTTTACTATAGATGCACCTCTGTCTAATCCTTCGGGCAATACAGGCGTGATGTAACGTTATATTTATGTGTATCAATACACATCGTACATTAGTTATAAGATTGTATGCACAGATATAAAAAAAAAGTTTGTACGGGAAACTTCAGATTCCCCGAGTTACTCGTAAAACTTTATGGATGGACGAACTGAACAGTTTGCGTTTTGAACATGTTTCGAATCGGGACGTAAAATTGGAAAAATCTTGGAAACTTTTCTTGACTGTCACTGCACCCGTCACGCGTCTAATTAGCCGATATAATAGAAATTGTATTGTTATCGGTACACATGGTGTAAGCTCGACGTTCGAAGAGTAATAGTATCGTGATAAAAAGTGGCATGTAACGATATAAAAAAAATATGTAGTTATAATAGTAACATCATTGTTTTTACGTTTTTTAACATTTCTCGAGATTCTGGGGTCACAGACCTTTAGAAGGCGTACGAGGGGCCGAAGCCAACACGTTGAGGCCCGGTACCTACACGTTTTTAATAAAATAAGACACCCACTGACGATTACCTCAAGGACCACCCCCGGTTGCTGTAATACTATTGCAGGATATGGAAACAAAGATATTGGAATAAGGGTTTGAGTGGCTAAAGTGAACTGGTTACTTAGGAATAAGGGAAGAGATATAGGCAGGCTCCTGTCTGACTAATATTTTATATATTATTTTTATACTAAATATTATATTAAGAAACGAAACTGTTCGAACGAAAATTCAGTAAATAGGATATTTGAATGAGTTGTTCGGTAGATGTTCAGTTGATTAGTACTATAATAAATAAATAATGAACCATTTATTTTCAGGTAACAAAGACCCATAGATACATACCTTAACCTAAGTATAACTTTGTTAGTAAATATAACTTAATAACTATGTTAGTATCACTTAGTTACACTATGTCTACTACCCTACTTTATGTGTACTATTGCCGTTAATATAGATCGACCAGATGTCACTGTACCTAGCCAACAAGTTCCACATTAAATTCAATTATTTGCCATGCAAATAGTATTGGATCTAGAATTTTAGTTATTTTTGTTTTATTTTTTTTTTTCCCCCTCGTTTTCTCATAATTATCACACCTGACATTGGCAGAATTGTCGACATCGGCACCATTGCCATAGAGAAAAATAGAATAGAATAGGATATACGTTATACCTAAATAAAATAATCTAGACGGAGTCAACATTTTCTATCTGACTACCTCTGAGAATAAATGGTGATACAAACTCAGGGCTGGTATTTTTTTCGGTAAAGAAATGGCGAAACTTTAGAGTACAGTCGCCGGCACCTATCTTGGCAAGGTTTTGGCGTCGTAGGAGTAAGTTCGCGCATGCATACTTAGTTCAGCAGAAAATAGTCACTTTTATTGCTTGTCATTATTCTAGGGTTATTCCCATAATTTATCTTTATACATGTCTGTTTACAAGAATGTTGAAGTAAGGAGAGGAACGACTAACCCTTGTCAACTAACTTTTTATGACTGTATTATTGTTGAGAATGTGGTAGATGTCGACCTATGTTATCGGTTCTTGTTTGAACTATCTTCTCTGTATTAAGTAATGTGTAAGTTTTCCTAAAATAAATAAATAAATCTAAGGCTTATGCTATGGTAGGTGTGAGGGTGTGTTTGTGTGTGAGGGGGTGTGTATAGATGCTATATCAAAGCTTCGGTGGCGTCGTATGATAATTTAAAAACAGCTGAAGTTAGGATTTTCTTACAGGTGGTGGTTGAGCAGTCTTTTATGTCGCAAATTTTGATAACTTTATTATAAGTGTTGGTGATGTAATAATACTTCATATTAAGGCCCCAGACCTTGTATAAAACAATACCTACGTACTAACTGACAGTGAAACAGAAAGAGATACAATCTTCTTGCATAGTATAACAACACTGTTATCTTATTTTACACTAGCGGTCCGTCCCGGCTTCGCACGGGTGGAAAAAAAAAGAAAAAAAATAGCTTATAATAATCAGTGATAATAAAGCATTCAAATCGTGAAAGAATTTTTAAAACCGGTCCAGTACTTTTTGAGCCAATTCGTTACAAACATACATACAAATCTTTCCTCTTTATAATATTAGTATAGATAACATGCAAAACTAAAAACATACCTATTAATTATGGATTATAATCCAAAAGGCGTCCAATTCGGCCCACACCGTAATTAAAAAACATGACATCAACCAGCTATTACAGATACCCAACGGCTAATCCCCATTCAACGCACGTACCGAATATGCCAAAGTTTAATCCAATAATCCCCTTCAGAATAAAAAAAAATGGAAAGTAACACAGGAACGATTAAAACTTAAAGTTTAATTTTGCACGTTCGTTTAATTTCTACTGGCGGCCATTTTCAATTGTTCTCACAGTTAATTCAATTTCGGTTGAAACTTTTTTATGTCGCGACGGAGTAGCGTTTTATTTGCATAGACATTTCCAGTTTTTTTGGCCTCTTTTGTAATTTTGAGATAGGCGTTTGTATAAGGAAAGTCGTTTTTGAAAGGACGTTGGAGTTTTTTTTTTTTCTGTGCCTGTTGAAACTGAATTAATAGAGCTACTGGAGCTTCAAAGTTGTTTGAATCTATCTGTTCAAACGTTAGTTCTTCGCTATATTTAGTTGGTAGGTATTCTGTGTGTGTTATGAAGAATTATGAAAACCTTTGATTTCACTCATTAAAAAAAATAGCCTCCCCGACTGATTTCGGTCACGGTGGCCAATCTCAACGGAGATTAGGCAGGTACTATAGGAGATATTATAGTGCACGAGTGTGTAGTCCGATGAGACGGCAATCCGACACGACCGGAGAGAGATCAAAATGATTGAATGATTATGATTATGATGATTGTACACTGGCTTTTAAAATAAACTATGCGAAACTTATCCCAAAAACTATCCTGCAATATTTCGAAATATTTCCTGTTTCTTTTACCAACTACGTCACGAAACATTACTCAAACAAGGATACCGTTGCAACTAAACACCCGAAAACTCTTCTCTCTTCAAGTTTACATTAAACACACAACTAACTATAATATTTACAAGGCAACGTCTTTACTAAAAGCCTTGAGAGTGCTCCTTTACGCACGCCCAACAATTAGCGAGCCCTATATGCAATGACCTATATCTAAATTTAGATTTTCTTTAAGCCCATTTTCTGCCTCAACCAGAAATCAACCTTAACATCTCCACATAGAACTGAAATTCGAGAAACACAACATTAAAATTACGTGAGTTAAGTGCTGATATGACATCTTCAAAATAAATTGATTCTTATTTCGTATGTCGAAAGTTTATATTGCACTGTGGATGTATGTCCACTATGACTTGTCGATTTAGCACCGTTCCAATTTGCATTGAAAAACGAACCTTAGGTGAAATTTCAGAAAGTGCATTTTCGTCGGTTGTTTTTGAGAATATTTGTGACCAGAATATTACGTATAAGTGATGACGAGTGCAGAGGTCAGAGGCGGTTCGAACGCGGGACAGAAAGGGTTCCGCAGCACATGGCGATAATATACTGAGTATAAATCTCCAAAGAAAATTGTGTCGTGAATATATTTTGATGACTTACATTTGGGCTGTTAGCGATTACGGGTTCCAGTGGGTTAGTTATTAAAGTTGAGTTTTGGGTATGAACCTTTTAGATCATATTTCATAAGTATTAGTTTTTATGTCCATAATTTTAGTTGTAATATATTCTGAATAGGGTAAAGTTTGTTACTTTATGAATTTTAAATTAATTATCTGATGGTGCTATTAATAAAACAAGTTCTATTAATGTTGTTTTACAGAATTATAGTAATACTAGCTGACCCCGCAAACGTCGTTTTGAAAAAATAAAAAATAGATAGTAGCCGATTCTCAGACCTACCCGATATGCACACAAAATTTCATACAAATCGGTCCAGCCGTTTCAGAGGAGTATGGTAACTGACACTGTGACACGAGAATTTTATATATTAGATTAGAAGTAATATTCATCTCCGTCAAAGACAGCTCATCTCTTACATAAATACAGCCGATAACATTTACTGCTGGAACACAGGATTTCTCTCTGTAAAAAGAAGTGGGCCGTAATCCACCACGCGAGCCAAGTGCGGGTTGATAGATATTACAGATCTTCGAATTTTTGTTCTAGGTTCTAGGACATGCCGGTTTCCTCAAGATGTTTTCATTCAAAGTTTTTGAAAGCAGTGCTGATGAAAAATTACACATAGTAAAGCGTCTGGGTTCGAACACACGACCTACAGCTTGTAAGTTGGTCCAGTTGCCACGTTGCCACTACTGCGCTCATCTCTTACATTTGACTCTCTCTTTTTTTATATTCCACTAGCGGTCCGTCCCGGCTTCGCACGGGTGGAAAAAAAAAGAAAAAAAAATAGCCTATAATAATCAGTGATAATGTAGCATTCAAATGGTGAATGAATTTTTAAAATCGGCCCAGTACTTTTTGAGCCAATTCTTTACAAACATACATACAAATCTTTCCTCTTTATAATATTAGTATAGATTTTCACCCAAGCTAAAGAAAAAACCACCTTCTTACATGCAGTAAAAACATGTCTCGTTCTATTTAAATATGTATGTCATAAAATCTGTGGCCTGGTGCTAAAAGGGACAAAGTCCGTTTTTGCGGCAAGTGTGATCGTGGTGTGATTTTACTGCCAAAAGTTATATATTGATATTGTGTGCATTTTAAGATATGAACAGAGGCCAGCACATGAAGCTATCCCAATCTGTCAAATTTCTTTGATGTATTTTCAACTTTACTACAAAGGAACAAGGTTCATATTCAATTGGGAAAATTTGACAGATTGGGGTAGCTTGATGTGCTGGCCTCTGTATATTGCACAACTACCTGAATAACTATGCTCTGTTCTAAAGTAACTGATGAAAATGTAAACAAAATGGCACACCGGAGAATGTACAGACGCTAGATAACATCAAGCTACTAAAATCTGTCAAATTTCTGTAATAGATTTTCAACTTTATCGCTAATTGCACAACTACCTGAATAACTATGCTCTGTTCTAAAGTAACTGATGAAAATGTAAACAAATATGGCACACCGGAGAATGTACAGACGCTAGATAACATCAAGCTACTAAAATCTGTCAAATTTCTGTAATAGATTTTCAACTTTATCGCTAAAGCATAAGGTTCAAAGTTGATTGGGAACATATGACAGTTTCGGCTAGCTTGATGTGCTGGCATCTGTACCTGTAGATACCAGATTGTAGTGTCACTTAAAAATTGAGTGATTTGACTTTCAATTTTCGTCGAGTTTTTTTTTTTTCAATTACAATGTAATAATGTTATTCAAACAATAATTGTTGCAAAATATTTGGGTAGTAGGTTATAAAGTTGGAACCTTCTAAATACAGATGAATCTTACTAATTCCATTTAGTGATTGCGTAAGAATTTATCCATAACAAGCCTTGTTGACACTTTCATCACATACTTTTGGAACTAACTATACGTACGGTCAACAAAGAAGATACGTAACTAAGGTCGTTGGTTATAGTTGAAGTTTAGTAAAAAACCGATGACTGTTTTCGAATAAAATTTATATTTTTAATTACTAAAAAACAAACAGTTGATTTAACAAATTAAATTTCATTCGAAAACGGTTTCTTACTAAACTTCAACTATATTCGGTGACCTTGGTTGCTTATCTCTTTTGCTAACTCTACTATAACTTGCTTGGTATCTTTCAAATAAAGTTCAAAACCCCATAACAAATCAAACCAAAAAAATTACTAGTCATAGTTACTTTCACCCCTCATTAAAGTGGAATCGGACAAGGATTCCAACGTACGGCTAGTAACAAAGGAAAAATACCCCAATTGTCCACAAGCCCTCGACCTTTTTGAGAGCATGAGTGAACAGTGATTCGTTCTAGAGAACCCTTACAAACGATACTTTTTGATACATCATTCATAATTGCTGTTGTATTGGATACTTGTGTATCGTTGTGTATGTCAATGGGTTGATGGCTTTAGGTTTTGTGTCGTCGTGTATTTGTGTTGTAATGTTTTTTTGATGTTGCTAAAAGCTTTGGAGGAATAAGTTTGGTGCTTCGGTTATATTTTAGCTTTTTCACTGCTCGCTGATTGTGGATTCAGGGTAATTCTTTGTTCTGCAAATTGACAAGCAACTTAAAAGATTACATTATTATTTTCTTTGCCATACAACGTGGTAATACCGTCAGTCTCTTGGGTACATTTCCAGTCGACAGCGATGCGGATGAATTTTTCGACGCTATATTTTAGTTTATTTTTTTTTTTTAATTTATTAATTAATAAGACATAAGTTATTATTTTCTTACTTATTATTTTAATTTACAGCAATAAAGTTCACTAAAATTGTCCGTATATTCAAATCACAACCGTCATTCTTTCACAGTTGAAAATGATTAAAAGGAAAAAAGTAGACGTAGAGTGTCAGTTTGTTTAACAATTCATTTCGCTAACTGTGCATATTATTGTAGAACTGCATCTACCACCGATTATTTATCAAAGAGCTCCTTAGTTTTGCATAGTTCTATGTGTGTATAGATGAAAGGAAGCTATATAATAGACATTACTGTCTCTGACGAAGCTTTAAGCTGAAGATGTTAACAAGTAAAGAGACATCATCAATAAGTTGTTAATCGGGCACATAACGACGATATGTTTTTCTATCATTAAAAAATAAATAAATACCTGACGTTTGTCTCAGAGTGTTCACTTCCTATCAACCCATAAATCGGAAACTTTTAAACGAACTCCAGTGACAACAGAATTCTATTTACTCAGAAAACCGGTCCAAGATAAACAGCCAACGATCCATTCGGCTCTTAACAAAACAAATTCCCTTTAAAACCTAGAATGCACCAAGTTTCAACTGGAGGAAACGTTGCAAAGCCGAGTTGTTTGTCCAATGCGGAGTTGCTTCGAGTCGATATTTCAAGTTGCTATTTAACTCGGCAAGCTAATCTAAATTACGTCACGGTCAAGCACTGTAAATCCTGAAACCCAATTTATCTTTGACACGCCCGTTTTATACTTCTTCGGGGAGTAACGCCTCAGGCTTCTTGGTGAAACAGTGAAGTGGGAATAATTGGAGAAGGTATTGCATAATTTTAGCATTAATAAGGAAATAATCTAGCGTTAAATTTCCCTATATTTTCCAGAACTCGCACATGACACGCATGGTTCCGTAAGAAAAAGGATATATACCATGTCCCTATGTTTTTATTTTTTCATTAATAGTTTTCAAATTTGTACACTAGGCCTTTGTTGACAGCGGTTTAAATAGAAATTTTTGAGAGTTCTAGTGATTATAAAAATAATGTATCATCAAAAAGGAAGGGATATACAAATAGTTAATATTTATTATTCTCTAAAAAATCATTACTTTATGGTCATTAGCCAGAAAGAAAACAGGCGAGAGCGTTTCTATGGAGAAAAGACCATCCGCGTTTCCTCTTAACAAATTTTCGCATTACTTATAGGAAAAATCAGAAACCTCATACGTTTGTAATTTCACAAGCATCTTCTTCAAACCAAAAAAAATAAACTGACTAGCCTGCGACTTCAACCGCGTGAAATTTCGAGTTCCCCCGACAAAACCCATCGCATCGCATAACCTGACCGCGCTGTCACTTCGTTTTCGCTTAGCGATTTTTAATTTTTTTTTTCTTTTGACTGTTTTTGTTTTTATAAAGAAAAAAAATGTGTGATGTTAAATAGCGTTCGTCAAAAATCAGGCTCAAATGAAAAAAATATTTTTTCCGACCGTTAAGTTCCAGAGATTAGAGCGTCCAAACAAACAAACAAACAATAGTGCCTTAGGCATCTTCTAGACACGCTTGTCATCAAAGATCTCATTCATCGCTTTCCATCAGACGTGATCGAGGTCAAGAGCGGGCCCGTTCAGAGAAAAAAAAAAACTCATACAGACTCTTCAGCTTTCTTATTACTATAGTATAATCAGAAGGCCAATTTTCGTAATTTAAAATTCTCAAAATCTAGTCGCTTTCTCATCTCGGCGACAAACAAACGTCAAAAATTTGTCAAAATGTAGGGAAATTGGAGGTATTTTTGACAGATTGAGACAGATCAGAGGGGCAATTCTCGTAATTTTAAGAACGTTCACAGTCTGAGGGGCGATTTTTTTATTTTAAGAACGTTCATAGTATGATCTCAGTCTCAATCTGTCAAAAATACCTACTTTCCTACATTTTGACAAATTTTTGACATTACATTCTAAATTACGAGAAATGGCCTTCTGACTGTGAATGTTCTTAAAATTACGAGAATTGCCCCTCAGATATTGAATATCACCACAATAAACTCTGATTGAAACAGTCACATGATTGGATATTTCAGAAGCAAATAAACTGCGGTCATTAGGTACCTAGTACTTATGTCTACATACGGGTAGGTAATGTACGGCATAAGCTAGCAAATACTCCACCACAAATGAAACTAGCGAACGCAGAACACAGGAAATTTCCGGGGATCCGAATTCGGAAACGGGTATTCGACAAAGCTACATAAATCCTACTAATTAGGTACGGTAAGCAAATTACGCTGACGCAACAGATACGTGAAATCGTATGATTCAATTCACGTCAGTATTTGAGAATTATGTACTACTAGCAGCGCCCCGCGGTTTCTCCCGCGTAAGTATTGATCCAGAGAGAATATCGGGATAAACAGTATCCTATGTGTTATTTTGATGTATAAACTATACTACAGTAAAGTTTCATCAAAATCCGTTCAGTAGTTTTTGCGTGAAAGAGTAACAAACATCCATCCATCCATCCTCACAAACTTTCGCATTTATAATATTACTAGCTGCGCCCCGCGGTTTCACCCGCGTAAGTTTCGATCCTGTGGGAATATCGGAATAAAAAGTATTCTATCTCTTATTCTGATCTATAAGCTATACTACTCTAAAGTTTCATCTAAATCCGTTCAGTAGTTTTTGCGTGAAAGAGTAACAAACATCCATCCATCCTGACAAACTTTCGCATTTATAATATTATTAGTAGGAATAGTAGGAATTAGTAGGAATAGTAGGAATTAGTAGGAATAGTAGGAAAGTAGGAAGTAGGAAGTGGATGATTTCAATCCGTTTGAGGAAATTACGATCGTTCAGTACAATAATCAGCCTATAACGTTTTCACTGCTCGGACAAAAGCCTCCTCTATTCGAGAGGAATTGGGCTGTAATATACCACGCGTGCTCAGTGCGGGTTGGTAGACGTCACATCGACGCTCGCATGACCGAAAGCCCTGTCTCATTTTTCTCATTTTTTAGCTGATTTGAGTTAGAACAACTACATTTTTAACCAACTTCAAAAAAGGAGGAGGTTCTCAATTCGACGGTATGTTTTTTTTTTTTGGTGTGTTTGTTACGCGATTACTTCGCCAATTGTGGACCGATTTTCTAATTTTTTTTAAATTCTTGTTTCTTTAAATTTTTCACTAACTGTCGTATCTCTATGTTATTTTTGGATCTCAAAATATAACCATTTTGAAAGGCAACAAAATGGTTGTAAAGAATCACGTCATGCGAGCGATGACATGTATTAATTTTTTTCAGTTCAAAGGCATGCATCACCGTTTTGTGAGCAGTGGTGATGAAATTATTTACACAAACGTAAGCCAAACGTAAACCCGTCGCAGCGGGATTGTCCAAAAGGGTTACCGCTACCCCGGAACATAAAGGGCTAAGGAAGGAACACGGGTGGGTTTTAGTCAGTAAGAGTCTGACACTCCCTTCTGCTCCACCCAGAGAGGGAGGGGTCATTTGATGATTTCCCATCCACAAAAAAAAACCGATACCACTGGGCCACAATTGCTCCACGATTGTTATATATAGACGCCAGCACATCTATATCAGTTACCGCACTTGAGGACTAATTGAAAAGAAGAATTTTTCAATTAACAAAATGAGGGCGGATTTCACCAATCAAACTGAACGCGATCAACACATCTTTTTATCAGTGTCAATATTCCGAAACAATTATCACAACGGTAGCTCGGTTATGTTATAATTATAGCATAATCAACCTATAATGTTTTCATCGCTGCGACAGCGCTGCCCGCAAGGCTGTATCCTTACGGCCAAACCCAATAACCTATAGACAGATAGCTACTGATGGTAGCCAGTATAATTATAACAGCCAGTATAATATAATCATACATATCGCTACTGATATAGATTATTGGGACGTTGAAACCAGAGATAGATAGGTTTTTCTACCTCCAGTATGCCGAAACTGGTGATAGATCGGTAATTGGGTTCGGCCGTTAGAGAATAGCTC
The DNA here is from genome assembly GCA_949316385.1 of Globia sparganii. Classification (NCBI taxonomy): domain Eukaryota; kingdom Metazoa; phylum Arthropoda; class Insecta; order Lepidoptera; family Noctuidae; genus Globia; species Globia sparganii. Next base: position 2,813,344 of record OX438655.1, on the reverse strand, counting down.
CCCAGGGCAAGTGCGGGTTGGCGGATGTCACATGTCTTCGAATTTTTGGTTCTAGGACATGCCGGTTTCCTCACAATGTTTTCCTTCACCGTTCTTAGAGCATTGATATCGGTCTCGACTTAGAAGTTATAGGTCATAGTCGCGTTCGTTTTATAGACTCCAGCACATCAAACTACCCGTCTTTATTTGTAACTGTCAAATTTACCCAATCAATTTTGAACCTTAAGAGTAAACTAGTCGCGAGCTCGAACTCACTGGTGGTCATGGCCAAAAAGCACGCTGTCTCGCCTGGCTTCATGTCCGACAGCGCTAGTATCAGTGATGAGCGGTTAGACGCTAGTCTACACGAACAACGTCCAGTTCTCATGCGCAGAAACACCGTTCTAAATTGATAGGCTTTTAAAAAAATTTAAAAGTGCTTCGGAAAATCGAATTTTATGAAAAAACCCCTACATAAATCAATTACAAATAAAGTTTATTGAGCTCTTCGATAGCTGAGCTTTGTCGCTACGAACTTGGTTTTGAAGATTTTACAGTTCTTTTATTACTTAATTACACCCAAAGTTACGTTAAAAAAAGCAAGAAAAACGAATCTTTGTTGGCTCATAACTTTTTAATGGCTTTTTATTTTACTATTCTGTTTCCGTACAGACACAATTAATAATAAGTCAAAACGATATCATGTTTAACTTTGGATGCACAATGTCAAACAGTGGATTAATATTCTCCCGTAAGTATATAAAAAATATCGACAAGTGGCACCTTAAGCTTTACCGGTAAAGTTCAAAATCTATTAAATAAAGACAGATTGTAGAAGCTTGATGTGCTGGCGTCTGTACGTTGTGCCGATCGCGTTCAATTTCATTTATATAATTCATCGGGAGACGTTACAAGTGACAATATTAAAACAACACTTTGCCTTGCTTTTTTAAAAAAGATTTTGAAGCTTTTTAGTGGTGAAGGGTTATTATAATTTAAGTGAGTTCCTTAATGAAAAAAAAAAAAATAAGTTAGTATTTTTTTGTGTATCTTTTGCATGCCTACATAGTAATATATGGCTTTTTTTTTTGTGGATGGGAAATCATTAAATGACCCCTCCCGCTCAGGGTGGAGCAGGAGGGAGTGTCAGACTCTTACTGACTAAACCCCACCCGTGTTCCTTCCTAAGCCCTTTATATTCCGGGGCAGCGGTAACCCTTTCGGACAATCCCGCTCCAATATGGCTGATCTTGTAATAATTTTGTTAACCTTTATACCCATATTTGCAAAATAAAATTCTCTTTGTTTTTAACGTTAACAACATTTCAATAAACTGTCGAAGGGCAAACTAATTAAAAAATCCTTTTTTTTTCTAACTCACTATTAAGTACCACATCTACTCCAAAACTCTTCCTTTAAAAACATCGAATGTGCCGCAAAGCAATCACTGTAATTACAAGTTTAATTCGCTTTGGGGCTGGTCGAGCTCCGTTTTATATTTATGATTTTTACCAAAGAGAACTTTTGAGTTGTCTCGACTATTTTTATTATTTAGTTTACAGGAAATTGAGGGTTTCGCTCTAAACAGAATGTTTAATGATCGAGTTAAATGTGCTTTTTGAGAAATGGTTGGTTTTTGAGAATCGATGTGAATCTAATAGGTGGTTGAATAACTTGATCTTGTTTGATGAGAATTAACATGGAAATAAAAAAGTTAGTAAAGTAGTTAACCTAATCGGTTTTAACCAATCATGTAAAAATATTTGAGCCCAATGGCTCAAATATTTTCGTTTACAATACGCGTTTTTTTGCGAATGATTACAATGCTTGAGTCAACTTAAGCCCTAAAGGGTTTCAGTTTTGACCGATACTCGTTGTCGTTTGGGATCTTTTTTTATTATTATATCATTCAGACTTCAGATTTGAATCAACCTCCATGACCCAGTCCACTTGATTAAATGTCAAATAAATAAAATAAATGATATATACGTGTGAGAGTGTGTCTGTGTGTGTGGGTGTCTGAGAAGGTGTGTCTGTGTGTGTTCTTTTCAGCATTCCGCCTTATCACTATTTCTTTCAGTACCAAATACCAGTTTGTCAAGAGTATTTAGTTCATCCTTTAAAACCTATAAAACATCTTCTTCTATACTTATAATAAATCTGTAGAGAGGTCAATTCTGTACATGAAATATATTTCCAAAATAACTATCAGCGGGTGATTAGTGATCGATACTGACGCCAAAAATGCAATCATTAAAATTTTTGTCTGTCTGTCTGTCTGTCTGTCTGTCTGTCTGTCTGTATGTTCGTTATAGAAACAAAAACCACTCGACGGATTTCAACGAAACTTGGTACAATTGTTCTTCATACTCCTGGGCAGGTTATAGTATACTTTTCATCACGCTACGATCAATAGGAGCAGAGCAGTGAAGGGAAATGTTGGGAAAACAGGATTTTTTTTTAGGTGAAGTAGTAATAGGTTAGTAGTAGTTAGTAAGTTTTGGTTAATTTATGTTCAGTTTTTTTTAATATTAAGTAGGTAAAAGCGTAGGTACTTTTATTAATTATAGGTATAGGTATTATTAATTATAGTAGTTATACCTAGGTATTTAGTTTTAAGTGAAGTAGGTTTTATTATATATTATTTTATATATTAGACATAGTTATATACACACATCAAAAGTGTCTAGGGATCAACATATATTTTTGCAATAACTTTTCTCCTGATTGATATTAATTAAAATTTTCATTAAGGATTCATCAAATAAAGTGTTTTCGTTTGTCACAGTAACGATAAACCAAGTCACCTTTGCATTAATAAAGAAATTTGCCATTTTCCTAATAAAGGGATTTTTGACATTTGAACCACTAACACAAAAGTTCGAAAAAAAGACTGAAATAACAGTTTTCTCTAAAATTTTATTGGGTAACTTAAACAATTAATAATCCGTGTTTCTACCGCGAACACTAACAACACAAGAACATCGGTTTGGCATACTCAAAATGAGTTCATCCAAATCACGCTGTGGAATGGCCGCCCATGTTCGTTGCAACAACAAAAAAAGGTCTTCTTGCGACTGGATACCCTCCATATTCGGCAGAGCTCTTCTCTGTAGCATATCCCATGCATGCTCAATCGGGTTCAAGTCTGGCGACTGAGCAGGCCAGGGCAGGACATTGATGTTAGCTGCGGCGAGAGTCTGTCTTACAACTCTTGCGGTGTGCGGTCGTGCATTATCATGCATTAACTGAAATAAGGGACCGATTTGCACTTGTAGAGGAACGATGACGTCTGATACAATCGTCTCAGCATAAATTTGAGCGTTGAGGTTGCCTCTGATCCAAATCAACTCAGTTCTTCCGCCGATCCAAATACCCGCCCATACCATGATGGTTCCACCACTATAAGGATGGACTTCCTGGCAGGATTTTAATCGCTGTTGGCGTCCAGGGGTTCTCCAGTGTCGTATACGTCTTGTATCCGGTCTCATACCAAAACGAGACTCATCAGAAAAGCACACGAAACGCCATTGTTCTTCTGCCCAATTTCTGTGTTCAAGAGCCCATTGATATCGAATCCTACGATTGTGCATTGCTATAGGTGGTACCCGTAGCGGTCTTCGGGAATGAAGGTTCACTTCATGCAAGCGGTTTCTGACTGTTTGGTCGCTAATTAAGTTCCCTGAAGAGTGATGAAGCCTCACGGCTAACATCATGGCGGTTATTGTTTTAGCTCTTCGAGTTAAGATTTGAATGTATCGGTCTTATCTCCGTGTGGTGCAGCGATACCGTCCTCCATGGCGCTCAGCCACGGTACCAGTGCTTCGGTAACGTGTCCAAAGTCGACTGATAACACTCTGACTTGTATTCAGAGCTAAAGCCACAGTACGTTGCCGGGAACCAGCTTCTATCATTCCCACGGCTCTGAGCATTTCTTCCCTGCTTAAATGACGTCGCCGCTCCATAATAACGTTGGTTTTGATCAGTAGTAGGGAAACAGTAGCACTAATAATGTCTTCAATGCGTTGTATGTTTTTATAGGGAAAATATTGACAGCTGATTTTCATCTTTTACTCGAATTTGATTCACAGTTCCTGATTCAAATTATGAAATGCACCAAAAAGGATCCATATAAATTTATAAAATCATAAATTTATTACAAAGCCACATCTCAATCTCAAGAAATCCGCATAAAAATGTTTGATCCCTAGACACTTTTGATGTGTGTATTTTTACTTATTCAAGCCCCAAGCGGACGCCGGCGTCCGCCCGCTATTGTCTTGAAAAACGCGTTGAATGAGAAATACGCGTTCTCAAGAATCGGCAGAAGAAAGAGCACATCGGTTAAACTCTATGAGAGTTAGTGCCTCAATTTCCGGAAGTCATTATTCCACGCGGACGAAGTCGCTGGCAAAAGCTAGTACTGAAATAAACCTCAGTGATAGTGCATTAAGCAATAGGCATGAATTTAATCAAGCCTCTAATAATTCCTGCTTTGCGCTCCTAAAACTATTATTGAACACTCTAATGTAATGATTGTGCCTCAATATGTGAACCACAAATATTTTTTATTTTGGGGACCTGAAAATATTAAATAGCCAAGTAACTGCGATCAACTTGAATGAAGCGGTCGGCGGCCGATGCCACGGCACCGCTTGTTTTATTCGTTCAGCTCACACGCGTTTGGTCACAGTTTTAACCTAACCCAACCCATTTGGTCGAGGTGCCCTAGCTAGCTTAGTTACAGCGACCAACAGTGAGAATGGGCCAGAAAGTAAAAAAGGGGCTAATTTTTTTTTAAGTGTGCACTGAGCAGAAGTGTTAAAATTTTTGCAGTTCAATAAATATTATTTAAAAGTGTCCATCATTAGAAAGTCAATAAGTCATTCAGGATCAGTTAAATATTTTCCGTTGCAATAACTAAACATGTTCGTTTTTTTAGTAATATAGTCCGACTTTTAATTAGCTGCAGTAAAATTACACTTCTTACTGTCATTTCGTTAAAAAATGTTGCCACACTATTTCTACTAGTGATGTGATTACAACGCAGTGAAAAATCGTTTTAATTTAGATATTCAAATTGACCAATTTTGATTTAACCGTAAACAATCAAAGATTCTTTGTATTGTATGGTAAATAAATCTCCTACTATAAGATCTAAGAAATATTAAAAAAAAATAATAATGTTTCATTAGGAATAAAATAGCGTTTACTATACAGGATTATTTGCAAAACACAAAAAACCTCAAAAACAAGAATATTCAAAAGATATGTTTGTGATTAGAATTAACGCTTTTTATAAATCCAATAAGATCACTGATGTGATGACAAAATAGTAACTAGGCATTGCTCAATATTTTTGTTGTAAACTTATTTTAACATGGATCGATTTTGAATTGGATGTTACTTGAATGAATCGATTATTTTGTCACATCACTATTTAAATTTCGTTAAAAAGTGGTAACACATAAGCTGTCATAATTTACTACAGCTAATTAAAAGTCCAACTGTAGTAAGGATGCACCAAACATCGTTTTCATCGATATCGACAAATACATCTCGGACACTATTTCGCGTATATTCGTATTGCATCGGATGGAAGTCACGTCGGCACTTAAAGTGCCAGCTAGGCTTCTCTGACAGCTTGATACCGATCTTATTGCGAGCTGCCAAATGTTTAGAACTGTTTATATTTATGGAGTTAGGAGTTTGTGTTGTGTTTCTTTAAAAGAAAGCTTGAGCTGTTAAAAGACTGTAAGGTGGAGATACGGGGTCGCTTCTTGAGCAAATGCGACTTAGGGAAACTTTTGATGATATTGGACTTATAACCAGTCTGAAACTGTCAACATAATAATATTTAGTTAGAGTTATGGTTAATGCTGGTTCTTTTTCGAAAAGAAAATTTGAGAAAATTGTTTTACCCTGCATTGAAACAGTTAACAGTAGGCCAATTCTGCTAATTTAAAACGTTCAAAATCTAGTCGCAGTCTCATCTCGGCGACAAACAAATGTCAAAAACTTGTCAAAATGTAGGGAAATTTGAAGTACTTTTGACAGATTGAGACTGAGATCAGACTGTGAACGTTTTTAAAAATTACGAGAATTGCCCCTCAGATGTCACTCACATAAAAGGTTAAAAAAAAAGCTTGAATATGGCTGACAGTAGAAAACGTTTTATTTTTGGTTGTATTTTTCCGAAAGAGTTCCTCATCTACTTTACGTATGTAAAAATAAAAGCCAGAATTATGGCAACACCAATTCCTCATTCGAGCATTTATTCATACCTAACTTGTCTAAGATATAATAACAGTAAAACCTTCATTGCAAGATTTCATGTGAAACCGAACGCAATGAGACACATAAAAGCAAAATGGCGCTGGCAACGTTACGTTCTCCTTCTAAAAGTACATTTTTGTCAAAGGCGAAGTCGCTTTATGACGTCACAAATCAAATAACGCGTATATCTAAACAGTCGGTATGGGAAATATGGGACAAACACAACAGTGGATACATTCCTTCTGTAATTCAAACCAACACGAGCTTAGGATTTCGTCTTGCAGCCTCTTACCCCCAGTTTGATAATGTTTATCCGCTACCGGCTAAAACCAGTGAAAAATAAACTTTATCCTCAACTTCACAAAGTTCAAATTCAAATTTCTGAATCAAACTGCACGTAGCACAGAACTTGCGCTGATTTTTTTTTTTTAATTTTATTGTCTGTTGCTATGAAATAAGGTAGGTTTTCGTTCAACACAATTTTTGTACAGCGGAAACGCTAATTGGTGCTTTTGCATTAAGACGTGATCCGTAAACCATTAACCCCCCATTTTGTATTTGCTCACACGCGCCCCGTTTCGCACTTCAACGGTAATGGATCAATTTTGTTTGGAAGTACTTTTCGGTCTATCTTTTTTATATCCTCTACGTCACTTTATTTTTTTTTTATAAAAGAGAGTGGATTTTCAAATGCAACGTTAATCGTTGGCATGAAGAATAATCACGCAGGCTTAGGAACTTTATTTTCACTAGATTCCAAGTGACTTTTTTAAAATATTTTTAACACTCATAGCAGGGTGATTTAACCTTCATGCGGGCGCGCGGTCATTTGTAACCCGAGCGGTCGCGCGTAACCTTTAAGACCCATGGGATATTTCAGGGATTTAAAACACTAATTACTTAATAATCGTTTTTTTTTATTTATCACATTATCATTACGTTAGGACATAAAACAAAATTATAAAATCAAAATAATATTCTATTTTTTTTTGGATTATAAAGCAATTTGGCATCATAAGTTTTCTTATACCTCTAACTTTCGCATGCTTGCGTGCTTTCGACGCCTGCGAGCAGCGCCGTGACTAAAACAAACGGGATCTAGGCACTCCGGGGGGTGCGGGGAGGGGAGGGAAACAGTTTATTTCGTGCACAGTGAAACAATGACAGGCTACTAGAGATGGGAAATACATGCGACAAGAAAATAAGGATATTAAGAACGAAAATGTAACGAGTGCGGTCGATTCGACGCCGCGCGCCTTCTTGAAGGTCAAAGCGACTGAAAATGCTCCTGTGGGGCACCAAAATTAGCATTCACTGATGTATGTTTTATCTGTTCGTGCACTAAACTAGTATTTTACAGACATTCCGAGTAATTACATAACATTACGCCTATAATAACTAAAGGATCGGCTGAAGGGGAGGGTACCTTTAGTATACCCACAATTCGCCAGTTATATCTAAGTCCCATGAAAAAGGGGCGAGCCTATTTCTATCAACTGAGCACAAATCCAGACTTCAGGAAAAAAAATAAAAAACATTGTCCGACCCGGGAATCGAACTCTAGACCTTATTCTCAGCAGTACCGGTTGAGACCATTAGACCAACGAGTTAGTACGAGAAATACGGATCAATATTTTTAACAACTCACAACATTATCCGCGCTCCGGGCGTCGGGAGCCGCGTGACGACTCCCGGCCACCGTGGGCGCGGGCCTGCGGGCGGGGAGTACTGGGTAACCATCCGTCCGATCAGGACGAGGCCCGTGACGGACAGCGCGTACGTGTTCCACGCGCGCCTCAAAGAGATGTCAGCATCATAAGGAAGGGGCCCGGGGCAGCGGGATTGTCCGAAAGGATTACCGCTACCCCGGAACATAAAGGGCTAAGGAAGGAACACGGGTGGGTTTTAGTCAGTAAGAGTCTGACACTCCCTTCTGCTCCACTCTGAGCGGGAGGGGTTATTTAATGGTTTCCCATCCACAAAAAAAAGGCCACTACTAAGAAATTCTTAGAAAAACCAAATAATTTTCGCCATTAGGTCGGCGCCTGCGACCTTTTGCTTGTCACAGCAATGCCACAGAGTGCCTATGACACTCAAAGCATAGACAACTAATGAGGTTACGTCTGCCGCAGATTAATTAAAAATGAATATTTTATTTGCAAATATTTTATTTATTTATTTTACGCACGTATATCTATGTTATTATTTATTTATTTCTGTAAGTGCCCGTGACATCGCAGTGGGCCCTATCGGAATACCAGCGCTGCGAAATTTATTTTTAAATATCGCAGCATCATGCTGAGATAGGAGCCTTTTCGCCTCGTATAGGACTTTCTGTTTCATTTTTCTTTTTGTTACTTTTTTTTTTATATAATTTGGTTTTTTATTTTAGATTGTGTTTAGTTTAGTTTGTGATCTTCCTGTACGAGTCGCAATAAATACTTTTTCTTTCTTTCTTTTCTTTATAACATTTCGCCCGACCCGGGAATCGAACTCTAGACCTTATTCTCAGCTACTGCTGAGACCATTAGACCAACGAGGTAGTACGAGAAATACAGATCAATATTTTTAACACCTCACAACATTATCCTAGTCAACGTAAAAGTAGTAGCATCTACCTAGTTTCCACGCACTGAATTGTGGATTCAGCTAGCACACCCATCATTCCCGATATCGCCTATTAAAAGCTCGGCAATAACTTCTACAATAAACGGGGGTGCCAAAAAAGTGGTTGCCCATAAAAATCGAATGAGTTTGGGCTGTAATTACCCATTGACTGCAGACGTTGGATCGTATTTCTTGTGGATTCACGTTTTACGATAAAAACAATTCGTTTCCAATTTATTTGGGTAACGATTTCGCTGAACTTGTAATAATTAGCGATATTTTATCGGTTTCCGATGTCGATGAGGTCAGATATTTGAGCTGAAACATTGGGACAAAATGTGAAATAAATTATGTGTTTTTGTGGCAAGATTAATCTTTAAAATAAAATGGAAAAGATGAAATAAAATCCTTCAACCTTCGGAACGTGAGCATCTACCGAAAGAATTCTCTTTTATTTTGAAACAAGTTCCTTGAACAAATTTTCTACATTTAAATAACATCCCAAGTCAAACACTTCGCATGTCTTCAAACGAACACTCAGCTCCAGCCAGACATGGCATGTAGGCTCCGCTAAAATATTCTAAATCTGTAGAAATTCCAACATGGAAATATGTTAAACTGTCAGTTTTATTTTGCAAAGATATTTTCGTCTTAAAGCCATTCCATCTGTTCACACTTACACCTCTGACAGTAATCTGAGGATACAAAGATAGTTCAATCTTTTAAATGAGACCTTATTTGTATGGCGTTAAAGAGTTTTTGTAAATATGGTAAGTGCAAAACTTAAAATAGTTTCAGTGTTGGTGTGAGTTGTGAACGGTTTGCGGGTTGGAGTTCTTTGACCTCTGTCGTATTCATTGAAATATTAAAGATGATCTCCTGCCCACGTTTAGTTTCAATTTTTTTTTTATCTACAGTTATACGAGTACGATTAAAATCCAGCTTCAACAACTTTAGGAATGAAATTAAAAAGTGTCATCGACTTACTTTTTTCGTCATCATATAACAGAAAATAACACTAATATTTCCTTTATACAGGATTAAATTGAAAAATTGCGCCAAATCGAAATATGTAGAAGGTGCAGCAACTGTTACATAATCATTATAAATTGTCCTGTCACAAATCTAAATTCATAAAAAAAAATCGGGTAATTATCGTCTTATATAGAGCAAACTAAGTTATTATCTTAAAGTAGACACTAATTACCGTTGTTCAAGTTTTATTTTTTCTTAAAAATTTCAAAATAACAAAATTAAAGTATCAATAAATAGCGCGCGCCCGATAAGCTATCCTTTCATCGCGGAGTTCACAGCATGAAGCAAATTGCCAACGTATTGAACAGGTTGAACTAGCCGTATTTACTTAATGTTGACCGTTCCTACGAAAACAATGGCACGCAACGACGACGTTGCCAAATCGCTTGCGTACGCGCACGTATGTGGATCCCTTTCCATAAAGACATGCTAAACACGTTGAACTAGATATTTTAATTTGGCGCACTTATTCAACATTTATTATAAATATAAAAATATTCAATATATTATATGTTATGCCTTATTGAGATGTAAGGTCCATTGATCAAAAGCAAACACTTCACTTGAATAATCCTCTATGTTCCCACCGCTGGGAAACAGGCTTCCTCTCAGTGAGAAGGAGTGGGCCATAATCCACCAGGAAGGCCCAGTGCGGGTTGGCGGATTTCACATGCCAGCTGGGGTTCGAAATCATAAATCATAAATCATTTATTTGCCTGAAACATGGGTACACAAAATGTTAAATTAAATTATAGCACAGGACATATTTCACCCTCATTACGGGCATGCAAATTATAGTTAATTACAACAATTATTTAAAAATGCACGACAAAACGACGAATGCACAACATATAACAAGTAAATCTCGGCCATTACCACTGGCTCAACATTGCTCCTTGATTACTCAAAAATAATTAAATCAGACCCGGTTACGCTCCGAACTTACACCAAAACATAAGGTTTTGTTCAGGAACCCGGTCTAGGAGGCTTTGTCCCAAAGGAAGACTTTCTATCTAATTGTTGAGTTTTGATTTATGTCGCTGAAAACTTGGGGAGCTCCAGATTATTGGGCAGATCTTACAGAGTGCATTGGATGTAGCTTATCTTGTTTATCCCTAAGTTTGTTGAAAGTGATATTAATGAGTGTGTGTTTTAGTATTAATCTGCCTATTTTTTCCCAACTATGCTGGGGTCAGTTTCAAATCTAACCGGATGCAGCTCAATACCAGTATTTTACATGGAGCGACTGCTTATCTTTAAATTTGTAAGTTCAAGTGGCAATAGGCAGGCCACATCGCTCGTAGAACGGATATCCGATGGGGAAGAAAAGTTCTTGAGTGGCGACCACGAACCGAAAGACGCAGCCTAGACAGGCCTCCCGCTAGGTGGACCGACGACATCGTGAGAGTCGCGGGCAACCGATGGATGCAAGTGGCGGATTTTCGTTCGGCGTGGTGGTCTGAGGGGGAGGCCTTTGTTCAGCAGTGGACGTCTTCCAGCTGATGATGATGATGATGACTGCTTATCCGACTTAGGTACAACTAAACTATTTATAAATGTTGTACGTTTCTTTATAATTAGAAGAACAAAATTTATAAGGCGATAAAAACCATTGAACCTTGGAACCATAAGGGCGCAGATTAGGGCGGTCCGCACGGCAACGCGGGTCGCGCCCGTTTGGTGATGCTCTCGTTTGGTAACGCTACATATCATTAGTTATGTTTTTAGATATTACGTGCTCACCTTAAAGTACAATTAGAGTAAAAAGTTCTGGTCTGCCGAATTTATTTAATATCAATTTTATTTTCTACTTTTAAAACTACCATATTAATGACTAATACTGCATAAAACACAAATGAACATATTTTTAAGAATCTAAGGTAAAAAATTCTAACGAAAGAGTCGCATGTACAAAAAGAAAAAAAAAAAGGTACCTATGTCTATAAAATATCTTAACTTTGATTTGCCCAAGATAAACTTTGCTGAAGAGTGTAGAATATGTGTTGTAGAATTCAAAATAGTTTTTCAAAGACGGTCTTCAGGGCTGCTTAAGTTGACTTTTCAAAACTCAAAATCCATTTAGTATAAACTAAATCATGTCCATGATAAATGCTACTAAAGCATAATAAATATACACTACAAAAATCTTATTTCATTTCAAACAAATATTAACATTCCATAAAAATTTGACTTAAAATACTGAGCATGTACTGTACCTGGAGCATGCGATACACCGGTATAGGATAGTATATGTAGCGTTTTGCCAAACGGGAGCGTTACCAAATGGGCGCGACCCGGCAAGGCAACGCATTACAAAATCAATAGTCCAAGATTCCTTCGTCATCACTTGAGTACTCCAAACAACTTGCGTTATGTTAATGAAGCAATTATTTGAGAAAACTAATAAAAATGTTTATCCTTCTAATTACGACACAAAGGTGTATTAATTTGCGTATTACTATGTTAAAAAATGAAATCACTGTTCATCAAAAATCATTTTAATTTGCATTTTAAAATGTATCATAGACAGTTTTGCAGAAGTATTTTAAACATAGGCAGTCTTTAGTATCCACATTTTCTATGAACCAACACAAAACACAGGTGGACTGCACCGCACTTTTTTGTATGAAAATGCGTTTCGCTCCGTCTTGTTGCGACTGTAATTTGCGCTTGGCTTAATAAGTCACGGCTGAAAAGGTTTTTAAATCGTCAGTATCAAAAGAGCTTTACCATAGGTAACGAATAAATCCAATCTGTTCAAGATAGACGAATACAAAAAGCGAATTCGAAAACAGAAAATAATAAAACACAAAATGGTTAAAAACGTACGCTCTAACTTGTTGAGATAAATTGGTTTCCTTAACGCGCGACGCCATCTTGAATTTATAAAAGAGATAAAATTGTTGAAAACTTCACTATTGCACACGTGGGGTTCTTATTTATCAGTTTTGATCGAAAGTTTGTGGAAATACATTTTAAGATGGCGCGGGCGATTGGAAGTGAATTTATTGGTGTGAGTTTTGTTAGGCAGTGTCTTTTCAGGTACAGCAAAATACTTACATTACAATTTATTGCGTATTTTAGAATTAAACACTTAAGCTACACACAGCTATACATGGTATAGACGCTAGCACATCAAGCTATTACAATCTGTCTAATTTCTTTAATAGATTTTCAACTTTATCACTCAAGTATAAGGTTCAAAGTTAATTGGGAAAATTTGACAGTTTTGGGTAGCGTGATGTGTTGGCGTCTGTACCTTCGAATAAACAACGCCACAATGGTATTATATTGCGCGGCCAAAATCGCAACTAACAGACACACAAACACACAGACAGACAGACAGACAGGCAGACTAATTTCTGTGACATAATTTCACAAATGCTTACCAACAAAGTCCTGTCAATGTCCAGGCGCCAAAATATCCTTGTAGCACTGTACGTCAGCAAAGCATTGTCGAATCGAATGTCGCTTCGTCTTGTCTGCGGTTGGCATTTGTTTGCCAAACTATTATGAAAAATAGAAGTAGTTCGATTGTTAATATAAAAATTAACAACTAAAGGGGCTGACAAAAATAAAAGAAAATAAATACTTACATTTTAAAACGAAATAAGTATTTCATCAAATACGGAAAGGAATCAAAACGAACTCTTACTCATAAAGACATATCAAAAAAACAATAAATCCCTTCTGCACCCACATTTTTTTTGCAAAAAAATAATAAAAACACTTTTTTGTTAGAACCAAACACTCTAAAAACATTAAGGTAACCTAAAAACCTTAGAAAAACGGGAGAAATAAGAAATAAAAGGGAACGTGGATATTATATGCGGCAGAACCCGTATATATTTCTTGTAAACAAATAAAAACGATACTAAATCGTGTCCATAGCGCAAAAAATAGCCCACTCTTACGGAATTCTAATGTTAGGCGTTGCGGTTTATAAGACTTTAGCGTTTGGACATCTATTTTTAATATAACAAAATAACCCAAAAAAATAAAAGAATACCATAAAATTGACAACAAAAAAAAACCTATACAAATTTTTTAACCTGAAATAAAACTGTTTTGTGTCTCAATGTTGATCAAAAGACTACTTCAAGTGTTTCTAGAAAAAAAAATGTCCAATTAAATTGGCGATAACTAAAAATAACAATGTAGGCAAATTAAAACAACAAAACGTACTAACTACACAAAACTTAGCTACACATAAAACCAACCTACGTCTACATCACAAGAACAGACAATTTCCTAACATTCAAACATTTCAAACATTACAGCATTGCTTCATATCGAGAAAATGTAAACAACCATCAGACAAACACCGCGTAGATCTTTCGTAGCACACTCGTAGACCCTCTACGTGGCTGCTACGCCGTAGTAGCCTCGTAACTATCATTGCTACGACTTGGAGAGTACTACGTGAACTGCGCTACAATAGCACTTTACGCCGTAACTCTCTGTGCGGTCTCGACGAAGAATAAATCATTTCATAATTTCCCTTGTGTGTCGTAAGATGATATTTACTAAGGGATTGTTTTAGTTTTGATTAGGTGTTCCTACATAGTTTTCAAAGTAACGTGGCTGTTATGAAACAATTAAACATTTACATTGTCACAATTATATGCTGATATGTAATTATTGTATGCTGTTTTTATGTAAGAATAATTTAGTCCGGACTGATTTGAATCAATCAAGTACTCACACTAGTCATTAAAATACTTTTTTTACATTTAAAACATTTTATATTAGTTTTAGTGTTCAAATCAAGAGTTCATTAAAAAACAAACTAACCGAAGTATCTAGTCCTGTTAACGAAACTGCTGGAAGTTAAATTCCACCAGAACTTGCTACAAAAACAGTTTTCTCGAAAGTCTGTGAATTGGTCCTAACATCACTAAACATCGAAATGGTCCTTTCATCCGCAGATCAGCTTACGCTTTGTACCAGCCACAAAATGGCAATAATCTCAGCGGTTCTAAGAGGGATATATTTCGAAAAAATATCTAGTAATATTAGTTTATATCATTCATTTTATTTTTTTAGGTCCACCACGAGTTACATTTAAATCTTATTTAGAACCAAAATCAAATAAAGGATCCGTTTTTCTGTCTTCCGAGATTACTTAGCATAATATTTACATATTTCGGTTCGTATTGTTTCGTTTTATTTCCTTGTAGAAGAATGGGTTTAGCAGAAAAAGTTGATTAATAAATTACTAATTAATCTTTTTTTTTATATTTTATAAAATTATGTGAATTGATTTTTTTTTTTTTGTTGTAAATTCAGGTTTAACTTGAAGTTATTGCCTTGAGCTCTTTAAAGTCTCTACTTTAAACTTTTATTTTTGTCACACGGACTAATTAAGTCTTCGTTAACCTAAAATGAATACTCATTTAGAAATAATAATCATCTGAGCAGCTTGCGTGAAAAACAGTTTAAAAGTTAAGTTAAGCAACTTGGTAAATACAATATTACAGCTTAACAATAGCCAACCCCTATCTGAATTACTTCCACCCGCATCAAATGATAAACCGTAATAATTGCGAAGAATATTTCATTAAACTTCATAATAAATAGTAACGCAAAACTTGTTTCAACGCCATCTCTTATCTGCCTCGAGAACTAACATAAAAGGTTGCACGCAAACTGTTCCCCACCGGCACCTTCACGCACAGATCTGGCGAAAATTAGGTTCATATTTGGTGATATTGTCAGTCGCCTCGCGACCGGGCCCACACGCGGACGTCTTGTGGTGCGATTTATTCTAAAATTCGACACCGTGTTTGTTTTAAAACAATATTTTATAGACAAAGTTCCTTGTTGTTGTAAATTTTGTTCTGTGACTTAAAAAAGTAGTTTTTAGATCGTGTTAGTTAAAGTGAAGTTAGGCTTAGAAAGTGTTTTCGTCTTTTCATAGATATGACGATGTGTCTCGTGTGAGATGATCGCGATTGAATGGATGTGTGAGACCCCGACATGGTTTTAGAAAGGTACGTATTGTCTGAAACGTTCAGGTGTCTAACAAAAGCGTTTGCATAAATGTGTCGTGTTATTTTTTAAGATTTTTCAAATGGATTTTTTTGGAGAAATAAGATTCCGGCGTGGGAACGCAACGGGTTTAGGCATATTATTGAATAAATGGTGAATATTATTCGAGAAATTGTCTATTTTATTCACATTTGAAGAGTTGACGACGAATTGCTTTATTTAACTACAGTGAGACTAACGCTTCTCGGTACGTCTAATGAAATTTCATAGAGTTTTCCTCAATTATGTTTCATGGTCCTTCAATTTTGATCTTAAAAAGTTTATTCCCTTCATTAGCCAAAAACACAAAATTTTGGATTAGGGGCGAATTGCGTGGATGAAATTTCTTTCGCATAATCTTATAAATACGAACCTCTAAATAAAAATACGAATAAATTACCATTATTTTGTGAATGAAATGTGCGAGATAACAAAATTTATGCAGAGCTTCTCCTGAACAATATCCTATTTGGGTCAACAGTGTATTGGATATTTTGCAACGAAACGAAACTTGTGGGATTCTTAAGTGGTCTTTCAAGCACTTGGACATGATTTTTTTTCTTACTAATTATTATGATTATTTTAAGTAACGTTTGTTTTAAACAAATCGTTTTGTATTAGGGAACATTATTTTACTGATCGAGTCACGAGACATTTTCACTTTATTAATTATTTTCTTCGACAGATGATAAAGTTGGTTATTGAATTAAGTGATAGTATAAGATGCATTTAATATTTCCTAATTATCTTCTCTCTTCTAAAACACCAGGAAAAACTATTATTTATTTATTTAATACTTCAAACACATAAATGTAGGTACATAAGCAGACTTATTGACATAGTCATTTTCCATCAGTCGACCTTTGGGTGATGCAGAGACAAGCAGTAAAGTGCAATTAATGGATAAATATTTCTGAAGTTATAATAAGAAAGCCCATGAACTTCATCCATTTTGCAATAATTTAGTATTATATCGAAACACTCGGTAAGTTACATTGATCGCATCGAATATGCAGGCTGCATGTAGCTGGCCTCATTAGCAAATCATCATTTAGTTTCTCGTAACGTGATCAGTTTCCAGCACCACGTGCCGTATAATATTATGTTATTATTATTTGGAAATTATTATTGTTCAAATAAGAAAGGGGTTAATTAGTACCTGAGTAGCTGTTATATTCGGTAATGGAAAAAATATGTACACACTCTAGTCGTTACGGGTCGTCAGAAGCCTGAAAGTCTGACAACCAGTCTTACCAAAGGGTTTCGTATTACCCAGTAACTGGGCTGTGAAGGTCAGATAGGCAAGTCGCTCCATGTAAAATACTGGTACTCAGCTGCATCTGGTTAGACTGGAAGCCGACCCCAATATAGTTGGTAAAAAGCTAGGCAGATGATATATTTAACGACAATTTAACGTGTGGCATAGTATGCATATAGCATATTTGCGTCCGTATTGTTGTGTAATATATTATTCAACAATTACACAGATTAATCTTTCGAGAAATTCGCCATTGAATTTAGCCAAGCATTTTCATAATTTTGCTTTGACTATAGTAAGAATGAAAGAAGAATATTGTTCACAATCCTGAACAATTTCACAGCAATTTAAAACCATTCCACACTTTTGCACCGGCTCCACTGTCGATTGCTTTGAAGCATTTTTTTCGGAGCGAAGGACCATTTTTGTTACAATAGAGTGTGTCCGAAGCCTTTTAGAAGCTTAAGCAATTAACTACAAGATGAAAGATCATTTTATTATTTATTGTGATTCAGTGGTCGCTGGTTTCACTTCTCAGTTAAGCAATATTATTTTACAGATAAGTCTTATCACAAATTTATAGCTTTATTGAATAAGCAAGGCTATCGATGTAGGTATAAAAAGGCAATATTTTATAGAAAAGTCTGATCGCGAACTAGTAGTTATGCAGATAAAAAGAGAAAAAAAAAAGAAGAAAAGAAAAAAGAAAAAGAGAAAAAAAAAGAGAAAAAAAGAAAGAAAGAGAAAGAAAAAAGAGAAAGAGAAAAAAGAGAAAGAGAAAAAGAGAGAAAGAGTATTCTATTCTATTCTATTCTATAAAACGCGAGTAAACATCTCATTATCTGCCTAGCCTTTTCCCGACTATGTTGGGGTTGGCACTCTAACCGGATGCAGCCGAATACCAGTATTTTACATGAAGCGACTGCCTATCTGACCTGCACAACCCAGTTACTGGTAGTACGATACCCCTTGGTAAGACAGGTTGTCAGACTTTCGGGCTTCTGACTACCCGTAACGACTGTCAAAGATCCACGAATGACAGCCGAGACCAACGGCTTAACTTACTTTCCGAGGCACGGAGGGGTCACGGAATGTAAAGATGGTCACCCATCCACAGACCAACTGCGGCAAGCGTGTCTTAACTTGATCGATCAACCTGTGCGGCTATTATTATTTAGCCACGGGCCCCTCACCCGAGTAAACATCTATTTCCTCTATATTAATATCATACGGACACCCACCTTCCATCCTGGGCCACATGCCCTATCACTTGTACGCTTGATGAGCGTATAACTACCTCAGTGAGCGGAGTTCGCGCAGTTGAATTAAAATTTTGCCATCAATACACTAAGAAGAAGATACTTTCAAAAACCCACGCGTTTTAGGGTTCCGTACCTCAAAAGGAAAAATGGAAACCTTATAGGATCACTTTGTTGTCCGTCCCTCCGTCCGTCTGTCTGTCAAGACCCTTTATTTCGGGAACGCGTTAAGATATCGAGTTGAAATTAAAACCATATACTCAAGTCTGCGGTTCCTTGACGCCGTCATAAAATCAGACATTTAAGTTTACGTAAAAGAAAGATACGGCCGTTTATGGTGCAAAAAACATATATTTCGACACTCTCAAGGGAATCAAAATGTATAGGGTACTTTTCGTTAACCTAGAATCATGAAATTTGGCAATAAGCAAGGTCATATAGCACAAGTAAAGGAAAAAAACCGAAAACCGTAACCGTTTGTAGTGACATACCTACTTTGTACGGAACCCTCTGTGCGCGAGTCCGACACGCACTTGACCGATTTTTTACTATGAGGTCAAAAAGAAGCTACAGATCGCCACCTACTACGATTCTTTAATACTCTTTTTGCGTTGTCACGATAGTACATCTAGTTATACACGGTTGCCGTTAAAATTCAATTCATTATCCCATCTCGGCGATAATCAATATCAAAAACTTGACATAAATGTAGGTAAATTACAAGTTTTTTTTGACAGATTAAAGACTGAAATTAGAATGCGAATGTTCTTAAAAATAAGGGAATTGCCACCTTGTACTCATACGACGTGGCGCGCTCTTGTAACACTACCTTCTAAATCATACAAAAAAATCATTAACTACAAGCAAATAAGTATCAAAATCTCAAATCTAATTTAGCTTATCAAATAACAAAACTGAAGTAATTTGCTTTAGATTTGTTTTTTCTTAGGCTTTACCATACCATTGACCCCAGTCCCCATAAAAAGCTTTTAAAATGATGTCATGTTCAAACCCTTTTCCTATTAAAAAGTTTTTGTGGTATCCTTTGATGTTAAGAGGTGAATGCCTTTGGAAATCATAATTAAATGTGTGTTTTCAAACATGTTTCGCTTCAGAGTATTATGATAGAAAATGCTTTTGAAGATGCTTTAAGTTTTGGGCTAGGTTTAGTTGCGGTGGTTTGCAAATTTTGTATGTATACGTACATAAACTCAAACCTTCATCGGTAGGTAGAAACTACAGAACGCCACCTGGTAATCGTAACAGGTACGGAGTAGGGTATTCATTCACGTGTTCCTGGAGATACCTGGGTTTTTTGACCAGGGTTACCAGATTGGGTACTTTTTTCGCAATTTTTGGATGAAAATTTGGCTCCTGGAGAATGTCGATGTTGTGTTCACTCAGGTCCACTAAAATGTCCCGCGGCTGAAAGTGACGACTTCATGATACTGCAAAATATCCGAACGGACGAAAGTTACCACGACAAATTTTATTTTTTTAATTTTTCTGTGTTATTTTACAACTTTCTAATTTTTTGTGTACAAAATGTTCGCCGAAACGAGATAACGGACAAATTGACAGGTGCGCTTATCGGTGGTTACCTTATTTAATGTCATTAAAAACTTTTCCCTAATGGTTAAAATTGCTTAATAGTACAAACTTTTGCCTTTGGGTAAAACTTAGAAAAATTGTACCATTTTGGAGAAAAATTATTTCAAATTTGGGAAAAAATAAAGAATGACATCTGGCAACCCTGGGGTTTTCCCTAGAGGTCAATGACTGGTCACTTTCGTGTGCGGAACACGTGAGTGGGTATGTAAGGATCGTCTTACATAATCTATTTGCCTCGTTTATGATCATACAGCTGATCATATGCGCACGCCGATTGCGAGAAGTCTACTCACGTGAACTTTCTGAAGAAAATTATAGTCAATAAGATCACTATAATAATTATGTCGAATTTATATTTTCTAATAATTTAATTTACAGAGGCCAGCACAACAAGCTACCCGAAACTGTCAAATTTTCGCAATTAACTTTGAACCTTATGCTTAAGTAATAAAGTTTAAAATCTACTAAAGAAATTTGGCAGATTGTAGTAGTTTTACGTATGTACAGAGGCCAGCACATCAAGCTACCTCAATCTGTCAAATTTTCCCAATGATAAAATGATAAATGATTTTATTTCTGTAAGTAGGTTTGTACAAACACTTTTACACGTCAATCATATTTTTTTAAAACGAGATGAGGTCGGCGTTTCCTATCTGACTACTCTGAGAAGAAAGGCCGAAACAAACTCAGAGGTCACAGTCTCTTTTAAAGTCCAGACATAATCTTGGTCAGATCATGTGGAGACCATGTAGATTGGGTTTGAAATGGTCTTTTGAGGAAAGAACCACACAGATTGAGTGGACCCGTCCAGTCAGTGCACGCATTTGTCAGTAATCATGCAGCTCAACTCAAACTTAGGGAGCTCAACGATTCGACGAACAATACCAAAGAAAGGACATTTGGGTAGGTGGCATAAATTACTCAAACTGCCAGACTATGACTAAAACTATCTGAGAAAAAAACAAAGGCAAACTGAAAATAACCCACATAGTCTTCACATTCACAGTCATTAAAAATAATATAATACTTTACAAAGTAAATGTTCATGTCACTGTATATGTAAAATTTATATGAACCTTATTCCTTTGAAGTAAAGTTGTAAATCTATCAAAGAAATTTGACAAATTGGAGTAGCTTGATGTGCTGGCCTCTGTACATATATTCATTGGGGATACATTACTAACTCAACATGAGAAGAAAGAATTACTAGAAAATTTAGTACAGTCTGAATCGCTAAAACGTGGCGAAACATGCTTGATTTCACTGTATAAAAAAAAAGGTCTCCAGGGTGAAGATCTCTTCTATAACAAACAAAAACTTTTTGTATTATACTGGATTACTTTGCAAAACTAAAAAAAATACATTATAATCCTTTTCGTTATTAAAATTTATCTCTAAAATCATGTCACATATTACATACCTGTCAAATTTGAAACCGCGCCTAGAAATTTAAGAAGACTGACGTAAAAACCTCTAAGCTCCCACGAAATTTCAACACACTCAATAGTTGAAATTTACGCCTACCGTCGAAGTGAACATCTCAATTTCCACCCACACAGGTATCAACTTGTAAAAGATTAGAAGGCTCACATAGAAGTTGCTGTTTTTCGCCGCACCTAATTTATTTATTCCGCTAGGGAAAAAGAATAAAAGTGTGTGCGATACACGCATACAAAATATGGCATAAAAGATTTACTTGCTGTATTTTACTTCGAATTGTTTGCCATACAATGTGGCGGCATAAATGTTTTATTGTTAGAAAACAATGTGAGAATACCTAAAAGATTAATATTATTATATTATACACTGGCACCGATTCTGTTGATCACAAACTAAACTTAATTTAAGTTCGGTGCATCTTTTTGTTTCTATTTCATTATGAAAAGGACAGAAGATAAATATTAGTTTAGTCCTGTCAAATTAGTCAGCGCCTGACGTAAATTGACGTATTTTTAGTAGCCTCTTTTTTAATCACGTCTAAACATGTCTATAGATTATCTAATTTGACAGAATTAAACTAATATTTATCTTCTGTCCTTTTCATAATGAAATAGAAAGAAAAGGATGCACTGAACTTAAATTTAGTTTAGTTTGTGAGCAACAGAATCGGGGCTAATATGCGGGTTGACAATAAAAAATAATTCAGCATTGAATATAGGCTTCTTCGTATATGACATATCGAATAACAGCGCTATGAACACACATTATCCTAAGTTAATATTAATTGTTTGTTTGATGGCAAAACAGACTGGCACAGTAAATATTCATATTCACTATGTTGTGGTCGATGTACTTCCCAAATTTTGAATAACCGTGATTGGTACAACCCAAGAGAGTTTGTTAAGTTGAATTAAGATTAATCACTGTTGATAGTAGTTTCAGGTGGACGCCGATAGAATCTCGTAATAAGAATGTCTCCAAACTTTTGTGATAGTTATCAATACACTTGGCAATTCCTAATCTCAGCATTGTTATTTCGTTAAGCCGTTGGTCCTGCGCCTGATCTCTCTCCGGTCGTGTCGGATTGCCGTCCCAACGGACTATGAGAGTGAGGGAAGAGGGAGTGCACCTGTGTCTGCGCGCACACTTGTGCACTATAATATCTCCTGCGTACCTTGCTAATCTCCGTTGAGATTGGTCACCGTGACCGAAATCGGTCGGGGAGGCTATTAATGTTATTTCACAAAATCTTACTGATTAATCAGTGTGTATAGTTTCCTGGAGCAATAACGATAGTGGTTATATTCCGTTGAATGATTATATCTACCAAACAAAGCGGCTTTTTAACACCGGCAACATATTGATTAGACACCGCGCTGTTCCTTTCGCTTTTGCTATATACAAATGCCACTGCGTTTAAAAACCTTATATACGGGGAAGTATTGTCGTACAATTCATTTTTTACATTGAAGATTTGACTACCCAGTCATGAACTTAGCAATCTACCTAAATTGCTAAACAGATAGAGAACCCACTGTAGTAACATAATTGTCTAGACCTCGTACGCTGTACAACAATCACTACCATACAGAACACACCCCTTTTACCAAGCAGAGCTTCTGTTAAGGGCCTATACTACCTCAAATGGCTTAGCATGATCCTCCGTTATGTCGAAAATACTGCAGCATTAATTTTGAAATAAATATATGGTAAAGTTGAGGATTAATGTTAGGGCTTGTGTTAGACGAAAACACGATTTCACAAAATTTTCTCGATAGAAAAAAATTCCAAAGTTACCTCCAAACCGAACAATAAACCGCTGGTATTCAAAAAATACTTCAAATTAGATCATGAAACTTTGTATACTAACCGAACTAACTATAAAGCAGGTCTTATGTTATTTACTTTTTTTAATTTACCATTATTTTCACCGTAAAAAGCAAATACCTAAACTATTGGCGCTGCCTGCCGCCTAGCACCGCACTCTGTCTCGCTCTCACTCAGTCCGCGAGCAGTATCGTGCGAGCGAGATAAAGAGTGAATTTTAGCTGAGGTAGTGTAGGCTCTTAACATGCAATACAAAGCACAAATACTCTCTGTTCCGTTAACGCCTGAGCCACAACCAATGAATCCTCGGCGCTGCACTATCCAATAAATGTACCTAGGAACAAGTTCACAACAAAATTCTGCTCAGACGGTTCCGTACGCTTAATCATATTGTGTCTGCACGCGTGCTTCTCATTTCCTACTTAATTAGTAGCTACACCGTTTCGCTAGTCTATTCTATTGAGAATGTGTAACGCTGTTTATTATTTAGACGCTTACAAACATTTTAACGGTTGTGTTTGATGCTTATGAATATAAAAATGGGTGCACTATCTATTTTTAACTTTTTCACACTTCAATATGTGAATATAGATTGGTAAAAATCCTCCCTCAAGACCTGACCTATTAATTGGAGTGACCGACTTTTACTCTTTTTTCTAAACTGAATTACCAAGAAACAATCCCTAAACAAATATATCATGTACAATGCACATAAATCTTCGTCACAATCCAGCAAAACAAAAGAGACATTGTTTAAATTCCATGACGAACGAAATTCAAAGCATCGTTTGAAAGTATTGTTAGCAACGCAAATAAAGAGGGAAGAAGGACCAAAAATCCGCCTCGAAGGACTGAATCACTCTGAATTAAGCTACAAGAATACTGCGACATTCGAAACAAAATTCTGAACACAATTGTCGATTGAGTGCATAAATCTTTCTCTCGAGCAATTAGAGAGCCGGGTCTCGAAAAAAGTACTTGGCACCGATTCTTTGCTAAATGCGAGTGTACTGAGCACTTTGACATTAATGTTCCTAGTAGTTTTCATTGATTGGAACTATTCAAGTCGGGTCGCGGCCTCGATTTGTTTGAAATTTATTCTAGATGGGATAAGATATCTCTTAGAGAATTGGCAAGGCAATATCGGAACGAATTAATATATAGATATTGGCTTTCGTTTTTATTTCATATAGAGCGAAGTGAAAGGACCAAATCCTTTGGCCATTTTATTTTGATTTAGATCCCTGTTTACGCTGATAATACATTCTAAAGATACTGTTATTGCAAATTTTGACATCACATAAGTTTAATATTATTTCCAAGTCCACAATACGAGTATTTTAGGCTAAAAACAATGTATTACAACGACAAACTTTTATTAAAACTAATCACAACTACATTAATACTAAAAAAAGACCTCTGAAAACTTGTGTCCGCTGATTGAGCAACACAAAGCTACACATAAGCTGTCATGTTCTTCCAGTGACATCATCAATATTAATAAGATCTGGCCTCTTTATTAATATTCCGGCGACGGACCCACTCTGTAGTCTGCTCGTTTGCAAGCCGCGGCCCAAATCCTTCATATTTTTAAGGATTTAGATGACATTCGTTATGCACAGTATTTTGTTTTCAAAGTGGATGAGGGGACTATGGGATAAGTTGTATGAAGGAGAATTTTCTCTGTTCTGGTAGCATGCAGGCAGGAGTAAAGCTGATTTGTGTAACTGGTAAACGAGACACGTCTTGATAGTAATAAAATATGCGTTAATAATTTTGGATGTTTTTGAGAATAGAACGATAGTTTTTTTGTTCTAAATTATTGGAACAATATTTATGAAATATTTTCTTTTGTCTATAAAGATACCGATCAAAACTTTTTTGAAAGAAACCAGCGACTTTTTACTAGAAAATATTATTTATAACACGTGCAGTATTTATATTTCACAAAGTGGCGTGCGCATTACTTGTGGTAACCGAATGTACAAATACGTTGTGAATGTGTGCGTGATGGCGAGTAGCGTCAGCACAAAACACACACACACCTGACTTCACCTTTGTCTTGGGCGGTGCCGTGAGCTCCTGCGCTTATATACACATTCTCAGAGTGTTTGTACTCTTGGTAAACACAAGTAAAGCGCGCGTCAAATCAGGAGAAAAAAATACTATATAACGTAAATACGCTTACTTAAGCTTGGCTGGCTTTTAATCTATAAACTTGAATTACCAATATAACAAAAAGTTCGAGTTGAACTCCGAATTTTATTAAAACGGTGATCAAAATTTAAAATTCGATACGTACATTTAAAAAATTCGTTTATTTCTGATTCACACTCTGAACTGGTAACGGCTTAAAACGAAATGCAAATGGCAGAAAAAATAAATATATAAAATGGTTTTGGGAAAAATAATTCAGGGTTCCTTTTGTAATGTTTTCAACTCGGTGCCAGCTTTAAATAAATAATCAGTTTCAACTTTTCAAATACGGTTTCCCATAGAACATTGAGATAATCTTCTATATATTAAGGTTTAGGTACCTATATCTGTTAATGTTTTATGGGGATACTTGGATCGCTTTTTTTAACCGACTTCAAAAAAGGAGGAGGTTATCAATTCGACGGTATTTTTTTTTTGTGTTGTTACGCGATTACTCCGCCAATTGTGAACCTATTTTCAAAATTATTTTTTTGTTCGAAAGAAGATATTTCTAAAGTGGTCCCATAGTCACCAAGTCAGGATCTGATGATTGAATCCTGGAGAAATCGAGGGCAACCCTCAAATTTTGTAGGCACACCTATAGCAATTTGGGTATTTTTTATAGTAACTCGTGTATTTGCTCTCAGAAAGTATCATTTGGTGAAGTGGAACTGATAGTGAAGACCACAGATGGCCATCGGAACTATTCAATAATAAATATTTCACGGTTTGCGATTCGATTAGGTACTTTAATGTGGTTGCTAAGCACAATGCGTATCGTGAACTGGAGCTGATGGTGACTTCTCAATCAGCTCCAGTTCTCCTGGTTTTTACAAGGAGAACTCCTCAACAATTAACGTCCCTGCATCGGGAAAAGCAATATTTTGTAAAAGGTGATGAGCCGTTGATATTAGGCTATTGTAACTTAATTAAGCTACAAACTGGCCCAATAAAAAGTGAAAAATAAAAACTTTTTTTACAAAAAATACAACCGACTTCCAAAAAAACACTACAAAGTGAAAAATAACTTTAATTTCGGAAGTCGGTGTCAATAAAAAAAATGCGGAACCAACGACACCGACTTCCGAAATTTAAGTTATTTTTCACTTAGTAGTGTTTTTTTGGAAGTCGGTTGTATTTTTTGTAAAAAAAGTTTTTTTTTATTTTGCTAGAACGTTCATGTTTTTTTTCGTGAAATTGTGCTACGTTATTCTTCGAACCGATTGTCTGGCTTGTTTCTTTTTTTGTGTACATTTATAGAGCACGTGATTTCTTCGTGTAAGATAATTTGGTATCATTGTTTATGATAAAAGGCTGACAATTTTTTTATTTATCGGTCGTCAAACATTGATGAATCTAATATTACAAGAGGCTAACATTATTCTTACTTTCAAAGAAGAAATAAAGAAAAAAAAAACGTTTGTTTGCGATAATCATGACATACCTACTATAGAACACAAACACAAAAAATAATAAGTTAGGGTAAAATATGCGTTATGTCCACGCAAAACGGCCATAACATAATGGCAGCATAATTCTAAGCCCTAACCAAACTCGCACATAAATTTTCCTTACAAAAATTCGTAACTTTGTCTACATTAATTTTTGAATTGTCCCTTCTCCTATTTACAAAAAAAATATCTCTAAACTTACATCCGACTACCATCTCCATCATCTTATCAGTAACGAAAATTCAATGTACAGAGGCCAGCACATCAAGTTACCCCAATCTGTCAGATTTTCCCAATTGAATATGAACCTTATTCCTTTGTACTAAAGTTGAAAATCTATCAAAGAAATTTGACAGATTGGGGTAGGTTGACCTGCTGGCGTCTGTACCTACTTAATTACATAATTTATACAAAAATAAAGTACATAATTCATTCCGTACTCCTCGCACGTTCGAAACAATTTATTTGAACCAAAAAATCTAGTCGCACTTATACAAGACACATAAACTTTAACATTTTATTATCTCCGACAAATCTCTACTAAAGAATCGTAAAACGTGTTAGTTTTTAATAAAATCCCGTAATATATTCAAGGGTATGTTTTATTGTACTTGTTTTATTAGTTCTCTCTAGAGATGCTGGTGAGATTTATTTAGATTTTCTCTATAAATTGTGTAGTTTATAGTTGTCTTCATTGAAGAGTATAGGGCGTAACCACGCGGGCCTAGTGCGGGTTAGCGGATGACACGTGTCTTCGAATTTTTGGTTTAAGGATATGCCGGTTTTCCTTCCCCATTTTGAGTGCAAATCCTACTTCCTACTAATATTATAAATGCGAAAGTTTGTGAGGATGAATGGATGTTTGTTACTCTTTCACGCAAAAACTACTAAACGGATTTTGATGAAACTTTACAGTAATATAGTATATACATTAGAATAGCACATAGGATACTTTTTATCCCGATATTCCCTCGGGATCGACACTTATGCGGGTGAAACCGCGGGGCGCTGCTAGTAATCAAATAATTTACACAAAGTACCTGCTTGCCTACGACTTACGAATCGTAAGCCACCGCCGTTCCACTGTGCCATCACTGTTCTCAAGATTGGTGATCTGTGTTTCAAGATTTTTCTCATTTGTAATGTTTTATTTATTTGTTGGTGGGTAGTGGTATCATGGTTGACTTGACGGAACTATGGTCAGTATATTGTGTGTGATCAATATGTGCCCTTAATAACGCTTTAGGGAAAAATCTTTACGTTTGAATCTTTTCGCTGCTGTTTACTTACGCTTTTCCTCGTATTGATGTTTCCGCAAGGAAAAACACAACGGATTCAGAAATGAGTCATCCCCAAGGGGAAAGACTTATAAGTACTTAAGTGTTACGCTGTATTCTAAAAGGTCAACCAATCAAATTAAAATACTAAAGTTCGTCGAGGCAGTGCGAGGCGTGTGCTTAAAATGGTCAGCCACGTCTTGTGATGCACGCAGCAAACTGAAGCCACAGACAGATAATTGTGTCGAGTTGTGTCGTGACTCGGATTAGACCAATCAGACAAATCTGTTTAGAACTACCTCAAATCACAACGAATTTTGATTGGCTAACACTTCGTCAGAAAGCGTCATGACATGACACAACAAAGTAACATGAATCCGGCTTTAGGCATTAGACTTTTAAGAAAAAACGGTCATACAGATGAAAGGTTTCATACCACCGAATAATAAGTCATTGACATTATTAAGGTCGACCAAAAACCTTCGAAAAAAACACGCCCCTTGTATTACCCCTTTTATTTGTTGTTAAGCGGACATAGTAATACACAGTCTGTGAAAATTTGAAGTGACTACCTGTTACGGTTCAAAAGATATAGCCCTGCTGTGACAGACGGTCGGACAGCGGAGTCTTAGTAATAGGGTCCCGTATACACCCTCTGGGTACGGAATCCTAAAAATGCGCTTTCGGAGCGTGTTTCGTACTATCTTGACGCAACGTTATACTCTGCCAAATATCATGTCAAGGTCAACTGCTTTCGTTAGTTGAAAGTGGCACCGAAGTTCGGCCGAACTTTGGTTACATTTCGCGCGCGATAGATTATATTACAATTGATAATTTTAATAAAGCATAATTTTGATACATGGTGTTGTTTCTTTTCTACGGAAATAAAACAAAACGAACATCCACGTTACCTATTTACTTACAAATCATCATTTGATCTAGATTTCATTTTAAAATAATTTTCTTTTCTTATTTAAATTAATTTAAGCTACCAAATTTCGTTCGACATTCGGCAGGTCTAACCGAAATTCGGCCGGAGACGAAGTTCGATAAAAGCTGCCGAACTTCGGTAATACCGAATGTGAAACGAATTTCGGTGCATTTCTAACATTGATATATAAATTTCTAAAGAAAATGTCGTGAGGAAAGTTTTGAGTATGAATGAAGTGTAGGGAATCAAAGATACAATGCATTGACTATGTAAATGATGATATGGATAGTATTCATATTCATATAGTAGGGGGTGATTACCGAGATGATGACTGATAGAGAAATATGGCAGAAAGAAACATGATGATGCTGTCATTAGTTGACCGAAACAACAGCAAATCAAATCACTCGACATTGTTTCAATAGGATAACAAATTCATTTCAATAAGTTTATAGGAACACTACAGAGGAAGACCGCTTACGAGATGGGCGGGGATGATATTAACAAAACGGCTCGTAGAGACTGGATGAAAAAAGCCCAAGACAGAAATAAATAGCCTTTTTTGGAAGAGGCCGCCTAACCTAACCCGCGGACGGGTTCTTGTAAATTAATATAGTACATTATAGTAGCCTTTTTCTTTCTTTTTTTTTCTGTGTGGGAAATTATCAAATAACTTCTCCCGCTATGGGCGGAGCGGTATATTAGACTTTTACTGACTTAAGAGCCTACACTAGCTCAGCTGAAATTCACTCTTGATCTCGCTCGCATGATACTGCTCGCGGACTGAGTGAAAGCGAGACAGAGTGCGGTGCTAGGCGGCAGGCAGCGCCAATAGTTTAGGTATTTGCTTTTTACGGTGAAAATAATGGCAATTAAAAAAAAGTAAATAACATAAGACCTGCTTTATAGTTAGTTCGGTTAGTATACAAAGTTTAATGATCTAATTTGAAGTATTTTTTTAATACCAGTGGTTTATTGTTCGGTTTGGAGGTAACTTTGGAATTTTTTTCTATCAAGAAAATTTTATGAAATCGTATTTTCGTCTAACATAAGACCTAGCATTAATCCTCAATTTTACCATATATTTATTTCAAAATTAATGCTGCAGTATTTTCGACATAACGGAGGATCATGCTAAGCCATTTGAGGTAGTATAGGCCCTTAAACCCACCCGTGTTCCTTCAGTTGCCTGTGCCAGGGGCCACGGTAACTCTATCGAATAACCTGCGACACTGGCATATATTATAGAAGCCGTAAGTTAATTAGAGCAGTGGTGGGCCTGTGGTAACGGCCGCGACTTACGAGTTGTAGGTCGTAGGTTCGAACCCCGTCAGGCGCTTTACTTTGTGTAAATTATTTCATCACCATTGCCCATAAAAGGGTGAAAGAAAACATCGTGAGGAAACCGGCATGTCCTAGAACCAAAAATTCAGAGACATGTGACATCTACCAACCCGCACTGGGCCCGCGTGGTGGATTACGGAGGCCTGTGTACCATCAGTGGGTACATTATAGGCAGATTATGTAAGTTCATTAGTAAGAAACTTTTTATTTTATTAATAGGAACCGGAGGTAGGTAAATCTTTACAAATATGTAATGAGAAAAGTTTCCATACAATTCACAGAAACGCGAGCTGATATAATAAACAAATCCAACCAATCGGTTCACATTTAAAGTGAAAGTTCGAGAACACTTACACAAGAAGTTGGCAGATTCGTCTCAGATTTAAGTTGTTGTAGATTTTCTTGTTTATCAATCATAACTTTTTTTTAAATATTTTGTTGTATGTATATATTTATCCCTATATTTTTTAGTTATATTTTTTTTTTCTCTTCTAATTTGTTTTCTGTTTATTGCACTTACTGTGTATTGTCTCTGCATCACTCTAAGGGAGACTGGTAGAAAATTCCCAACGCATTAAGTCCGCCTTTGTACAGTTTTTACTTGTGCATAAAGTTTTAATAAATAAATAAATATCAAACCGTGGCTAACATGAGCTGGAAAAGTCAGAAAATGTACAAACATAAATAAAACTGGGCTTACACGCATGCGGGCGGGGCCGCGGGGTCGTGAAAGCTACTACCGAACAAAATAAAAAGAATCACCATGCATGTATTTCCGCTGGCTTTTGCTAAAACTAAATTCTAGCGCTTAAAATATTAACGTTTCCGGTTTAGAATGTAGTGTGAAAAATTTAATTTCGGCTTGAATTCGTTCGGACTTTTTAAAGTGTGAAGGTTTGAAGTACATTATTTTATTATATATCGTATAAAATTATTTGTTTTTACGTTTAGATATTTATATGACAGTGCATTTGAGCATAGCAGGGTTACTAATTGTATTAGTACCTAAGTTACAAAGCGCATACATTTATGTACAACAAGCAGCGAACCGCGGTTTTACCCGCATAAGTGTCAACCTCGTTGGAATATCGAGATAAAAAGCGACAAATATTCTATGTATTAATCCTGATTATAAACTATTGTGTACCAAATTTCATCCAAATCTGTCTAGCCGTTTGTGCGTGAAGAAGTAACAAACATATAAACACACTCACAAACATTCGCCTTTATAATATTAGTGTGATTAGTTTTTATATTGATGCCACTACCCAAGCAAAGTTAATAAACTTTATATGGGACCACCCCTGAAGCATACCCTATCCATTAAAAGAGATTTCTTTTAAATCGATTGGAGATATCGCGTGATAAACACAAAAAAAAACTCCTTTTTGAAGTCGGTTTAAAACCACTTCTACGAAAGCGTGATACTCCCATTATTACACCGTATTACTCTCCAGTTCCACTAAAAGCTCATTATAAACATCTTACAAGTCGTGAGCAATGGACGGCACTGAGTGGGTTTCCTTGTACCTGTGATATTCGTAGAATATCATATTTTGTTATACATGTTCAGTCTTTATTTTCAGACTGCGTGGAGAGGTATTTTTTTATATTCTTCCATGTTTATTTAATTAATGTTTTGACACTCTATCTGTCGGTCCATTAAAGTCATCCAGACCGTATTTCGGCTACGGTGGCTAGTCTCAACAGAGAAGCCTTCGGCGCAGGAGATATTCATCTTCTGCCTAGCTTTTTCCCAACTAAGTTGGGGTCGGCTTCCAGTCTAACCGGATGCAGCTGAATACCAGTATTTTACATGGAACGACTGCCTATCTGACCTCCACAACCCAGTTACTGGGTAATACGATACTCCTTGGTAAGACTGGTTGTCAGACTTTCGGGCTTCTGACTACCCGTAACGACTGTCAAGGATCCACGAATGACAGCCGGGACCAACGGCTTAACGTGCTTTCCGAGGCACGGAGGGGTCACGGAATGTAAAGATGGTCACCCATCCACAGACCAACCGCGGCAAGCGTAGCTTAACCTGATCGATCGACCTGTGCGGCTGTTATTATTTAGCCACGGGCCCCTCCCCCCGCCCGGCGCGGGAGATATTATAGTGCACAAGTGTGTGCGCAGACACAGGTGCACTCCCTCTTCTCTTACTCTCATAGTCCGATGGAACGGCAATCCAACACGACCAGAGAGAGATCAGGCGCAGGACCAACGGCTTAACGTGCTTTCCGAGGCGCGGGCGTATCACACCGCCAACTTCAAAATTCCGGACTATGAAGTTCATAATGAAAAAACTCAATAACACGAGACCAACGTGGCCATTGCCGGTTCATTACTGCGTGTACCTATGAATCAAAATCGAATTTACTTTGTTTTCTTCTCCGGTCTCTGGGTGACACAAATTAATTAACAGCTCAAACAAATTAATCTCATGTCAAATCTCATTTTAAGTCTCATCATTTCATTTCCTGAATGTAATGTCTACTTTTAATTAGTTAAATAATTAAGATAATATTATTATATAATAATGCTGAGTGCATTATAATATAATAATATTATGTTAATTTACCATGAATTCAGTATATGATTATGAAAAAAAAAAACTGTTCCATACATTTCTACGAAATAGCAGATTTTTTTTAATAACCGACGAAAAATATCTACGCGTCAATGTCCCTTATATAATTTATTTATTTCATTTCAAGACACAAACAACTATTTAGTCCTGACTCTTGCACTAGGAGTTCCTGCGTTAGAAGAGCCAGGCAATTAAATTTAAAGGGAATATGTAATTGCGTTAATCAAAGAACACAAAATATCAGAAGTATAATTTTATTATCTAGATGTCATTTGATTGATCTACCAATCAACTTAACACAACAGCTATTAATATGTTAATATAAATTAACTTTAAAGTGAAATATAGTTCAAAAACTGGCTGCCTGTTTTCTTAGAAACCCTCCCTCCTATGTGTGTCTCAAGTTTATATTCGAGTCTAGTTTTATCATTGTGTTTGGTTCACTGAGTTGCAGGAAGCTTTGACTTAAGTTTCCTCTGTTTGTGCTACGATTAGACGTTGAGTGCTGTATTCAGAGACGCTTTCTTGTTTCTTGCTTTTAATAATGCGTATAATTTTTTTTTTTTTGAAGATGGGATTAATGCAGTTTGGTTTAATATTTTAAGGGTTAATTATAGGTTTTTTTTTATTATTGCCAGCATGGGTGACTTTGAGTTTTAATAAGTTAATATTAAGATATTGAAAGATATCAATTTTTTATTTGTTTAAATGGCTTTGTTGCTTAGCGAACAAATCGCAAAAAAAAAAACATATTGATTTTAATCTACCTTATAAATAACTTCTACAATTTTTTAAAATAAAGACATCTGTAGGCCAATTCTGCTAATTTAAAACGTTCAAAATCTAGTCGCAGTCTCATCTCGGCGACAAAGAAATGTCAAAAACTTGTCAAAATGTAGGGAAATTTTAAGTATTTTTGACAGATTGAGACTGAGATCAGACTGTGAACGTTCTTAAAAATTACGAGAATTGCCCCTCAGGTTTAATATTTAAAGAATTAATTATAGGTTTGATGTCTTGGGACGTATTAGATTATATCACTGGCAGTATGATTGTGTTAGTTTGAGTTTGAATAAGCTATTATTAAGATAGTGAACATCATAAAACATTTTTTTTTTAAATAGCTCAATTAAGTTATAATTATTTTGTTAATACTCCTATTATTTTACATCTAATTTTCCTTTTATAAGGTACGACATTAAAATGATAAAAGAATCACATTGAAATCTAGCTTTAATAAGTAACTTAAATATAACTTAACTGCTAAGTCTCTATAAAATTGAGAAATCGCCCACTAATGTCTTCCTTATTCTCTTTTTTTATATTGTTACCGTTACTTAATAAACTTGCCTAAGAGTTTATTTGCGTGTTTTTTATAATAATCAGCACTTGTACTGTATACCTACATTATTCTAAGTACTACTAAGACTCCTTGGTATACATTCGAAACGTTTTAACTAGAACAGAACTTACACACAGTGTCCTTTACAAGTTGTAAGCAATGGTCAACACGGAGTAGAGAGTCTTGTTCCCGGAATATCTGTGTGGCTCTAATGCTCTTACCGTACTATTTATTTGTCCATTCTCACTGTTTTACTGAAGAACGAAGAGTCTTATCATTGTTAAGAATCTTTTACTTCCATTTACCTTACTTCCGAGGTCTGTCATCTTGCCTTGTCATTGTTGGATCTTTGAAAGTCGTTACGGGTTGTCAGAAGCCCGAAAGTCTGACAACCAGTCTTAACAAGGGTTATCGTACTACCCAGTTACTGGGCTGTGGAGGTCAGATAGGCAGTCGCTCCATGTAAAATACTGGTATTCAGCTGCATTCGACTTAGAGTAGAAGCTGACCCTAATATGGTTGGGAAAAAGCTAGGCAGATGATGATGAACGTACTTCCAAGATTCACCTTGTCTTATAATTCTCTGAAATATTTACGTCAAATCCCATCTGAAAACGAATTATTTTGGGCACCAACGGAATCGGTTTGAAATCATAAACCGAAAACCTGTTTGAATACTTTCATTCAAAATTATATTTTCTGCTTTGCCACAATGCTTTTAAAGCCCTATTGATAACTCCCATTTTCCTCAAAGATTTTTTGTTAAATATTTTTCGTTTAGATACTCAGAGCCTAACAATAAACTCGGGGCCAATATGGGGCCACGTATAAATAAGTATATATTTTCCATTACCTTTACAATACTATCAAATGACGAGTCCCAGATACTTCCGAAACTATCTTTCCTCCTTTGAAACTAATAAACAAACGTTTTCCTGTTGACGTTAGCGACATTATATCATAAAAACACTGAGTCAACACAATGGACTTGTAGAAAACTAGCTATGATCGAGATTTTACTGTCTGAAAACTTGAAGACGTATCTTTCACCAGAGGGGCAATTCTCGTAATTTTAAGAACGTCCACTGTCTGATCTCAGTCTCAATCTGTCAAAAATACCTCTAATTTCCCTACATTTTGACAAGTTTTTGACATTTGTTTGTCGCTGAGATGAGACTGCGACTAGATTTTGATCGGTTTAAATAACGAGATTTGGCCTTCTGGTATCAAGCTTTTTAGTACCGTACCCAAAAAAGGTCAACGACACTAAGGCTCCGCTGTTGGACCGTCTGTCACAGGGCTGTATCTTTTGAACATTAATAGGTAGATACTTGAAATGTTCACAGAGTGTGTACTACTATAATGCTGTTAAAACAACATATCATAGAAATAAAAATAAAAAAAAACAAAATAAAGGGGGTCCAAATCAAAAGTGATTGAATTATAATTAACGGTAATAACATGTAATAATATTATCGTCGAAAGCCATCAAGCCACCTGTCTCTTATATTACATTTATAGCATACAATAAAATTTAAGCAACTAATGACTGGCATGGCTTAAACACTGTTTAGACGGTGCAACTGTTAGTGTTGCTTCAACTGGTATGGTACTGCCACTGGTAATTAAACCATACCTACTATGTAAATCAAGCTTAACACATTAGGAATGTGTATTTATATCAAAATACAACACCAGAATGTCAATTCTCGTAATTAAAAACGTTTAAAATCTAAGTCGCAATCTCATCTCGGCGAAAATCAATGTCAAAAATGTAGAGAAATTACAGGTATTTTTGACAGATTGAGCCTGAGATCAGACTGTGAACTTTCTTAAAATCACGAGAATTGCCTCTCTGGTCGTAACGGAAAAATCGAAGTTAAAAGGCTTTGTCAAGCGTAGTCTATCAATAATACTTGTGTGACAGTCGGGTTTTAAGGCTCGATGATCCATTTTTACGCCCGAATGCACATGCAATACCCGGGAATAGCCATAATTGACAATAACGGGGCAATTCTCTTTATTTTAAGAACGTTCACGGTCTGATCTCAGTCACAAATTGCCAAAAATACCTCTAATTTCCCTACAATTTGACAAGTTTTTGGCATTGCTTGTCGCTGAGATGATATTGTAACTAGATTTTGAACGTTTTTAATAACGGGAATTGACCTTTTGGTCTATTCACGAATCCATGATAATAGAAAAATCAGACTGAAAATGTAATAACAATAAAGTTTCAACGTGAGCAATCAAATAATTTCGCTCACGTTCGGTGCTTTGTAAGAACCGAACTATCGCAATTGAAAGTTTCAGTAGTGCGGTCAACCGGACTAACAACCGAACTATTGTTACTAGAGGGAATGTTCGCTAAACAGCCGGACGATTCTGTAAAAATCTCACCGTGATAAATAACTACCTACACACCACCTATTAAGTGAGCGTGAAGTGAGCTATCAATAGGGGTAATCCCTAACATCAGGTAGAGTGACAGCTCACTTCACCTAAGTTTTCACGGTGAGATTTTTACAGAATCGATAGGCAGATATTAGACTTTCATTTGAATTGAAACGTCTAAACACAAAAATAAACAAAAGTGAAAAATTTATTAATTTGTGAACTGATCTAATCATGTTGGATTTCGGCACTTGACTTACATCTTTTACTCGCCTACTAAATTATCGGAAAATTATATAAAAGGGCAGATTCCATTCCTAGGTATGGTTATTCAAACTTATGTTTCAAATTTATCTTATAACAAGTTATATATCAACTTTATTTTAATGGTTGTTGATTCCAGAATGACTAGCACTATTGAAAAAGTTATAAAAATGTTTGAAGTTGTAGCGTAAACAAAACTTTATTGTCTAGGATTTAAAGTTATTTTTCCATAAACTCATATTTGTTTACATTTTTGGCAAATAAATCGCGAATGCAGATTAATTTGTTTGCGTCGTGAGAAAGTTGATTGAAAAAAAAAAAAAAAAAAGATTCACTTGAGTGAACCATTCGCTAAAGTAACGCGTTTTATGTCGGTTTAATGAACAAATATTGGCGAGGCACTTTGGACCAATAAACCACGATCAACAAGAAACGGAATAACCGCGGTCCAGTATCTTGACCCTCCGACATTGTCGTTTGACAACCGTTCCGTCATTTCTTCCGGCATCTTTCCGGAGCAGGCCACGTCATTGTTTCTTTTGACTTGTATCTTGTAGATCTGAATAACATGTAGTCAAGATCTCATTATAACATTCTTTCGTTTAATTAAAACAACGACATTCATATATTTTTGTATTTAGAAAACGAACAAAAGTGCTTTTGCGTAACAGGATCGATTCATATCAATTGGCATCAAAAAACTTTTTGTATTAAGTACCCATTTTCTAGCTAACTGTACATTTTTTTTTTTCAAAATCTGTAATTGTAGAACGGCACGTTTAAAAAGTTAAGGACAGTCTCATAAGAATTTTTTTCTGCTAAAACAACGGCCATTGCTACCCGACCGAATATCTAGCCTGTATACTATAAAAGTGTATTTATCTGAAAATTGCCGGTTCACATTTTGATGCCTCTCTCCACAAGAGTAAAGATGATATATTCCTATACAAACATGAAAACCGTATCGCTATTGGACAATATACCACTTTTGCCCAGTCTCCTTTACTCCAGCTTTGCATAAATACCTTAAATAATTTGTCACCAGACTTTATAGGTATCTTCTTAAACTGTAATAAAAACTTTAAAAAAAGTTTGCTGACTGAATTTCGCTCAGAGTGGACAATGTCAACGAAAATTAGTCAAGTACGCAGGAGATATTATAGTGCATATGTGAGTTCAAACACAGGTGCACTCTCCGTTCCTTTACTTTTATAGTCCGATGGGATGGCAATCCAACACGACCGAGAACAGATCAGGCGTGGAACCAACGGCTTTACGTGCCGAGCCACGTGAGTTTCACACCACCTGTTTCCAAGTTCTCAGCTGCTAATAAAAAAGCCTAAAAGAAAACCCAATAACACAATACCCTACCTAGGAATCATATCCGAGACCCCACCCACCAATCATACTTGGGACCACGAGACCAGAGACCAACGGCATTTGGACTGCAAACTATATACTTTGTCTATCCGTTGGTAACTCTTAACATTTGATAGCCTGCGCAAATTCCTCAATGCTATCTTATCAAAACTTTAAATGTAGTTTCGGATAGTTTCTTGTTAAGATTTCGCTGTTTTGGTGGCGTCCTCCAGTGTGAAGCGTGGTGGTGAACCTACCGTTAGTGTATTTACTGCCATACTGTATTTAACTCCGTCACCACCACGAGCTACCCGCTCAAGTACCGCGCGTCTTGCAACAAGGGCCCCGATTCTGTTCTTCACAAACTAAATTTAAGTTCAGTGCATCTTTTTCTTTCTATTTTATTATGAAAATTACAGAAGAGAAATATTAGTTTAGTCCTGTCAAATTAGTCAGCGCCTGACGTAAACTGACGTATTTTTAGCAGCCAATTTTTTAATCACGTCTAAGCTTGCCTATGGATTATCTAATTTGACGGGACTAAACTAATATTTATCTTCTGTCTTTTTCATAATGAAATAGAAAGAAAAAGATGCACTGAACTTAAATTTAATTTAGTTTGTGAACAACAAAATCGGGGCCAATGACTGCGGAAAAAAGAAATGAAATAAGTTGTTTAGAGCATACCACGAGTCACTGCGACGCGCCTTGCCTAACTTACTAACTTGTCGAAATCACTTCGCTCGAAGTCGTGAATGAGGCCTAAGGCTGGAGTCTAAAACCGAGATACATGATTTAAATCCTAACTAAATATTATAAACGCGAAACAATGTTTATTTGTTTGTTTGCTACGCTTTCACGCTAAAACGGCTGAACGGGTTTGCATAAAATTTGACACATGGGTAGATGGAGAAGGACCTAAGACTTTTTTTTTTATTGGATGGGAAATCATCAAATGACCCCTCCCGCTCCGGGTGGAGCAGAAGGGAGTGTCAGACACTTACTGACTAAAACCCACCTGTGTTCCTTCTTTAGCCCTTTGTGTTCCGGGGTAGCGGTAACCCTTTCGGACAATCCCGCTGCCCCGGCAGGCTTCGGCCCTTACGGGCCCCTTCCTTAACGCTGACATCATGACTTTTCAGCCTGGATCGCAGACGAAGTCGCGGGAAACAACTAATGACAAAATAAATAGAATACCTATGTCCACCCTTGCACCCCTCATTTGACATGGACGTTACCTTTCCACTAATAAGTCCTGACAGGCGACCTCACATACCCACAACGACCCTCACGTACATTACACGTGCTAACACCGCAATGGTCAGCCCTTGCAATGGTTCGCACATTTTTTCTGAATACCTTTTGTAAGCATGTGCCGATGTAAAATGTGTACTGTATGCCTTTTTAAGGTGAGGTAAAAAAAAGACGTGATCGGAAATGGTTTCTTCACACAAAAGACACTCTTCATGATTGGTTATAAATTGCTAAATGGCTATCGCAGAACAGTGGTACAAAGCCCCCGACGGACGTAAGTTCGAAACCAGGGAGGGGATTTATATTTTGTAAATAATTGCATCACAACTGCTCTCAAAACGGTGAAGGAAAACATCGTGAGGAAACCGGCATGTCCTAGAACCAAAAACTCGAAGACATGGGACATTTACCAACCCGCACTGGGTGCGTGGTGGATTACGGCCCACTCCCTCTCACAGAGAGGAGGCCAGTGTTCCAGCAGTGGGAACATTATATGCTGATTATGCTATGGGCTATCGCAATAATAATATGTAGGCTAGCAGATGACAATGCAACACCACAGATATTTGTTGATGTCTTAACCTCCTAATTTATTCACCACGAGACAAACGACTGCGCGACTGCTGAGCGTAGGGTCCTGGGGGGCGATTCTACTAATTTGCAACGTTACACGTTCAATTGCGTTATAGTAACAGTTCGATTTCTTTCGCCGTTCGATAGTTGACAAAAAAAAATAAAAAAATTATAAAGTTTTTTTTT
This sequence comes from Globia sparganii, assembly GCA_949316385.1. Classification (NCBI taxonomy): domain Eukaryota; kingdom Metazoa; phylum Arthropoda; class Insecta; order Lepidoptera; family Noctuidae; genus Globia; species Globia sparganii. Next base: position 2,772,855 of record OX438655.1, on the reverse strand, counting down.
TTCTTTTTTTATAAAGTCATTCTACTATTTCATAAGCAAACCGGAAACTAAACCTAAGCTGAATCGTAACTGAATGGTAGCGGGAACGTAACAGCGGGTAACCTGTGTTACCACGTCACGTTCATGTTCGATTTTGTTAGCAGAATATATTTTGAAATTATTCCGATCGATCGTTGGCTTAAACTAAAACGTAACCGCGGTTGAATCGTTGTTCATTAGTAGAATATGAAAACGCTTATCAGCCGTGATTCAGCTGTGGTAATTGAGTTTTTACGTTAGAAACTTCTTAGTAACAGCCCGGAGTTTGGAAGTTGGCGGTGTGATACCCCCGTGCCTCGGAAAGCACGTTAAGCGATTGGTCCTGCGCCTGATCTCTCTCCGTTCGTGTCGGATTGCCGTTCCATTGGACTATGAGAGTGAGGGAAGAGGGAGTGCACCTGTGCCTGCGCGTTCACTTGGCACTATAATACCTCCTGCGCCGAAGGTTAGTCTTCATTGAAATTGGCCGCCGTGGCCGAAATACGCTCTAGAGGACTTTTTTTTATTTTATTGACACGTAGGAAGGTGATGGTATTTCCTGGCCTTTCTACCGGTGAGATCCTTTTCTTGCATGCCAGCAAAGTATCTCTTAATAAAAGCATTTAACGCAGTTTTGGGAAACACGGCTTTTGAACTAATTACCAATTAGAAAACAACCCTTTCAATACAACCTGCAAACCGATGATCAAATAAAATTCAAAATGAAAACTCATACACATAATCCGGTTTATTGGAATTCTAATGTCATTCAATATCGCCGGCATAATGAAAATCCGACCGGATTGGTGTAATTTTTATTTGAACCCGGTACACACGGCAACATATCCCGCTAGCCATTATATCCTGATCTCATATTTAATAGAGTTACAGTGAAATGTTTAAGAGCTGTGGTATCCAATTGGTAAAGGCTGCAACTTACAAGTAAGTACAGTCGTATATTTTAATTCAGGTAGACGCTTTACTTTGTGTTAATATTTATCACGGTGAAGGAAACCGACATATAGAACTAGAAATTTGGAGACATATGTATGTCATTACGGCCCACGCCCTCTCATCGTAAGAAGGCCTGTTTCCCAGCAGTGGGTACATTCTAGGCTGATTATGCTATGTTCTCCAGTGTAAATGAGAGGTCAGCTTATATTGGACATGCTTTATATTTCGTTGTGTGCCAAATGCGATACAAAAGGGTAAATATAAGTTTATGATACCCGTTTGCATATTTCAACATTTAATTGCACAAATAAACGATTTCAGCATCGGATAATGGTAATGGGATTGGCTGTCCATAAATTATTTTAATGTAATAAAGATTTTTGTTTGTGTTTATGTTGGGTATCGGTTATTAGTATTGGGTTATTTAGATGTTTAGAATAACACTCTTATTTAATTTTGCTGGAATAAAATATAACCCTAAATCATTTTTAAACTCACACGTTCACTCTGATTCATTCGTGCTCACTTTCACACACTCCCACTCCCACTCACACACTCTCACTCCCACTCACACACTCGCATGCCTGCGTGCGTGCTGCATGTTTAGCTTTAAAAATTTCTTTTCTTTTAATATTATTATTTCCTTTACCTACATTTATATAAAACAAGTAACAGATGTTTATTTAAGTTATCGAAGAGCGGACTTTTCTGGCACAGGCTTATCTGTTTATTAAAAGGAGGCTGCAATCACTAGTTATTAAAATTTATCTTTTTTTATTCTTTTGGCCAAAGAATCAGCATTGCCATTCAACGTGGCAATGCTGCCAGCCTTTTGGGCACGTTTCCTGTTGACAGCGATGCGGATGAATTTTTTGATGCCCTTTGATTTTTTCCCATTTTTTTTAAATATAATTGTACATATTATTATTATTTTAAGTGTGTTAGATAAAAATATCTTTTAAAATAATAAACCATTTTTCAATAATTTAATTTTTCCTTTCTAATGATTGGAGGCCTAGTCTTTCCTGGTGTTTCTTTAATGTATAAACCTGATAACACTGTGACTGCATGCCTAAGTTAAAAATGCTAATCAATAAAGACCAGTAGAGATTTAAAAAGCCAGAGAGATAATAAAAAAGAGTCGAGCGGTGTCGTGTGACGCCCGATTGGAACTGTTCTTTTTACCGACTTCACAAAAAGGAGGAAGTACCTACTATGTTCGGATGTTTGTATGTTTGTTCATCGAATACTCCGCCAATTGTCGACGGATTTTCAAAATTCTTTTTTTATTTCAAAGGGTATGCTCCCGAGGTAGTCCCATTGTCACCAAATCGGAATCTGGTGAGGGAATCCCATGGAAATCGAGGGAAACCCTCAAATTTTGTAGGCACACCTATAGCGATTTGATTATTTTTCATAGTAACTCGTGCATTTGCTCTCAGAAAGCACCATCCGGTGAAGTGGAACTGATGATGAAGACCACAGATGGCCATCGGAACTACCCAATAATAAATATTTCACGGGTTGCAATTCGATTAGGTACTTTAATGTTTTTGCTAAGCACAATGCGTATCGTGAAGTGGAGCTGATGGTGACTTCTCAATCAGATCCAGTTCTCATGGTTTTAAAAGAAGAACTCCTAAACAATTAACGTCCCTGCATCGGGAAAATCCATGTTTTGTAAAAGGTGATGAGCAGTTGAGATTAGGCTATTGTAACTTAGATACCTAAGTTACAATCTGGCCCACTAAAAAGTGAAAAATAAAAAACTTTTTAAGTACAAAAAAAAACAACTGACTTCCAAAAAAACACTACAAAGTGAAAAATAACTTTAATTTCGGAAGTCGGTGTCAATAAAAACTTTTTAACAAAAAAAACAACCGACTTAAAAAAAAAACACTACAAAGTGTAAAATAACTTTAATTTTAATTTTGGAAGTCGGTGTCTTTGTTTTTGTATTTACGTTTTTGCCACCGACTTCCAAAATTAAAATTAAAGTTATTTTACACTTTGTAGTGTTTTTTTTTTAAGTCGGTTGTTTTTTTTGTTAAAAAGTTTTTATTTTTTACTTTTTATAGTCAGAGTGCATCTCATGACAATTCCAATAAGCCCAAACACGGCTAGAATACATGGTTTTATTACGAAGGTCCGGTACCTACCTTCCAGCTTCATCATCAGATCGGTTTGATGGTACCATTTTCGTCAGATCCATTTATTTAAATTTGCTTCGTCATAGTCGCTTAACTATCTTAATCGAGATATCTTATCGCCACCCGTGAAATACTTATTATCATTGAAGAGTTCCTGTGGCTATCTGTGGTCTCCTTCATCAGTTCCACTTCACCAAATTATACTTTTTGAAAAAAAAAAAATACAACCGAATTGATAACCTCCTCCTTTTTGAAGTCGGTTAAAAAGAAAATGCGGAACCTACGACACCGACTTCCGAAATTAAAGTTATTTTTCACTTTGTAGTGTTTTTTTTGGAAGTCGGTTGTTTTTTTTTTGTAAAACGTTTTTTTTTGCTGTAAGTATACCTGTTTGAGGAATAAAATGAAAACAAAAAAAGTATTGGTTATAAAATAGTTTTTTTTAAATAAGTTTAATTTTATTATTAATTAACAAATATTTAACCACTACATTTAATTTTAGTAACAAACGCACAAATACTATATATATCAAAAGTGAAGGTCAAAATGTGAAATTTTTATTTGTCTAGCTCTCATTGTAACCATATTATTTTGATTCAAAAGTTTGGCCGTAAAGTTTCTTGCCTATTCTTCCCCATAGATACCTACTACTTTTTGGAAGGGGCATCTTTCTGACTGACCGACCCCTCGACAATTCAAAAGTGCCTGTAATTAGTTTATTTGATATAAATGCTTTGAGTTTGAGTTTTTGAGTTTGATTCACCAAGTGTGCAGACTATAACGGGCGATAAGGAACATCATAAAAAAAAATATGTCGTCAACCGACGTAGTTTTTCAAGAGGTTAAATAAGTCTGTTTTCTTTAATAGCTCGCAGACAATACAGAAATAGAACAACCAATTCTCGTAGTTCAACGAACTATTTCAAAGATTCAGATTAGCCTCAAGTTTCACGGACTTCAATCAGACAAAAGACATTTGAAGTTACATTTGATAGACTGATAAACGATGATATCCTGTTCGTTCTGTCAGCTGCATGTTCTCGAAACTGATGGACGTTGGTGATGGCGCCAAACATGTAGCCGAATTCTGGGCCGAATCCATTTATATTGTTATAGATACGCTAAGAAGATAGAGTGATAAACGGGTCATGTAGGTACGTAGGTACTTGTATCGCTAATAACTTGTTTGACCTTGTCGCGTTATGTATTGTTCGGGAAATTAGATGAAATGGAAATGGTGTTCAGTGGTGTGGATGAGGTTATTATAATATTTGGTTTGACAGTACTAAGTGCGAGTGTAGTTGCGAAGATAATGTTAAGTTAGGGAAATTATTTGTAAAGAAAATTTACTACCAATCCTACTAATATTATAAATGCGAAAGTTTGTATGTATGGATGTATGGATGTTTGTTACTCTTTCACGCGAAAACTACTGAACGGATTTTGATGAAACTTTACAGTAATATAGCTTATACATCAGAATAACACATAGGATACTTTTTATCCCGATATTCCCACGGGATCAAAACTTACGCGGGTGAAACCGCGGGGCGCAGCTAGTTTTATATAAATACTAGCAGCGCCCCGCGGTTTCACCCGCGTTAGTGTCGATCCCGTGGGAATATCGGGATCAAAAGTATCCTATGTGTTATTCTGATGTATAAACTATATTACTGTAAAGTTTTATCAAAATCCGTTCAGTAGTTTTTGCGTGAAAGAGTAACAAACATCCATCCATCCCCACAAACTTTCGCATTTATAATATTAGTAGGAAGTAGGATTAATCTTTTAGTGCTAGAAAGTTCTTTTGGCGCCTAAATGACGTTGACAACGCGTTGTTTCCAAACATTTGTGTAAATGTCACAAAAATTGTATTAACAAAACAAGATGGCTGCGTTTCTACTCACGCCAAAAGAACCGTAGCATTAGATATTCCAATCACAAATGTCATTCTTTGAAAGCTGTTATTAACAATAACTCGGCATATTGACGGAGGCTGTCAGTTTACTTAACGTTTAATTTCCCTGACAGTATTTAAAAATCACATTGGCGTTCATTCTAAATGTTGCACTAATGCAATGAAAGAAGGGGATTGCTTCCTAATAGAATAGTTTATAGTAAAAGTAACAAATTATTCAGTGACGTTCACAGAGTGGTAGGCTAGAGACAAAATACAAAAAAGGCGCGAAGTTTACCACAGACTATCAATACTTTAACACTCCTACCAAATTCGAGCCTTCGTTATATGCTTATAAGTTTAAATTGACATTTAATATTAGAGTAATAAAAATAGTTATCATAATACTTTTTAACACTAGTAAACTGTATACTACTACATGAATACAAAATTAACTAGTCGGTTTTGACATCCCAATGTTATTTCTTATAAATCTAAATTTGTCTCTAGGCAGAGCCTTTGTAAAAATATCAGCATACTGATTATCAGTGTGTACATAGTTCAAACTAATAATATTTTCATGGTATTTTTCTTTAACAAAATTGTACTTAATATCTATGTGTTTACATCGCTTATGAAATTCACTATTTTTAATCACATTAATGGCACTTTGATTGTCAATGTTTATGCACACAGATTTCTGATTAAATTCACTGATATCACTGAGTAACTGTCTTAACCACATAGCTTCTTTAGTAGCTGCACAGGCAGCCATAAATTCGGCCTCTGTCGTGGATAAGGCCACAGTTTGCTGACGTTGAGATGACCAAGTGACAGCGGCTCCATTTTTAAGGAATACATAGCCAGTTATCGAGCGTCTGGTCACTATGTCATTCGCGAAATCAGCATCGCTATATCCAATTAAATCAGTACTGTCAGGATTAGATGTGTAGCATAATCCATAGCTTTTTGTCTCTTTCAGGTATTTTAATATTTTCTTTACAGCGTTCCAGTGGGAGTCGTCATAAGAATGTAAGTATCGACTCACCTGGCTCACGGCAAACATAATGTCAGGTCTGCTTACAGTAGCTGCATGGATTAGCGATCCTACTGCTTCTCGGTAAGGATAGTTTTTCAGTGCATCATCAGCCTTTTGTAACTTCACGTTTGGATCAGCAGGAACACAGTTGGGGTTAGCATCCTGCATGTTGAATTTCTTCAACAAATGGTCAATATATTTGGTCTGATGTACTAAAATACAGTTTTCATACTTTTCAATTTGCATACCAACAAAATTTGTTAATACAGGACATACTTTTAGATCAAAGTTTGTTTGCAGATCATTAATTACTTCCATCATGGTAGATTTATCTTTACAAAGCAAAAGACCATCATCAACATAGAGGCACAGATAACATTTGAAACCATTTATTATTCCAATATAAACACACTGATCTGCTTTACTTTTCTCAAAGCCAAATTTATTAAGGACTGAACTAAATTTTGTGTTCCAACACCTGGGTGCCTGTTTTAGTCCATATAATGATTTAACAAGTTTACATACCATGTTAGATTTGCAGTCTAGTCCTTCAGGTGCTGTCATCAATATGTTTTCCTTTAATTCACCATACAGAAAAGCAGTGGTTATATCAAATTGAACTATTTCCAAATTTTCTTGTGCTGAAATGGACAATAACACACGAATAGAGTCGTACCTTACTGTTGGTGAGAATGTCTCATCATAGTCAATTCCTTCTTTTTGTGCATAACCTTTCGCACATAGTCGGGCTTTGTAACGAGGACCTGTTGGTTCATCTTTAATCCGGAAAACCCATTTGCTTCCAATTGGCTTTGCATTCTGAGGTTTTTCTACCAATATCCAAGTTCCATTTTTATGATGGGAATCCAGTTCTTTCTCTATTGATATTTTCCATTTTTCAGAATCAGCTGATGTGATTGCCTCTTTGTAATTCAATGGTACAGGAATATCTTCACTGCAGCACAGGTAACCTTTTCCTTGATTATCTTTAGACTTTAAAAACTTGTCTTTATTTCTAGGTCTCAGAGTTATGTTTGAGGGAGATGGCGTTTTAATGTTTTCACTTGGTAAGTAATCACTGTCTGTACTGTTATCTGGTTCAGAGTAATAATCAGTGTTTGTGGATTTTAATGTGTCATTAGCATCAGAGCTCTCAGATGTATGCTTGTCAGTTGATACAGATGATGAGTCACACATAGAGCTGTCTTGTATCAAGTCCACCGGAACATAATTTCTTTTCACTGTAGATTCAAGGAAGACTGCATCTCTGCTCTTTATTACTGTTTTGGAACCAGACATAACAAATCTGTATCCTTTTGTATGATCACAGTAACCAATGAATATGGCTTTCTGTGCTTTTGCATCCCATTTTCTTCTCTTTCCTTTGGGAAGATGAATCATTGCTTCACACCCAAATACTCTTAAGTGATTGACGTTTGGTTTCTGTCCGGACCACACATCTTCTGGTGTTTTGTATTTCAGTGATCGAGTTGGAGTTCTGTTGATAAGATAAGCGGCAGTGTGTACAGATTCAGCCCAGTATTGTTTAGGTAAGTTGGCATTAATTAACAGACACTTTGCTTTTTCTACCAATGTCCTGTTCATTCGCTCGGCAACTCCATTTTGTTCGGGAGTGTATGGAGTGGTGGTTTGATGAACTATTCCAGCAGTTTTTAAGAACTCAGAAAAATTGGAGTTAACATACTCAAGGCCATTGTCAGAGCGAAGACACTTTATGTTGCATTCTAGTTGTTTCTCCACTTGGCTTTTGTATTCCTTGAATTTTTCTAGAGCATCAGATTTCTTCTTGATTGTCTTGATAAGTGGCACTTTCTCATCTTGCAATAAATTCTTATGTTTGGTCATGTGCACTGAAGCACCCGAGTCTATATACCATGGATCTTCGTAAGGATTCACTGTAGAAGCTATGAAAGCAGCCGCATAGCTTGAACTCTCTTGATTTTTCTTTTTAGGATTTGACTTGCACTCAGCAGCAACATGGCCATATTTATTGCAGCTATAGCAACGAGGTCCCTTTTTAAACTGTTTCTTGGAACCTGTATTCCCTTTATTCTTATAATTTGCCACAAAAGCAGATGTGTCACTTTCACACATTTTGACATCTTGTAGAATTTTTGACTTAACAGAGTCTGCAGTTATTTTCATGCCTGAACTTTCAATCGCAATGATCATAGGTTTGTATATTTCAGGTAGACCGGAGAGAAGCAGGGTCCCAAGCCACTCATCATCTACTTTGAATCCGATATTGCGAAGTTTGTGTGCCGTGGTCATGATCTTACTCACATATTCTTCCACATTTGAACATCCAGCGAGATTTGTTGTACATAAGTCTCGAAGCAATCCCACACGGCGTGTAAGCCCCGAGTCATCAAAAGCGTTTGCCAAGCAGTCCCACACCTCCTTTGCAGACGTTGCATCCTGTATGTGGACATAGTTTACAGAGTCCACAAGCAAAATAATTTTCGATTTTGCTTTAATGTCACGTTTGGAGTCGACAGCTGCACCAGGCACGGGTTCAACACAGTCCCACAGGTCCTCGTGTTGGAGATATGTTTTGAGCGCGAATCTCCATGTGGAATAGTTTTCCCGACCTGTTAACTTTTCGATCATGACGAGAGGATTGCTTGACGACATCTTTAAGCGCTAATTTGACGAACAGAATATATTTCACAGTCTGTAAAACCGGCGCTCACTTTGAGGTTAGGTTTATACCGGCATGTAATGTTTTTACTTATTACACTGTTTTACACACTGTCTACATTTAAAAGGCTTCCTGGGCCCATAACCTGTTGCACTAATGCAATGAAAGAAGGGGATTGCTTCCTAATAGAATAGTTTATAGTAAAAGTAACAAATTATTCAGTGACGTTCACAGAGTGGTAGGCTAGAGACAAAATACAAAAAAGGCGCGAAGTTTACCACAGACTATCAATACTTTAACACTAAATTTAGTGACGAACAAGGCTAAATGTTGCCTGATCTCTTTTCGTAGACGAGCTAAAAGATAACTGACCTTATGACGTCAATGTGAATTAGATACCGTCTGAGTTTTAATTTGTTACGAAATACATACATAACTTGTCTAATGTTTGGTGTTTTCAGTTCAAGTTTAATTCTTAAGTTTTATTCTTAAACAGCGAAGGCGATATCGATCTGATTTTGCTTCACAAAATCATTAATGGATCTATACAAGTTCTGAAGCTTCTCGTTGAAATAAATATATCTGTCCCTCGCCATAGTTCACCCAAATCTGAATGTATCCTAGATGTATTTACTCCATGCCCAACAAGAACTAACCTCGGACATTCAGCACCAACGAACAGACTTATGAGGACGTACAATGAGCTCCATACATGTTCCAATAGCATTGACATATTCGCCAAAAAGCTATCGCAATTTTGCCAACAATTGTTATTGACCCACAGTGGCTACAGATAATATCTATATTATTAATAGGTATTAATATTATTACTTACTTAAACAGGGTGTCCCTGGAAGTATGGATCAAATCGAATAGGGGCGTGGGTAGGGCATTTCCAAACTTTTTGGTGCTGAGAATGATTGATGATTGAAAATTATTTTACGATTCAAAAGTTGTGACCAATTTTTTTCAATTGTTTCGCATAGTGCTCAAAGAAAAAAATCATTAAAAAACACTATCAGGGCTGTCTAAAAAACTTAAATTGACAGTTCCTGGTAGTTTTTTATGGTTTTGTTCTTTGAGCACTATGCAAAGTGATTGAAAATAACAAAAGTTGGTCATAACTTTTGAACCGTAAAAAAATTCACCAACATTCTCAGGATCAAAAAGTTTGGAAATTACTTTGCCCGCGCCCCTATTTGATTTGATTCATACTTCCAGGGTCACCTGTATATTATTACTTACTCATTTATCATTCTTCGTTGATTCTTTAGAGCAACAAAATATATTTAGTTATTTCTTATCTTTTTTTTTTATTTTCAATTTTGTTTTCATATAGTTTTGTTTTTTTCAGCCTATATTATGTAATCTATGTAAAATTATAATAGGTACCTGAAATATTTAAGTGCTGTGCACACCTATAAGTAACAAATTCACTCTAGATTTTAAGCTAATTTAATTGTTACAGTACCCCACTAAATGTATTAGTGAATATGTCGTTGGAGTGCCATAACTAAATAAATGTTGAATTTATAATTATATGTGAGAACTATGTAAAAAAGACTTACACTCTAAAAGCTTCCACATTACAGCAAAAAAGAAACAAAATAAAAACAATCCAAAAATAAAATAATTCAAATAAGCTTAGCTAGGAGATGACCAATCCTAACTGATGGCGCCCGTTCACGAACATGACACATAGATCAGCTATTTTGAAGAAAGCTGAATGATCCAACACACGCGCCACCATCAGCGAGACATTTGAGTGAGCATGACATACTATCAGCCACCAGGGCTTATCAACAATAAGTTTCAAAAGCTACTGTCCCATAATCTGGTGAGAAGAGAACGAGTATAATTTGCTGTCATGTGATTTTTCCATCTACATGGATGACAATCATTCAATGTCTTTGACTTTGCGAACGAGAGGTTAACCTATAATGACCTTATAAATCAAACGTGTGAGATAACAGACGGGCCATTCTCGTAATTTTAAGAACGTTCACAGTCTGTAGGCCAATTCTGCTAATTTAAAACGTTCAAAATCTAGTCGCAGTCTCATCTCGGCGACAAACAAATGTCAAAAACTTGTCAAAATGTAGGAAAATTTTAAGTATTTTGACAGATTGAGACTGAGATCAGACTTAAAAATTACGAGAATTGCCCCTCTGATCTCAGTCTCAATCTGTCAAAAATACCTCTAATTTCCCTACATTTTGACAAGTTTTTGACATTAGTTTGTCGCTGAGATAAGATTGCGACTAGATTTTGAACGTTTTAAATTACGAGAAATGCCCCTCAGATATCCCACTTTTTAAATGACTTTCAAATAGGAGTTTTCATATTTGACTTTGTTTATGTTTTTCATGTGTCCACCGATTTCTCAGTAAATTGTGGACCTATTTAAAAAAAAAAGTTTAAAAGGGGATGCTTTCGAGGTGGTCCCATTATCACAAAGTCGGAATCTGATGAAAATCGAGGGAAACCCTCAAATTTTATAGGTACACCTATAGCAATTTGGGTATATTTTGTAGTAAAGCGTGAATTTGCTCTAGGAAAGCACCATTCGGTGAAGTGGAACTGATGATTAAGACCACAGATGGCCATCGGAAGTACTCAACAATAATTATTTCACGGGTTGCGATTAAATTAGGTTAGAGTTTCAAGAATCTACAACTGTTATCTCAATTAATCCTCAATTTAAGTTGCAACCCTTTTCAACGACAATTTAAACGGATTTAAGGGTATTTTTCCTAAAGATAGTAGTAATACACTTGGCTTATACACGCTTATATGCTTATGCTTTAGCTTATTATGAGAGTAGTAGCTTTAACGTGGAATACCTTCGTTCCTAAATCTCATAATCAATTTGCTGAAACTTACAAAAGCAATCACGATTTATCTATCGCGATAATTGTAAAACTCTCTAATTTCCAATCCCGCTGAGACCCAATTATGAGGAAACAATTGGCCGATTGGAACGGTCCGGTGGCGCTGTTCGATTGGATGGAAACAATTGATCTGATTGGTTGACGGTCGTGCGATTGTTTAAAGGAATTATTATGATAGGTTTAATTTCAAAGGTTGCGGCCGTTTGTTAGCTGCATAGCTCATTCACACAACATTCATGTGGCATTAGTTACGTGGTAGTCAAAACTATTTATTAAACCATAATCTTTGTCTATCGGTAACTTATCATTTTTAAGCTAATATCCAAGGTGTGTGCGACTCATTCAACAGCATATACAGATTTCTGCATGTACTCTGGGCTAGTTTCTGATTACCATTCTTCTTTGCAACGTCTAGAAAAGACTATCAAATTATTTCTTTGATTTGCTTTATTTTGAATCATGTAGGAAAGGAAATCCGTCTTGTTTCTTCTACCAGTCTACACTTTTCTTTTGGGTAGGTCATTATCTGCCTAGCCTTTTCTAAACTATGTTGGGGTCGGCTTCCAGTCTAACCGGATGCAGCTGAATACCAATATTTTACATAGAGCGACTGCCTATCTGATCTCCACAACCCAGTTACTGGGTAATACGATACTCCTTGGTAAGATGGTTGTCAGACTTTCGAGCTACTGACTACCCGTAGCGACTGTCAAAGATCAACGAGTGACAGCCGGGACCAACGGCTTAACGTGCTTTCCTAGGCACGGAGGGGTCCTCGATATGTAAAGATGGTCACCCATCCACAGACCAACCGCGGCAAGCGTAACTTAACCTGATCGATCGACCTGTGCGGCTGTTATTATTTAGCCACGGGCCCCTCTTTTCTTATGGGTAGGTAAAATTATAAAAACTTTTTTACATTGTTAATATAGGTAGCGTATCCGCAATCTCTTAGGGAGTGAATCCATATAGGCAGCGGTTTCCACTTTTCATTAATTTAAGTGGATCATTTACCAGTCTGCTCGCGTAATTTTATTTTTATTTTTCACACAATCGGGGCCGATAATAATAGAAACCAATTCTTTCACCTCCATTAGTTCGGTTTTTCAACAAATTATTATTTACACCGTGCACCTCTCAAAGAGGGTCATTCGAGTGACACAAAAGGTGTTATACGAGTATGTTACTCGAATGATCCCAGTTACTCTTCGGTTGGGCAGAGCTGACGTTTGACGGTGAGTCATAGTTTTAAAGTAATTTTAATAGTTATGTAGGAATCTCAATACTCAATACTTTATTGCATTCCATAATGTGCACATATAACAGTTGGTATGTTAAAACATCGAATCAATTATGGACCCTGTCGGGCACAGGAAAGTTAAATTTAATAGGAGAGAGGATGAAGGCGCTTTTTGTTAAGAAAAAAATTAATATTAAATTAAAATAGTAGGTCTCATTGACTTTTTTTTGGTATTTATATATTTGGTTTTAAATTATATTTATGTATTTCTATATCAAAACAATATAAAACGTATGGTAGGGGCAAAAAGTATTAAAGCTACAGAATATCGAGTTCAGTCATACGATATGTTTGTAGAATCTAAGCTTACAGTAGGGTGCAGTGAACGTCTTGAAAACTGACGTTGAATAGGAATTGTATTGGACATTTTATTATTTTTCTCGATCCAATCTATCTTACTTTAAAAGGAATTCTGAAGGGTAAGTGATTGATGTTCCGCATTTAACTATTATACTCAGTTACCGTGCGCACTAGGGGAACAATAAGGTTGAGCGATTTTCAAATGCTCTCATTCGACCTGTAATTTTTATTCGAAAACGAAAAATCTCAAGGACGTTCTAAGCTCAAATTGACGTAAAGGTAATCGATGAACTGTAAAAAAAAAATATGAAAGAATATTTCACAACCATTTCAATCAAAAACATTACCCTTATCAAGCAAAAGCCTATAAAAAACTGAAGATAATATTAAAAACAACCCTTCTACATATTTCAGTCCCTAGACAGGTTATTAACCCCTCGTGAACGGAGAACGCACCGACCTATTTCCTTCAGTCATACACGACAAAGAGGATACAGCGTATCTCTTTAATATCTAGAACATCTCAATAATAATGAGGGAGATTTTAATAATGGTTCTTAGTTCTAAGCTGGAAAAATAACGTAATCATTTTGTTGATAACTACGTTTTGCTTTTAGCATTAACTTGACTTATATAATGCTCATACCATGGTTAGGAGACGAATAGTCCTCCGAACCGCATTTCAGCCATGGCGACCAATCTCAGGAGAGACCAGCCTTCGATCCGGGAGTTATTATGAAGCACAAGTGTGTGCGCAGACACAAGAACACTTCCCTCACTTTCATAGTCCGTTAGGATGGCAATAAGACACGACCGGAGAGAAATCAGGCGCAGGGCCAATGGCTTAACGTGCTTTCCGAGGCACGGGGGTATCACACCGCCAACTTCCAAATTCTGGGCTGTTACTAAGAAATTCCTAATGGAAAACCCTAATATAATTTTGTCCGACCCGGGAATCAACCCCAGGACCCCACAATCAGCAGTCGCGCTTGCGACCACGAGACCAACGGGTCAGTCAACCAACCAGGAGGAGGAAAGCAGGAGACTAAACAATTACCTAAAGGATGTAAATTGCAAATGTCACATTTGTGCTTTTATAAACTCACGCTTTTTTCCTATTAGTATTATAGAGGTACTAGCGACCCGCCCCGGCTTTGCACGGGTGCAATACTGATACTAAGTATAGGTACTTCAAGAATGTCAGCACGCGCCGCCGCGCGCCGTCCGCGGCCGGTACCGCAGCATCCGCTATGTCCCTGCATTTTAAATCTGTAATATCTTCGAAAATATTCATTTAAATTACATGCTGTAAAAGGCCATATTAATCTATGTTAAATGCACAATGTACTTAATATACTTAATTGGATAAGAATTAATGCTCTATTGCTTAAAATCGCTTCGTAAATAAGCCATTATTTCTCGTAAAAAGTAAAGGATAAAAAATGGTTATTGCGGGTTATCCCTAAGAGATAAACATATACTATTACGGACTTTTTTGTAGACCTTTTTAAGGTTTACAATACTGTAGTACATTATTTTGACCTATCTCGTAGGGTTCAGCCAGCGTTTGAAAAGTAAACGCAAAAAAATGTGTTTATTTACGACATCACATTAGAAACCTCTAATATTATCAGTGTTTCTCTACTATATTATGCATGTGTTATATATATAAACCTTCCTCTTAAATCATTCTATCTATTAAAAACAACCGCATCAAAATCCGTTTAAAGATCTAAGCGTACATAGGGATATAGGGACAGAGAAAGCGACTTTGTTTTATACTATGTAGTGATGAAGAACAGGCTGGAAAGTTCACTCACCCTCCAAAGAAAAGAGAGTCCTCCGATCAGACAGGTTTTGTGTCTGGCGGGCAACTGCCCGATGACTCATGTTGGGCCATTGTATATATGCTAGTTGCGCGGTAAACACTGCTTGCGAGATGCAGGATTTTTTATGACGTCGTATGAAGCGTAGTTCGCATGTGGCGTTGTAGATACCGCTAAAGTAGCATAATCATAATCAGTCTATAATTTTTCTTCGAGAGGGAGAGGGCCGTAATCTACCACGCGGGCACAGTGAGGGTTGGCAGAAGTCACATGATTGTCTTCTAATTTTTGGTTCTTGCATATACCGGTTTCCTCACGATGTTTTCCTTCTCCGTGTTGAGAGCAGTGGTGATGAAATTAATTACACACAGAAAAGCTCCTGTCTGGATTCGAACTCGCGACCTGCAACTCGTAAGTCAGTACCGTTAGCACGAAGCCACCACTCCACCCACTTTTCTACTAGCGCAAGGTAGAAACTAAGAATGTTTGCTTGAAGAATGAATGCATTTGATCTTTCAAACATACTTCTTTTAATCCACATTCATTTATCAGAAAATATACAAAACTTTCAAATATTTCACCCCGAATTTACATAATTTCTAGTAGACGAAGCTAAATCCAGTCACTTTGAATTAAATCATAATTCTGAGATCAAAAACTTTTCATAAAATTATGTTCAGCGTTTTTGAGTTACAATCGCTTTAATCCAATTACCGTTACTCATTTTCTATTGTCCTTTTCTGAATCAGCTTGGCCTTATTCTTCAGCTTTGATGTTAATTCAATTAGAATAGGTATTGAAATATTAATATTGTAAGGAAAATTAATAATCTTAATGTTTGCTGTTCTAATTTGATTAGTAATAGAATAGTGGTTTATGAGGAGAGTGATGGTGGCCCACTGGTAACCGCCCCGACTTACTCGTACGAGCTGTAAGTCGTGGGTTCGATCTCAGGCAGGCGCTTTACTTTGTGTAATTTATTCATCACCATTGCTCTCAAAAACGGCGAAGGAAAACATCGTGAGGAAACCAGCATGTCTTAGCACCAAAAATTAGAAGACATGTGACATCTACCAACCCGCACTGGGCCCGCGTGGTGGATTACGGCCCACTCGCTCTCACAGACTCTGTGTACCAGCAATGGGAAAATTATAGGCTGATTGTGGTTTATGCAAATTATTACTGTACCAAATTAGCAGCATCTACGCTGAAAACCAAGAATATTTAGAAAACTACGCTGAAATCAGTTGAAGTCGATCGTTAAAACTACTTTTTTAAGTGTTTTATCACCATTAAGTCATTCCATAACCGTACTGTTCAAGCAGTACGGTTATGGAATGACTTGCCCGTGTCAGTAAGGCTTCCTCAATCTTTGTCCACTTTTAAAATTATGCTAAAAAAGCACTTCTTCCCTCCTTAAACATTACTATTATATTGCTCCTGTTTCATGTACTCGTATATATAACTAACAGACGACATACAATACTAACTATACAGACGATAATACAACATTTATTACTAAGGGGATATATATAATATATTTATTATGTTATGTAAATGGTACACCACAGACTACCTACAGTATTTGTCTCTCATACCCCTTTTTAATCCATCCAAAGGTTGTCTTTAAAAGATCGCTCTTAGTGATAAGACCACCCATTGTGTCACCCTTTGTAAAATTTCTATATTTATGTCTGTAATGTATGTGGTGTAGATATTATAGAGTATTCTATTCTATTCCATTCTAAATGGTACGATTTGATTTCCTGTGGGAATTTGTGGTTTGTGTAAGGAGCTCGTGGTTAAATAATGACAGCCTTATGGGTAAAGAAATGGGTTGGTCCAGTTAACGGCGACCAACGGTTCAACGTGCATTCCGAGGCACTGGGGGGCTTAAAACGTTCAGCCTGTTGGTCCCAGCTGGCATTCGTGGATCTTTGACCGTCGTTAGGGGTTGTCAGAAACTCGAAAGTTTGACAACCAGCCTTACCAAGGGGTATCGTATTTCCCAATAACTGAGTTGTGGAGGTCAGATAGGCAGCCGCTCCATGTTAAATAATGGTATTAAGCTGGATCCGGTTAGACTAGAAGCCGACCCCAAAATAGTTGGGTAAAGGCTAGGCAGATGAGTATGACGTTATAAGTTGCAGCACCTTAAAAAGTTACACTTTCTAAACAGAGTTTACACGAAGCAAGTCAATTGCTGCTTCAATATTATTGTAAGCCACAGGCAAGCGACGTGCATTGTGTAAATAGGGCTTTATTTTAATCGTGAGGTATCCACAATCACAATTGCTATCTCAATTTGAGGGAAGATTTCGAATAGACATTTTTATCTGGATTCCCGGTTATATTTCAGAAGAGAATTTTAATATTCTCACACATGATCCCCTTTGCCCGATGCTATCACACCCTTATTTCAAAAAGTATTGCAGCTTGCCCATACTAACATATCTAATGGTCATGAATAGATACCATAGAACTGATATATAGCCCAAAACCAGTAGATAATAAAGAATTTAAGGATAATTTGGATGCAAACGGCATAGAAGCGCGAGGATACGCGAGGTTATAAGCATTTGTTCCTTTAGGCTCTTGTCTGATAAATGGATTTGAATGGATGATATGAAGCATTTTTCTCAAAAATGTTTATTGGGTACACTAAAGACCTTTTCTTTAGTAGACCTTGATACCTACATTGTTATAAAGAAGTAGACTTCTTTTTTATTTGGGTTGCAAACAAGTAATAATAATAATCCTCCAGACCAAATTTCGGCCATCTTAACGGAGACCAATCAGCCATCGAGGTGGGATATATTATAGTACACTAGAGTGTGCGCGCAGATACAGGGGCACTCTCTCTTCCTTCAAACTCAAAGTATTTATTTCAAATAAACCAATTATAGGTACTTTTGAATTGTCAGGGGTCGGTCAGTCAGAATGATGAAGCTAGTTGCCCATTCCAAAGTGTAGGTACCTGTGGAGAAGAATGGGCAAGAAACTCCACGGACACACAAATGAAAATAAATTAAAATAAGCCGTGGCGGCTAATAGATGACCAGTCCCTACTGACGGCGCCCGTTCACGAACATGAGTATGGATCAGCACCATTCAGCTCAACCATTTTGAAAGGAACCTAATGATCCAACACACACGCCACCATCAGCGAGACATTCGAGTGAGCATGACATACTCTCAGCCGCCAGGGCACATTCAAGTCAATGAAAGACGTACCCAGTAAATGGTAGCTTTATAGTTTAGGTACATAGTGCTCACACGTGTGCAATGCAATTATACAATACTAAGAGATTTAATTTATACAATGCACTTCACTCACATAGTCCGATGGGACGATGATACAACACGACCGGAGAAAGATCGGGTACCCATGGTTTAACGTGCTTTCCGAGACACGCGGTACCAATCGGGATACTATTGACAAATTCCTAATGGAAATAGAAATCAAACCCAGTGGTTGCACTTGCGACCAAGACCAACGGAGCAGCTACGGGGCAAACAAGTACAGTCCTTTGACGTTTAGTTTACCTCTGATACTAGCAAATCCCACAGCAACCTTAATGAAACACAACAAAGAACACTGTGATTTTAACTGAACTTTAGTCAGCGCAAACTTTCTGCGTAGAATTCAGTGTGTGTAGACTGGATAATAGTAGTTACCCCTGCTTATTGACATTACCTGAGGCATCACTGATGCGTTTCCATTCTAAGGACAACGCTAAAATGACTATGGTCAATTAGGAGCATAAATACCTAGGTACCTTAAACTTACGCTGGATTCAAACGCGTTATTCTCCTAAAGGATTGGTAGATATGTTATAATATGGTATTACAAACATAGTATTATCGAAACTATATGCTATTATGAAATAGGTCTGTTCGCAAAGATACAATTATTATTTCATGAGAAAAAGGCATTTGACACGTAAATGAAATTTTCCTTATAGTTCTTATATCCGTGTAGTATAAACTAAGGACCTATAACACGTCACATACACACAAATAAATACACACACACACACATGGACATATAGGTACCCTTGCAGGCGAGACAGGGCAAAGAAGTCGCTCGCCGCACAGAATACGATCTATTGGTCGATGAAACTTCTCATGAAAAGACCTCTCCCGCTTTCACTAAAACGAAAGATCATGGAAATGTGCATTTTTCCCACCCAAGCGTCAAAAGTCCGCACTTAGAGACTGCCAACGGGCTATGCCATTAAAAAGCATTGAAACGAGTATATTATGTCAATAATAAATTATAATAAAATCAAACTGAATCGACGTAAACAGTCAAATAAAATAAACAATTATATTATGAACTCATAATATAACCTGTCAGTAAGCTAATTCTGGAGAAAGAACATAAACATTGTTTTGGGTTCATCTTCCTGGTACGATCAATCCACGTGCCAAATATTTTGATACAGGCGCTTTACAAACATGTTCGTGATATTATGTTGTTATCAAACGGGTTTAATGTCAAAGGAAAACAACATGAGGAAACGTGTACCGAAATATAATACTAATTCGTCTCCTGTGCCTCTAATCTATAATTGCGTAACTCGCTCATAACAAGATTAACTTTCATTTTGAAAATAGAACAAAAACTAATGGTTCATTAAAAACTGTTTGACAACTAGAACAACACAATTTTACTTTCAAAGCTATTATCATAACGACTGTTTTACACAATTAAGCTGATGCTCCAAATGGTCTGAAATCTTCAACACGCAGTGTGTAAGCAATGAACTAATGCTCGTTTATTTGGCTCGATAAAAAAAGAATCGATCCGAAATTGAATTGAGCCAGAAATTTGGCAATTACAGGCTGTTTTTGTGATTAATATGAAAGAAATAAAAATGCGATTATTGGCGATACAGAAAAAATATTCACCTATAACAACTTTATAAAACAAAAAAATTAAAATTCAAAAGGGCCTCAGCTCAGCATAATGAATTAATGACATAAGGCAACAGTTAGTTAAGTGTGATAAAATAAATAAGCTTATATAAAATTAAATAAAACGTTGTGACATAACGTGTGAGTGTAGTGTGACTGAGGCCCATCATTCACGACGCTATTCAACACCACCGATTATTTTGAATAGCCACGTGGACGATGAGCCTTACCATAACAAATCTTTGACACGTGAATATTTTAATATGCTTTGATGTTCCTCATTATGACTGGGGATTATTATGAACATGACGTAAGACCATCGCTCACGACGTTATTCAACACTATAGGTATATGAGGCCGCTGTATACTGGTGGTCAGGATACCCGTTAAAGTTGTGGGTACTGGCTGGCTAGCTTGTGGAAGTGATTATGATGACGTCACGCTGAGGTAGTTGTACGAAGGCTGCGCTATTGTTCCTGTTCGGGGCCACCAGTATAAGGAATAGGGTGTAAAGTTCACTTATCTTCCATAAGGGAGGATCCTCCGACCAGACTGGTGTCGTATCTGGTAGGCAATCTCTCGACAATTGATGTCGAGACGTTGTATTCTAGTTGCGTGGTAAACTCTGCTTGCGCGATGCAGGATTTTGCGTGACGTCATGTGATGCGTAGTTCACTTGTGGTTCACCGCAACACTATCCTTACTTTTGAATAGCCTCGTGGACGAAGAAGTCTTACCGTAACAAATCCATGACACATCATCTGCCTAGCCTTCTCCCAACTATGTTGGGGTCAGCTTTAGCAACAAATCCATGACACGTGGAGCATTAAATGCTTAGATGAACGTAAAAATCCGTTCATAGTTAATTAGTTAGTTTTCTTTTTCAATACGTTCTTTGTTATGTCGGAATCCCTTGAGCAGAATATGTTGTGAAGCTAATTCGAGTAGGAAGGCTTTCATTGAAAATTGTTACTAATGAACTGTTTGATGTATCGTTTGTAGGTAACGAATCCGTAATATAATTGAATTGTTAGACATAAATGGAATTAATTGGACCTCACGGATCAATTTAAATTACGTTCACGTGTTGCTTTGAAATTGAATTTAATGTTCTAATTCTAAATGAATTCGCATTGATATTTAAGTTTTCTTCATGGCTATTTCGAATAATAATTTAAATAAAAAATCAAAAATTTGGTTTGTGAATTAATGCTATTTATATTGAAGGCCATTTCTGGTCATTACACAGTTCACATAATAATATGTGAATTGGACCTATTTTTGTTAGGTTGAGACTGAGATTAGAATACAATGTAAAAGTTCGTAAAAATACGAGAATTGCCTCTCAAATCACAAAAATTGTATGTGTTGTGTGTGATCAATCAACATTTTTAGGCACAGTGACTGTCTACCATCTTGTAATGGTCACTTTTTGTAGTGAATACGGCAGATAGAAAGGGGCAAATTACTTTTTACATATATTTAAATGACTACCCGTAGGTATATTCGTGGCATTAGAGCGGGCTCTAACAGAATACCAGCGTTGCAGTATTTATTTCTTAAACATCGCATCGCATTATGCTGAGTTAGCCTTATGGACGGCCTCGTACAGGTCTTCTCTTTTTCATATTGTAAGTTTTACATGTTCCTTTTTATTATTTTTTATTATTTCCTGTGCGTGTGCCAAATGACATATTTTTATTTTTTCTTTACCCTAAATATCTTGATACAACGGCAATACACGAGTATTCCATAGATCTTAAAATTAAATCAATACGAAAGCGTACCCTCTGAATTTGTAATACCAAGAAAATATGCTAACACGGTTCCGATATATAAAAATATCTACTCGAGCAGAACTGGGGACGGTATATTTACCATTCGCTGAAACTCAAGGTCGGGTGTATTAGTTTAGAAGCTTATTACTAAAACTTCGGTAAGTTTGATGACTCTATTCCTTGTGTAAGCCAATCGTATGTTTAGTTTGTGTTGTTTTTGGTTGTGATTAGATGTTGATATAGTAAATAACAATTTTAATTTGCTTACTTAGTTCTATGGAGAAGCAAGAGGTTCTTCTCTTATAATATGCTTGTTCACTGTGTCTTGTCAATATTGGACTACGATGGTCATGGTTTTCGCACTATATCTGTATCAGGTAGTCATCATCATCTGCGTAGCCTTTCCTCATATTGCCTGCCTCACAACGTGTAAGCGTGTGGGTGTGCTTTACTCTTAATAGGCCGCTACGTGGCGATTTTACAATATAAAATCGCTCTTATCTCCCAAGCTAGATGCTAAATCAATAACAAAAGTGGTGTTTTGAAAACTAGATATATTAAATCATAAAGTCAGCGTATTTTTTCATTTATGATTTTAGCATAAATACGGTGACTGAGAATTAGTGACCGATACTTAAACACGTGCTTGTACTCATGATAACAAACAACTTTTACTATGGGACCAAAACTGAAATTGTGAAAAAAAAATCTGCTATTCAGTCATTTATGTTCGCCTAACTGGTCAAAATGTACTGAACAGCAGGTTTTTTTTTCGCGAATTCAGGTTTGGTCTCATAGTAAAAGTTGTTTGTTATCATGAATACAATCACGTGTTTAGGTATCGGTCACTAATTACCAGTCACCCTATATAACAAAAAATGTAGTTAAAAAATTATTAGTACTGCTGTCCGTTGGTCTGTGCACTTGTTTTTCTGCACGTTTTAGAAAACTATAAGCAATTAATTGTATTAAATCTTTTTTAATAAATTTCCACTTATACTGAAGATGAACCCTATTTCTTATCATGATTGAACTGATAACCGTTTTAAAGATATTAATGAAATTCAATGGAATTTACTGGGTTTTTTAACATCTAGTAAATGAATTTCAATTTGTAATACAATACGCGTGTGAGGCGTGCACTTTTGGATTTTACAAATTTTTTTATGTTGGGGCCGGCTTCCAGTCTAACCGGATGCAGCTGAGTACAAGTATTTTACATGGAGCGACTGCATATCTGCCTGGGTAATATGATACCTCTTGGTAAGACTGGTTGTCGGAGTTTCGGGCTTCTAATGACCGTCTATGTCAGCTAGTGATGTATTAAAATTGTAATCGTGTTTTATGTTTTGTATAATGAGATATCTCTCAGTGCCATGTTTGTTCCTCCTTACAAGTATTCAAGAGTAATGTTACAAAAGTACCTCTTCCAACTAAGCTAAATTTGTGGTAGGAATGGGTTCACGGTTGATGTACGTAGTTCAACGTTCGGGTTCAAACTCATGTGACCCTTCACTTGCTAGTCAGCGTTTTCCCATCACTCACTTATAATTAAGCACAATCTCGTCCATAAATAGTATGATATAAAGTGTGTCTTTAGTTCTACAAAACTTCACAATGAATTCTGAAGCGATTTTTCTTATGAAGAATTGATTTTTAAATATTTATCGTGTAATAATACTTAGCTACTTTGAATAGAATTAGAATTTAGTTTCGGTGGTTTTCGTAATGTCCCTTTTGTCCATTTATTGTGATACTGGTAGTAATTAAAAAAAAAAACAAATTCGAAGTCTGATAACCAGTCTTACCAAGGGATATTACTCAGTAGCTGGGTTGTGAAAGTCAGATGGGCATTCACTCCATGTAAAATACTGGTATTTAGCTGCATCCGGATAGACTGGAAGCCGACCTCAACATAGATGGGAAAAGGCTAGGCAGATGATGAGGACTCGGAGTAATCTATACTAATATTATAAAGAGGAAAGATTTGTAAATGTTTGTAACAAATTGGCTCAAATAGTACTGGACTGATTTTAAAAATTGTTTCACTATTTGAATGCTACATTATCACTGATTAATATAGGCTATTGAAATTGTAAGAAAAAATAAAAATAATGTTTAAAAAATAAATGTCCACCCGTGCAAAGCCGGGACAGGCCGCTAGTTAATTAGTAATTAAGTAGTTGTCATCGGAAGGAGTTTATAATAAAGAAATCTCGATGTTTTGTTCGGTAGTAATAACGGACGGAGTAGGAGTGGATCGCTAGTAATACTGTAATCTAGGGTTGTAACATAACCTCGCCGCCGCCTCCGTAAGTGTAGAACTTCCGCAAGAAATCGTAACTATAAAACGGAATTAAATCCGTAAGTGTCTAAACACACTATGCTGAAGTTACGCACCCGAAGTTCGGCGGCTGATTTTACGTTCCGACGTATTCGGCTAATATGACACACCATAAGTGCCGAACTTACGCGGCAGAAATTCAGTTCCGCAACTCCCCGCTGCTCCCGGCCCCCGGATCTTCGTCGGCAATCGAACCGAACTCCGGTCGCGTATAATGTGTGCTCACAGAATAAGTTGCCGCTGAACTTACGCCCGACCGAAGTTAGGCTGTACGCTATGACGCGACGTAATGTCGGCATAGTGTGTCGTCAGTAATTCAAATAGCATTGCAGGCGTAATTGTGCTGAACTTCGGTCGCGTAACTTCGGCATAGTGTGTTTAGACACTAAGACGTCATCGTAACATAAGGTCCAGTTGAAAATAGCAATGCAGCGTCAGGCATTAGTTGTCTGGCATATAAGCTGGGCCTGTTTGGCGCCGTCGTGAGGCCTAGAATACAGTTAATAAATAAGTTTTCTTCTGTTTTTTTTTTTTGTGTGTGCCTGGGTCAAATAGTTATTTTCTTTCTTTATCGGTTACCGCATTCACATGCGCCTCCGTAAGTTTTTAACGAAGTTAAAACCGAGGTCTCTTAAAGAAAACTAAGCTGCCTTTAATGTGGAGGATATACAGGGTTATTGGAATAAACATTAACAACCTCTTAAGAGGTCATTATACTCATCATTATGAACAACTTCTACTATGGGACCAAACCTGAAATCGCGAAAAAAAATGACCTGTTCCCTACATTTATGTTCGTATAACTCGTCAAAATGTATGGGAACAGCTGATTTTTTTTTTTTTATAATAAATTGAGGTTTTCAGCTTTTGGTGCCCTGTAACCGCCACCGCCAGGTTTTGAATCAAGTAAACAAATGTTTAGTGAAGCCAGTTTAATTAATGAACCACAAAAAATCGCCTTGATGGTAACACAGGCGCAAAAATGTTTTCAGTGAAACATACTTTGCCCTTTCTTAATTTCGATTAACGAAATTCGATTTTTCCTTTAACTAATATTTTTACCGTCTCCCCGATGCAAATAGCACTTTAATTTCCGTCGTCTAAATATTAATAAGAACACTAAGTCTTGCTAGTATAGTTTCTAATTAATACACAACCGCAACACTTCCCGAGGGCGTTGTAAGAAGACTGCTAATGGACTCTAATGTAACGTAGTAGCATAGGGTGTAACATATTATGTAGCTAGATGTGGAAGTACTTAAACAGAATCTGAGAGTAAAAAGCAACTTAAATGTTTCGTATCTCTGATCTGTTTTTTTTTTTTTGTACAGATTATTTTGATAAATAATATCTGACTTTAATTTTGTGATGGTAACAAAATTATGTCTTTATTTTATTGGCAACATTTTCAGGTATGTTAGCTATATTATCCTTAGAATAAAAACGACAATTTTGTATTTTATACTAAGCATATCTTATCGTTTATGGCAAGATATCAGACACATTAACTGTCTAGCTATAAATGAGTTGCGGTTACGATGTAACAATTCTAAACTTTGTTAATACCTAACGGTGACTATGCTATTTTCTTGATATCCCAGCTTGGGTTACTAAACTCAACAACTTTGACCAACCAAAATAACACCACCATAAAGTTCAACGTACCACATTTATTTGATCCCATTCACCGGACACCGTAAAAGCGTCCATTTTATCCCATCCTAGAATCACGCATCACTACCTCTAAAAACTTTGCTCCCAAAAGGAAATAATACTTACAAAAATGTCAAATACCATTTCGCGTTATAGCAAGGGCCGATCTAATAGGGGTTGGTTTCACTAAAAATATAAGGGTGGAACTCACGCCCAGTGAAATATACCAGCTTAAAGGCACGGGTCACATCTGGAACGTGAAAGGTTCCTGAGAAGGGCAAAGGAATATATTCAACGTTTTAATAAATCCAATGACAAAACGTCCTATGTTATGCCTATTTATGTGAAGTTCGTGATCTTTTGTTTATATGAGTTTTATTCAAAAGAATAGGTCGATGAGAACTATTTCTGGGTTAAATGCGGGTAATAACTGAGGGTCAATTTCAATATCAGTCTTAGTCTGTCAGATATATAGTAATATAGTCAAAATGTAGGTAAAGTAGAGGATTTTACCTACATTTTCACTTTGTTTATCTAAGGATTTTAAACGTTTTGATTATCTACAATAATAAAATTAGCCTTCAGTTAAATATTTGAAAACAATGCATATGTTAATGATTTTACAGAGAGTCGTTGGTTTGTGATATTTTTTGTCTGTACGTAAATGTCTCACAGGATGGCAATGGTTAATCTTCTAACAAAGAAAAAGAAGAATGAGGAAAACGACTTTCACAGCGTTTGGCGAATTCAAACGATTAAAACCAGAGGGGCAATTCTCGTAATTTTTAAGAACGTTCACAGTCTGATCTCAGTCTCAATCTGTCAAAAATAGAATACCTCAAATTTCCCTACATTTTGACAAGCTTTTGACATTTGTTTGTCGCCGCGATGAGACTGCGACTTGATTTTGAACGTTTTAAATTTCTAGAATTGGCCTTCTGGTATTCCTCTCAATATTTTCACTACCGCCAACCAGTGGGCAACGTGTATTGACCTATTTTTTAATATCAAGTAGTTAAGAGTGTCCCATTGGAAGCCGACCACAACATAGTTGGGAAAAGGCTAGATAGATGATGAATACAGTCCTTTCACAGATATTTGACCTCTGACATCAGCAACCCAACAGCAAATGTATTGTAACGAGAATAAACCACTCTAGGTCCTTTCAGATTCGATCCTAAATTTATGCTATATTTAAGCTGTTATGTATTATTTCGACCCACAACACTTACAATTCTGAACTATCATTTCTCTAAAGCCTTACATAAACTTGACACAGCAATTCAGCTCAAAATATTCTTACGTACAAAAACAATGTGCTATGAATAACAGCACCGCTGAAACTAGATACTAACGGTTTCAAGGCGAGAACACTCCTCCGAAGGCTGCCTCGAAACGAGGCATTTAAGTACTTGAGCTGCCTTGCAATAAATTTTAGCAGACCAAGGCATGTCCGTTCATCATTTACTAAGGCGTCGAGGACGCCAAAGTGGCAGCTTTAAGTTTTGCAACCGAGTCTAATACTCTTTCAAAGTTTTTGCAATGAATTTTAAGAAATAAAGAATGTATGTAATATGTTTTCGCAGGAATATTATTGTATAACGAATATGTATAAGAGACAGTGCACAGCAATACAAAATACTATCTGAGTAGGTCAAAGACGACTCACGTAAAATACCAGAACATAAAGTGTATGTGAGTATGGAAGAGTGTGTGTAAAGTATGTGTGAGGGTGTGTTGTGTGTGTGGTGTGCATAGTGAGTTACGCCGTAAAACATTACACTATTGTTCTACGGCGTAACTCACTATATACTACGGTGTAGCTCGCAATATGCGGTGTAGCATTCTGCTTTAAAGTACGCTAATTTTTTCAGTGCAATTATTTGTATCGTGTTTTTAGGACTTCATTGATCATTGCACTAAATACGTCCAAACGATCAAAAGAGGAGGCTCTGCCATCCGTTACGAGATTTAATACTTACCGAGTTTCAAGTGTCAACAAAAAATTACAGGTGCCACAGTACATTTGCGCATGGAACCAGGAATGTTAGGAAAAAATTGGGCTTATTGGATTATTTCCGTCTACCTCTGCTTGTTAATGAGAACTATTTGGGAAACTCTCACTGTTCATTAGCAAAAAAATCTACGGTTCCCCTCAAACACCTGATGGACATTTAATCCGACCCCTTAAAAAAACCCACTCAAGAATCCCACACTCTCAAACGAAAATAAAAACAAAAACATTCACAGCCGCAAAGTTTTCAGAGGTTTCAGTAAAAACAAATACACCATTGAATACATGTAAAGCTCCTATTGGTGGACTGAAATATCTTTGAAACGATTCTGAAACACGTTTGTATTCAACTGATTGGTTCAGTCCCGTATCGGTGAGTGAAAAGTTTCAAAAGTACAGCGGTTTCGCTATATGTATGTGGTTCTTTCATTTTGTTGTTTCGCGTTTAACTGGACTGAGTATTATTTCATTACACAGGTTGTGGTAAATTGAGCTACATTTAGTACTTGGTATTTGAATCTGCAGTAAATTCAAGTTTATTGTTGTGAGTGGTGGAAATGAAATAATATTTAATGGTTACATTTTCATAACCCACTTTTCTTTGTGTTGTGATTTATCTGTCCGAGCAGCGACGCTCGAGCGTCCAGCGTTGATAACATTACATGAGTCCGACCGAGTGGCTGATTTGGACTCATGTAATGTTATCACGGCTGGGTCTCTGTGAGAGGCCCATAATCCACCACGCAGGCCCAGTGCGGATTGGTAGATGTCACATGTCTTCGTATTTTTGGTTCTAGGACAGGCCGGTCGCCTCACAATATGGTCCTTCACTGATTTAAGAGTAATTGTGGTCGTTAAATAATTAACACAAAGTAAGCGCTTGTTTCTGTTCGAACCACAGACCTAGACAACGCAAGAGTAACTACTTCGCGTGCCAAAAATCGCACTAACTTACGTTCAAAAATCGTAAGCCGCCACTTTCGCGCTCAGTCCTGCTGTAAAAATCTCACCGTGATAACATAGGTGAAGTGAGCGTGAAGTGAACTATCAATAGAGGCAATCCCTAACATCAGGTAGAGTGACAGCTCACTTCACCTAAGTTTTCACGGTGAGATTTTTACAGAATAGCACTACTGTGTAATGCTAGCTTGGTGAGCGTGAGTGAGAAAGAGCGCTTGTGACGTCATAGTAGGTAGTCAAAAAATGGCACACTTGGTTTTCATACAGATCATGATACATGCGTTATCTAGGTCTATTTATATCTGTGGTTCGAACCTACCACTCGTAAGTTCGTTCGTAATTGGACAATTTTGTTACTCCACTTTTTAATACTTACTTTTAATACTTATTACTTTTAATACTTATTGCAGTATTTGCTAAGCTTGGTGCCACAGTAGGTTCAGAAGTCCAACTTTTTTTCAATTTTCCATCTTCCAACATTTAATAGCCCACTCAAAAGCAATAAATGTATGGCTAGCAGGAAAATTTTACGCGTCATTTTATCACGAACGAAAAAAAAAACAAAACAAAAAAAAAAACAAAAAAATAAAATGTCTTTATCTTTTGTTGCTCACACTGAATACAATGTAAAGGCCTTTAAAATCGTAGATACGTCATTGATTTTATATAACTTGGTTAATAATTCAACGTTATGGCAAATTGCAGCATTGCAGATGTCAATGTTCCTTAACCAACTTTTATTTATTTCTGCCTCACAAAACTTACAATAGAATAGAATACTCTTTATTACGTACACCATATAAATTACAGACATAAATATAGAAAATTTACAAAGTGTGACACAATGGGCGGTCTTATCGATAAGAGCGATCTTTTAAAAACAACCTTTGGATGGATTAAAAAGGGGAACGAGAGCCAAATACTATAAATAGGTATGCTATAAATAGGTAGTTTGTGGTGTACCATTCACATAATACAATAAATACATACATAAAGTAGGTATATTATACGAATCTAAATAAATATATAGCAGGAGAGGAGCATAGAAAATAAAATGATAATGTTTAAGGAGAGAGGAAGTGCTTTTTTATCATATCTTTGAAAGTGGAAAAAGATAGAGCACGCCTTACCGACACGGGCAAGTCATTACATAACCGTACTGCTTGAACAGTAAAAGATTTATCAGAGAAACTGGTGGAATGCATCTCTATTTTCAGACAATTAAACGACACACAATACGACGTACAATTTAACGTGTTTATGTCTAAGGACGGCTAAGAACAGTAATGTTTTTTTTTTAACACACATACCACTGCTACTGGCTACTGCTGAGCATGAGATCCTGGGTTCGATTCCCAGGTTGGAGAATGTTATTAGGTTTTCTATCTGGAATTTCCCAGTATCAGCCTGGAGTTCGAGGTTGTGTCTAGTTGGTGGTAATAGGCTCGCCTCGTATTTTAAAGGACTTGAACAAAACTGGCTAAATGGGGGTAATGTGGGTGTACTATGGTAGACCTCTGCCCAATCCTTCGTGGCAACGTGGCGTTATGTTAAGTTGTGTTTTATAACAAAACGACAAACAATCTGATGCACAACTGAACTACATGGTTATTCACCTCAGTTTTATGTAGGGATCTGAACTTTTAATTAATGAAACTTCAATGAGATTTGTTCGTAGTTTTTGCTTCAGAATTAAGAGAACGTAAATTTACGTGAACGAACGCGAACCGACGAACGTGAACGTGATTTTTAAATTTTTTTTTTTTAACGCAATTTATACATATTGTGACTGAGGCTTTTTGTTTGTATTTATACATATTTTTTTCAGTTTTAATAGGTAAACAAACAACATTGTGGTTTTTCCTATTCAAAACTTTGTAAAGGAAATTGGTATTAGCTATAAGGGGCCATTCAAGTATTACGTAAGCACTGCAGGGGGGCGGGGGGTCTTTGCTTTGCTTATTTTTGATGACATGGGGGATGGGGGGTCTGGGTGGTGATTACGTCAGCAGAAGGTATTATTTTTTTTTAAACTTCGAATTTTCTTCAAAATTTTGTCGATTTGGTTTCAACACTTATGGCAACCGTACTTGTCTGTGCTTGAAAACGAAACGAATTTTCAGGGATTCCCGAAAATAATGGATATGTTTAATCGCTTCATGTGCCAATGTTTACGTAAGCATGGGGGGGTAAAAGCTTTGCTTACTTTTGCTGACGAGGGGGAGGGGGGGATTAATAATTGCAAAAATGATTGCAGGCAGGCAATGTATTTCTCCACCACTGCTCTTAAAACGGTAAAGGAAAACATCGTGGGGAAGCCAGTATGTGCCTAGCGCCTAGAAACAAAAAAATCCAAGACAGCCGTAACAACTTTACACGAGTCCAAATCAGCCACTCGTTTGGAAGTGTTTTCAATACTGGACGCTCGTGCGTCGCTGTTCAGATGGATACCGCACAGCACAAAGAAAATTGAAAAAATATTATTTATTTATTTTAATAATATGGGAAACTTACAGCTAAAACAAACAGATCAAGGACAGTATATTAGTCTGAAAGCCAATTACTGGTCTGCACTTATAAAATACAAAGAAGAAAAAGTAAATTCTAAGGTTATTCACACCAAGTTTCTATAAACTACAGCATAATTACTATGTTGCTCGAATGCTCAGTAGTGAAACTAATCATCATCTACCTAACCTGATGCAGCTGAATACCAGTATTTTACAAGGAGGGACTGCCTACCTGACCTCCACAACCCAGTTACTGGGTAATACGATTCCCCTTGGTAAGACTAGTTGTGAGACTTTCGGGCTTCTGACGACCCGTAACGACTGTCAAAGATTCACGTTTGACAGCAGAGACTAAATAGGTTAAAATAAAAAATATATATTAGTTAAGATTTGTGAGTATGTAGATACGTAAGGGGTAATCTTCGAAACTACCTACTGATCCGATTTCGCAAATTCTTTCACTAATAAGACGCTACAATATTGCCGAGTATCAAAGAATATATTTTATGTCAAAACACGAAATTCCACACGAACGAAGTCGCTTTATAATCTTGTTCACCTCTAAAGTATTTCAATAATATTTAATAAATATAAATCTACTAACAATATTGTCAGTTATATCGTCCTGGTGTTACAAAATAATCATCTGTTCCAATATTAATTCCAGTCTGCAAAGCAATTGGGTAACCAATCGTAAGTCGTATTCGTGCCGACGTTCTTGTATCGTAACTTTCCTAGACTTTCCAATTTACCGGCGACAAGATTAGTTACCTTCCTAGAAAAAAAATCCTATAAAATCTAGCATTACCTCTCAGAGTCATAGTGATCCAAAGGTTTATGGACAGAGTTCCTGAGCTCCATATTGCCAAAGTGTGAAAAAGTATGTCATTTCTTTACAACCCATCAATAAGGATACCACTGGCTTTTAGTATAAAAATATACATGCATTTTGATCTTATAGCTTTGGTTTCCTGGCAAAGCGGTTCCGTCATATAAAATCTGTCGTTTTCAGCAGTATTTGACGTTAAAGTCATATGCTCTGGCTGTATATTCAGACGGCCGTTACTGGATAATCGTTCACCGCTTTCTAAGAAAACGAAGGCTTAAAAATGTCAATAAGTTGCAATTTTCAGTAAACAACATTATTTGCATGAGATGAGACTTTTGCTCTGCATTATGAATCATCATTATAATCATCCACAGCCTGATTTCGTCCACTGCTGGGCATAGAACTCACTTTACTTGTGCTCACACTGTGCCAGCCTCTGCACTGTGATTATTATATAAGTTTTATTGATATTTTTAACAGACTTAAAAAAAGAGGAGGTTCTAAGTTCGACTGTACTATGTTGTTTTTTTTTTGTATGATTATGACGCGATTTCTCCGGCAATTGTAAACCGATTTCAAAAATTATTTTTTTTATGGATAGGTTATGCCTCAGGGGTGGTCCCATATAAATTGTATTAGCTTTTCTTCGGGAGTTTTTGAGTTAGCTTCAATAATACGTATTTTTGCCACTTACTTTTTATTGATGATGTCATTTACGTAGCAAGTAATGTTATACGAATTTGTGTGGGGTATGTACAACTATAAAGTGGAAAATAAAAACTTTTTTACAAAAAAAAAAAACATCCGACTTCTAAAGACACAACAAAGTGAAAAATAACTTTAATTTCGGAAGTCTGTGTCAAAACACGAAAATGCGGAACCAACGACACCGGCTTCCGAAATTAAAGTTATTTTTAACTATGTTGTGGTTTTTTTTAAGTTGGTTGTTAATAATATTCTTCCACCTGAGTGTGTATAGGACGCTCGCACGGAAAAAAAAAATTCTTTCTACACCACATTAAAGCGATTTCATTACGACTTACTAACTTTATGCAGTTTAGTGGTTGAACATACCATTTGCTGAGAAAAACGAAGTTATAACATTAAAGTTTACTGTCATGATGGTAACATTTTGCCTGAAGCTTTAACTGTTTTCAGTAAAAAACACTGTTTTGAATGTTAGGCTCTCATGCAACTGTTTAAAGCAGTTCAAATCAATGTTCTTTTCATTTTTATTTACTGGTTATTTCTTTCAGTGCATTAAACCAACCATCAAAACCAAGTAGAATCTTCTGAGAAATGTTTTAAAGAGCTTGCCAACTTGATAATGAGGAATTAAGGCGCTCTTTGGCACCTATCCGCGAGTTAATATCACTTCACGAAAGCCAAATGAATGTACAGATGTTGTATTTTGTGTCAATTATGCCTGTGTCAAGGTAAATGAGAATAACGTTAATGTGAAGTGCAGCGACATTTATGGGTACTGAAAATATGGCTGAAAGTGGTCTATAAAACATACAGACGCCAGCACATCAAGCTACCCGAAATTGTCAAATTTCCCCAATCAACTTTGAACCTTACACTTCAGCGATAAAGTTGAAAATCTATTAAAAAAAAAAACCGGCCTAGTGCGTGACGGACCACGCAGAATGAAGGGTTCCGTAGTTGGAATGAATTTATCCTAATAACAAACTTAACATTGTAGTTGAAAATTATGTTCTCCCATACGTTGCAACTGCAAATTTAAATTGGTCGACTATTACTCGTAAACTTGTCAAGCCCACTTAAGTGTGATAGTTTTCCTTTAAACTTCGTTATACATAGGTACTACTGCCGTGACATTTGAATTTCTAACTACAACCGTTTAGTTGGTAGAGGGGGGTGGACACTTGACTCTAACGAAAATTGATACTTTAAAGCTTGATAAGTCACGAACGGTTTACTTAATCAAAAAACGGTCTACCCAAACCCTTTTGAAAGACCTATTCAACGATATTCCACACTATGGGAAGGATGAAAAAATATCATCATCATATCATCCCCACTTTACACGTAGGGGAGGTATCCTAAATATTTGTTTTTTTAATATTTTACCACTTTTTCGGCGTCATTAACGTGTATACTCATGGCAAATTACAACTTTCTAGTACCAATAGTTTTTAAGCTAAACCGCGGACAGACAGACAGACAGACGGACATGGCGAAACTATAAGGGTTCCTTGTTGACTACGGACCCTAAAAAATTGAGAGATTGTAGTAACTTGATGTGCTGGCGTCCGTACTAGAAAATAATTAAGGTCAGGAGGATGATTAGAACAGTGATAAAATACAACGGTTGGTGGCTAAATCGCAGCCTCGTTAACTGGTAATGTATGAGGTGATGTTACATTTGTCTCGATCATACCTTCGCGAAACCGACTGAATACCGAATTGATTCGCGAAAGACAGAATTGTGTGAAAAGGGAGGGGGAGGTCTTTGCCATGCAATGGGATAATACAGGCTAGTTAGATTAGATTAGATTCGATCTCAGAAGTAGGCAGTGATCTGTCACTGCGACCGTAGTCGAGTCGAAGGTCGGCAGCGAAGAGTCCTGGGTCAAGGGGCGACGAACTCGTGAACGTCCGTCGCCCTTCACACATCAGGACCTGAGGTGGTGGCGCGTAGTGTTCCACGCGCGCCCCTTTTAGACGTCGCAGTGGGAGTCAAACACCTCACTCACCACCCTGTTCAGCCTATGTGACCAGTACCAAGGGTGAGGGCATTTTCGTCAATATGGTCATACTCATAGCGACGGTCATCAGTCGCAATGAGTATGGGCAGTCTGTAAGTCTGAAAACTGGTTCAACCCAAAATCTAAAGCTTCAGCCTTCAATTAACCAATTAAGGGGCCGGCGAAGCATGCGCAGTTCATATAAACTTAATACCAAATAATTAGTAATTTATCAAACATATTCTTAAAGTGGTGTGTGTTTATTCCGATTGGATTACAGAATATCTAGGTTCCCAAACATAAATTTTGAAAGGACACTGATATAAAGACGAGATTTGAGGAATTTCAAATTTCTATAGAAAACTTATTTTTCTCATAACTCGTCTTTAAATCAGTGTCCATACAAAATATATAATATTTGCGAACCTAGAAACTCTGTAATCCAATCGGAATAAATACACACACATACATAAGAATATGTTTGATTTACAAATTATTTTGGTATTACGTTTGTATGAACTAAATAATTAAAAAAACAAATAAATAATAACAACCGCACAGGTCGATCGATCAGGTTAAGTTACGCTTGCCGCGGTTGGTCTGCGGATCTTTACATACCAAGACCCCTCCATGCCTCGGAAAGCACGTAAAGCCGTTTGTCCCGGCTGTCATTCGTGGAACTTTGACAGTCGTTACGGGTAGTCAGAAGCCCGAAACTCTGACAACCAGTCTTACCAAGGGGTATCGTATTACCCAGTAACTGGGTTGTGGAGGTCAGATAGGCAGTTGCTCCATGTAAAATACTGATATTCAGCTGCATCCGGTTAGACTGGAAGCCGACCTCAATATAGTTGGGAAAAGGCTAGGCAGATGATGTTTGTATGAACTACGCAATTCAACGCATGCTTCGCCGGCTCCTTAACGTTTTTTCTAAGCAAACGTGCACCACTGTTAGCTAAACCACCACTTAACATCAGGTGCGGCTGGTGTACGAGTATTTTACAATAATCGTTCGGCTCCATGTAAAATATTAGTATTCAGCCATCACTCGTTATATTGGAAGCCGATCCCTTCCTTGTTAGGAAGGCAAGAGCGATGGGTATTAGTTACATTACGTATTTTTAATCACGATAACGAAGCTTGCCTTACTTGATTTATAATTTTTAAGTTATTAATCCGACAGTAGATTGCTGAGGTTGCCGGAAAATATTAAATTCCTTTGGATAAAGGAGTTTGTTTAAGAAATATAATTTGATTACATTATAATAATGGAGATATTTAGACAAGTGCCTGGTAGTTATTGTATAATATAATATTTTTTCTCTATGCGCATGAATATAATTATATTATTTATATTTATTAAATTTACTATGTACAATAATGTGGCAGGCATAGATAGACATAGCCACACACACTCACGTACATATTACATACCATCAATAAATTATACCACGTTGACAACCTTTAGTATGTGGACCAGGGGGCCTACCACCACCTCTTATAGCAGTATTATTTTAATCTTGAGCTGCATGTCCTGTATTGCTCAATCTCTTTCCCACACTGAAGTAATATTAAAATAATACTGCTATAAGAGGTGGTGGTAGGCCCCCTGGTGTTCTAAAATACAGGCCTAGGCTTAGTTTTGTTAGCGCTGTGTTATGATTGCTTGAGGACAGGTTGCGTTGTAAATGATACTCTGTGAATTTATATTAACATTAGTGTATATTGTATAAAAATAAGATGGCTGTTTGCTTGTGAGATCGCTGCTGGCGCGTGCGGCAAGCGTGGACTCGCTACGGCGCACGGGCAACGACTGGCTCGTGTGGTGGGGCGCCCGGGCGGCGCGGCGCAGGTACTCGGGCTTGTATGGTAGCACGAAGTTCCGCACGCTTGGAGGCCACGGCAAGTCCCGCGGGCGTCCGGTGATAATGCCGGGGCCGTAACAGTTTAGACTCCAGATCTCTCACAAATTACAAAATTTTGATTAAATTCCTGTCGACTTAATAAAAAAAAAAAACTAATAACTTGTATAAGAATGTAATTTGTGGAGATAAAATAAATATTATTTATTTATATATCTATACTAATATTATAAAGAGGAAAGATTTGTATGTATGTTTGTAACGAATTGGCTCAAAAAGTACTGGACCGATTTTAAAAATTCTTTCACCATTTGAATGCTACATTATCACTGATTAATATAGATTTTTTTAATTGCAAGAAAAAAATAAAATGTTTAAAAAATAAATGTCCACCCGTGCGAAGCCGGGACGGGCCGCTAATTATTTATAATAATAAGACGTAAATATTGATTTCATTAGGAAAACACCAAAGCTTTTTGGGTTTCGCCCCAGGATCTCAAGATTAAAGGCAACCACAAACTTGTACAAATCAGTGTTGCTAATCAAGATATGTGATAAAACAATCTAATTTATATTTCCAATCCTAAAAAGCTATAAAGCCTTAAAATATTTTAACGTTATAAAACGGCCCCCAATGACTCGTAAGTACAATTATTTCGATAACCCTGTAATTATATTTATCGTTTACGCAGCCTCGTTCTCGCTGTAATTCAATAAAGGGTTACAATTCCCAAACATTTTCCTTGAACATTAAAATTCAACAAACATTATCTTTGGTTTTGGACTCTAAATCTGACAAGTTTCTTCCTGGTTTCGATTGTGGTCTTCGTGAATAAACGTAATGAAATGTACCAGAACAATCAATTTTGATATAAAAATGAACGTAGGAATTGAGTTAAAATATTTGTTCTACTGTAATTTGCTAATGAAGTGGAAATAAGAAAGAGTTTGCTTAGGATTTAAGGGAATAAAGCCTGGCATGGATAAAACACAGTTTCAGAGCAACAGCAGTCTTTCAAAGTCAGTTATTAAAATGGTACTTTCAAAGCTAATATTCTCTCCGGAGTAGGAGATACGGGACAACAACCTAAAAAGAAAACTAAACTGTAATTTGTTCGCTTTTAGCGCATTTCTTGAGAGTCAACTGGAGTCAATAAAACTGTAATGGGTTTTTATGGAACTTGGTATCAGAAAAAACAACTTTGAACTACTTTTAAACATAATATTCTGAGATGATTCATTTTAAGCAGCATTGCGTTGGAAACTTTTATTTCTCGGAGTAATCTAATTTAACAGCATTGCTGTCATTCTTACCTTCTGTTATTATCTTTAAAATATGGTTTACTAGCAGCGCCCCGCGGTTTCACCCGCATTATATATCGGGATAAAAGTATCCTATGTGTTAATGCTAACTATAAACTATCTGTGTTCCAATTTTCATCCAAATCCGTTCAACTGTTTACTCCTGATTGTGTAACAAACATCCAAATATCTTCACAAACTTTCACATTTATAATATTAGTAGGACAAAATATGTCAAACAAGAAAAAAAAAACAAGACTTAGCATAACATCACGCTTTGCTTCCCCAAAGGATTAGGCAGAGGTGTATCTTAGTGCCATGTAATACGGGGTGAGCCTATAGCCAGGTACAAATCCCGGCTCTGTGCAGCTACTGAGAAATTTCTCATAAAATGAACCAATACAGATAGTGCAATCCACGAAGACGCGCCCCACTCTTCTTCCTAATCGTTAGCGGTTATCGCTAGTCAATTCTGCAAGCGTTTTAGTTTTTCTCGATACACACTAATTAGTCATTAATAATAATTTGTGTGTATCGACAAAACTAAAACACTAGCGGAATGTTGCTCACTTGTGCTGTAAGCATTAGGAAAAAGAGTGGGGCGCGTCTTCGCGGATTGCACTATCTGTAACACTTAGCTCGACCTGAGAATCGAATCCAGGACCTTATGCTCATCAATAGCGCTAACTACTGGACTGGACCAACAAGGCAGTGTTAAAAATATATTTGATTACCTAAATATGTTAGTACAGATGGTATCTACTAAAGAAATCAAACAATACATAAATATAGTCATAATAAAAATAAAACCTAAAAGTATA
This sequence comes from Globia sparganii, assembly GCA_949316385.1. Lineage (NCBI taxonomy): Eukaryota > Metazoa > Arthropoda > Insecta > Lepidoptera > Noctuidae > Globia > Globia sparganii. Next base: position 2,734,114 of record OX438655.1, on the reverse strand, counting down.
TCAAGTTTAAAAAGCCTAACAGAAAATCTTGGCAGCAAAGAAAAAACAAGAAAAAAGAAAATGTCGTGACACAAAATACAACTAATTTATTGTATCCAAGCAGCACCCAGCAGAATAAGTATCGTAAAGAAAACTCCTGCTCGTTACCAAGATAACACCAAAGGAATCTAATAACAAAAGAAAAAATACGATCAGTCTAGCAGAATTCTTCAGCATCATTTCTTAATACAATTTTAATTAACTTATTCGATAGCAGAACGACGGCGTATAATTTTCAATAGAAATTTAGTCGCCATTGTAGGTGGCTCCTAGAATCTTCGTTTGAATGGATCCCGGGAGCAATTGTGTGAGTCTGGAGCGATTTTGCCAGACCAGATGGCTAGGGATGGAATTCAGGTGTTAATTTAGATGTATTCTATTAAAATAGGTGGGTGACTGGCGGGTGATAAAAAGTGACATCATCTGCTTTTTTGGAGGATCGTAATTCAATTTAAAGTGACGAATTGAGAAGACGTTTGATAACAATTTTTTTTTTAATAAACCTCCGGAATATTAAATAATTTGTCCGAAAGAATAGGCGAGGTTCTGTTTTAAGACTAAAGAAACGTGAAAACTTTTGTTAAATGCTTCAGCAGAACAAATAAATCAAGGACAAAAACAAAACAATTTCGATTCGTAAACTGGCATTACAGACAGACTACCCTACCAACAACAGTGACCAAAAACATCATCACCCACCAATTACTTATTCAAACACAAACTTATCTAACAGATACTCGACCATAAATCACCTTGATGCCATCTGACAGCTTTGAAATGGGCCCATAATAGTTGCGCTCAGACATCTTGGGCTTACTTAGAATAATTAATGCCAGGGTACCTCATACCGCCTCGCAGGTTCTACCTTGCCCTTAAAATTAATTGGGGTATGTTCAACCCTATCTTGGGATGACTTAAAAGTATTTCGAGATGGAGGATATCCGAATAAGTCCTGTTACTAGGTTTATGGGACTGTTGTTAAGAATTGTGGAAAGTTCTGTGTCAGTTGTGAATTTTAGCAATTTGTAAGCGTGTTTGTATAAATTGCTGGAGTCTTTATTAATTTCACTAAAACATGAATAGGTTGCAGTTGAGTATAACAGGTATCAATTTATTTAAAATCGATATAAAGGACACTCAGAGTTGAATACTTTACTCTCTTATCAACTCAAAATCTAGTTTCAATTTGTGGGATTACAACACAATGTTCAAATCAAATCAAATTATTTATTTTTGCAGAAAACTCTGTTACAATGGTGTTATTAAATACACATGTTTCATGTGATTCTACCGTAAGGCACGCAAAATGTATTCCATCATGGTTTATCAAAATTAAGATCAAGATTGACATTGAAATATATTATAATAAGATGAAAATATTTTAAGATATTAAATTAATGGAATGTCCTTCTTAAAGTTATATTAAAACAGATTAATTATTTATTTAGTAATAATAATAATTCAATTATTTCAATGACCTTTCTAGAATTATTAAAATACATTGACATATTAATTATTTTAAAGACACATACATAATTTATTATTTTATTACTTGATATCACTGTATGTTTCCACAGAAAAAAATAGAACAAAGTCTACTTCATGACTTTTGATACTGTTTGTTCATCAATTACCATTACAAAAACCCACACATTAGAAATACGCTAAACTAGCATGAACGAAAAAAAAAACATCCACAGAACAAAATATCAACATGGGTTCACACGTGTAAGCATATTTCAGCCCTCGAACCTAACCTCAAAGGATTGAAACGTACAACATTTCATATCCAAACAGGCAAACAGCTCTTCAAATAAACACAGGCGTACCATCTGTGCCATATCTCATAATCGCCGAGCAACTCGTTACGGTGACAGTTTAAGAGGCTTACCGAAGGATTACCCTCCATTTAATATATTTTTTTCTTCACAGGTGCGCTTGATGGTACTTTTCGCCTGTCACCTTCCCTTTCGTGACTTTCTTTTTAATTTTACCGAGAGTGGTTTAAGGATGATGGATTTGCGGGTAGCTTGTCACGTGGTTGAATTCTTGGAATTTTATATCAAAGGCTGGAGCAAATAAAAATGCTTATGATTATTGCACGATCAAGTATGCCTTTTGGAATCTGAATAGTCGGAACGATAAATAATTAATTGTAACTGACACATAAGCCAGAATAAAACGGTTTTATTAAAATTGACCTGACGTGACGAGTTCTATTAAATTGAAAAATGTGTTTGAGAATGAAATTTAATATTAGGGACTTGTCGAGTGAATTAATTTTCATCATAAACGTAACTGACTAGGCTTACCAGGCTTACTACGCTTAACTGACGAGGTGTAATATTTTACATTTTAATTAAAGTAAATAGAATGTCAAACAGAATGACACCTAACAGTTTCACAAAGTTTTTACTGGCGCCCAGCGTGGGGCTAAAATAATGTTGAAAATGAATGTGTTATTTTATAGTATCGTACTTTGTTGTTTTAACCTTGAACAATTAGGTATAATATCTGACTTTTCATAATTATAGAATAAATCTAAATCATCATCATCTATGTTGGGGTCGGCTTCCAGTCTAACCGGATGCATCTGAATACCAGTATTTTACACGGAGCGACTGCCTATCTGACCTCCACAACCCAGTTGCGTGGTAATACGATCCCCTTAGTAGGACTGGTTGGTCAGAATAAATCTAAATAGCATTATAAAATCATGAAGATGCTGTTAATATTGGCGCCCAGACTGGGACTACTTGCTCTTACGATATTCAAGTAAATTCCTGAATGGACGTAGTAAAAGACCTTTCCTTACAATATTTTAGATATATTGCGTCAACCCCATGTCATATATGACACGTTTTCTTTGGACTAAATATTCACATTGGCAAGGTTCTTGGTGCACGTACCGTGGGTCCACAAATCATTTCTGCATTATTGAATCAGGAGATAGCGGGTAGTCAGAATCCGGAAATTCGTTCTATGCCTCAGTTGGTTATGTTATGATATTTTTGACGAGCTCAAACCAGGCCCGTAACGTTCCATGTACAGTCAGCAAAAGAAGATAATTATGCAGGGTCGTCGAATATATTTGAAGTTTAGTAAGAAACCGATTCATGTTTTCGAATACAATGTAACTAAATTAATAGAAAAAAAAAACAGTTTTTCATTTATCAAATTAAATTTCATTCGAAAACATTAATCGGTTTCTTAGTAAACTTCAACTATATTCGACGCCATTGCGTACTTTTCTCCTTTGCTGACTATACGTTACTCAATCTTAATAAATATAAATCACACAACGTTTCTCGTACATTAAATAACTGTAAGATTGCGTATTACAGTGAATTTAGGCAACAATTTTCTTTTAATAGTTTTCTATAAAACAGTTCAAAATAAAACTGTAATAAAATAACGATAAAGTACTTGTATAAGACCGAGATGGTAAAAAGAACGTGTAAACAATAAGATTCCGCAACATTAAGAAGCCGCAACATTAAAAAAGTCTATTAATAAGTATCTCTTACTTTATTATACCACAGTCATTTTGTAATATAATAAACAAAATGGAGAGTACTTCATATTCAACTACTTATATATGCCACATTAACCGATTGAATCCCGTTATTGCAGACACTACTAAACAGCCATTGTGTCTTCCTTGGATCCACGAAGGGTAGATCATGAGCAGTTTTTTTTTTAAATCACTGTTTGGTTTCAAAATTATTTAGTTGTTATAGATGCTACTAAAAACATCAACTATAGTTTCAATGTTACAAGAACTATATTTGCTCATGAATACTTACAGACTAACATGAATGAATCCCTGTTGACATCCAATCTGTTCAATAGAATAAATCACTTTGAGCCGTTATCCTCAATTTCCAATACGATCACACATCCATGCAGTTAATACCGTTTAGTTTGCTCCCAATTTTCAAGAATCCTCCCCAACTATTCACATAATACTTTATATTTAACTTTCCATACCCCAGACCTCAAAGTCGAATGACTTTATCCCTTGAGCAAGCAAATCTGACGAGATTTGCATGGGACGAGGCGTGGCAGGAGATTCGGAGAGATCCCTTTTCGATATGATCCCGAATGATATTAAGGTCGGAGGTATAAAGTGTTGTCAGTTTAATTGGTGCTTAAGCGAATAATTTGTTAGTTTTATCTGTGTCGAGAAATTAACGTTCTTGTGAACGTATCGGATTGAAAAGAGTTTCGATATAGTTGATTGGTTACAGAGAACCTATATTAGTTTCCGACGAGTCCAGCGGGGCAATTGCGTAACGCAATTAATGTTGTTGAACTGTCAAAATAAAACCGATTCCCATTGGATCCCGATTTTCATTCATTGCGTTATACCTAAATAACGTGTTGAGCAAACAAATTTTTAGAACTTATGAAGCAATGGATTAGCAATTTGCTACAAAATGATTCAGATTCTGATTGATAGTGTGTTACGCAATTAGGGTGCTTTTTTTTTGTGGATGGGAAATCATTAAATGACCCCTCCCACTCTGGGTGGAGCAGAAGGGAGTGTCAGACTCTTACCGACTAAAACCCACCCGTGTTCCTCCCTTAGCCCTTTACGTTCCGGAGCAGCGGTAACCCTTTCGGACAATCCCGCTCCGCAATTAGGGTGCTGAAGTAGAGACCGTGCATCGGCAAGCGCAGCGTGGGACGCTTCACGGCTAGATGCAACGACGACCCTAAGAAGGTAGCTGGGACAGACTGGATGCGAAAGGCGGAGGACAGGGTGTTGTAGCGCAGCCAGGGAGAGACCTATGTCCAGCAGTGGACTGTGATAGGCTGAGTTGATATTTGTTTATTTTATAGTTATTGTGAACGCAGTTTAGAATTATTTTGAAATGAGAAGTACGCTTCTAGTGATTGTTACCCTATATCGACGGGTTGAAGAAGATCGACCCAAATCAATAGGAAACTGAAAATTAACTTCTATTTAACATTTATAAAACAAATCAGTAATTTAAAAATATTAAAAAAAAAGTAAACATAACGTACCTACACATTTTCATGACGTTGATTACGAGTATTTGACATAATTATTACTCATTATGCCAACTGTTTCAAAATCCAAAGAGAACTTTCCTCCCGGAAACATTTCAATTAATTTATTTGTTATTCAATATTTATTCGAAGTACACGCAATATGACGTCAAATAATAATCCGAAAACAAAATGGCCGGCATAACGTAATCCTCAAAATATATTCTCTAAGTCAATAGAGTAGTACTGTGTTCGGCCATCGAATATTTTATGAACACCGAATGAAATCCGTCCAGCGAACTGACGAGGTATTATATTGAGTGCCAAAATGTCTAAAAAATATCGTGTCGGATTCGGACTTCAGTTTTTTTTTGAGAGGTGTAGGTATCTAAATTTTTAATAGCTGGTTTTTTTGTTGTTATGAAAGCGTTTTGATAAAAAAGATTGAGGATTGATACGCGAGAGTGTGTACCTAACCTTTTATGCCACAACTACCACTTATTTATCGTTTATCCGGTAACAATATATCCAATTTTGTTGATTTAAGTAAATATTTGCTGAAAAAATATCCTTTTTAAACCTGTAAGACGTAGGTAGAGTGCGAACTCGAAACTCCGTCTCATAAAGAGGAGGCCTGTGTCTCAGCATTGGAAACATTATAGGCTGATAATGTATTATGTATACACTACATGGAGCGACTGCCTATTTGACCTCCACAATCCAGTTACCGGATAATACGATACGCCTTGATAACACTGGTTATCAGACTTTCGGACTCCTGACTACCCATAAAAACTGTCAAAGATCTACAAAAATGACAGTCGAGACCAAGAGGTACTGATGTGTCGGTATGTTCCACTAAAATCCCCTAGACCAGTCCCCCAGGGGACTACACAGCACTCAATGTTCCACTACGATCCCCTATGCTGGGGATTCTATAAGTACTAATAAGTGCTATTCCTTTATAGTCCCTTCTAAATAAAAAATCCACTTACAAAATAACAATATGTAATACATATAATTAAAAATCTCGGTATGTAGGTCAAACCGTGTGACGCTTATTGGTTAGTCACGAGCCTCTCAATTATTTATTATACTTACAGTCATTATAAATATTATTTCAGACGTGTTGGCTATAAATAAAATATATGAGAAAGAAAAACCTAAAAGCTTTGCCGGCTCAAAAGCAGCCGCTAACGAAATCAATTACAAAAACTCTGGAAACAGAAATCAAGTTACAGTCCTTGGATTTTAGATTTACTTTCAGAAACGTGTCTCAACTAAAGAAAACACATCAAAATAAACTCCGCTCAGCATAATAAGAAACTCGAAGTCGCGTCTGCTAAGAAAATAAAGTTTACCGAGCGCATGGCAACAACAGCCGAGTTTTCATTGAATTTACACACGATATATTGTTATTTTGTTGCTACTTTTTTAAGATTTTCACGTTCAAAAAGGGTGGGATGCGAAAGATTGTTTATTAAATTTTCGCGTCTGTTAGGATCGGAGAACGTTTTATTTACTTTTTGTATAATACAAACCCTTTAAATAATACTCCATTTTCTGTTCATGAATCGTTATCTGAAAAGTATTACTGTCTGCTTCAATCTTTTCAACATTATTATATTTTTTTTACTGTAAGATTAAGAGCTTTAAATTAAATAGGATACTGTCGATCAAAAAACATCTTAGACGGAAGAGTATAGTTTACTTACCTGTTTAGAATATTGTGCCATGTTAGGGTAGGTATTACAATTATATCTCAGGGATAAACATAACTTACATAAGCAGATTTTTTTTGTAAATATTAAATTGGGTTCGAATGGTAAGCAGGTGACGTATGCTTCAGATCAAGGCATCTGGCATATAACATCGACGTGTAATATAAAAAATACTACACAATAATTGTATAAATAGGCATTAATAAAACTAGTGCTATGTTTAAGGATTGCACAGTAAAATAAACTTTAAAAAAGTGTCAAGGATAAAAATATTAACATGAAAATGTTTTTGTTCCTAGAATTATTATAACATAACATAAATTATATTACCTACATCGCGTGCTATCCAGCAATGGAACCCTTCCACCTTTCTATAACCACGCCTGAATGCACGAAAACTGATCATTAGCACGAATAACATACTTACGTCAGATTTTATACACTATAAATAATATGTTAAGTGAATAATACAACTAATTACTCGCTCTTGACTCGGTGGAATGCGGAGCAAAAAGGTTTAATTATGATTATTATTTATTTACTTCAGACACAGCGATCCATATTTATATTAGTACTTATATTTAAAAATTATATTAGTATTCAAAGATTAAAATACACGCCACAATAATACTATTATAACTAAAACTAAAATTAAATAACTGAAACATATAAAAACAATTTGTAAAATAAATCCATTACTTAAAATCGCAATCATCTTTAAATTCATTAACATGTTTAAAATCACTAACATCTTTAAATTAACTAAAATCAATATTAATTAAAATCCAGAATCTCATTAAATTCATAAATAAAAAAAAAGGCGACAAAAGGTTGCTGGCTGGGCTTGACAGCCTGGCTCATCAGCGTAACTTTGCTTGTCTGTCGGTCTTCTACAGACTGTACTTCGGAGAGTGTGCGCAGGAGCTCCACGACCTGATCCCACTATCGTCCTTTTACTACCTGACTACCAGACGTACAGCAGGGCACCATCCATAATTGGTTGATATTTCAACTAGTCGTACTCAGCGCTTCTCCTCCACATTTATTATACGAACAGCGAAGGTCTGGAACTCTCTGCCAGAGTCTGTGTCCCCTTAAACATTTAACCCATCTGCCTTCAAAGCAAGAGTAAACAGGCCTCTTCTGGGCACGCTCGTTCCATCATAGACCTCATTCATCGTTTTTCATTAAGTGTGCACCATTCAGCAATCAAAATTAAAAAAAAAAAACTAGAAAAGACATTGAAAAATGTTTCACTTTTGACCAAATAACAAATCATTACTACCCAGACAAACATAAATTTTGCCCTAGTATCTTGGAAAAAAAGTTACTCTATGTATCTTTCTTAATTTTTTTTATTTTGACGTCTTCTCTCAGTGATATTGTAAGTAGGTATTACCAAAACGTTTGTGTCCATAGTCAGTTATAAATACGAGTTCGACTCGAAACTTCGCCGCTTGATAAGGTCATGAATAAGTCTCCTTTTGAGACCACCGTTAAGAATAAAACTGGAAACAGAACTAACATAACGTTCCTCGAAAAAACTTAATAAAGTGCAGTAAAAAACATTGGTATATTTCTATGAAAATAATACCCATCTACGTTTTCAAGGTTATTTTTAACACTTCGCAAGAAACCTTAGGAGCCGAGCAAAAAGACAAACGAGAAACGCTAAGCGAAAACGAAGTTATAAAGTGTGATGTAACGGGGTGGATCGGGGAAAGAAGGAATCTGACGAGGACGACGAAGTCGCGGGCAGAAGTTAGTAATATTTGTCGGAGACGTTGAGGGATCTTTACCCGAAATTCCATCGGTGTCCGCCATGTTGTACGTGGTTGGGCTGAATCAGTGCGCACACCCGGCGCGGTCAAACTCTGGATGTCAATTGTATCGCTAGGCTAACACACTGGTCTCACCTTGTCATCTGACAGATGTCAGACGCCACACGCGACAGTTCATTGACAACCCCGACTCGAACTACTGACTCAATGACAACTGTTACCGATTTGATTAATCGAGTAAGGTATCTTAAATGCTAATAGATGGCGCGACTAGTACGTAAACAAACCTTTTACTTCACTCCTCCGACATAAATCATAAATTTGAAAGTTTATAAGTCGGATACTCAATCACGCAAAAGCGGCTAAACGGATTTAGATGAAAAAAGTTTATAACTTGAACTAGAGGACACTTTATCCAGGGCCTAAAGTCTGCTATTACAATAGTGTCAGAATGGTCTATCATTGATTTCATAATTGTTGATTTTGACAAGTTTCGTAATCTACAAATATAATGGCGTCATTATGACTTTCCAATGGTCAACCACTGACACTCCATTGAAAGAAATGGCATAAAATGGTAATCTCGTACCTATTGACAAATGAATAAATGTAATGTTTATTGCTATTTACGAAATTCTTACTATTTAACACTAATACGTAATATGTAAAAATATATATTAAATGAAATCTAGCATGAAATTTTGTAGTTTTTCTCAGACCATTGACCGACCAATGATTGACCATTATGAATTTAGCAGATTACGAATTTTTAGAAAAATGAAAATGGGATCGTGTTGCAATGACGAATTTATAAAAATAGCAGACTTGGGCCCCAGGTAAAACGTACCCGTGTGACAACACTCTCAAGAGCAGGCTCATTAAAAAAATAATAATAATAAAAAAACTTCCTCCACGGGGGCAAAGCCGCTGGCAAAAGCTATAAAATAATATAAACAGTATCCCAGCTATGTTTTCTTTGCTACCCACGTTTGCAACTAGTTGTACGAAAAAATAATACGTAAAAGGAATTTCATAGCGATATCACCATCGTTTGTTAGAGATAGATATCGGATTTGTGACAGATAAACGATTTCTGTTTTATATCGTAAGCTTTTTGTCTTATGAATTTTTTGTCACTATCCGTTCTGACATATATGCTTGCTCCGCTCAATTTCGTTTGAGTCGGGAATCAAGACTGTTCGATTCCGATATTTTTTCCGCTAGTTTTTTTCATTTTATTTGCTAAAATAACAAATTGTATTAAGCTGTAATTTCAATGCTGAAACGTCCGAAGGCTAATTCTTGTAATTTAAAACATTCAAAATCTAGTCGCAGTCTCATCTCGGCGACAAACAAATGTCAAAAACTTGTCAAAATGTAGAGAAAATATGAGTATTTTTTGACAGATAGAGACTGAGATCAGACTGTGAACGTTCTTAAAATTACGAGAATTGCCCCTCTGATCTTTTCTTATTAATTTTTTTTTATTTATAATAGTCTGGCTATTAAGGCATAGTAACAGTAGGTGTAATTATGAAAGAAAAACTTACATTGGAAATAAGTCTAGATTTCTAAACAAATAAAGTTACAAATCCGAAAGAAAAATTTGGTTCCTACTTTCTTTCAACCTTAATTAAATTTGATACAACTCTTTTCTTATAAGCCTTTTTGTTTGACTTTTAACCGAACCATTATTTTTATCTTGATCCTTTGTCCCCAACGTTTAAAGATACAAAATTATATTTCCCGAATCGGCGAAATTACGAATTCCAATTTGGTCGAAACAGAATTGAATTACGCGCCCCGTTGTCTTCCAAAGGTCAGTAACTAGTAAAATGATCGTTTAACGAGATTCCTCTTTGGAATAAAAGGAACGATGACAAAGTAGATTTCTTGGCACTGAACAAAGAAACAGTGAAATAAATGCTTTTTAAAAATATAAGTATAAGCTTGGCGTGAAACGTTGTAGAGATATTTTACCGTCTTGATAAAATATGACGGCTTGATATAGCTACCGTGATATATGTGTTTAATTAGACACTAAAATAAACATTCTGTTCTGTGCCAGCACATCAATCACTACAATCTGTAATTTTTTTTAAAATAGATTTTTAACTTTATGACTAAAGCATAAGATTCAAAGTTGATAGGAAAAGATTTACAGTTTCGGGTAGCTTGATGTGCTCTGTACTTAGTAATTTAAAAGAAAACATAAAATCTGATATAAATTAATACCTTATTTATATAATAATGATACAGGTGCATAATGTAGATACGTACAATAACCGTTGACAATAATGTTCTTTAAAAACATACACGATTTCATATCAAATTAAAAGCGTCAATGTTCTACAAATAAATTAAATTCAAACCTGCTGCTCTACAAACTAATAAACAACAACCTGGCACCGTCCTCTCAGCTCAGAGCCAACATTCAGATAAAATATCTTAAACGTGACGAGATAAATGGAGGGTAGCAGATACAAAGCGATGAAACTGAAACGGATGGGAAGCAAGACTGACGTATCTAAGCTGGACGGGCAGAAGTATCGATAAAAATATTTATGTTGGAAATTGAATGCGAAGCTGGCTGGGATTATAATTTGTAACAATATTATTAGGTACGTGTACATTTAATTATACTTCGTAGATTTTCACATTTTAGTTTTTCTTCTTTAATTATTGTTTTATATGCTTAGTGGGCCTTTTTTTTGTGGATGGGAAATCATCAAATGACCCCTCCCGCTCAGGGTGGAGCAGAAATGAGTGTCAGACTCTTACTGACTAAAACCCACACGTGTTCCTTCCTTAGCCCTTTATGTTCCGCTGCCTATGCTTAGTGGGCCTAAGCTAGCTATGATTGTAAAGTATTAAGTGATTTCAACATTTATTTTTAAAAAAATCCTTAATGTTAACTACTGGGACAGACTTATTCTTGGCGTGTCGATGGCAATCTAAATGGACTCGGCTCAGAATTCGGCTACGTGTTTCGCCCCATCACTAGCGTCCATCAGTTCCTGTATCGTGCTGCTTATCAGCTGCTGTCTTGTCGGATACGCAGAACATGATATTATTGGGTCAGACTGGTAACAGAATAACCAACCGTGATTTTATTATCTATTTTATTTGTATACAGTTGGCCTACACGAGCGCCCAACAAATGTAATTGATGTATCACGCGTTTGTTTTTCAGACCATCACCCTTGGCCACTTCATTTTCGTCTAACACAACATAAATAGAGCCAAAACATATCCAAGTTGAACATCATACATATCGGACACACTATTACGACACCAGCTCAATCCACGACAAGGAAAGAAAATACGACACAGATTAAGGGCGCCCAGATGTAGCAAAATAGGTCAACAACACATTTCGGCTAATGCGTCTCCAAGGACCACGTTGCAAATTGCCGTCGATCTCGCCTTCCGTCCTGAAGGGATTCACTTTTGATTGCCAACTGAACCCTAATTACCGCTTTTTCTGGTCCTTTCACTTCTTATAATGGAACGTAATTTTTTTCTCTCGTTTTCGCTACATTAATTTCTATGTGGTGTTTTTGTATTGCCGTTTTGATGACCTCTGCCAAAATGCCAATTAGGATTATTTGTGATATCTTCCTTGTCGTTATGATGCTCATCACAGCAAAAAATAAGTGACAGTCGTTTGGTTTAACGCCTATTTTTATTTGAAGCTATTTGCTAGTGAAATAAATGGCATGATGAGCGTTCAAGTGAAATAAATGGCAATTACTTTGACATCAGTATCATTAAAAATATTTTCAACGTGTTAACTACAATCTAACTAATCGGCATTCGCGATTTTATTGCCAAAAATTTAAACTAATGTGAGTTTATGGAAAAATAACTTAATATACTACAAAATAAAGTTCAGTTTACACTACAATTTCAAACATTTTAACAACTTTTTCAATAATGCTAGTTGCTCTGAAATCAACTTAAATGTCACTAAATAATTTTTTATCCCTAATAAATAAATAAATAAAGTTGATATTTATTTAACTTAAATAATATTCATTTAAAACATAATTTTGGATGGACTTTAGCTTTATTATTGACTAGCTGCGCCCCGCGGTTTCACCCGCGTAAGTTTCGATCCCGTGGGAATATCGGGATAAAAAGTATCCTATGTGTTATTCTGATGTATAAGCTATATTACTGTAAAGTTTCATCAAAATCCGTTCAGTAGTTTTCGCGTGAAAGAGTAACAAACATCCATACATCCATACATACAAACTTTCGCATTTATAATATTAGTAGGATTAGTAGGATTCTCTTCCATTCTTTCTCCGATAAGTAGGTCGTATGTAATGACGGAAATCCGAGTAAAAGCTTTGCTGCTATTTGCAAATCTACCTACGACATGAAAAACCTTGATGGAATGTATGGAACAGAAACACAAATACACTAGGGAATAAAACAGTATATTATATTTCAATCTACATCACTAGTACATTTCGCGCGGGATTCATCTCTGAATAGATTTTGATGAATGACGTGTCAAACTATTTGTCACATCCTTTCCTGTAGATAGCACATTTCGTTCCAACAAAAACTGTTGGGTTTTTATTTTATGTGTTAGATGTTTTATCGTGCGGAAAAAATGTTTACGCAATTTTACCTTAAAAGCTTTTCAATTTAGTATACTTATAGCATACAATTTTTTTAAATACGATCAGGCTTCAACAATACTCTGATGAATAGTGGGGGTTTTCATTTAAATAATAAACCTTTTAGTAAGGCAGTAATAACATGTCATTACGAAGTTCTATTTATTTTATTTTACTCAAGCTTATTCTCGGGTACAATACGTACAAGAATAATTTGTTAACAATCAACAATCACCGTTTTTAGAGCAGTGGTGATTAAATAATTTATACAACGGAGGGCACTTATTTGGGTTCGAACCTACGACCTACAACTCGTAAGTCGCCGCCGATACCACTGGGCCAACACTGCTGTTGAAAGCATCATTAGGAAACCGGCATGTCCTAGAACCAAAAAATATATATATCAACCCGCACCGGGCCCTCGTGGTGGATTACATGCAGCCCACTCCGTCTCGAAGAAAGGAGCCCAGTGTCCCAGCCGTGGGAACATTATAGACTGACTAGCTGCGCCCCGCGGTTTCACCCGCGTAAGTTTTGATCCCGTGGGAATATCAGGGTAAAAAGTACCCTATGTATTATTCTGATGTATAAACTATATTACTGTAAAGTTTCATCAAAATCCGTTCAGTAGTTTTTGCGTGAAAGAGTAACAAACATCCATCCATCCATCCTCACAAACTTTCGCATTTATAATATTATTAGTAGGATTATGCTAATCAACAATCAACTCAGCTGCTAGAGATAGGCCTCGCCCAGGCTGCGCACAACACCCTGTCCTCCGCCTTCTGCATTCAGTCTACCCCAGACACCTTCTTTAAGTCGTCCGTCCATCTAGCTGGGGGGCACACTACACTTGCCGACACGGATCGAACAAATGGATTTCCACTCCAGGACTCGTCTGCTCCACCGGCCATCGGTCCTTCGACAGACATGGCCCACTGCCACTTCAGTTTGCTTACTCTGCAAGCTATTTCGGTAACTCCGGTATTTTTATCAACGGTACGATCAAAAAATGTAAAAAAATAAGTACCTAATAAAATTAAAACAAAAAAAAAATCCATGTCTCTTACCGTTGATAGATTTAAATGAATGTTATTAAACAGGAATATTTTGTGGAACTGCTTTTCACCATAAACACTATATTGGTATCTAACCTTATTTAACTTTTCGTATACCAGATAATGACTACAACTTTAATAACTACAACAGAAACACTCTTCGTCTTTCACTAACACGATTATTTTTAAATTCCCTTAAACATTATATTCCCTTCAATTCATTTTAACAACTTGGAAGGAAGTCACTTTCACCTAATTGATTTTTACGACGAATTTGAAGCAACAACACAAATACAAAAACCTATCAAAATGGAAATATCTAACACAAACATTCACAATAAAACCTAGATTTTATTTCGTTTCGACCTAAAAAAATGTGTTGAATAAAAAACATAGAACTCAACACGCTTCAACCTTTGCAAAGCGTAAAGAGTAACACGAAACTATTGTATATTTCAGCATATACTATTGAACGACCACTGTTTTGTCTGTATTACCCTTTTAGCTTACAAATGGATATCTTACCCTCAAGAATCGGATCGTATTTCCATTGTAAAAGCTAGGTTTGACTAGAAGTGAATATGTGTGAATACTGGAGCGCTGTGCAAAGGTCATGTCGTGCAGATAAGACAGATGTTGGCAACCTTCGGAGACATTGATTCCCTCACACTTTTGTTATACCCACGCAACGGAAGAATACTTGTTAACCTTTTTTATGGAAAGAAAATTGCTGGAATCTCTAAATAAATTCAAAGAAGTTACCATAATTATAATTGCTTGCTTAGACTGCTTTGCCAGTTCAGAGAACAGTTTTCTTTGATACTTTACAACGAGATAACAAAGTAATTTTTCATAGGCTTTGTTGAGCGCAGAATAAAACGTCGCTTACAAGAAGAAGTTGTAATTGTATGTATCGTTTTCATAAATATTAGGATTATGTTATGGTTTAGTCGCATTCAACATAATGAGATAGGGAATAAATTTATTTTTCCAGAACAAATCTAAAATCTAATGAATTATCAATTCATAATTACCATGATTCAAACAAAAATCTTCTCTCATTTGGGTTTGAGTACAAAGATAAGACAATTACTATGCGTCCCTCATTTGACTTGGACAAAAATTTAGCGTAAATCTAAATTGCTGATAGCTTTTATTATTTTTGAATTCCAGGGTGTCTACTCCGAAGTGACACAATCGAATGATCGGAACCGACCGACACACGGCCGAACCGAATATTGTTGTCCTACTACGAAAAAAGTTCGGATAGGCTCAGTTTGATCGGGACCATAGTCAATGTTCGAAAAGAGTGACGGACCGAACGAAATGTAGTGCTAGAGGTGAAAGTTCTATCGATATGTTTTTATTGGTCAATAATACTCATTTCGATATAATTGAACTATTGAAATACATGGTAAAATTATTTTTTATAGTAAGAAAATAGAACTTTACTTTTAATTCAATATTTAAACCTAAGAACATTGTATTATTTCTCGAAAAAACAATATATTTGTAGCTGGCATACAAACTGCTTTACCGATTGTCAAAATAAATAGAATAAAAAGAAAAAGGATAAAAGTCAAAGGATGACAAGTAAACAAATAAGGAGAAAGAATAAAATTTTATAATTGCAAAATTTAGACAAAATACTTTTAAACTCAAACCAAATCTTGTCTGTCGCTATCGCTATAGCGATAACCGTATTTCGGTTGTTTATCGTCAAGTGCTGGCTGAAGTGTAAAGTGTTAAAGTCAAGTTATGAGATGTATACAAAAAACAAGCTAAATATAATAGAAACTACATAAATTATTCACTTTACGCGTGATAAAGTGTCCCTTGAGTTTATCGTTTTCTCATGTTCGTATTCTGGAAGTTTGGAAATGAATGTAATGAACAAACATTCTGCAAGAACAAGTCACCATGTCCAGACCAACAGCGCCACAAATTGATGCTCTCCTCATCGAGATTTAGCTCAAGCCATCTTGAGGGGCATCGACGGTCGTACGCTGAATCATCGACTGTGGGAAGAAATTTGCACCACGCTGAATGCTATATTATTTTAGTTTTACTTATTACTATACCTACTTCCTGAAGATTAGTTCTAGTATTGTAAAAAATATATTTTATTAATTATTTTCTAATGATTGCATCAGTCTTTCCCTTTCTCTTTGTACCCTCCTCAAAGCATCTGTGACAAATGTAGCAGGCTGATATGTCACTTGCCGCCTTGCCGGGAGTTATCCAATTCTAAATCATCTTGCGTTAACACCGGAGCACTCACACCGGGCCTTATGCACATATAAGGCCCGGTGTGAGTGCTCCGGTGTTAACCCAAGACACATTGAATGATGGACATTTGGGATAGTCAAGAATAATCTTACCCTGATGTGTGAGATTATTCTTGACTATCCCAAATGTGCATCATTCAATGGTGGAGCGGGCTCGCTTGTGCACAGCATTAAACCTGCCTTTTGGGCTGTCTTGCACAAGTCAAAATGAAATATTATCGCCCCACAGAGCATTGATTAGCTGCCCCGAGCGTAAAAATTCAAGGCAACAAGAATGATTAATTGTTATTATGTTGCTAATAATATGCTAGTCTAGTATTTTTAGTCTTTATTCATATTAAATAACAATATTTAACATATATGTTTACAATAAAAAAATCTAGAACATAAACCTTAAAAAATATAGGTTGGTACATTTTCCTTACACAAATCTTATAATATCTTCCGAATGCGTGGTCCGATATACATCAAACTAATTGGAATATTAGTTTTATGCGTAACTCTATCATTTGAGACTAAATTTATTTAAATATCTACATAAACAAGAAATCACATTTTCAAGTTACGTAATTATATGACAATCATTACATATTCCAAAAAATGCCTTACAAACTTACTTTAATTCAGTGTTATTGGATTAAAATATGAAAACTAATAATAAAACTAAGCTAGATAAACTAATCACAAACAGACTTCAAATTAAACAAAATCTCTTTAGATAGTGAGTGGATTGCTGTGGAAAACTTAGATCTTACATCTACGTTTTATGTATCAAAAATGTTTTTGTAGCATTGCATGGCTATTATACTTTCGGGGTAACAGGGGCACTATATCCTGGCTGACTGAGTCTGTAATTAGCTACAAACTCAAGGTCGGGCACTAAATTGTTAATGAAGGAGTCACGAAGTCTTCTGCGATTCCATCTACGCTCCAAATGCTCTTCTTTGGGAGCCTCTTCCAGTAAACGCATACGTACTGCCATTTCGCTACAATTTCAAGTATAGCACATTCACTTTAATACTTTGAACACATATAAAACTCAATAAAATTGTAATAATTCAAACTTACGATACTCAAAAGATAGCTATTTTGCTGTCGTGTATTTTGACATTAATTTCACGACGTAACTCTTGTCAAACTCAAATTATCGGTCAGTCTTTTCTCGTTCAGAGTAGGGTAACGATACAACTAGTGTCAAAATGAAGTTCAGTCGGATCGGTACCGACCGAACCAAATAGAATGAACTTCGTAGTAGGAAATGACCGAACATTCGGCCGATACGAGGCCGATACGATAAATTTACCACTTCGGAGTAGACCCCCAGGTTCGCAATGCGAACCGAAGCTTAAGAATAAAAAAAGCTACTCGTGCTGATAAATATTCATTATGCCATTCATTTCATCTAATGCAACGGTTCGATGAATTCACGGAGTTGCTTCGAGGGTTCACTACACAATTGAATGGATAATCAGTTTTAACTTCGATGAAAAACATAGATTTGATTATGTAAAAACTTCAATTAGTTGTTTTGAAAGTTCTGAATACATCACTTTGTTTATTTAATGTTTCAAAGCAAAATAAACTTTATTCACACTAATCATGAGCCGAATTTGCTTGAATCCAAGTTTAGAGTGGTTTATAAATGTTACTAAATAATTTATTTGGCTTTGAATATTAATTTATTAAGTGTAAAATATTGTGTTGTGTTTAGACTATTGTATAACAGGTTGGTCAACTAATTCACACATTATATTGCACTTTTCTATGAAACAGCAGTTTTTTTTTTTTTTGATAACCGACGTTATAATATCTGTACTGAATTCATAGTTACAGTTTGCGTGTGGATATCCCTGACATCATGTATACTAAATTTAAAATGATAACACATCATTGTAGATGTGTTAATCTACAATAAAAACCCCAATAGTTTTTGTTGAAGCGAAGTGTGCTATCGATAGGATAGGATGTGAATAAATCCCTCGCGAAATTAACTAGTAATGGAGATTGAAATATAAAATATATACAACGTGTAACACAATTAACGCAAAACCTCATACACCCCAATTAGAGTATTCAGTTAAAAGCATAAGCAATGGCCAAAACAATTTTTTAAAAGCTATTTATTATTATTTATAAAATCGTGTTGATTCTAGCATTACTTCAAAATTGAGTCTTATTGCCTTAAAATAAGACCTAATTTTCTTTGGCTCAATCGGCGTGTAGTATGGCAAAATACATAGGTAATTTTTGAAAAAAAAAAACCTATACTAAAAGTTACTGAAATCAATTCAGTATTCAATTATGAACAATTTTCAGGTTTTGCACATTTAACGATACACGTTGTATATACTTGTCATTAAACTGATGTGTGCAACTTTTTCTCTTGTGTCCCCTTTTCTAAAATTTAAGTCACATTGTGTTCAAGAAACAAGACCTTACTACTAGAACTGGAAATACTATTGCACTAGTTACACTAAAGGAAGTTTATCTCTACCAACTTTTATCAAGTAAGAAGTAAACAACACATTTAGTAGCTCGTAGGTGACCATTAGACAATTAAACCGGTCAATCTACTGACAATTTGACAAATTCGCCGCCGCCCCGTTCTGTTAGACGTGCCAGCGGCTAGAACAAACCTACTCAAGTTTGCCCCTATGTCACGAGCCGCAAGTATTATTACCATTAGTGCAGTATCGGAGGATGTATTTGGGCAAAACCTGCCGAGAAAAAGGCACAATTAATCATTGAAAAGGGTCTGATATTATAATAACAGACCTTTATACACACATCAAAAGTGTCTAGGGATCAACATATATTTTTGCAATAACTTTTCTCCTGATTGATATTAATTAAAATTTTCTTTAAGGATTCATCAAATAAAGTGTTTTCGTTTGTCACAGTAACGATAAACCAAGTCACCTTTGCATTAATAAAGAAATTTGCCATTTTCCTAATAAAGGGATTTTTGACATTTGAACCACTAACACAAAAGTTCGAAAAAAAGACTGAAACAACAGTTTTATCTAAAATTTTATTGGGTAACTTAAACAATTAATAATCCGTGTTTCTACCGCGAACACTAACAACACAAGAACATCGGTTTGGCATACTCAAAATGAGTTCATCCAAATCACGCTGTGGAATGGCCGCCCATGTTCGTTGCAACAGCAAAAAAAGGTCTTCTTGCGACTGGATACCCTCCATATTCGGCAGAGCTCTTCTCTGTAGCATATCCCATGCATGCTCAATCGGGTTCAAGTCTGGCGACTGAGCAGGCCAGGGCAGGACATTGATGTTAGCTGCGGCGAGAGTCTGTCTTACAACTTTTGCGGTGTGCGGTCGTGCATTATCATGCATTAACTGAAATAAGGGACCGATTTGCACTTGTAGAGGAACGATGACGTCTGATACAATCGTCTCAGCATAAATTTGAGCGTTGAGGTTGCCTCTGATCCAAATCAACTCAGTTCTTCCGCCGATCCAAATACCCGCCCATACCATGATGGTTCCACCACTATAAGGATGGACTTCCTGGCAGGATTTTAATCGCTGTTGGCGTCCAGGGGTTCTCCAGTGTCGTATACGTCTTGTATCCGGTCTCATACCAAAACGAGACTCATCAGAAAAGCACACGAAACGCCATTGTTCTTCTGCCCAATTTCTGTGTTCAAGAGCCCATTGATATCGAATCCTACGATTGTGCATTGCTATAGGTGGTACCCGTAGCGGTCTTCGGGAATGAAGGTTCACTTCATGCAAGCGGTTTCTGACTGTTTGGTCGCTAATTAAGTTCCCTGAAGAGTGATGAAGCCTCACGGCTAACATCATGGCGGTTATTGTTGGAGCTCTTCGAGTTAAGATTTGAATGTATCGGTCTTGTCTCCGTGTGGTGCAGCGATACCGTCCTCCATGGCGCTCAGCCACGGTACCAGTGCTTCGGTAACGTGTCCAAAGTCGACTGATAACACTTTGACTTGTATTCAGAGCTAAAGCCACAGTACGTTGCCGGGAACCAGCTTCTATCATTCCCACGGCTCTGAGCATTTCTTCCCTGCTTAAATGACGTCGCCGCTCCATAATAACGTTGGTTTTAATCAGTAGTAGGGAAACAGTAGCACTAATAATGTCTTTAATGCGTTGTATGTTTTTATAGGGAAAATATTGACAGCTGATTTTCATCTTTTACTCGAATTTGATTCACAGTTCCTGATTCAAATTATGAAATGCACCAAAAAGGATCCATATAAATTTATAAAATCATAAATTTATTACAAAGCCACATCTCAATCTCAAGAAATCCGCATAAAAATGCTTGATCCCTAGACACTTTTGATGTGTGTATATGATTGATTCAAGCCACGAGGGCGGGGTTGCAACAGCGTTATAACGTAAAATTGTGCGTAAAATTGTTTGCATGCCTCACGGTAGAATGTACTGAATCCTTCTCTTACTTAACACCATACTTGTGTACTTACCTACATTCATAGCAAATAAATTATTTCATTTCAAACGTTGTTGCAATTTTGCTTACATGGCAGGAGATTTTATTTTATTTTATTTTTTTGTGAAGGAAAAGACATTGTGACTTATAAAATCGCCTTGGATGATTCCTGTAAAAGCGTTATAATTGTGGTTAAATAAGTAAAATATTGAAATAATAAAATAATCGATGTGAATGTTATTAAAGGTGCCGACCAATGATATTATACAACAAAAGTACAGAACTAAATGTAACAAACAATATATTTTATTAAATCTAAGTCAATTAAATAAGTTAAGTCATAATTAAACAAATAAAAACAAGGACAATCAAACAAAACAAACACAACAACATGAAAACAATTAGTCAAATAACCCGCCCCTAACTGTTCCCGGCGCAAAGGTGCCCAAAACGCTTGCTGCATTGCCACGTTGGATAGCAATGGCTAACCTTTGCACCAAAAACGAGCCGGAGCGGGAGTCACCCGTTTTGTTACAGAGCCTGCGCCCTATCTCACAAATGAGATAATAATTGATAATTAATAATGATTAATAATTAATGATTATGATTAATGATTAATTATTAATGATGATAATTATATTATTCATAATAAAATAAATTATAAAAAAAAAATTAATATTCTTATTATTAAAAAAAAAATGAAATAAAACATTTTGCATCAATCGAGACATTGCACAATAAATATCAATGCAACCAACTTGCAACGGATACGAACCCTACTGTAGTTATTTAATGGGCACAAAGCTGGTACTGCTGGGGAGTTCGTAGCGTTGCTTCTTCCCAGCTAAAGGTGAAGGACGGGCGATTTGGGGGACTGTCATATGTAATTTTGACCAAAAGTGGGAATTCTCAACCTAGTTTGAATAAATGACTTTTGATTTTGAAAGGACCATAATATTTTTTTCAAAATCTCATTTACTTTACATCTTTAACTTGATTCAACTTCAAATCTACAGATTTTAACATTCTTGTATAAAATGTATCCACAACAACACATATTAAAACCTTCTACGTAGCTATACACTTCATCTCAGACAAAAAAAGATTTTCTACTTCAAAGTTTTCCGTATCAAAAGGTTTTTACAGTTCGGATAAGGCTCGAGTTTCACTTAGAAATCCTTCGCTGTAGAGATCTTGATTATCCTCTATTGTAACTGCATTTGCTCCAACGTTCTATTTTACTACTTCAACATCATAGGAACTAACATTTTCATTAGAAACCGTTTCCTTTCTTTGTATTTTACTGTTTCCAATACGATATTAGTTTTAGTAATATTAACTGCATAGAGTATTAGCAAAGAAAATATTTAAGAAATAATATTTTAAGAATTTCGTTATTAAAATATCTCTTCAGGCGATTGGTTTTCCTCGTTATTATTCTGTATAAACCATTACTAATGTCTATTTACCTGATGTACTTGAGCATGATTTCTGGCTACAGCCTAATATGAACCATAAGCCATATAGTCCAGTCATCAATATGCTTCATATAATCCTTTGAATTGACGCGTTCACCAACCCCACAGAACGTAATTCCTTCAACAAAGTAAATAGCCTAATTCCATTTAATGAATCTTTCCTGTTTTGTTCCCATTTCCATCTTAAGGGCCTATACTACCTCAAATGGCTTAGCATTGTCCTCCGTTATGTCGAAAACACTGCAGCATTAATTTTGAAATAAATATGTGGTAAAGTTGAGGATTAATGTTATGTCTTATGTTAGACGAAAACACGATTTCATAAAATTTTCTCGATAGAAACAAATTCCAAAGTTACCTCTCCAAACCGAACAATAAACCGCTGGTATTCAAAAAATACTTCAAATTAGATCATGAAACTTTGTATAGGTACTAACCGAACTAACTATAAAGCAGGTCTTATGTTATTTACTTTTTTTTAATTACCATTATTTTCACCGTAAAAAGCAAATACCTGAACTATTGGCGCTGCCTGCCCCCTAGCACCGCACTCTGTCTCGCTCTCACTCAGTCCGCGAGCAGTATCGTGCGAGCGTGATAAAGAGTGAATTTTAGCTGAGGTAGTGTAGGCTCTTAACACATCGCATTAAGTTTTAATTCCACATTTTGCTCAATGGCTTGTACCACCATTTTCTTTGTGACATCAATATAAGGGCTGACGATGAATAAATTTTCCATTTTCCTCACTCTCCCTTGTATTTCCTTTTTTTCTTGTTTAGCGGTTTCGGAGGTATTGTTCTTCGGCCTTTGTTACGAAATTTTAATTTGAAATTAAGTAAAGCGATGGGAAAAATTGTTGGGTTGAAACAAGTTTGCTAATGAAGCCTTAGAATAAGATGACCCTCCGTAATATTATTGCTTTCGTTTTTGATGGAATGTAAATTAGAAAGTTGGTAGGTGTGCTAATGGTCTGAAATTTGAATTTAGAAGGCAATTATGAGCCTTGAATTTTTTTGATTAAGTATCAAAGTATGAGTCTATTCCTTTTGTAAAATACGATAATATTTTGATATAAAAAAAAAAACTATTTATCTCAAGGCTATTCTAAAAATACAATTATTTGTAGTTTTCAATTATTTCCTTATGATTTAGATTTTCCTGTAACAACTAGCACAAACGTAATTATCTTATCAGCGACAAGACAACCTTGGTTTTTTTTTTACAAACCGTCCCATTGATGGACAAAGGCTTCCCTCAAATCCTTCCAGGAACTCTTTTCGAGCGCCACCTCGAACCAGCCTATCGATTCTGTAAAAATCTCACCGTGATAACATGGGTGAAGTGAGCGTGTAGTGAACTATCAATGGAGGCAATCCCTAACATCGGGTGGAATGGCAGCTCACTTCACCTTAGTTTTCTCGGTGAGATTTTTGCAGAATAGCACTGCAGCTCTCGCGGTACGCGTTCACGTTATCTCGCCATCTACTTCTGGGCCGGCCTCGGCGACGTGGTCCATCTTCAGGCATCCAGCATCCATTGTATCGTGCATGCAGCTGAAGTGACGCACCCAGTCCGATTTGAGCCTTCCTACATCTATTAAGCCCGTTTTATAATCTTGGAATACAACAAAATGAAAATAAATGTTTTTGCTAGATCTTCTATCATAACACCACAATCGATTACCTATCATTCGATTAATCACATTCCATCGAAATAATCTACCTCATCGATCACGCAGATAAAAGTTCAGTATTTATTGAATGTGCCTTCGCATGGTAGCCATTTGTGTGGCGCCATCCGTCTTTATTAATATGTCATCACCGAATCGTGTACTGTCTTCGTTTTTTTTTTTTGTAGATACGAAAAAAGCTCGTTATGTTATCGTTTATGAAACAATCAATGGGAAATAATTTATGGAATCTACCGAAAAATAATTGGAATTATGACCGTAACGTAATATCACTAATTACTATCGTGTGTGTCCAAATCCTGATTTATCTGGAGTTGGCACAGCATCTCTTCTTATTCTATTAGTTACGTCTTTCAGGCGTTTTTTTTTATAGTATTCTCTTAATGTCTAGCCGTTTCATCTTTAATATACATTTTACATAATATTTACAAATTGCTATTCTTTACCATCACATTCTGTACGTTTTTCGACATAATTACGAATAGAATATTATACTCCCTATTATGTACACCACATTAATTGAAGAAAACGCTCTTAATCTAGCACATAGTGGCATTTATATTATACTAGCTGCGCCCCGCGGTTTCACCCGCGTAAGTTTCGATTCCGTGGGAATATCGGGATAAAAAGTATCCTATGTGTTATTCTGATGTATCAGCTATATTACTGTAAAGTTTCATCAAAATCCGTTTAGTAGTTTTTGGGTGAAAGAGTAACAAACATCCATCCATCCATCCTCACAAACTTTCGCATTTATAATATTAGTAGGACTAGCTGCGCCCCGCAGTTTCACCCGCGTAAGTTTTGATCCCGTGGAAATATCGGGATAAAAAGTATCCTATGTGTTATTCTGATGTATAAACTATATTACTGTAAAGTTTCATCAAAATCCGTTCAGTAGTTTTTGCGTGAAAGAGTGACAAACATCCATCCTCACAAACTTTCGCATTTACAATATTAGTAGGATAGTAGGATTAGTAGGATTATTACGATCAAGAGCAATGGTGACCCAGTGGTAACATCGTAAGGAAACCGATATGTCCTGGAACCAAAAATTCAAAGACATGTGACATATACCAAACCCGCACAGAGCCCGCTTGGTGGATTACGGTTTACACAATAGGCCAGCTCACAGAGAGGAGGCCTGTATCTCAGCTACGCAGCTTCGCCCGCTTGTAGGTCGGAAATTATCACACGGGACCGTACTATCGAGATAGAAAGTGTCTTGTCCTAACCCGGGTCATGATCTACCCATAGGCAAAATTTCATACAAATCCATTCAGCCATTTTAGCGTGAAAGCGTAACAAACAAGTAAATAAACTTTCACATAATTATAACATTAGTTACGATTCTACGATGATCTTAAAACGTTTCACATCACCTATCAATAGCATAGGCAATCTTGCCACCACCATTCAAACGGTAATTCGAAACGTCGATTAAACCGTCCAAACCGTCTATCAAGACCTCACTCGGAAGCCCAAATGTTATACACCCTATCCTCTGTCTATCACATCTTAATATAGCAACTTTATAGTTCCATACAACAACTAAGTTTCTGTCCACACATCCTGTACCGGCATCAAACGGTACAAATATGTCGATCACAAACAAACACCCCGTTTCGGAAGCTCCCGATATCATACAACTCATAAAACTTACCTACATAACGTAAAGCGGATTCGTGAACGAACCGAAGATTAAAGCGGCAAACGCCTGTAAACAATGGTTTTGTAAACAAATACAAAGGATTTGGACACACAAACGCTTCCATATGACATTCCAGTGAAAGTACAAATCTGGTGGGATTGGGCCAAATATTTGCGGGAACGGCTGCTGTATTATTTGTATTAAAGTTTGTGTGTGGACAAATGTTTGGTACAATGTATGGACCAGTAAAAGTAGGTTCATTTAGTAGTATTGAAGCATTTCAATATAATATTTTAGAGTAAAATTCGTTATTTATTTAAGCTTTTTGCTTATTTTGAACGCATTTTGCAAGCTTCAATTAATGATAAAATATTTCAATGTAGAGAAATCCTAAATAATGATCCTCTAAAAATGTTTACTAAAAAAATAGTCATCTGATTTGAAATACGTAAAATAAAAATAGAATGAAGAAAGCAACAAAAAAAAAACTTTATCGTTTTCACACGCTAACACAAAAACAAAGATAAAACCACAAAGGAAACAGTCTTTAGAGGAAACGATCAAACGCGAAGATATTATTTTGAAAACAATAATACATTGTTTACCAACACCTGAAGCATACAAAACAATTGACCGGTCAATCCGGAGGTGGTGTTCGTCCAATTGGAGGCCAGTAACAGGCCAACAAGAGACTACCAATGGACCGTCCATTCAAGACTGTTTACTCACAGTTAAGGTGATTGAATAGATTACAAACATATTGAACGAACACAACCGTTGTATCATTGTCTTTGGAATTGGCTTTATTTGAGGTGAAGAGGTGTTATTTTGTTCTTTTCTTTTCTATTTTCGAGGGTTGGCTGATTACCATCTGGAAGTGTTTTAGATAGGCATCTAGTGTGTTACTTATTTGGAAAAGTATTCATAGTTTAGTACACATATTATCTGGAGATAAACAACAATTATCGGCGTTTATTTGTTACTATGCAGCCATTTGGTAGAAAGCTATTTATAGCGTTTTTATTTTTAAATGAACTATATTTTTCCAACTTTAAAGTCCAACAAAAAAATTAGTGCCAAAATACCAACAAAAAAACAAGTCACAAAAATTGTGGAAAAGTTAAATCTGAAACTATAAACGCCAGCTGACCTTTTAATATTAAAACAAACGCAAAACGCTCTACTGGTAATATTAACAAAATAAATGTTTATTTTTTTAAACAAGCAATTCACATTTTTATCTCGCAAACCCAGCTAATATTTGCAGAAGTACGTTCGAGTGTAACGAGATTATCGGCTTTGCTGCGCGACAGTACGGCTGGAAGTACGTGTGCTGTACAGTTTATAGTTTTAACTATATAGCTTTAGATTGAACTTTTCTTTACCCCTTCTATAAAAATAAATAGATAGAGTCATACGTAATACAAAAATTAATAATAGGTATCTATTATTTATTGGTAGAAAACATTTTTGTTTTTAATCTTCTTGGTATATTTAATGAGTGATTGATAAGTGTTCAATTTAATATTTGTTTCATCCTTATCATACTAAATAGTACTTGCACGTAATAAAATTGTGTAGCCTCTGCTGGAGATTCAATAAACAAACAAATAGCCTTTGTAAAACAGGTAATAGAGCAATAGACAATACCTATCTACTGGTTACCCGTTTTTGGAACGAAGTTCTTTAACGGAGCTTGCGGTAGTAGTAAACTGGGAGAAATCCTCACGTAACAAAAAAGCCTTATGCGGGATTCCATGCGATTTCTTATTAATTATAATAGGGAATGTCAGGGAGAGAGTTTTCATGGTTTTTAAGAGTGATGAAGCCGATAGTGAGGTCAAAATGAAAATCCAAGATGGCGGCTGCAAACATGTTCAAAATTTTCGTCATGGGTATAGTTTTCATGATTTTCGAGGGTAAAATTTTCGCCGCCGCCATCTTGGATTTTCATTTTGAACTTCGTACCTGCCGGAGGTCCCTTGACTATACAATTTTTTTAGGGTTCCGTACCTCAAAAGGAAAAACGGAACCCTTTTACGATCACTTCGTTTTCCGTCCGTCTGTCTGTCAAGACCCTTTATCTCGGGAACGCGTAAAGGTATCGAGTTAAAATTAAAATCATATACTCAAGTCTGGGGTCCCTTGAAGCTGTGAAAAAATCAAACTTCTAAGGTAACGTAAAAAAGAGATACGGCCGTTTATGCCGCAAAAAAACGTATATTTCGACACTTTCAAGGGAATCAAATTGTTTAGGGTACTTCAAGTTGACTTAGAATCATCAAACTTGGCAAGAAGCAAGGTGATATAGCACAATTAAAGGAAAAAAAAAAGCGTAAATTTGTAGTTACATGCCTACTTTGTTTATATCTTGTGCTGTTGAATATGGTGGTAAAAAGGTAATGACCTCGAACCTCGATGGCACCGATTGATCTTCGAGGTCACTAATAACAGCCGAGTACATAAATGGTTCAATATTTTACACATCGATCCCCAAGGACCATTCTAAACCATCCTGGTCCTAGTCGCCATACTAATACGTATATCAAAGTAGTTGGGAGCCCGAAAACAGACAACCGGTCCCGGCAACCTTTATGATATCGGAATTTCCCAGTAATTAGAATATTGAGGTTAATTGGCAGGGCCTTTGTATAAAATTCCAAAATCAATATATATATTATAATAAATCTGGAGAACTATTGACCTGTAACTTTTCATGCTTTACATGTGATATTCATTAGACGTGTAAAACTTCTAGAAGTGTGAAATTTACAAATTGTACGTCGCCAGTTTCACATTAATCAAAGTATTACTTAGGGCACTCTGCAAGCCCGTTTCCCTCGGCGAAATTCTTAGAATTTTCTAGAAACTTCCAACATTAATTAAAGTAAGTGCGTTAGCACTATTTGGAGCCATGTGGTGCTATATTGTGGCTTTGAAATTGCGACTGTGCTCAATTATTACATTTAAACAGTTTTCTTTGTGTTCCCTTGGTTATATAATTTAATTAATAATGTTATTATGAAGTTTTCTGTTGTTAATGTGCAGTCATTTGGACGATGGAGCGCTTTTCACAGCGTTATTAAGTTTGAAGTATTTCCTTATACGTATTTATTCATGCAAAAGATATGACAACATCTACAGTCTTATTCATTAAAAAGCTGTTGGTTTTGATGCATTTTACCTTGCTAATTAATTGTACAAAACAACCTAGTACGTATTCCTTAATGGCATATCACCGTTAAGCTGGAAAGTCAGTTGGAGAAAATTTAGCTCTACTGCATTACGTTAAGTGCTTATTTTCAACAAAAAAGCACCTCTAAAAATCGGTTTAAAACAAACATCAACAAAACTTATTTACGTTACCGCTAAAACATTTTGCAGCAACGTAACCGAATCAGAAACATTCGTCTTTAGCAAGACTTTTGAAGCACAGCAGCTAGAAATTACATTTATTTATTCCAACTGCGCAATATTGATTTATGTTCCCTCAAGTATTCAGAGCAACTCATTGAGACGGTATAAGAGATGAAATTTTGAGAGGGGAAAGGAAATCTGCGGATTACGGTTTTACCAGATTTGTTTAGACAAACGTCGATGTGAAAGGACTTTTAGAACTGCAGTTTGATTTTAAAGATGTGGTTTTGATCGGGATATGTGAAGTATTTCGGTGAATTGAGTTTGGAAGTACGAACTCTCGGAATATTTTAAAGGTCAAATTTGCCTTTTCCCAGACAACCAAATTGGAGCCTTTGCAATATCCCCTTTAATACAGCTTGGGATGAAAATTCTAAATTCTAACTCGATACAGATCAGAACACCAAATTCCAATGCTGAACAAATAGCCACTGAAACAATAATGACGGAAGCAATGATTGTAACTCCAAATGCTGGCTACAATCCAATATAAAATTTTGGCGATCGACCAAACTTCATCCACAATTAATAAATTTCGTATCGTATTTTGTACTAATTACGAATAACTGGGAGCTTCCGATTGAATTACAATTTGAAACAGAGAAATTTAAATTATAAGGCGTAGTATTTTGGAATCAAAGAAAAGCGATTGTATCTGCAGCAGATATTTATCATTTTCCAAATATTTACAAAAGGCTTGAACTTCAACTGTGTTAATTTTTTAATACTCTATTGATATAATGAAGAAAATTTTAACAAGAGTTAAATATTTTTTGAAGTTTTCTTCTTTGTGAGTAAAATAACATTTTTCTTTTATAACATGTATGTTTTTGTTTGCTTATTTTGTTTATTATTTTCTAGAATCATATTTGGGTTGGTCGTTCACTGGAAATTTAAGCATTCTTATGAATGTTTTGATCTTTAGTAGTTGGTTACGCAAATATGTTTCTACAAAATACTATGATATTCAAAAACAAAATTGTAAGTCTTTGAGATTTCTTGGATTTGTTTCTCGTCTGAGGCTTTTGTGGGTGTATTAACAAAGATAACGAATCTCGGAGATTGATCCCGCGTTTCTTTAAATCCAATCCCACTCAATTTGATGAAAAGAGTAAAACTTTAGATTAATAGGTAGCAGAACACAATCATAATAGTTGTAC
Organism: Globia sparganii; assembly: GCA_949316385.1. Classification (NCBI taxonomy): domain Eukaryota; kingdom Metazoa; phylum Arthropoda; class Insecta; order Lepidoptera; family Noctuidae; genus Globia; species Globia sparganii. The sequence continues at coordinate 2,703,743 of OX438655.1, read as the reverse complement.
ACTTTGCTAAATGTTGCAGATGCAAAACCCGTTGAACTATAATCTAAGTTTTAAACTTTCAAGCCACCAACAGGTTAGGTTAGGTCCCTAAACGCCGAAGCCAACATTAGTTATTCAGCAGCGGGATTGCTATACGCGACCGGAATGCCCGCCAAATTGCTCTGCTAAGCTGAAGATTTGTAAGAATGTATGCTCAAGTTGATGGAGTGTATAATATCCGTATTAAGATGGAAGGTGTTATAAGCATTTGCATAATCTTCTTCATAATGTTTTCGATTTATCACACCCAAAATATCGGGATGCTTCAGATGAAAATATACGGCGTTTAATTCAAAACACAGAATACATTATCAGCTATAAGCACCTTCATTATGTACGGGCTCAGAAAAAACGTGGTGAAAAAATACAAAATGAGGTATAAAAACAATCCGGCAAAGGAGCACCCAAAGTAATGGTTTTGATTTCCACGATAATTTGGGGACCAAACAGAAAAGATTGAGTTCGTCTGTAGCTTAGTCTTTTTTTTCGTAATTACCCTGAGCACTCTTGTAATCTGTAACATTTGCCTTTCTACCTACCCTAATTTCAAGCTAAGTAAACACTCTAGTAAATCAAGTTTCATAATTATGTAAAGTCTGATAAAAAACCCTCAAGGGGACCATTCTAACATGCTCATCTTCAATTTCTGTACCTTTGACATCGTTTTAACATCTCCCTTTTCTGGACCCTGTAAAAGTATTCAATTTTGCACCTTATTTATGTTTCTTAGGGTTTGATTTGAATCGACGTTTTTGCAATGAAATTCGTCTCGCGTCGCAAAAGGTCGCCTCGCGTGACATGAATGCTTTCTTCAGCATTTTGATCGCATCTGATTGGGATGTGTGAAGTACATTTCATATACTTTTATCCTATTTACATGTTAAATGCTACGTCAGCTTTCGTGTACGTACAGTGACGTTATAAGGTAGGATATCTGTTCAAAGAAGCAAAATTATTATACTGCCATAATTTAGCATACGATATTATCTAAATAAGATCAAATGACCGGATACCGCTTCGTAAAAAAAGTATTTTAAATAATGCAGGATATCTTGAATGGTTGTTTTTCTAGATATGTTTATCTAACCAAGTGTCTATCGTAAACTTAGTTTTATACCAAAATAACAAAGTTCATCTGCCCGAAATAATTTACCCCGATGACATCATATGCATGCAAAGCATTATAAAAGTTTCAGTGATATTTCCGTCCCAACTTTACGTCTACAAAATTCGTCTAAAATAGACGTCGACGGAGGTCAGACACTAATTTGACATTACGCCATCCTACCCGCTTGACACTAATGGAATGTTTTTATGAAGATGATAAAGTTCTGCCTTTCCATAAATTGTAGCAATCTGAAGGCAACTTAATAAGAGAGTACAACAAAGGAGAGGAAGGCTTTTGTAACGCTGTGAGGATTTTTATTTTAAAGTTTAAGTGGTGACTTTAATTTGAGATTATTCTCTGTAGAAAATGAGGAATCACTTTTATTTGCGCTAGAGTATTTAACTTTTTCGAGCATTGTCTTAGCATAAATTCCTATCTAGTTTTGGTAGTTAAGAGACTGTAAGTTTCTTCGGACTAAATATTCACATTGGCAAGAGTCTTGGTGCACGTATCATGGGTCCACAAATCATTTTCTGCATTATTGAATTAGGAGATAGAGGGCAGTCAGAACCCGGAAATTCGTTCTATGCCTCAGTTGGTTATGTAATGATATTTTTGACGAGCTCAAACCAGGCCCGTGAGGATCCATGTACGTTTCTTAATCTTAATAAATATAAATCTTACACCATTTCTCGTACATGAAATAACTGTAAGATTGGGTACGGTAAATTAAGGCAACCATTTTCTCTTAATAGTTATCTATAAAACAGTTTAAAATATAACTCCCTTCCCCTCCCTCCCTTCTTATAGCCGGCTTTTGCGTAGTCAAAATGAACATCTAAAGGTTCTCGTAAGACATATCAGAAATTGTTTCCGCTGTCTATTGCAAACTAACTGCAACATTCTTTGCGTCCAAGAGACCCATCGAGATTAAACCCTGGTTTCAGCCATACATCCTAGACTTACGCTTTAATTATTGCCGAGATATGTCACCCGAAGCAACGCAGTGTTTGCTGCTCCCAGCGTAAGCATTTTATCCACCAAGTGTTCAAACGCTACTGAAGGTACCAAGCTCTTAATAAAATTGTGGGCTGACTATATATATATTGCCATTGACGTACAAGCTAAGCTAAGAAGGAGAACTACGTAATCCAAGAGCGTGCTCGAAAAAAGATCGGATCTTCATATTATTATAACATAGTACCCATTAACCTTTATCCATGATCCCAAATATCCTTTTCACTTTCGAAAGATTATGGTCCTTGACATAAGCCAACTGTGCACATACAACGAAACCCCGATAAAATACATAATTTCCTATATCCGGAAAATGGTCCTAATTGCTTTACCAAATATTATTATGGGTCCTTTGAGTCTGGCAAATGAGTTTATTGGGCAAATAGTCTAATACCTACTGACCTAATCTCAGTTAATGCCGCACAGAATTACACGTACACCTCATATGTTATTTGACGGTATATCCCGAGGCTGTTTGCTCAGCTTTAGATTAGATCAGACCAAACATTTGTTTTGTAGGTTTACATAGAAAATGTTGTCCTGTAGTTCAATACATAATAGATAAATGTTGTATAAAGCGATTCCTGAGATGGGCATATTAAATTAAAACAGTAGCCCTGTTATATTGAATTCATTTTAAAAATATTATAACCAATTTGTAATTAAACCAGTAAGATTAATGTCCAATACATTTTTTCCTATTCCACAAATACTTTTACCCGAAAAGATAGTTATTATGCGCGGAAATTGTATTTCTTATTCTCGGATTATTTAGGTCAATTTTCTGGCAATGGTTTTTTGCTCGGTAGAAATAAATTGTAGCTTTGTTGTTTCTTCACATTCCATGGCGTGTGAAAAAACATATAAACCAAATAATATTTTGCTTCTTGTTCATCGATCACAGTTATGGACCGAGTAATTGAATTGTTTTATCTAGGTCATTGCTTTCTTTGCCCCTTACTATAACGCTAAACTGAACAATATTTGGACCACATTCAAAGTAAAAATCAAATTCAAATAATATATTTCATATAAGCACCTAAAAAGTACTTTTGAACGTCAAAATTAACAAAAATTAGAAAATTAGACTCCACGGTTACTCTTTTAAAATGTTTTTAAAAAAAATTTTATATATTAATTATATAATTATACTAGCTGACCCCGCAAAGGTCGTTTTGCAAAAAAAAAAATAGATAGTAGCCGATTCTCAGACCTACCCGATATGCACACAAAATTTCATACAAATCGGTCCAGCCGTTTCGGAGCAGTATGGTAACTAACACTGTAACACGAGAATTTTATACAAAGTTGATACGACAGAAAGGCTTTCCTTTAAACTGCTTGTACTAGGTACCATTTTCAAGCTCTGTACCAAATATCATTTAAATTGAAACAGTAGTTTAGTCGCAGATGACTTTTTAAGTTTTTGGCCCGTTTGAACATGATGTATTTTTCTTAACAGCTGATTATGTCTATAGGCATAGGTCATGCACCTTAAAACGATAAATCTACGATACGTTGTTGCCGCTCTTACGCAAGTCATAAGCAAATACGTCCTACAAAAGAAAGTGACAATCCCATTAGCAAAACATCACGCGCGTAAAAGAAATAGAAATAGGTCAGTGTGTTGCTATTGCATCTTTGGTCCTTGCGAGGGGGGCCTCTAAAAACTAAAAAACTTGGTTTTTCAGTGCGCCAACGCTATCCTTCCGGGACGTACGTTACGTAACACGGAAGTCCTGTGCCGCTATTGTTTTGTCGAACTCGTGCGCTGACAATTGTGATTTTGTTTTGTTATTGTGAATAGGACACTTCTTTCTTTTTTTTTATTGTGACAAGACACGTAACTTGCTATTATAATTATTTAGTGTTAGTGTTTTTTTTTTGTGATTTACTGTTTTTTATTGTGATAGGACACGTAATTAAACTTTGGTTGTGTGTGTGTGTATACCTAATTAAAGTGTTCAACAATGCCTCGTCTAACTTACACGGCGTCAGAATACACTGACATGATTTTAATTTACGGTGAATGCCGTGGAAACGCAGCATTAGCTCTGCGAACATACAGAGAAAGGTATGGTGGCAACCGCAATTGCCCTAGGAACGCCCGCACCATACAGTTGGCAGTACAAAGATTACGGGACAATAAACGTGTAGTGCCGCAACAGGAGGGAGTGCCACCGCGGCAAATACCCGCTGCATGGGACGAACGAATATTAGATCATTTTTCCCGCAACCCGACAACGAGTCTGCACAGAGCCGCCCGGCAGTTTAGATGTTGCCATAGAACCATCCACAAGGTTCTAAAACGTAACAAACGCAAAACTTATAAATATCGGAAGGTGCAAGCTTTGTTATCGAGAGACTTACCGATCAGGAACAGTTACTGCCAATGACTATTAAATAAAACATCCGAAGACCGCCATTTCTTAACAAATGTAATATGGACCGATGAGTGTACTTTTACTCGGAACGGCATCTGGAATCGGCAAAACCTCCGGTACTGGAGTTTGGGAAATCCACACGTGTTTCGAGTATCTGAACACCAGTACAGATTTTCTCTCAATGTGTGGGCTGGTATCCATAATAATAATATTATCGGCCCTGTTTTTATTGACGGCACCCTTACAGCGGCGAAATTTTTAGATTTATTAAGTAGTCCTGTGGCCGAGTACACTGACCAACTACCTTTAGCCGTTCATCGCAAGTTGTGGTACCAGCTGGACGGTGCGCCTCCACATTCTGTGATGGCTTCCAGGGAGCGTCTCACAGAAATGTTTGGGCAGCAATGGATCGGTCGATTCGGACCTGTTCGGTGGCCACCACGATCTCCGGACCTCACTCCCATAGATTTCTTTTTGTGGGGATACATTAAGGGTGAAGTGTATGCCTCCGAGGTAAATACAATTGTTGAACTAAAAAACAGGATTATTTTAGCATTTCACAAATTAAAGTGCTTAGCGACGGACAGTGATTTAATTAGAAAACTTAATAACAATATTCTCCGTCGGTATAATTTGTGCATTAATGTGAATGGAGGACACATAGAGAATTTAAAAATTTAGTGTTTTTGTTGTCGGCGTACTTCAAAACTATCTAACATAACAGCCAGCGCGAGCGGAGGCCTAAGCCGCCGCCCGCGCCACCGCCGGCCGCCCGCTTCGACACGAAACACATGCCGCGCCCCGGCGCGCGTGCGACGACGTTGCCACTTTGTAAGGTCAGTCGCCAGGTCCAAGTTTCTATGAAATTTGGGTTTTTCCTTTATTTACAAAGGGTGGTTGCGTTTTACTCTGATTTGTAAGCTATTTAGTTTGTTTGAAAAAAAAAAATTCTCAATTTTGGAGCTTTTTATTTTTATACCTTATCGAATTAATACTAAACACGTATAGTATACGTAGTGTAATTTAATGCCCCTCTGTCGTATCAACTCTGTATATTAGATGTGAAGAGGATGCACCTAGAATAAAATTACTATACCTTAATAGATAGACGGGAGATCAGTATGTTTTGTGGCATCACAAAAATAAAACCTAATAAGTTTGTGATAGTAATTAATTTCAAAATGAGCTACCGATTACAGTCCACTGGAGATAGAGCAATCTAGGAGTCTGTTAGTTCGACTACTATTTCGTTTATTACAATAAAGAGTGCCAAATACTGGTGTCTCAGCAACTATTTTACTTTCTTTATTAGTTACTCTGAAAGTCTGAGTGTTTATCCAGATTGATCGCAGCATTTAATATGGTAATACCCTACAAATAAAACAGAGTTAGTCGATTCAAAACCTCGCAGAAAGTATACCCAAGTGAAACGCATCGCTTCCAACGAAATCATGGCTTATTTCGAAACCTACCATCGGACCCCTGCAATGGTCACATTTGCGAAAGTAAGATGGCACAATCCAAATAAACGACGTCCATCGAACGTTTTCTTTTTCCCTTGATACGTCTTCTGTAAACAAAAGCAGCATTGTAATAGCCTGTTTTGGGAATAGATTCGTTGTATTGTTTTGTACCGTTCAATAGTGAGGGTGAATGGTGAGGGTAAATGGCAGGGAAGGATTTTCGTCGATTCTTTTTTTCGCGTCAGCGTATATTACTTTGAATTATTGCGCCCTATTCTAGGTTACCATTTTTGCGGGGCAAAATAACCGGTTGTTTTACGTAATAAACATGTTTTGAATTTTTTCTCTGGCAACATTAAAAGGGGTTGTTTGCGGGCTGTTTTATAAATGCTAATAGAAGGGTGGCTGTTTGTTGCTTTAATACCAAAAAGTTTTGTAGAATGAAGATACGATTTATGCTGGGGATTTTTGTAATTATAATACCTAAAGATTTTCGTATCTTGTGGTTTCAAGATGAGAAAATTCTCAAGGGAAAAATTCGCATTTTTCAGAAGTGTCTAACGATAACAAGTAAGGGTTTGGAAGGCACTTAAGTTGGAAACAATACACTGAATTTTCCCAATGGGGTAATACAGTACGGTTTATTTTTTTAGTTTATTTGTTTATTTCTCATTTATTAAAACTTTATGCACAACAAACTTTATGTACATACTGTACATAAGCGGACCTAACGCCATCTTATTCAAAGTATACAAGGTTACTTTTCAATGACCAGCTAAATTTACGGATGTGGTACAGACCATCAAACTAAACAACTTTCTCCATGGGACCAACATCGCAATTGCGAATAAAAATTTAGCCGTCCCATAAGTTTAGGTCGAGTAGGTATTGAAGTTTTTAAGGGACAGTTGATAAATTTTTCGCGATTACGATGTTGGTCCCATAGAGAAAGATGTTTAATTTGATGGTCTGTACCACATCCTTAAATTTGGCTGGTCATTGAAAAGTAACTCTGTATAGGAAATAATATGTTAATGTCGAATTGTAACTTTTTATATAGCGGTACTGTGAAGCTCTAGATGGGAGCTACACAATGTAATTTATACAGCGATAAGATTTTACTTGGATTTATTATATCTATAGGAAGACTACATTACGAGGCTATATCTAGCACTGACAATTAAACAAAAATACCATATAAAAATATAAGACACTTGCTTGAACGTTCGAATGGAACACGCGCACAAATATAACTAGCCTGCACTATAAAAGGTGAGGTTACATAGATAGCCTCTACAATACCTTCTTGTTGTTTCAGTAATATTGTTTCTGAATTATAAAATTACGATTCTACTACCCTAGATTTCTAGTCAAGTTTGGAACCCACCTCCTAATTAATAAAACCGTCACACCTGGGAACCATCTTATTAATAGCCTGACCAAAATATTTTGACTCAGGGGCGTCACTAAACATTAATCAATCATAAACTTATCATAAACTTTAACTAATGAGTATATAAAATATCGCAATCTTGTTTTAAAATTTTGACCAAAAATACGTGTAAAAGTGTCTAAGAAGATTTACTTAGGGCTGTTTTTTCCAACGCCAGATAATTTTAAACGAGGAATGATTTTGAATTTTTGACAGTTCTTACATATGAAATCTGTGAGACGAAAATTTTAATCCACGAATAAAAAAAAAAATATCTGTCAATTGAAAATTCAGCCCTTACAAAAATATACATTTCATTTCATTGACTATAATATATAGATAGTGCAATCCACAAAGACGCGCCCCACTCTTTTTCCTAATGCTCACAGCACAAGTGAGCAACATTCCGCTAGTGTTTTAGTTTTGTCCATACACACCAATTATTATTAATGACTAATTAGTGTGTATCAAAAACACTAAAACATTAGTGGAATTAACTAGCGATAACCATTAACGATTCCGAAGAAGAGTGGGGCACGTCTTCGTGGATTGCACTATCTGTATGACAGATTGAACTTTTTTTTTATTTTTTTTATCATGACGTGTTACACAAGATGAACGCTATGGTATTTATGCTGGTTAATTAAATTTATTTTACTGTCCAGCCATTGAGAGAATGCGTTCCAGACACCTCTCCGAGCGCCAATCCATCTAATAAAGATCACATTCGCAAAACACGTACCTATACGTTTGTATGAAACTGATGACAAGTGTCAAGAACGTATTAATTTATTTTGTAGTCCAGCCGTTGAGAGAATGCGTTCCAGACACCTCTCCGAGCGCCAATCCAGCTAATAAAGATCACATTCGCAAAACACGTATACGTTTGTATGAAACTGATGACAAGTGTCAAGAACGTATTAATTTATTTTGTAGTCCAGCCGTTGAGATAATGCGTTCCAGACACCTCTCCGAGCGCCAATCCAGCTAATAAAGATCACATTCGCAAAACACGTATTTGTTTGTATGAAACTGATGACAAGTGTCAAGAACGTATTCTCTCGACGGCCGCACTATAAGTGGACGCGGCATTAAGAACCTTTCTCCTTTAGGCCCTTTACTTAGTTCCAAGCAGTTGACTGTAATATGATATACCTGTCAGTTCATAATTCAGAAACGATGTGCTATATGTGAAACATTTCGCGGAATTTTTACACGTTGGAAAAATATTCAGGATGTTGGAGTTTTCAATGGAGGGGAAATATTTTCGGAAAGGGTGTGTAGCTATGTATTTTGAGGGTTATGTACATACATGGGGGATATATGAAATGTCTATGAGAGAATGTTATTATGTTTGGTGCCTGAATATTAAATGACAGATGTTGATATTTTAGACTGTTAAACTTCTGTTTAGTTATTAGTGCTCATACACTATGTGCTGTTCATGCACGAGGGGATTGTGGTTAAGAAATAACAGCCACACGGGTCAATCGTTAGATTAGGTTAAGCTACGCTTGGCGCGGTTGGTCCTTGGATGGGTGACCATTTTTACTTCTTATTTTTATTTTCATGAAAAGGCTAGCCAGATGATGATGAGGCCACAATGTGCCGCTGGTCTATTAGAGCACGGTGCTCAAATAGACCAGTGACATTCGACGGGTGTCGACTGCAGCAGTTAACTCTCGTTGACGCGTGCCACTCGTGTGTATTAGAACTTATACAACGTGTAACGTTAAATGCGCAAAACCTGAAAATAGTTTGTTCATAATTGACTACTGAATCGATCTCAGTAACTTTTAAAATAGTTTTTTTTTTTTCAAAAATGTTGTATTTTGCCGTAGGTAGGTACTATCCGCCGATTGAGCCAAAGAAAATTAAGTCTTATTTTAAGGCAATAAGACTCAATTTTGAATGCATAAAGCAATGCTAGGATCATCACGATTTTCTCAATAAAAATAATTTGCTTTAAAAAAAATGTTTTGTTAATTGTATTATGCTTTTAACTCAATGCTCTAATTGAGGTTTTGCGCATTTAACGTTACACGTTGTATTAGTAGGAAAAAGTGGTTGACTTCTTTTGGTATTTTTTTTTTAATATCTGTCTTTAGCTGTACATTCTTGTATAAGATTGTTCCACCATGGCCGAAATTCGGTCGGGAGGATTTTTTTTATTGTATAGGTATGAATAACTATCTCAGCACAAAATGTTCGATATCTTTGCCTATTTCAAACTTCTATTTGCACACTTATTAAACTTATACACAATCTATCTTGTACAATATCTATCATAGATAAACTTGAGCTGCGCATAGTGAAAATCATAACTATGCATGAGTTAGCTACGCGCCGCATATCGCAAAGTCATAATTACTTGAACTATTTGGTTAATACTTCTAAGAACAGTTCTATGGAATGTTTGGAACTTAGCGATTACAACAACAAAACAATAAGGGCCTGACAGCATATTATAGTTTTGCTAGGGAGTTAGTTGGTGCTTCTAAAGGGGGATGCGAAATGCTAGCCTGCGAAATTCAACAAGTTTTTTGCAGGTCAGTGTTGGTGAGACACATCGCTATACGCTGGTCAAATTGTAGGATACCAACATTCTGTACGTACCGAAGTAATAACATATTAACGAAGTTTTTGAGGACATCGAAAAATTTAAAGTTTAAAATGCCAATGCCAATTCATTCCATAACATTTTTCGACAAATCCTTTTCTGTTCAGGCCGCTCGTTTATGGAATGCATTGCCAGTTCAAATAAAACGCGCGCAATCGTTAGCTGTATTTATGAGACTGGTGAAGGAACATTACTTGTTGTTGTGATCTTGTTTTCATAGCTGCAATAATCTGTATTCGTCATTTATATGTTTAATTAGTACCTATGTATTTATTTATGTATATATCTATTATACAGCTTATATATATATATATACAATGTTATGTTATGTATTAAAGTTTATTATTTTGCACCACTGATAACCCCATTTTTATATATCCACGCAATCACTTTCCATTCCAAGGTTACCTGGAAGAGATCGCAGAAAGCGATAAGGTCGCCCATTGTATGTTTTGTAGTAATAATCGTATTTATTTTGTTATGTGTTTTCTGGTGTACAATAAAGTATAAATATTAAAATGCTCGTAACATCAAAATTATTTATAAGTTTCGCTGAAAACACACACAAAAATAATAACAAGCTTCATGTAAAACCACGAACAAAATACTAATTACGCAAACAGGGTGATAAAATCATTCAGTGACAATTATAATGTCCCACCGTCAATACGTAAATAAAATAACATTTTGTGACCAAATTAAGTCCCTCTTGTAAATATTATGACCACAATATTTCACCGGATTTCATAAAACTTTTAAGTGCATATTAAAAGCGCGTGGCCAATAATAAGAATTAATATTATATATCACTAATGAAGGTAGAACCAAATTTATCAGATTTTGTAGAGCCGTGTACAGTGCGACATTATTTCAGATTAAAATTATTCATTGTAATAATGGAGTTTAATGCGCAATTACTAGTAAGTTCATTACTGAATTTCTGTATGGATGTTCATTAATGTGTTAACATGTTGGCGGTGTGATAGCCCCATGCCTCGGAAAGCATGATAAGCCGTTGGTCCTGCGCCTGATCTCTTTTCGATCGTACAGCACCTTTTGTTAGACGTCTTCAATTACTTATTACACTAAATTAAAATGATGGTGAAAAAACACTAAATAAAGACGTTTTTGTGAAAAAGTTGTTCGAAATCTATACAATTTGAATTTGATGTTAAGTGGGTTTTTGAAGTTTGAAACAATTTGAATCGTTAACCCGATGTTCGACTATGAGCCAGCTAATCTAGAGGGCCATTCTCGTGATTTTAAGAAAATTCACGGTCTGATCTGTCTCAATCTGTCTTTAGTTTCCTTACATTTTTGACAAGTTTTTGACATTGATTATCACTGAGATGAGATTGCCACTAGATTATGAACGTTTTTAATTACGGGAATTGGCATTCTGTAATAAGAGACTCGTAGGGTACAGGACATAGCATTATGTTATCATTAGCAATTTTTGAAGTCGTTTTCTAGTCTATTTAGATGTTAATAGCTCCATTATTATGTATATTATCAGGTCGTAATTTTATCGAGTAAATATCATAATTATTTTATGATTGTAATTGTTTCACAAAATGTGAATTATTTACTGACAAAATAATTACCTATACGTATGTACGTGGTAATCTGAACTGAAGAAAATATAATAAAACATTTCCTTTTTAAAAGGCAAAGCCTAATTTATTGAATGGCTAGGCAATTTGGTCATGTACATTGTGGGCATACGATGGGCCGGTGATCGCTCTAACCGCAGGGCTATCATTGGATGGGCGTATCGGACGAAAATACCCGATTACAACTTCGGATCTCAAATAAATTGATTTCGGTATCGAATTTGTATTAAATTGGGCGCAACCACGGCCAGCACCAGTGCTTGAGCATGGCATCGCGAAATATTTTATAGCTATCTATATTTAGTTATAAGTAACAAAATAATCAGACTTATAATACTAAGTACAGGTATCCTCGCGGTGCTAATCCATCTTGAATAAGCATGGTAATCAATACTTGTACATTGTTTCTATGAGAAGAGGGAATTGCGATAATTTATAACCTACTATTTTTGTTTATCAGAATAGTAATAATAAAAATGTTACTAATTAAAGCACTGTGTAGTGTTTTTGTGTGATTGTGATTGGTGCACATGGATTTAATCATTTATTATGCAAAAGGACAATGCTAGATCCTGCCCCAGCAATTTACAGAAAATGTAAATTAATGAAAATAATTGGAATGAATATAGGACCTTATCATACTAAATCGTTTATCTTTAGGACCTGCAGATTACAAATCAATGTTAAATGGAATTCAACCCCTGAAATTCCTTTGTGCTATTTCCGAAACAAACATTTCAGAAACCGCAAGTTCTACAGGCATTAGGAAAAATGTTTAGTTATCAGTAATACAAAAGTAACAAGGTGCTGCATATTGCATGGTTGTAAATGAATAATTGTATTGAATGGGGCAAAGTTCTGTAGAGTTTCTGGCATTGTCCTTTAACTGATGGATTTTTGGAGTTTTTAGTTTCGAGCAATTGGAATTCCATTTTCAGTATTAACTAATTAAAGTTGTAAAATGGTTTATTGTAGGTGTGATAAAACAATAAAATAAAACATAAACAAGATTTATTATTGAATTCATGGAAGAATTTTTTTTTCTGAAAATTAACAAGATGCAAACTTTATTACCAATGTAAACTTTTTACAAAAATTGTTGAATTTTTCTTACCTTTCATTCACCTACTTGACAATTTGGGTCATTTGACGTAACGAATCCAAGACAGCGTTTTACTACAAAAAATCCACTAAATTGTTGCTAGCTATTTCATTTTAGTGGAAAGGGCAATGAGAGAACTCCATCAAATAAACGTTGCCCAAAAACTCGATGCAATAAAAATAAAACTTTACTACGTTCATAAAACGCTACAGTCGTTTGTGGAACTTTAAATATTATATTTAGCATTTTAGAATTGAAGCTTACAATAATATTATTCTTCAACTTAATGTTGATTTGTATTTACTACACGAATAACTACTTATTTTTTAAAACAATAACTCAAATAATGGAACTTGAATATCACATTAATAGTCCCTTTCTTTTTGTTCCAGATGTCATGCCAACAGTTGGAGAGCGAAAACCAGTTGATCGTGACTCCATCTACGTCATAATGATAACATGACGAAATATGTTAAACAAACGCATTAGCGCGCGGACTAGACACTGTTGTGCGAGCATGTACAGCCATGCCCTGTTATGTGCACATATAAAAAACCCCCAACAAATAGTCTTCTTCAACATCTACTTCATTCTCGTCGTGACATGCCTCTCCGTAGACACAGTTAACTCCAACACCACAAATATGAACAGGCATTTCAACGAAAAAGGTGTAAAATACTTCAACGCAAAACAGAACGATGCTCCCGATGACAATTATGAAGATCACGTCCCCTCAAATGCAGATGTCAATTTCGATACGAACCCCTATTACAATAGTGAAAATTTTCTACATTTGAATACTAAGTTTTACAATAATGAGAATAGCGCTTACAGCAATTACGAAGACTATAAAAAGTTCTATCTCAATCCTTCTAATCCAGTCCCTAAATCTAATGTTAAGTTTAAGATAAGTAGTAGAATAGTGCAGACTAAGTATGGAAAATTACAGGGGATAGTTTTGGCTATGGACGAGCACAGATATTTGAGTCCGCTTGAGGTTTTTTTGGGCGTACCGTACGCTACACCGCCGGTTGGATCCAACAGGTGAGATATTTTAGACCATTTAACCTTTTTACGTATTTAATTTTATGCTCGCTTTGCGAGAGGAGTGCTTTATTGAGTAAACAATGGGCAAAGCAATGAATCAATTACTTCAGGATTTTAAAAATGAAATGCAATATTACATTTTTTACGCTCCATTTGCGGTACATTTTAAAGAGTACTTGTTTATACTATCAAATTAACTTCGAAGGGAATAAAAGCGATCAGGGATAATTAATACATTCACTTGTTAACATATATACTTAGATAAAAAGGAAAAAGAAGTTTTTTTTGTAATAACTTTTTGAAAGGTACAAATTGTTTTATTCACTTTTGGTAGATGCGTAGGTATTTGTATATGGAAGTTGTTAATAGAAAAAGTTGAAAAGTTCATTGTATCTTACTAACTTTGATGTTCTTTTTAAGAAAACAAATGCGTACCTAAGTTCGTATCGCATCAGTATGCAAAGTAGCAATTCTAATATCACCTGTAGTTTGTTAGATTTCGTGGTTGGTAGGTATAGACGCCAGCACATCAATCTACCCGAAACTGTAAAATTTTCCCAGTAACTTTGGCTTATGGTTTAGCGATGAAGTTGAAAATCTATTACATTAATTTGAGAGTTTGTAGTAGCTTGATGTGCTGGCGTCTGTACTTAGTTATTTTAGGAATTTTCTGCTGCCATAATGTTAATTTGACAGCCATCAACGCATACTGGGCCCGCGTGGTGGATTACGGCCCACTCCCTCTCACTGAGAGGTTTGTGTCCAAGCACTGGGAACATTATAGGCTGATTATGCTACTGTATTTTAATAATGGTATCTATATTCTTAACTGCCTCTTTGGTATAGGCGTCGCAAGTGCTACGGCTCGCATCGCATGGGATCGGAACGGATTTTACAATCTTTAAACGTTATAAAATCGTCTACACTGTATTTAAAGTCTATATTACCAAGCCGCTCACAGCAGCTTGACCGCAGGCGTCTTCCATGACGCGCGATCGGTTCCGTTCGCCTGTTGTCGTATCCGATCGAATCCTTTCGGCTGTCGTTGACATTTTTCTTTTACTCTTCTGTGTTTTATGATTATTTTCTTCTTCTAATGCAACAGCCAACAATACTACGTCAACTTCAACCATTTTCAAAAATTAGAACACGTCAACACGGTAGGAATGAAACTATTTGACTAGGCGCAGGAATGGATGATGGAAATCAGGATGGCAACCAACCGATTATCCTTTAAAGTTAAGGTTCGCGAGCACTTTCGCAAGAAGCTGGCAGTATCATCACAACGCTAATATTTTCTCATTTTTTGTCTTATTTCTTTTATTTGTATCTTTTAGGGTTTATTTGACTAACTATTTACACTAGAAACTAAATTAAAAGACTAAATTACTATACAAATAAATACAAAAAAAACAAAAAACAAAGGACACTTAGGCGTCGAAGTACTCGTCCGCATCGCTGTCATCCGGAAAAGTGCCCAGAAGACTGGCAGCATTGCCACGTTGAATGGCAATGCTAATTCTTTGACCAAAGAACAACCCAGCCCTCTGGTCACGTGAAGTGTCGACCAGCCGGCGAGAAATTTCATTAAAAAGGAGACGCGCACTCGGGCCCCAAGACCCGAGCGTTTCGACCCCAAACGGCTCAAAGCTGTAGTTGCCCATAAGGTTGCAGTATTTGCGCCGCTTGAGGGTCTCAGCAGCAGCAGCAGCGGCGCTAGCACAGCCCGCCGTGCTAGGAACATGAGATGGCGCAAGGGTATCGACACACGTTGCGTCCCACACCAGAGGCCTACCCATCTTCCAAGGCAACAACGTCATACCGTCTGGTCTCTTCCCATCGTCACGTACCAAGCCATTTGGTTCTAAAACAGCTGGTACGCCGGCGGTGACAAGGGCTCGACGAATAATATCGTTGATGCTGGCGTGCCGTGTTATGCGACCTGCGCTCCTATAGCAGGACAGGCCATGGTGCCCGAGACTGTCGACAGCTTCACCGCAGAGACAACGATGCGGAGCAACACAAGGTGCGCCCAAGCGGAGACATGTAGCGAGCCGAAACGATGAGTCATCCATCATTGTGCCTATGGCGGATGACGGGAGTGCCTGAAGCCACAAGCCTGACTCCCATTCCCCCACAGCCAGCAGACGGGCACGCTCAACAGTATTACGTGACGTGTTTATAAGGGAATTCCGTATAATACTGCAGAGCGGCACGTCCCACCGTCTCTGGGAAGACGGGTTATCGGGCAAAACCGTATTGGGACAAGCCATTTTCCAAGCGTTCAACGCATCGGTCAAACACGGTACTTCAAAATCGACCAGTGAGGAAGATAAAATGTTCCTGGTTAATTTATCGGTACTGTGGACCGAGGAGAGGAAGGCCGGTAAACTTATACTTGAAATTTTGCGGACGCCGAGACCGCCCAGGCGAATGGGAAGTGTGGCTTGCTGCCACGCACGGTCGTCCAGGGCCACATTTAGGATGGAAGTTAGTGTGTTTCTAATAATTTGGTCTACTTTTTGTAAAAGTTGTGGATGCTTCCATAGATGAGAGGAGCGAAGGCTATAAGTAAATTTTGGTCCAAAACAACAGTACCGAATGAGCGTGAAGGCCGAATGAATATTAATTTTGAAAAGTCTTTCCGAGACATCATTAAAATTTTGTATCTTTTCCTCAATGAAAGAAGGAAAAGATTCGTCAAAAATCGGGGACCCTAGTAGGTGAAGAGAGTTTCTTTCCGTAATTTTGATATTTGGAGCTATTGTATTAAATTTTGCTATGGTAGTCTGTCTGTCAGTCCATTGAGGGAGATAAATTTCGCATTTTGAAAGGTTAAGGTCTAGGCCAATGGAAGTGAATTTTTCTTTTAAAAAAGTTAAATCTTTTAAGACTGTGTCTACATCACCTCTTAGGGTTCCGTCATCCAAATACCATACGTTGAATTTAGAATTTAGCTGTCGAATAATTGGATTTATTGCTAAACTAAAAATGACTGGCCCAAGAGGGTCACCCTGTTGACAACCAACGGCTGATTGCAAAAGGTTGTCTTTATAAAGTAATTTAGAGGGGAGCCTGTAACATTGATAGAGAAAACTGTAAATTTTGGGTATTTCTTTTTGAACTTCTGTCAACAAGGTGTCCCTATTTACGGAATTGAAAGCATTCTTAATGTCAACCTTAAGGATGACCTCACCTTTGTCGCTATTTAGGTAAATGGATAATGCATGTACCGCAGCCTCACAGCCCCCTTTAGACCCAAAGCCAAGTTGTAGGGGCTGGAATTGGCTGGCTAGTGTTTCGCTGTAAAAAGCACAGCAAATTTTGGCTGCGATACGACGGTAAGTGGTCCCAACGGCAATGGGACGAATGCCGCCATCCTTCTTGCGCAGGGCACATAGATTCGCCCCATACAAAATATCAATGGCGGCTTCGTTCACATTGCCGGAAAGCATGAGATTGACGAGGGCCGTCAGCTCCTTCAAAAGGGACTCACCAGCCTCCCCGGCGCCTGAACACGTCAAGTCCTTCAGGTGTTGAGGCGTCAGGCCGTCGAGACCGCCGGCGGATCCACTTTGAAAGGAGCAAACGGCCGCACATACTTGATGAGCTGTAATTTTAAGTGTGTTGAAATCCGGATCGGGTGGGTCAGGAAAGGAGAGGTCATCTGCCGGGGCGGGGTGTTTGCTCTCCAGAGCTGTAAGTGTCTCAGGAGATTACGGCGCAACCACATCGCTGCTAAAAATTATCCTAGCTGCACCTCTGATATCACCCTCGCTTAGTTTAGATTCCATATGATGCAATAAACTTCTTTGGGGGAGGTGCGCTGTTAATTTAGGGTCAAAACTTCGGGTCCGAAATGTTACAATTATCCTTGATTTGTGCTGTTAAAGTTTTTTTATTTGCCAAATTTTTTTGCACATGTAGAATTCTAAACGGGAAAGTGAGTAATTGCTCCCAAGCACTTTGAGAGTTTTCTCGGACGACAAGGTGGATGCAACGAGCTAAACTCGAAGCCACGGATGGTCTCGCGCCACGAGGAACTCTCTTTAAAACTGGAGTTGATGTTTTTAAATTAGCAAGGATTTTCCAAAAAGGTTGAGCGGGCGAATCAGGTGTTAGGGAAGTGAGTATTGTCGGGCATGATGAAGGCACATTGTGAGGTTTGTGTTTCTTCCCCAAATGTACCTTCAAGCCTCGTTCACCCTTAAAAAAACGTGCTTGGGGACAATGAGGGCATCTCACTAGGATATCCAACGATGTGGCAGGTTGACTGGCGCTTCGTACGGCTTCACTACTGTCGTCATTGTTAAACATAAAAAAAAACGAACACTACTTACACGATTTTTCCTTAAAAATAACACACAATATAAATTAGAATTTAAAATAGAATAAAAAATAGCAAAAATGACATAAAAAATTTGACAGCTTGACTGAAGTCACATAGCACTTAAATTGAAGCACGATGACAGCGGCGCAATCGCGCTGGAGGCCTGGGGCGCCGCGCCGCAGCATTGTAACAATTTGGCACAACCGTGGCAACCGTTGCCATGAGACAGCGTCGCGTCCAAACGTCAGTTCGTTTTGATGATAGATTGTCCTTGCAGTTTTCGCCTTATAAAACAAGTGTAGGTATGCCGTTGTAAGCTCAGATAACACTGCCACTGGCATTGCTACTCACACTGAGTGTAACTATTTCAATATGTTTGGGCCATATTATATTGATAAAAGCTAAAAATTATTGATTATTTAACACGCAGTTTAACACGAGCCAAATTTGACGTATCGTATTTGTGCTTATATTTATATGTAATTAGGTATATATTATATTTATAGTTTACATAGGGTTCTGCGTATCTTTATATTTAAAATATTTATTCCTGTAATGATTGCACCTACTACTGTTTGTCTCTGTATCACCCAAAGGTTGACTGGTAGAAAATGCCTATGGCATTAAGTCCGCCTCTGTACATGTATGTGCTTGAAGTATTAAATAAATAAATAAATAAATAAATGGATACGTACGTAGGGAGCCGATCGTATTATACATGCTGCCGGACGCGATCGGCTGTCACCGTATCCGTTTGTGTCCTTTCCGATCCGATGCGATGCGAGCCGTTTGGTGTAAATCATCTTTTAGGTTCGATTCTAAAGGCAAAGTGTTATTGTGTTTTTCCTTCAGGAATTTCTCAGTAGCACCCCGGAATTTGGATTTGTTGGTTGATGACATTAGGCTCGCCCCCAATTACATGGGACTTAAACAAAAGTGGTGAAATGCAGGTGTACACCTCTGTCTAACCCTTCTGGGTTTACAGGCGTGATGTTATGCGTGTGTTATATTCTTGTTCTTGTTCTAGGTTCAGCCCAACACGTACCCCCTCACCGTGGGATGGAGTGCGTGTATCCGATAGACCAGGTCCTGCCTGCCCGCAGAAACTACCAGACATGGATGATGAAAGGACCATTTTAGAGAAAATGCCTAAAGGCAGACTAGAATATTTGAAAAGACTGATTCCCTATCTTAAAAATCAAAGTGAAGATTGTCTATATTTAAACATTTTCGCTCCATTGCAAAGTAAGTAATATTAACATTCCGTTTAATGTGTTTAACGGGCCCTTTGCAAGTTGACGTCGGCTCCTCGTAGGTACATCTTCCAAAGTTATGGGACCTCATCGTCCCGAGATATGCGGAAAACATAAATTATTAATAGTAATAATAACGTTTATTAATCAAATAGTAACTTATAGTGTGACATAATATTATGTGAGCCACAAACTAGGGGTCGGTTGTATCTTGTGACTCGTGAAATGTATTAAGATATCATTGAATATAAACATGACATACATAATCTATACAAATAAATGAAATTGAAGTGCCTGTTTGTAATGTCAAAATAATGCCGCTTATATATTCAATTTACTTAACTGCATAAATTATAAGTTTTTTAGCTCAAAACTATCTAAGTAGATAAATGCCTGCTGCCAAGACACACAAATAATATTTTTGACGTCAATAGCTGAATATTTACTCCTGCAAGCTTCGGTTTCTTGTCAAAGATACTTATAAGCAGGTGTTGTTTGTTAATCTACCAATTAAATCTAATTTTAGTCACGGTTGTAATGTTCAGGAAAGGAAATAATACTACAGTTGTATGAAAAATTTCTAGTTTTTTTTTCAACACGCCTCACAGCAAAATGTTTCAGAATTATGTATTTTTAGGAGATATTACGGTAAGCATTTTTGTCTCCCGAGTCGTGAAAATTTAATATTTCCATGAAATTATAATGATTAATAAAAGTAATTTCTGCAGTTGTTTTTTTAACGAAATGTAAAGAAAATTATTTCAGGTTGTTTTAATAATAATAATAAACTTTTATTTACACACCTTGAAGTCCATAGTGTTAGTATTGACATTAAATTACTTATTTCACTATTGCTAGTAACACATAAGATCACAAAGAGAAAATATACATAATTGAAATAAAATAGAAAACATTATTTACCCGTATACCTACTCAAAGCCGACCGAATAAAACAAAATATAAACTTAGAAATATACAACAAAAACAAAATATAGACAAAGCTAAACAAATCTTTTAACACCCAATCATTAATATTAATAAACTAACAAAATGAACCAACCAGCAAAAATTCGAACTAAGGAAAACACTCCCTATTATCATCATAAAAGTTTTACATTATCCCTTTCACAGCCGCCACACAAAAGGTGACTACGTCACTACAGACCTTATTAGAACCTTCAAAGAAATCTGTCATCCATAACTATTTCTTTAGCTAAATGTAATTTATTTATTGAATAAAACCTCACCCTTTGTTAAACGGGTTGAATTCCGTAATTACAGAAACAATTAAAAAGCCATTGTCTCTCACGTGGATCCAGGCTTCGGCGTGGGAAGGGTTAAAGGATTAATATTTATTTTAGGCAATCGTTTACCTACAAAGAGCCATTTTATAGTATACATTTTTATTCGTAGACTTTAGAAATTCTCTTCATGATGCGATATATACTGCATTGTTATCGGATTTTTTCGTGGGTTGTTTGTATTGAGCATTTTTTAAAATCTCTTAATTGATTAAACTGTTATGGTTGTAATTTTGTTAAAGCTTAAATTTAACGCCACTTGAATGAAACCGTTTTTTTTTTAAATAAAAATATCTGCTGTGTAATATGTACCTTATCAAATATAATTATGCCCTGTTTCATTTTTTTTTTGGATTGAATTAGCTTAGGTTAACTTATCTAGGAGATTATTTCGTTTCGTATCACACTCACAATCCGAAGGATTTAGAAGGAAATTCATAATCCATTGCTTCATATGTTTGTTAAATTTGTTTGATTAACAACGTAAACAACGCAATGAATATTTTTGAACTGTCAAAATTAACGGCATTGGGATTGTGAATGTGCTACGCAATTACTCCGTAGGACTTTAAGTTCTTACCAATTTTTTAACTTAATTAATACATCGCTAAATCGCTTAATTAACCGCTTTAATTTGTTGTAGTGGACGAGACGAAGCTTGCGTTACCCGTGATGGTGTATATCCATGGCGAGAGCTACTCTTCGAGTTCCAGTCACCCATACGATGGTGCAGTTCTTGCCAGTTATACAGATCTCATCGTTGTCACCTTGAATTTCAGACTTGGGGTTCTAGGTAAGTAATATTTTGAAAAGTTTTGATGAATTATTTTTTTCCCTTCACGTTAGACTTTGTATACACACGTTGACCACATCCGCGGCAATAGTTGCAGTAACCACAGTTTTACGTTATTCGACGTTGTATTGGAATATGGTCACTGTGAGCATGGCCGCGGTCACGGTGTGCAAATAAACAGATGTCGATTAATTATAATTATCATGACCTATTTTAGGTCAATCAATATGGACAGTTTGACACCAATCGATTGTATCTAGTTGCATTTTTTTTGCAACGTGATGTTCCTAAAGATTGTTTCTTACACAATGTAATTGCGTACTAGTTTGTATAAATTGTAAATGTATTAATAGAGAAAGCCCTGGCATCCATAACACAAGTTTAACCTTAGCTTAGTAGGTACCTGTCTGCATTGGTACCTACTAAACTAATACCAAATCTTGACGTCCAAAATCCTACTAATATTATAAATGCGAAAGTTTGTGAGGATGAATGTTTGTTACTCTTTCACGCAAAAACTACCGAACGGATTTTGATGAAACTTTACAGTAATATAGTTTATACATCAGAATAACACATAGGATACTTTTATCCCGATATTCCCACGGAATCAAAACTTACGCGGGTGAAACCGCGGGGCGCAGCTAGTAAACGCATATTTGCCAAAGTTTTCCTTACAGTATTGTAAATTGTAAGTTGTTCCTTGTTTACTAAAGTGGTGCTTTAGTTATACAACATTGACCATTTAGGGTATTGTACCCCGAAAATTAGGGTCTAAGAGGGTACGTGGGGGAATTTATAATACCCTGAAATCTTCAGTTCAAACTTTTTACGGGATTTTACGGAAGAAGGCGTGGTTGTTATTAATTAGATTCAAAGACATCTTCCACAGTTGACAAAACCACAGTTCCTATTAAAGACACTTCTAATTAATTTTTGCGGTATTTCATCTTGAGTCATGAGTGACAACGGCTTAAACGTGGTACACCACACAAACATAACTAATGATACATCATTAGTTCTGTTTGTGTTTGTTTGGATTATTATAAACATTCTTAGTAAACGAGAATATTGTACTATTATCTTTTCAGATATTCGAGAACAATAATAACGGTAAATCACTTTTTATATAAAACTTTGGCTTTGAAACATGAATGTACAAGTGCTGAAATTACTGCCTTAAATTAAGCCACAAAATTCTAAACTCGTAATTAATAATAAAGATCGATTTAATTATTCATTTTGCTTTCCCAGAAACCATGAAAATTAAGTCTCACGTAAAAGCCCAAGCAACACTTTTGCTCCTGCGTTAACAATATCAAAGAAAACAATCCAATTTTAAACCACTTAAACAAATCAAGTCTACACGATTTAAGTCCAACACAAAGTTTAGATTCATCTTCATTTGAATAAGTGAATTAAGTGAACGTCATAAAGTCGACGTCTTATTTCGCAAAATACTTGAAAGTTCAACGGCCCGAAGTTTGAAGAATTCTCGAAATATAATCAAGTTTTATTTCTATACCCACCTTATAAGTTCAGTCTATCAGCTCTTTTGATATCGCATAAATTATGAGACTTTATTGATGACAATGAGTTAATATTAGGAGCTTTATAAACATCTACGTGTTTAAACATAACTTATAGTGTAAATATCTCAATAGCTGCAATGGTCCCAAGATGGTTCCTGTAGGTACTCCATTAATTAGTAGTGTGTCAGTGAGCGATTATGTTAATGAATATAAGAATTTTTTATTGGTAAGCATGTCGTGCTATGCATCTAGTCTTGAGGTTTAAAATAACTATCGTTAATGATTTAAGAGTGATTTAGAATTTAATTAAGTATGGGAATTTTGTGGATTAGATGTTTCGAAAGCCTAGGAAAGATCAAGATTATACTTGTAGTAATGTAATTAAGTATTGATTATCCTTTGATATAAATATTTTATTCCTGAGTAGTATTTACTTCATTACCGAATCTGACAAAATCATTAATTGATGCACTCCAATTTCCATTAATTCCCTGATCGTAATCAACTTGGAAAGTATATTTAGTATATCTGAAATCGTCGTAAAAATTCAATTTGCAACTTAAAATGCTCTGATTTACAGTTACAGTGACGCAGTTACAGCTGTGTTAATTGGCAATCAACTTCAGATTGTGTAGAAACAAAGATGAATATTGCTGTATGTGGTTGATACCGTATATTCGCTGTGGTTATATTGCGGTTTATCTTTACTGATTTTATATGAGAGGTCAGATAAGTTATCTACATTTTGAGATTACTGTTTTTTGAAGTATTTGATCTTATGATAAATAGGTTTAAATAAATTTATTTCTACCAGTTGTTTCTGCTTTTTTAGTTCATATGATTTTAGTATTCTGTTTAAGTCTGAGACTTATAACTAAACACAGTTCTAACACAGCCTGCTGTTCCGATCGTAGAAGATTTCTTCTGTTTTATTTGTTTATTTTTAAGAGCTACAAAAAGAAAGCAACTGTAGAATTTCTGACCGTTGAATCACAAACTTGCATAAATAGAAAACACAGCCAGGCTGTTGCCTTCAGGCACCGCTCCATAATCCATTTCATCTCAGTTGACTAACAAATTGTGCAGAATCCAGCTGATACATTGCGCAGTTTCCGTGCACTCCTAAATCAATGAAGCAAATTGAAAAGCCAAACAAACATAGGCTTTAAAAACAAATATCATGAAATGCTATTTTTATCGAACGTTTCATTTTATACGAGTGATACTAAAAAACAAAATTGTAACTGATGTGTGTACGTAATATGCTTACAAAATTCCAAGCAAAGTTTTTCAAAGCACATTCGTGCGTAATGAACGTGATTTTATTTTGTATCTTTTTCTGTTAGCTGTGTAGATACAGACGTGTTTTGTTCCATTTCAATTCTACCCGCTGTTTGAATTAAACCCGCCCCTTGAGGATAGTTTCAACGTGAAAATATTTTGGGAACATATTTTATTTGTAGGTATTTGGCGTGCTATCGCTTCGTAAAAGCGTACCGCTGTAATAATCGTTTTGTAAGGCTTTTAAAATTGTTTATTTAAATGCTCCCAATTTTTGTTGTTTATTAATTGGATGAACGTGCTTTCTATACGATTAAGAAATACGTGTAGTTTTTTACGAAATCTGCCTAGCCTTTTGCCTGTCATGTTGGCGTCGGCTTCCAGTCTAAACGGATGCAGCTGAGTACTAGTATTTACTTAGAGTGCCTATCTGAGCTTCAAAACCCAGTTAGTAGTATTACAAAACCTCTTGGTAAGACTGGTTATCAGACTTTCGGGCTTCTGACGACCCGTAACGACTGTCAAAGATCCAAGATTGACAGCTGAGACCAACGGCTTGTCGTGCTTTCTGAGGGAGGAACGGAGAGGTCTTGGTATGTAAAGATGGTTATCCATCCACAGAGCAACTGCGGCAAGTGAAGCTTGATTTGATCGATCAACCCGTGTGGCTGTTATTAATTAGCCACAAGCCCCAAAATAGATTAAAAAAAAAAAGTATCCGAATAGACGATAAAATGGAAAATGTTGGTGAAAAGTTTGCAAAAATTGTGATCTATCAATCGTACATAAATCTCTATACTTCTATGTTTATGCAGTATTCTCGTTTAAATTTAACTAATAGTACTCTAAACCTGCATATGAACCTACTGAATACGGACAATGAAGTACCAACATAGAACATACTAAAACCATTTAACCTACTTCCAAGTTAAGAGTAACACTGGCACATACAGCTTAAAACTTTAAGCAGACTGTAATTACAGTTCCATTAGACTATTCCGTACGCAATGCCCAAAAACACGTTGCTTTAAAATGTACAGTTAGGTACAAAATACGGTCGTCACCTTATGTGCTATATTTATCTGAAGGCCAATTCTCGTAATTAAAAACGTTCAAAATCTACTCGCCATCTCAACTCAGCGACAATAAATGTGGATAAATTAGAGGTACTTTTGACAGATTGAGACAAACTAAAATGGGAACGTCCCTAAAAATACGGGAATTGCCACTTTGGTCATAACAAAATAGAATCTGTTTTACCGACACACATCTGTTTCACATTTTGTCATCATATAAATTCTGCCAACTTTTTACATGACAGACTGAATTCAAAATATGACTCTGACAGACTGACAAATAAAAAAGATTTGTTTAAATTGCCTTAAATCATGTCAAGCCAGTCATGAAATGATTTGACGTTGATGTCAACGACAATTGGTTAAAATTATTTTGTACTTTGTTATGAAGTAATTAAGTATAGTTTTCTATGCAATAGTTAAAATCAGAGTCATAGCTTTGAAAGGTATTGTGTCCAGACTAGATAAAGGAAAGAATTTGAACACTGACGAAGGTATAAAAGACTTGACTGTACCTTATTTTTGCAGGCTTCCTCAACGCGAATCCGGCACCACATCTAAAAGCCCGGGTAGCAAACTACGGCCTGATGGATCAGATAGCGGCCTTACATTGGGTGCAACAGAACATAGCCCTGTTTGGAGGCGATCCAACGAACATAACGCTAATGGGCCACGGCTCTGGGGCCGCTTGCATCAATTTCCTTATGATATCGCCCACTGTTATGCCTGGTGAGATTGTCTTTTGTTTTTTATTAGAATAATCTTTGGTCTTTAGTTGAAAGAATTTCATTTAAAGGGCTGATTTTTCAACGTCAGAAATCTTTTTTTGTGGTCTGACAGTTTTGTATATTGTACCTCGGTAAAAGATATCTCGCGTTGGGTCAAAACAGTCCTAAGTTTATAATAGTGTCTCATAAGAATATTAGTTCCCTGAGATCGAAATATGATTTCAAAGTCGATAGTATATTGAGCAACTAGGTCAAATAAAATCAGAGCAATCAGCTCATAAATGAAACATTTTATAAGATCATATAAATTTCAAGGGGCTATGAATCTGAAAGCTGTAATGAAGCTATGAATATTCAGAATTTCCTATCAGTCTAGAAACTTCACTGGCAGTAAAGTCTATAAAAATCATATTGGAACTAAGCGTATTTTTCTAAAGAAGACTGTGATATTGCCTGGATTGGTTCTTGTATAAAAAGATTTCTGAACCTAATCATAAAACATCTAGTTCGGGAACTTTTTTCAATTACATTATCAATCTGTGTGATTTATTTTCCTTCGGCTTCGATTACTGTAAAGAACAATGTTTTTGTTCAACTCATTATTTTGATAATTTCCTCAACGTAAAGAAAATTACTTCTCTGCTCACTATTTACTTTTAACCCTTTACAACTAGAAATTTTCTTTTCGCAATTTTCTTAACAGAAGCTTAATCCCAATACAAACCTCATCGTAAAAGGTATAAGAACACTTGCTCAGAAAATACGAGAAATAAATCCGATCAAGTAACAATAGTTTCTGTAGACGGTTTGATCCTTTCTCATAGGCACACTGAAAGGGATCCAAGAGTTACAAATCCGCAAAATTCTGAGGAGTCGAAAAAATGAACAATACATTTTAGGCGCAAATCTTGAAAGGAAAATGTACCTAGTATTATCAAATACCTTTGGAAATAATACCTTTTGTATACCTTCTAACTGGAATTTCATTTTCAGGTTTATTTCACAGAGCAATCCTTTTGTCCGGGTCAGCACTTAGTTCGTGGGCTATTGTAGATGACCCGGTGTACTATTCATTGAAGCTAGCCAAGCATATGAATTGCAGTATACCGGATGACCTCTCGAAAGACCACGAGATCATAGTGGACTGCCTAAGAGAATCATCGATAGAAGAATTACTATCCGCAGACATATCTCCTCCTAATTTCTTGACTGCATTTGGACCATCAGTTGATGGAGTAGTCATAAAGACAGATTTCGCCAAAGACTTTCTGACGATGTATTCTACAGGAGATTTTCCAAGTTTTGGTCCTCTAAATAATATGAATATAAACTTGAATGTTCATAAGAAGAGAAGCGATAGTGGCAGAAGATTGTTTCAAAATAAATACGATTTGTTGTTCGGAGTTGTAACAAGTGAAGCGTTGTGGAAATTCTCGGCACATGATGTGCAAAATGGGATTGAGCCAGATAAAAGGGATCGAATGTTAAGGTGTGTACTGTTAAGGGTTTTTTTATTGATATATTAGTTCTTTGATCCTGTTTGCTATGGCACTCAAATTTTTTTCATTCGTTTATTCCCATATAAAGCTCAGGTAGAGCTTTATATGGGAATAAACGAATGAAAAAAGTTGTTAGGTAAAATTCTTTTTGGGATATTTGATCTATATCTACATATGTAAGATGCACTGTTCCTGAATGACATAAGATACATTAATTTACGTCATATTTAAGTTTTTGTCAGAATCTAACTGCAGGTAAAACCGCGGGGCTGGTCTTACTAAATTGCAAAAAATACATAAGAATCTTCTACAGAAAGTCACACACTCCGAATTTCCGTTATCTATTCTCTAAAGTAATTTTAAAGTTATAATTCCAATCCTTGTGATTGACATACAGCTAAAACTGTCTACTCAAAAACATATCCACAACAACATATCCATTTGATATATCAATTTCCACCGGCGGATATCCATAAAATAATTTTCACATGCAAAAATTCGGGGATAAAGTAAGATAATTCTCAAACCAAAGTAGATATTAAAGGCTAGAGAAAACTTGGTAATACTAAGAATATTGCGACACTAATCGCTACGAAAAACCGTTCTGTCAGAAATTCACACGTTTCAAACACCGACGCGATTTAGCCAAACGGACCGAAAGCGGCTGACCACGCCGCATGCTGGCAACGATCAAATTCACTCGCGCAGCAAAATGGCACCGCATTGCATGATGCTACGCTACGAAATAATTGGTACGCACCTTAAAATTCAAGGGGTACATCATTTCGCTGCTATAACAGATTTCGAACGCTTCCTTTATGTATTATGGCGAATTAACACACCTGTGATTTGTAATGTATATGCGCTGTACTGAAATA
The DNA here is from genome assembly GCA_949316385.1 of Globia sparganii. Lineage (NCBI taxonomy): Eukaryota > Metazoa > Arthropoda > Insecta > Lepidoptera > Noctuidae > Globia > Globia sparganii. The sequence goes on along the minus strand of OX438655.1, from coordinate 2,675,247 downwards.
CATTAATTAGGAATGGAAAGATGTCATGTCTTTAAAAACATAAATTACTGTGTTTTATAAAAATAGCCAGTGTTGATTTTAAACATTTTTGGTGAAATGCTCTCAAAATGAAAAGCCCCACAATACGTACTATATTCACATATTTCATAAAACTCTTTGTAACAAATAACCTGAGAGAACTTTACAAATGTCGTGACATTTAAAAAAATTATACCAGGTTATATAAGTGTATGTCATATGTAGGTACCAAAGCGTTAAATTCAAATCCAATACTAAATTTGTATTTACTTTGCAGAACTTACGTGAGAAACTCCTACACTTATCACCTAAGCGAGATCTTCTACACAATCGTGAACGAATACACGGATTGGGAAAGAACGGTAGAGGTTTGTTTGTCTATAAACGTAGCGATATTGTTGTCACACATCTTGAGTCCCTCATGTGACTCCTTCAGACCTGTCTCCTCTTTATCTTGAAACATTTATTCGTAATCTCTAAGCTTATAATGAGCATATGCAATAGTAAATTTGAAATGTAGTAATGCTTTGATATTTCTCTTGACAATTCTCAAGTATTCTACCTAATGATAAATCCCTCTTCTAAATGCTTAATTATTTATTTAACTATTTATGTACACAGACATAAACAAGAAAAATACGTACAAAGGTGATGCTTATTTAGACAGAAATGTCTTCCAACATATCTGCGATAGAGCAGATAAAAAGATATATAGACAACGTGTGTAAGAGTAGAAGAGAAACAAAATACATAACATCAAAAACTATTCTCTAATTTAAATATGAACATACAATATTATGTTCAAAATAAATATCACTAAAATATACATGAAGATAATGTAATTTAATTTTGAAATGTTTTGTCTTAACGATAGATCTACATATTTCTCAATCGATGTAAATGAGTCTGAAATAAAATTTTGAGGTGCCACAATAAATTAACAGCAACAGCCACTAAAGAAATCTAATTTCGCTGCCAAGTAAACAGCATGTCACCTTTGAAACTCCAACGGAACTCGTATATTTTAAGACGAAAACGCGAAGACGTTTTCTCAAAACTCATGCCAAAGAGCTTAATCATATTTCACTTAACGATATTAGTTGTCAGAAATAATATAAATGTATTATACTTTGTAGATTTCAAATAATATTTCTAAACGAATATTAAAGCTCAATCGGTTGAATCCAAATCTCTCTAAGGTCCGTATTACAGAACATTCCTCAAGTCTAGTTTGATCGTCAATCAGTTGATCATTGTTTAAGTATAGAATCAGTACTTGAGCATTGTTCTTATTCCAGAACGGTAATCAAACTATAATCAGCTGAAGCGAGAATCAAATCGAGCCTCAAGCAGAGATGTGTATTGTCTATGCATCAGCCTGTTTTCGTTTACTATTTATTTTATTTACCAACTATGTTCTGATATTCACAGGATTAGAAATATTAAAATGTACCTTAGGAACCCAAATATTTAGGAAGTGAGCGTTATTTTGTTAGCTGCGAATAGTACAAACACAGATTTATTGAAGTTAAACTGTTTGGAGTCATTTTGTACTATTTCATTCCACAAATTTTTGTATCTGTGGTGACTAAAGTGCTCTGTGGTCGTGTTTTGACAATCGTATGTAAGTCAACAATTTCATTATTTATAAAAATTTAATTTGAATAAAATAATTTTTAATATGTCTATTTCTTTGTGTTTGCGATTATAGCAATGAAAATAATAAACTCCAATAATTGGAGTAAACAAGAAAAAGTATTTATCTCTGAATGTATTTAAACTTACTAATAAAAACTGACCAAATGAATGTTGAAAGCAGTAGCCGCTAATAGGTATGTATTTTCATTGAATTTTCACTTCTATAAATTTATGTAGGTACTTATGTCTTTAATATATTACTTCCTATTGATTTTGTAACTGGTTTCAGTGTTTTTAATAACAATAAATTATAATACTTGTTTACAGGTGCATTTTTGAATACTGCTATGAAAGCCACTATCACCTAGCACCAATAGATACTATTCAACCTCGCAAAGACGGGGAGTATGGCGACGGAGGAGATCATGCTACGTGTAAAACATGAGGAATGATAGTGGCATGAGAAAATAATAAGGCACCCACGTCTGGAGGAAGAATATTGGAAAACAAAAATAAAGAATTTATAACAAAAATGATGAAATTACGTATCAAAATAAATTGTTTCTACAAAATGTCTCTTGTTATTTGTATGTGAATGCCACAACGTGGCTCTTTCGTTCTGGGCCTTAGAACTGTTGTCATAAGAAACTACATTGAATAATCACTTATGTTATGAGCTCCGTCATGAACTTATTCTCTTTAAACCTCCTGAGCACCTACTGAGCTTTCCCTATAAATCCTTTCATCATGTGTACCTACTCCGAATGACGAATATGCAATAGTCCGTCACTTCCCGCTGAGATTTTTTTTTTATTCTTCTTCAATGTTCTGAAATCCCTAGAAGGTTGTCGAAATCCATATCTACTAAGGCACAATTCGATATTAGGAACATTAGCTCGAAGCACGCAATCATATTGAATCGATCAGCTAATTCCAGATTGTCACTATAAATGCAAGACGAAAAAAATATATCAGTCTATTGGAAGAAAAGCTGTTATGTAATATAAATTCTATGAATCATTAGGATTAAACCTAATAATAATCTACTTCTCCAGATATAAGTATCAATTTTTGATAGTAATCTTCAATTCCACAATAATTATAAACTCGAAAACGCAAATAAACTTAAAAAAGAACAAAATTTCCCATGACAATCTATGCTCAAGCGCGGTCTCGACCACACTTGGGTGATTACAGATCTAATCACTGCTTGGGTTCGATTCACGAACTGAGTAACGATCTAGAATAAAGTCAAACTCGGCTGAACTATGATCAATGAATCTATGCTTGAGGATCGTTCTAAAATTAAAACTTGACTCAAAACTAGTTTTAAACAGAGATCAATGCTTGAGTTTCCTTCTGTAATACGGACCTAAGATTTGATTTTGGATTACTTCTTCATATAGTTCACGGGGCTTACGAAATTAAATGAGGTAACAATTTCTGAGAAGATTAAGTTGCTATTTTGAATCGGAAAATACCATAGAATATGAACCATAATTGTATGTCTTTTAGATCAAGGTCTTATTCATGGATTTATCATAATCCCCTGACGTGTTTTGAAGCAGTGTGTCTTACTTACCGACTGATATTTCTAAGGAAAAACACTAGACGTGTTCATTTCTTTGAGGCAGAAATAAAGACAGCAACATTTTCCCCAGCCAGAAAATAACGATTCTCTTTAAAAATTTAAATACCGAGTCATAAACACTTCAATTTTCCACAGAACCCCATCAACACAAGAGATGCGACTGTATCAGCGTTGTCTGATGCGCAATACGTTGCACCTTTAGTACAAAGTGGGGATCTTCTTAGTGGTGGACCGAAACCAGCTCCGAATGATGAAGACGAACCACGAAGACCTACCAAGACTTTCTTCTATGTGTTTGATTACCAGACTAAGGATGGATTTTATCCTCAGGTAAGTCATTATAATTTTAGCTAGAAGACGAGCTCAAGGGGGCCATTGTACACATAATTATGAACAACTTTTACTATGGGACCAAACTTGAAAGCGCAAAAAAAATCTGCTGTTCCCTACATTTTGACGAGTTATGCGAACATAAATGTAGGGAACAGCTGTTTTTTTTTTTCGCGATTTCGGGTTTGTTCCCATAGTAAAAGTTGTTCATAATGATGAGTACAGTGATAGCTACCACTTATGTCGGAGAATCAATTAAGATACAGTAATTGTTATTTCTAGAAGCTTCTTTATAAGTGACATTTATTGCCTTGGTTCTCAGAATTCTTAAAATCCACCATCCATCCATTACTTTTACACTCGTTCATCAATAGCTTTAAACACACACATTGAAGTTATTCAAGGACTTACATAACCAATGATTTGCGTCGAATCATTGATGGGAAGTAATGATCCTTTGTAACTAATATCCTTAACATCTCCCTTGGTGTGACTGTGTCGATATCTATATAGCACATACATCATGATAATCTGTTACTTTCAAAGGGTTTAGTGATTTTGTAATTATTTTTGTGCTACTGGGGAGTTTGTTGCGCCACTTCTTCTGCCCAGCTAAAGCACTAGGTATTGGTGAAGGGCGGGCCTTTTGCGATACTGTTTTACGTTCAAAAGGTGCAGACTCTCAAGTTTGAATAAATTACTTTTGATTTATTTTTTTCCCACAGTCTCTCTATTTAGTCCTTTTCACTCCCACTCTTTTTTAATGTCTATGGTTTTTATTATTTTTTATTTATTTATCAGGAACAATTTACATTGTATTTAATACATATTATTAGTATTAATATACAATTCTAAAATTGGTCCCGGCTGTCATTCGTGGATCTTTGACAGTCGTTACGGGTAGTCAGAAGCCCGAAAATCTGACAACCAGTATTACCAAGGGGTATCGTATTACCCATTCACTGAGTTGTGGAGGTCAGATAGGCAGTCGCTCCATGTAAAATACTGGTATTCAGCTGCATCCGGTTAGATCCAGTCTAACCGGATGCAGCTGAATACCAGTATTTTGCCGACCAGCCGACCCCAACATAGTTGGGAAAAGGCTAGGCAGATGAGATGATGATGATACAATTCTAAAATTTAACATGCAATATAGGGAAAAAAATTAAATTAAAACATGAATACGTGCTTAAAGCTAAAATACTATAAATATTTAAACAATAGAAAATTGGAAATAATGTTAAATTATAATTCGTCTAAAAAGTACAAGACTTTCTCTAAAAGAAATGCTTTGTCTTAAAAGAGCTAGTGTATTAAGGTATGTGTTGGGTGTTTAACAACCTCAAAACTGTCTTGTTTTTTTTTTTTTTGTAATAGGCGTAGTTACTTATAATATGGTTTTTTTTATTTGGATTGTGTTATAGACTGTGTTCAGCTGTTCAATTGAAATTAAATATTTAAAAAATGAAATATTTATTTACGTAATTAGTTTTTGTAAGACAATTTTACATGTCAATATTTTACTGGTCCATATTTTAAAAACAAGATGGCACCGGCATTTCCTAACCGATTGATCACTGATAAAATATGCCGACACAAATTCAGAGGTCCAGAGGGGCAATTCTCGTAATTTTAAGAACGTTCACAGTCTGATCTCAGTCTCAATCTGTCAAAAATACTTCAAATTTCCCTATATTTTGACAAGTTTTTGACGTTTGTTTGTCGCCGAAATGAGACTGCGACTAGATTTTGAACATTTTAAATTACGAGAATTGGCCTACTGGTCTCATTTAAAGTTCAAACATTATTATTATTAGGATTTTATGTGAGTCTAACAATGCAGGGCCATGTCTAAAAGGGCTTTTTGAAGAAAAATCCCTTGAAGCCTTGAGTTGACCCGTCACAACAGACTGTGTGTTACTTCAGTTTCAGATTGTGTCTTTTTAACGTATTTTTATTTTACCTTGAATTCAAGTTTCTTGCTACCATTTATTTGGTTCCCCAATGTAGCTTTTCTTATCAGTTAAACAACCATTACGTCAATGACTTAAAGCGAGATTCACTCCTGGCTAGGTTTTGCGAAATAATCAGGTTTTCTCATCCCACAATTATACACCCTTACATTTTGATCGTTTTAATCCTTAAAAGGGGTCAATAAACTCATCATTTTGAACAACTTTTACTATAGGACCAACCCCGAAATCGTGAAAAAAAAAACCAGTTGATCCATACATTACGTCGAGTTATGCGAACATAAATATATGGATCAGCTAATTTATACACAGATCAGTCAGATTAATTGATTTATTCCCTTTTATGGATTATAACGACCAAAATGTAACGGTGTATAAGATGAATAGAATGATGTAGGTACTTACCTAAGTTAATGACTTTGAAGGTAAATAAAGTTAAGTTTTACTCAGCCTGAGCCTAAAATTCGGCCGTAAAATCTGGATTACTCCTTTGATATATGACTGTAATAGAATAATTATATATGAAGGCTATTTATTTTAGCGCGTAATTATATTTACTAGATGGTTCCGTAATTATTTCGTTACATTTCTGGAAAGCTAACCACAAATATCTTACTGATAGGATTAGATATATAAATAACTAGCTGTACCCCGTCGTTTCACCCGCATAAGTGTCGATCCCGTGGCAATATAGGGATAAAAAGTATATACATATACGTGTTATGTGTTAATTCTGGTTATAAACTATATATGTGCCAAATATCATCCAAATCCGTTCAGCCGTTTGTGCGTGAAGAAGTAACAAACACACTCACAAACTTTCGCCTTTATAATATTAGTGTGATTACGTGAATGAAACAAACTTGACATGGCGTTTGATTGACTACGTGTGGACTGACATTGTGACCTACATCGGCTCATAGGCTTTCGTAGGCACTAATATATCATCGGTAACGCAGGTGCGAAACAACCAATATGACAGAGTGTAATAATATCACTTTGTAACTCTCCCAACGTATGATCAAGTACTTATACCATAACATCACGCCTGTAATTCCAAAGGGTGAGGTAGGGGTGTCCCTATATTACACCCGCATTTCACCAGTGAATTTGCTCCCTCACTTGGAGCATTCACCTGTAATGTAACGTTACAGAGTCAAGCATTACATCAGTGAGGGAAAAAAAACCGAGATTTACAGTGCGCAACTTGATGATGCAATGGTTGATTTTTTGTAAAATATTCGGTCGGTCGGTTTTGAAATAATTCATGGCACCAATATATCTTCTGTTTTTTTTTTTTTCGTAAATAACAAGGTTGAATTAATATTGCCGCGCTCAGCACAACGACCATATCGTCCGACATTGTGGGATCAACTAAATGCTCAAAGTAAGGGTACTAAAACCACTTCTAAAAATGTACCCAAAGGTAAATAATAAGGTAATTTTGCTTTCCACCTATCTGAAAAGCCCTATCGTATACACGCGTGTTGATTGTATCTCCTGATTATCCTCTTACGAAACTTTTTAAGGTAGATTGAGGAAAACGTTTTGCGTAACCTATAGATTATCTTGTCACTACTTATGTAACGTGCCTCGGAACAATCCCTACGTAATTCTCACATGTAACATGTCTGATAATATCTAATAGTATACGTATTATCTTTCTTAGGAGAGGCCAAAACCTTGTTACGAAAATAAACCCTCGTTTATTCTTATTAGCTGAAACCTTAGTGAAAATCTTTGCGACAATTCTACGTGATTTTAAGAATTTCGTCACGTTGTGAACTCGTCTGAAAATATTTTTGTCTAGTAAATAGCTGAAGCTTACTTCGATTGGTTACTATTTAGACTATTTCTGGATTTTTATATACACATTGACATTGATAAATTTTACATATACAGTGACATGAATATTTACTTTGTAAAGTATTATATTATTTTAATGACTGTGAATGTGAAGACTATGTGGGTTATTTTTGCCTTTATTTATTTTCTCAGATAGTTTTAGTCATGGTCTGGTAGTTTGAGTAATTTATGCGACCCACCCAAATGTCCTTTCTTTGGTATTGTTCATCGAATCGTTGAGCTCCTTAAGTTTGAGTTGAGCTGCATGATTACTGACAAATGCGTGCACTGACTGGACAGGTCCACTCAATCGGTGTGGTTCTTTCCTCAAAAGAACATTTCAGACACCAATCTACATGGTCTCCACATGATCTGACCAAGATTATGTCTGGACTTTAAAAGAGACTGTGACCTCTGAGTTTGTTTCGGTCTTTCTTCTCAGAGTAGTCAGTTAGGAAACGCCGACCTCATCTCGTTTTAAAAAATATGATTGACGTGTAAAAGTGTTTGTACAAACCTACTTACAGAAATAAAATCATTTATCATTTACATGTTGAAAATTATGACTTAAATATCGACACAGAATATTATCGGGTTGAAAATTAATATTATTTCAATAACAATTTGTTGCAACGTAATGTTCCCACTGCTGGGAAACAAGCCTCCTTTCTGTGTATGTTGGTGAATGTCGCATGTCTTCGAAACTTTACTTCTACGACATGCCGGTTGCCTTACCATGTTTTCCTTGGGTTATTCCACAAATCCCCATTGAAAATCCCCTTTAGGGTTGTAACGGAACTTCCACCTCCGCCTCCGACATACGACGTTCTATAATGTAATTATAATTGAACCGCGATTGTAAATCATATATTACTATTTTTTCCACATCCATTTTCACCTCCAACTCCGCCTCCGTTAACCTCCGCATCCGCTGAGGCGAAACTCGTCGCCTTCGCATCCGCCTCCGCCTCCGCAATGAAGGCCTCCGTTACATTAATGGGGATTTATGAACATTTTGTTCAGAAATCCCCATTGAAGTCTCATAGAGTACATAATGAGGATTTGTGGACAAAAAGTTCACAAATCCCCATTGGTTTAAAATTAAAATACAAACAACATAATTACAACCATGAAGACTTTATTTTTTATAGAGGTTAGGACTCATTGATTATTGTTTTAGTGAAAATGATTAATACAATTTCTTATTACCTAATAAAATCACAGTTTTACAGTCCAAAATAAAAGCACAGTTTAACAGTCATTAATAAAATTACAGATTTTTAGAATTTCTCACTACCTAACAAAATTACAGTTTTACAGTCATTAATACAATCACAGAGTTTTACAATTATTGATTCAAAATTTAAACGGTAAATACATAACATATCTACACAACTATTATAAAATTCAAGTTGGGCAGTAATAAAAAATAAATAAAAATATTTTACATCAGATCTTGATCCATAAAATGTTAGTAATACACACTTATAAACTATACTAACTAATACTAACTATACTAACTGCTACATTATTAGTAATGTGTCAATATTAGAAATTGTGGAGTCACCTAAGTTTTTCAAAGCAGTGCCCAATCGTAATTTTGCCATTAATATATATATATTTCGCCATAATATTAATATCAGCTGACCTAATTACCTCAAAACAAACGATAATGCTGATACCTCATTATATCATAAACACGCAATTAAGCACAATCACATTCATGTCGAAGGCAATACACGACATGAAGCTGCAGACAATCCGATAGATACGGCTAATTATTATGTTATAGATGTACTTATATGTAATAGAATTATAATTAATGATGAGGGGACACGCATTGATGAAGCATGCGAATAGGATTGGATTTGGTCAAATCTTGAAAAGGCCTTAATGGATTTGATCACTTTGAGAATGAAAATAATATCTAAGATGGTTGATTGTATATTGGACTAACTTTTTCGAGTCGGGAATTATGGGATCGTACTATTGGAATATTTTTTTTTCCAAATTTCATCCAAATCCGTTCGACCGTTAAGGCTTGATATATATCAGATAGACGGAGCTACATTTGCATTTATAATACTAGTAATTGAATATGAATATATGTATCAACTTGTTAGTACTGGAATTATAATTAATGATGAGGTGACAAGTATTGATGAAACATTCGAATAGGATAAGATTCGGTCAAGAATTAAAAACTAGATAACATTGCCACAATTGGCTGAAGACGTCTAAGGTGGTTGATTATATTATATATAGGACTAGCTCGTAGCCTTTAATTAACCTATGCCGTAACCCAGGTCATAATCCATCCGTGTGCTCAAAATCTATTTAGCCGTTGAGGTGGCAAAAAGGAAAAGACATATAGAGTTACTTTCGTTATTATAATATTACTATGGATAGGTGTACTTGTAGGTGATGGAACTATAATTAATGATGTGGGGACAAGTATTGATGAAGCACGTAAATAGTATCCTATTCGCATGCGTCAGTCGGCTGAAGACTTGGCACAAAACTAATCTGTTTTAGTCAAGTTTTCAGACGACTGGCTGGAAATAATGTAATAAGAAGGTTGATTGTATATTGGGTTGTATGATAAATCTGATTTCGTGACTTTTTTTGAAGAAATGGCACAAAACTAATCTGTTTTAGTAAAGTCTTCAGATGCTAGAAATAATGTAATAATATGGTTCATTGTATATTGGGTTGTATGATAAATCTGATTTTGTGACATTTTTGAAGAAAATTTTCAAGGAAAAATTCAAAATTGATAGTCCAAATTAAAGTGAAATATTGTGTGTGTATATATTGTTTTCTATACTAGAAATTTCAAACCATAATTTTTATTTTCCAATTAAAGATACCTTATTTGGAAATTGAAAAATCAGCCCTAAATAAAGTGAAGTGAAGTATGGAGGAATTACTAGCATTTATGAATTTTAGTATAGGGTTCTCACATAAAAAAAACTACACACAATATTTTACTTCAAATATTTGGACTATTATCAACCTTAGTCTCTCTTTCCTGTTTATAAAATTATAACGTTTGTTACAGAGAATGGGAGCAGTCCACGGCGAGGAGTTACCTTATGTCCTTGGAGCGCCACTGGTCGATGGCTTCGGCCACTTTCCTCAGAACTACACCAAGTCTGAAGTCGCTTTGTCCGAGTCCATCATGCTGTGTCTGGCGAACTTTGTGAAAACTGGGTGAGTTTGACGACGATATCATAATCAAATAATAAAGCGGGTATTGTAAAAGGCAATTATGAGATTATTTTTAGTGATTGAATAGCATCAGCGTGTTTTATTACTGATTCATTTGCTAAGTATATAGGTATAATATAACAATCGCCTTACTTAGAGATTTTACCGATAATGTAATAATTGAATTGCTGTTAAACCCACGATGGTTTATGTGGTATGTTTATAAAATGCGTGTAAACTGTTTTTCTTGATAAATAAACAAAAAAAAAAACCTTAATTAGTGGTTATTTGGATCAGTCGAAGAGAATACTTTCATTAATAATATAGGTAATCGTGAGCTGTATTAGTGTATGCTTAATTGCTAACCTTACGTTACCAATGATCAACACGTGCCGATGATTTCATCGTTGAGGCCAATTCCCGTTATTAAAAACCCATCTCAGCGATAATCAATGTCAAAAACTTGTCAAAAATGTAAGGATTTTGGAGGTTCAGACTGTGAACGTTCGTTAAAATTACGAGAATCGTCCCTAAGATCAAAAGGCTTAGGTTGGTCTTGGTTACACTACTAACAGTAACAAATAGTCGCAAAATGGCTTCTTCCCCAGACAAGGGACCTCATTCCAACGTAATTCCTATTCTTCTTAAGCTCGTAGCAAACCATGAATTTTAATATAGTCATAACTCTAAAATGCAATTTAGAAAATAGGTCAAGTCAAGTTTTCTCGCTAACTCCAACTTGGCAATATCTTCACACCGACGCAAAGGTGCACAAATTCACGTCACCTTTAATGCCATCTAACAATTTGCGAAACAGAAGTTCGCTCAAAGCATCACTAATTGCTTCAGTAACGTGAGCCTTATAAATAAGAGAGTAAGGACCACTTTATGCCCTAAATGTCTTGTTCTGAACTTCTAATTTTAATAGCTCCTTAAAGTTTTTGAAACTTACAAAGAAGTATTAACTTTGTGCTTCAGATATTAAGGTTTAAATTACTTTGATCTTCATCTTTGGCTGTGCTTTTGTACGTCGTTTTACGATAATCTCTCCCTTTAATTATGTGTTTTACATTCCTTTAATTTTTGGGAGTGTTTAATAATTACTGTTATTTAGTGAGGGTTATAATCATTACGGAGGCTTTAACTGTAGCAGTGAATTTTAGGAGTGCCTGATTTAAGGTAACACCAGGAACGCATTTAAAATGTTACCTGTTTTCCTTATCCTGTTTTGTTATTTTCATGTCATTGAAACTGTGCGACGCTTTTAGCATTAACGGGGTTTAACTGGATCTAACTAAAGCTTTGCATAGGAAACAAAACAAAAGGTAGTATTTACAAAATAGAGTTTTACAGTTTCTGAAACTTAATATTATTTTTACTATTGTTGTACCAGTGCAAAAACTCGTGATATTTTTTAGTGTGTAGAACTAGACATGTTAAATATTTCGGTTGGGTCTACTAAATTATCATCATATTGAACTCTTTTTGGTAACATAATATGGTTGAAGACATTTTTTTCTTTCTTCATTAACATAATGTATGTACGTAAAATAAACTATGCTAAAAGAGGTCGAAAGGTAATCTGCATTCTCGATTTAGTTGCCAAAAGTGTAAACAAATATGAGTTTATGGAAAAATAACTTTAAATCCAATAAAATAAAGTTCAGTTTCCACTCCAACCTCAAACTTTCTTATAACTTCTTCAATAGTGCTAGTCACTCTGAAATCAACTTAATTAACATTAAAATAAAGTCGATATTAATTGTTTAACTTGAAATATTATTAATTTGAAACATAAGTTTGAATAGACTTTAGGTAATCTGCAAAAAATATTGAGTCCTGAGTTTATGATGACATAAAAGAAACAGCTTAACAAAAACTACCACAATATTGACTGGAACATTTTTGAGATCCACACTATGCTAAATAAAAATAAGGAGAAGTAATCCTGAAAACTCAAAACAGTAAATTGTAGGAAATTCATAAAAAATATTTAGGAGCTCCCAAAAATTCTTAACAAAGATTAAAGAATATTGTCATTACAGAAACCCGAACGACAACGCGCGCCAAGAGTCCTTGCTTCCTGCGTCGAGGGAGAGAAATAAATTTCGAGGTATAAATTGGGAAGAATACGACTCCACACATCAAAAGTATTTGGAAATAGGTAAGTTTTATTATGGTTTTGATAGTATTAATATTATAGAAGACTTAATAAGATAAGCAGCTGACTATTATACCTGGTTATGTTGTGTAGCTGATGATAAAACACTCATTTCATGTTTTTAAAATAAGTGCTGTGATCATGATACATCAGAAATTGATTGAAGTTAAAGAAGTAAAAGATATTTCTTTCTCTAACGATAGATATTTCTTCTACGCATACTAATTACAGCGTTTCGGTAGTTTAATTACCTAAACGAGTAAAAAAAGCACGATAAAATCTGGACTAAAGTTATAATCATAACAGCAATTATCAAGAAAACAAAATCACAAAAGTTAATTTTCTTAAAGCCAGCAAAACTTTCGCTATAAAACGACATAAATTCTAAATTATACAATATGAAAATTGTCTTTAAAACTAAAACTTAAAAGATAGCAAAAATAACATTTTCAAAGGAATAGGTTTGAAATTGTTTCGTTCTAAGTCGTGTCAAACTTTTTATGACGTATGATATTTATATCCATTTAAAGATTGACATTCCAATAAGAGACAAATGTAATAAAATATGAGACTCACAGTCTTTTATTCAATAAACTACCTGCCTGAAAATAAAGAGAACTTTTGAGTTGTTGGTTATGCTTTATATGAGAAATCTGGGCTAAAGTTATAATCATAACAGCAATTATCAAGAAAACAAATTCACAAAAGTTAATTTTCTTAAAGCCAGCAAAACTTTTGCTATAAAACGACATAAATTCTAAATTATATAATATGAAAGTTGTCTTTAAAACTTAAACTTTAAAGACACATTAGCACAAATAACATTTTCAAAGGAATTGGTTTGAAATTGTTTTGCTCTAAGTCGATAACTTTTTATGACGTATTATATTTATATCCATTTAAAGATTGAAATGCCAATAAGAGACAAATACAAGGTGGCCGGGGAGTCGACGTTCAAATGTAAAATTTAGAAACTTATGATGAGGTGTATCCGAATCATCCCCATGTATGTTCTACGATTTTTCGTAGTTTTCGAGATAGAATTTTTTAAATTATTTTTTTCGTAATTTTCAACTAACATCAGTTTTCGATTTTTTTTCTTGTTCTGTTGAACATTTCTGGTTCAGTATTTTTGTGATAACTAATTAGCATAGTCTAACCTAACACACTAAAAAATTATGGTTTATCTAGGAATTGCAGAACTTACTTAGAATTTATTCGAAAGTTCAAAATTAAGATTTGAGCTCGGTACTCACAAATTTTCAAAGTATCAAAAAAAAAATGAAATGGGGAAATTGGACGTAGTTATGCAAAAAGGATCCAACCCACAACATGACCGAAAATGAGTTAAGTATACCAAACTGCTCGTCAAGGTCTATATTTTCGATTAGCAAAAACAATCCAAGTAAAATACGAATTTTTAATGTCAAAATATTCGTATTTTACTTGGATTGTTTTTGATAATCGAAAATATAGCCCTTGACAAGCAGTTTGATTTACTTAACTCATTTTCGGTCATGTTGTGGGTTGGATCCTTTTTGCATAACTACGTCCAATTCTGGGTTCAAAGTAATTTTAAAAACTTTCTAAGACATTAATCTATAAAACAAGACCAAATAAAGTTAGGGTTAACAGGAGTTTATTTTTATTTCGTTAGGTAAGAATATGCTAATTAGTTATCACAAAAAAACTGAAATGTTCAACAGAACGAGAAAAAAATCAAAAACTGATGGTAGGTGAAAATTGCGAAAAAAATCATTAAAAAAATTCTATCTCGAAAACCACGAAAAATCGTAGAACATACATGGGGGTGATTCGGATACTCCTCATCATAAAGTATATAAATTTTACGTTTGAACGTGAACTACCCGGCCAGCCTGTTTAATAAAATATGAGACTCACAGATTTTTATTCAATAAACAAGCTGCCTGAAAATAAAGATAGAACTTTTGAATTGTTGGACATACAGTTGAGCATGAAGGACCTACATTACAACAGATTACATCCAACCAAACATTCAATGAATGTCATTCATACCCGCGAGGAAATATAAACGACCGATGAAACACTCCCAATGTAATATTGTCTATATATAAGGTGTTTCAAAATCAACTCTACAAACTTTAAGAGATACTTTAGACCATCAAACTGAACAACTTTCACTATGGGACCAACTCTGAAATCACGAAACGTCGTATGGTTTTATGTAAATGGTACATCACAGACTAGCTACAGTATTTGTCTCTCCTCCCCCTTTTTAATCCATCCATAGGTTGTCTTTAAAAGATCGCTCTTAGCGATAAGACCCATTGTTTCACCCTTTATAAAATGTCTATATTTATGTCTGTAATTTATATGGTGTACATAATAAAGAGTATTCTATTCTAAAACAAATCAGCTGTTTCATACATTTTGGTCAAGTAGGTATTGAACTTTGTATTAAACAGCAAAATTTTTTTCGTGATTTCCGTTGGTCCCATAGTGAAAGTTGTTCAGTTTGATGGTCTAAAGCACCTCTTAAAGTTTGTAGAGTTGATTTTAAAACGCCTTATATTATAGTATACGAGTATGTACTGTTATGAAACCTTTATATTTTTGTACAGGAATGAAACCTCGCCTCAAAAACCATTACCGAGCGCACCAACTTTCCGTCTGGCTGCGCTTAGTTCCCGAACTCCATCGAGCAGGTATGGAGGACGTGGCAGCGCGCCACAACCTATTCAAAAACCACAACGAACAGGATCTCTACGAAGGCATCGTCAGACCGGATCCATTGGCGAGAAACATCAACGATAATGATGCAATGAGACGTACAAACGGTTCAGTGTATACCGACACGGCCCTAACGACCGTTGATACGATACTGGCGACGTGCGCCACAATACTGCCAGGAAGAGATCTGCAAACAGTGAACGCTACTGAAAACACTCTGGCTAATTTAGAAGCGGCCGGATATGCCGCTTATTCGACGGCCTTAAGTGTAACAATAGCGATAGGGTGCTCCTTACTGATTTTGAATGTCCTAATTTTTGCTGGAGTTTATTATCAAAGAGATAAATCAAGGTCTCGGGGGAAGCAGCAGCGTTTTAACGAGAAACATTTTGAGACAATTTCCGGGAAGCACTCGCATTATCATATGGATCCAACGCATGCGCCGAGTTTGGTTGTTGACGTTGAGAGACAAAATAGGAAGAAGCATATGATGAGTACAGATCATCTGGCGAGTTTAAACTTCAAGGGGCCGTTGGATGTTCCGAAGTCTCCGCCAAGTCCAACCCTGAGTATGGAGAACATGATGCTTCCGAGCAAACTCGGGAGCAGAAGTAACAGTTTCAGAATACCTAACGTAAGCTACCCACAGATGGGATACGCGACAATGCCAAAGAATTTGAGCCAGTTTAATAACTCGCCGCCTTTGCAAGAGTTACGGCAACAGAAATTCCAGCCTCCGAACGGATCGACGGCTCAGACCTCCCCGGGGAGGGAGGCGGAGGCGCGGGGGGCGCACGCAACCCTGCGGAGAGGGAAGGCCTCCCTTCACTCGAACCTCCCGCAAGCCGCCATTGACGAAATGAGAGTGTGACAGTTAATCCCATCTGACTCTGCATTACAGGATTAAAAGTGTGTGTGTAATTGTATGGTTGTAAATACTATTGTACTATGAGGGCGTCGAGATTTTTTTTTAGGAATGTTATCGATTTTCTCCTAAATTGGAATATGATTGTCGAATAAAATCAATTGTATCATAGCTTTTGGTTTGTTTTAATCTAATCCCTGAATACAACTACAACTTCTATTATGGACTCAATTCAATTTCTACAGTATTAGAAAACCGACTAATTCTATACCTACCGAGTACTACTGAGTACTGAGTACTACTTAATTATGTACTTGTACTCTAATAACTTTAATACTAGAGAAACAACGTTCAGTTTCTATCTCCAAACTGTTTAAGTTTTAAAAGTCTTTGCTTATTTAATTTCTAACAAAAAATCGGGAAAAAAATTCCTAGAGAACTCGCCTTCTCAAAAACTCGACTTTGCACAATAGTTTTGACAACTGATAAATTAAATAGAAACGCCAATTGATCAGTGACTGGCTAATATTGATTATTATGGACTAGTTCTCCGAATAGTTCATTCAACTGGTTCACTCAATCGTTTGAAGTGCATACTCTATTCATTCAACTGTTCACGTTCGTAGAAGCACAGTTAAAGGCTTTTTAAGGGGCATTTTTCTGTTGAGCTCAATAGAATTCTGCTTTTCGAAGTCAATTGTGTATGTAACATTACAGTAGTAGAAATATTTCAAGTGTGTTACTGCTATCTGAAGACCAATTTCCGTAATTAAAAACGTTCAAAATCTAGTCTCAATCTCATCTAAAAAACTTGTCGAAAATTTAAGGACATTAGAGATGTTTTAATTTAATATCGAGACTGAGATCAAAGGGGAAATTCTCGTAATTTTAAGAAAGTTTACAGTCTGATCTCATTCATAGTCTGTCAAAAATACTTCTAAAATCCCTTAAAACTTAACATGCTTATGAATAAATTAATATTTTTTGCGATAAATTAATAAAGTAAATCATCACTTTTTAAAATGGCAATGCCGGTTCTAGTATTGTTAAAGTAACGAAACAAATAATCATCATTTGTTCCTTCTTTTTCTTTGTGGGTAGATTGGCTGGGCATAGGTTTTGCATAATTTTGTTCATTGTTCTCCATGTTCTGCCATCACATGGCCATGCAAAGGTAAATATTGTATTTATAAATGTATCTATACAAATAATAAAGCTGAAGAGTTTGTTTGTTTATTTGAACGCGCTAATCTCTGAGACTAATGAGTCGGATTTGAAAATATATATAGGCTACTTAACATCATTCAGAAATAATACTAAGTAAAAACGAAGTGATAGTGCGGGCAGGCGATGCGATGCGACGGGGTGGGGGGACAAGAAATTTCGCGGCCAGAAGCTAGTCTATTATATTTTTTCCTGTAATTATTTTGCTTGTCTCGACATATTTTAATGTATGTTCATGATAAATTGCTCTTCAAAGGCATAATTAGTCTGTTAATGGACAATGATGAATTAGCTAAATAGCGGCCAAGAGAAACTAGCTAGCCTTACCTAGAAGTAATCTCTTAAATTAATTGAGCGTGGCTCAGATTTTTATACATTTTGGTAATTCATTAAACTTGTAACATTAAGGCTGAACGATTTAGATTACCTAATACTAAAAACCTAATGTTAAAACGGGCATACTGGATGTAGGGAAGAAGGCTGCCAGGCTCAAATGGGATTGGGCGGGTCACATCAGCCGTACGCACGATGACCGCTGAGCAAAAATCTACACACAATGGGTGTCTGAAGATGGACGACGCCGCCGAGGCCGGCCCAGAAAGAGAGATGACCTGGACCCGTACCGCGAGGGCTGGTTCGATGTGGTGCGGAAAAAGAGTTCCTGGAAGGATTTGGAGAAGGACTTTTCCCAGCAGTGGGACAGAGTGAACTTTACACCCTTTTCCTCATACCTCTATACACCTATAGAAAACCCGCAATTCACCAGTTATGTTAACATCTCATTGCACAGGAGGCGAGCCTGTCAACACAGTCGAGAAATTGATTATTACTCTCTCTTTGCCTAGAATTATCTCATTTCGTTTGGAGTCGGCTCTCCTCGTCATTCTTCAATGTTTCGGCTTTGGGTCCTCGAGCCATTCACTTGGACTTGCTTCAGGTCATTGCTGACTACCGACATACAAGTGAAAAGGAGTCTACTTCGCTTTTTTGAACCTGAATTCATTTAGAGGACTTGCTTCGTCATGTGTTCTTCGGGCCTTCTGCTTGATAATTTTTTAATTCCAAAATGCCTTTCACTAAACTATCCTATTCTATTAACTTCTATACAACACAATAACTAACTAATGGGACAACTAATCATAGATACTTGGAAGTTTTACTTAAACATTTCTCCGGGTCGGGTCGACGATAAACAGGGCAATAAAGATCTTTGCGTCGCTCTGGGTCATACGTAAACATATATTCTGTTTGCGTCACGAAGAGACATAATATATACGGAGTCGACATCGGAGTATGTTTGATAGCGATGAACCTTACGTAAAATAGTTCAAGCTTGGGGCTTTAAACTGAGATGAACGTGAAATTGGATAGTAAATCTTGAAACAGGTAGGTATGTGACTTAGTAAATAATAGTATCATGCTTCAAAGCCCGTTTCAAAGTATCAAGCATACAGCTTGATACTTTGAAACGGGAAAGCAGAGTCTATGGAGTTACATATTTTTCCGGCTATGTTAAGTTACATGTATAAAGGGGCTAGCCTTAATACCAAACAAGACTTCTGGCAAATATAAAAAAACACCCTGTGAAATTTTTAATCTGTGAATAGGATATTGGAATCACTTTTACTCGTCATATCATATAAAAAAACCGGCCAAGTGCATGTAGGACCACGCACAATGAAGGGTTCCGTAGTTGGAATGAATTTGCCCCAAAGACAAACAACATTGTAGTTAAAAAAGTTATGTTCTCCCTTACATTGCAACTGCAAATTTAAGTTGGTCGACTATTACTCGTAAACTTGTAAAGCCCACTTATGTGTGATAGTTTTCCTTTAAACTTCGTTATATATAGATACTACTGCTGTGACATTTGAATTTCTAACTACAACCGTTTAGTTGGTAGAGGGACACTTGACTCTAACGAAAATTGGTACTTTAAAGCTTGATAGGTCTCGAACGGCTTAGTTACTCAAAAAAAGGTCTTCCCCACTTTCCCCACGTTACATGTGGGGAGGTACCCTAAATAATTGTTTTTTTCCAAATTTTATTTACCAATTTTTTGGCGTCATTAACGTGTATACTCGTACTCATGCCAAATTACAACTTTCTAGTACCAATAGTTTTTGAGCTAAACCGCGGACAGACAGACGGACATGGCGAAACTATAAGGGTTCCTTGTTGAATTCGTAACCCTAAAAAGGGCAGCGTTTATTATCTGACTACTCTGAGAAGAAAAGCCGGAACAAACTCAAAGGCTCGACACAGGAATCGGACCCACCTCAACATTAGCCGTGCCACGAGATCTACTGGATCAACGAGTTGAAAGGTGAAAAATGTACCTAAAGAAGAAGGGTCAGTACGAAGAAGGAAGGTAAGTATAAAATAGAAGCGTAATTGGTTAGGAGGAAAGTGCAATTAATTTTTGACTGCCCCGGTGGTTTCGTGGTCGCAAGCGTGACTGCTGAGCGTGGAGTCCCGGATTCGATTGCTCGGCCGGGCAAAAGTGTTATTGGGTTTTTCTATTAGAAATTTCTCCGTAGTATACTCTATTTACAATAAGATTAGACATTTAAACAAACCTTTTTTACCGTCTGTTCAATCGATTTTGACTTCTATTCCGTAGGCATAAGGATGGCATTAAAAGCAGTGAACAGTTGTTATTGTAAGCACTTTTTTTTGCTTTTAATGCCATCCTTATGCCTGCGGAATAGAAGTCAAAATCGGTTGAACAAGTTGTAAAAAAAGGTTTGTTTAAATGTGTAATCTTATTGTAAATGGAGTATAGTAGGCCACTACTCCAACGCCAACTTTCATAATCTAGGGATGATACCCCCGTGTCTCGCAAAGGACGTTAGGCCGTTAATTCTGCACCTGATCCTCTCGGGTCATGTCGTCCCACTGGACTATAAGAGTGAAGGAACAGAGTGCAACTGTGTCTGCGTAGAACAGCAAAAGTAGATGATGAAAATCAGAAATTCAATACTAAAGAACGCAGATCGAGTCAGAACTGTGTGGCATCGAAGTGTCGTTATGTTGTTGTAAATTATACCAAACATTTACTACTTCGACGCCACACAGTTCTGACGCGAACTCCGTTCATTAGTACTGAATTTCTGATTTTCATCATCTACTTTTGCTGTTGACTGTACACACATGTGCACTATAATATCTCCCGCGTCGATGGTCACCGTTGAGATTGGCTGCCACGGCTGAAATACGGTCTGGAGGATTATAAGATCAGCTTTTTAACAGACTTGTGTGTGCTAAGTGGAAAACAATTTACCATTTCTCTGAAATCTAAAAAACTACACAATAATGCCAGTTACCGTGTACACTAAATCTTCAACCCACACGGGGGCTGCGTGCTGGATTACGAGCCACTCTTCTCTCATTGAGAAGGCCCTTGAGTCTCGGTAGGAGGAACACTGAACAGGGGGATGCGCTAGGTAGCCCGTGAAATTTAAATTTTCTTACGTTTTTTTGCAATTTGCAGGTCATTGTCGGGGTATATTGAATAAAATATGATTTGCGAGCGTAACAAGTATGTATTTACAGAATTATAATAATTAAAATCATCAATACAACAATTTAATATTATTGTCAATTTAATAAACAATAATTTAAAAAATATAATATATATTATATTGCCTATTTCAAATAATGGACTGATTTTCATCTTGACATGGTAACCTTATATTGATTTGATTGAATGTGTTATTAATATTATTGTATTAATGAGTCTTTATTAATATAGCTAAAACTGTTTGCATGCCTTACTCCTTAGTTAAGGTATTTTAAACTTAGCATCTGTAACCTTTACCTACTTTATTTGCAAATCAAGAACTATTCTACTCTATTAATATCAATCAATAGGATTACAAGTCATATTTGTGATTATATGAAAAAACGTAAGAAAATTTTAATTTCGCGGACTATCCTGACGCTTTCCCCTTATTTTATTTAATTTTATTTGGTGGAAATCAAGAATACCTCCTCAACCTAGTTTACTGAGTAACAGGACACCTAGTAAACGGGGCTGTGAACGTCAGATTGGTATTTGCTCCCTGTTAAATAACGGTATTCAGAGGCTTTCAGTCTTAGCGGATGCAACTGAATACCAGTACTGCCTATCTGACCTCCATAACGAAGTTTACTTGGTAACACGATACTCCTGGTCAGACTAGTTGTCAGCCTTTTGGGCTTATAAACCGTAACGACTGTCAAAGATCCACGAATGACAGCCGGGACCAACGGCTTAGCTAGCTTTCCGAGGCACGAAGGGTTCTCGATGAATTTCAATTATATGTATTTTTTTTAAATGTTTAATATTTAATAGTTACAATTACGTAATTAAATAATTGATCAAATGTTATTATAATACATATTTTTACGCCGTCAAGGTAAAACATGACTGTGATCCTTTCTGCAATATACTTAACATCTTGCATGCTTTGTGTGTGCATACTCATGTTTCTGACAAATAAATTAACTCTAAACTCTTATGTAAAGATGGTCACACATCCATGGACCAACCGCGGAAAGCGTAGCTTAACCTGATCGATCGAACCGTGCGGCTATTATTACTTAACCACCAGCCCTTTATCTCTAATACAACTAGTAATAAAATGAAAGTTTATTATTCTATTTTCCCTCTCTCTCTCAGAGAACTGTTTTTGGCCACAATTGGCTGTGGGCGAATTAATTGTTAAGTCTACTGAAAGAAAAGGTCACTGTTATATTCGTAGATAAGAAAGGGACTCTTGACCTGTCACTATGGATGGAGGTGAGTTATCATTTTAGGCTATGGAATTATATCCTTGCCAAATATTGTTCAGAATAGTTCTTCTATCATTGAAATATTACTGGTTATTTAACAACTAGTATAGAGACAGTTTGGAAAAATTGTAATGTGAAAATTGATCTATAATATACGTTACAGAAATAGAAGCGCTACTAAGGAAGAAATAAATCATGAGATTTATAGAACTCTCGATTGCAAATAAAAACTTATTTGTATTGACTCCAAATTATTTCTAAATAAACTTATCACTATGAACATATTCAAACTCACACTCAGACTCAAAGCATTTATTTCAATTAAACCACTTTTGAATTGACAAGAAGTATTCAAACTCAAACTCAAAGCATTTATTTCAATTAAACCATTTGCAGGCACTATTGAATTGACAAGAAGTCGGTCAGTCAGAAAATATGAAGCTATTTGCCCATTCCAAAGCGTAGGTATATTGTCTATTGTCTCAAAGAGGCCGAAACCACTGGGTGAGGCTCTAGTCAATATTTTTCAACTTCTTATTATTTAAAAATCATAAAAGATTACTTACCATACAAAACTTCATGATCGTAATACTTCTCTACAATGAACCCTGATATTTAAAAACGTGAACGTCTTACAAAAACCATACACAAGAAATAAAACACACATACCTAAATTTATCATAAGTAAGAACAACTTCACCATGACATCTGAACAAGAAATACGTATAATAAATATCGACATTACCGTTCCAAGGCGTATTTCTATCCCTCAAGCCGTAAAAATGTTCGCTGTCGGTGACTTTATTGGCGATTTACAAAGATTAATAAAACAGTTCGGTAAATACGTAGCACAGAAGTACAGAAGGTCGGCTTCATACAACGAGCGAAAACAGGGCATACACATTTAGACGCATACGTACAGCGAACTCAGTCTTCTTGGCGAATGCCAGTATCGAGTGCACTTACCCTCGCTGTACGTGTGTCCGCCTATCTGCATTCAAACATGAAACAAATATGTGTTTTTGTAAAATTAACTTTAAAACTCAGACATGAAGTTCAGTTTGCGCTACAATTTTTTTTTTTGTGACTGGTCAGTCTGAAATAAACATAATTTACGTTTAAATACAATTTATATTTGTTTACTGACCTAACGTCAATTCGATACATTTCTTTTAGTGACATTTCAATAATACTAGTCATTCTGAAATCAACTTAATTCACGCAATTACAAAGTTTATATTTGGACATAACTTCAATCGGAAACACGGATTTGAATACAGAATATGTCAGCCGCGTGCGTGTTCGCTCGTTAAGCCCCGAATACACATGCCTGTAACTTGTACAAAAGTATGCAAGTAGCAGTGGCGAAGGGTGAATTTATGACAAAGGTAAGCTGGAGGAAGAAAAAAATGTCAATAAACCGTTTAATTATGTATATTTAAATAATGAATTGACTATAAAATGGTTGTGTTCTGAATTTTCGAAGGGAAGCCGGCGGGAATCGAGTTGTATGGAACCTTCGTCACTAAGTAGCTTGTGCACTCTGTGTCATTCACGAATCAGAAGTTGTTATGTGCTACTTGCATACTTTTGTACAAAAAATTCTAAATAAAAATATTTTATTTCACATAAACCTACATGGGCACTTATGACGCGTCAGAAGCTAAGTGCACGGTTCCAATTGGTCGTTTCCTATGGAGAAGAGCCAGCAAGAACCTTCACGGTTACTCTTTTAATAACAATTATTTCCTTTTTTTTTCAAATTACAGTATTAACAGGTATGGGAGGACAGTGTAGGCCAGTCAGCAAGTACCAGGTACTTAATAAAATAGAAAATGGTAGCACCACAGCTCCAGTCTACAAAGCCTATAACGTTCTTACATTCACAAAATTTAATTGAATCTAATTTTATAAAAGTAGGTACAAGTTACAGGCATGTTTGATAAATGATGGTAAATGATTTATTTTTCTGTAAGTAGGATTGTACTATGACTTTTACACGTCAATCTTTTTTTTTTTAAACTAGATGAGGTCGGCGTTTCCTATCTGACTATTCTGAGAAGGAAGGCCGAAACAAACTCAGAGGTCACAGTGTCTTTTAAAGTCCAGACAAAATCTTGGTCAGATCATGTAAAGAGCATGTAGATCAGCGCTTCCAGATTCACTGTAATTACAGTAGATTTACTATATTTTAGACTTGTTTTTCTATCAATATGTAAACAAAGTTTGTCTGTAATTTTACTGTAATCGATTTTGAAATCTACTGTATTGTTTTTAGAAACTCCTGTATTTTTTAGCTCGCACCACTGTAATTTTACTTTTGGGATCTGGAAGCACTGATGTAGATTGATGTCTGAAATGATCCTTTGAGGAAAGAACCACACAGATTGAGTGGACCTGTCCAGTCAGTGCACGCATATGTCAGTTCATTCATTTGTTTATTATGGGCTTTACTTGAAGTTGGCCTTTTGCACCTATATATTTTGTTTAGGTACATAGGCTGGAGAAGTTTGTCTGTAATGTGCTTAGCGTGAGTATAACTGCTGTAGAATCATTCGAACTTGATGATATAGCGGTAAGTTTATTTAATCAAATAAATGGACTCCGATGAAAATAGAACTTTTATCGTCTGTCGATATGTGATTGGACTTACGGGTAACGGGTATTGTAGGATGCTGATGTTCTATTAAATCAGTAGAAACTTACTCAAATTAAGTTCATATGATTAAGTACGCGCGTACCCGCACTAGCAGTCTGGCTAAGCACTTAGTGTATTATTGCACCCATAATACAAAGACTGTTGAAGTCTTATTACAATCAATTCCGATACCATTTTTTCATAAACTATTATAGCCTGCCAACGACATTAGCTAAGTGGCTGAGACTAACTGGAAGCGAAAGGCGGAGGACAGGGTGTTGTGGCCCAGCCTGGGAGAGGCCTTTGTCCAGCAATGGACTGCGATAGACTAAGTTGATTGGCTATATCAGTGGCGAAGGTACCATACAACTCGATTCCCGCCGGCTTCCCTTCGAAAATTCAGAACACAACCATTTTATAGTTAATTCATCATTGAAATATAATGAAACGGTTTACTGACATTTTTTTTACTCCGGCTTACCTCTGTCATAAATTCACCCTTTGCCACTGTTGCCTAAATCCATTGTAAAAACACTAGAAAATGTGCTCTAATATTAAAATCACAACAAGAAACATGAAATAATGTAGATTATAAATATCATAGCAGCTTTATTAAAACATCTTGGTGATGTAACATTTTGTAGGTACGAGTATATTAATATTCTAAGAACACGTGACTATTATAATTTTCTTCCACCCCTTAGCATTACAAGCCCACCCATCCGCGAATATTAATAAACACAGTACAGCCAGCCCCATATCATCCTTTATTTATCTAACATTGTGGTTCTCAAAGTTTAGCATACACACACCCACAACCTACACATTCTTCGTCGGCGTGTCGCTGTCGACGACATGACAGTGTACCAAGTTTGGTTGACCCGAAACTTCGCCACTTTCACGACGTCATCGGTTGCAGTGCAGACGTCGCTATAACTGCATTTTTACCTACACATCAATGGCAGAAATGATACATTATGGTAGGTTATAAAAATATAGTCTCAATATAACAGAGAAGAGAAAAGGCTAAATAAAAACAGCCGCACAGGTCGATCGATCAGGGTAAGCTACGCTTGCCGCGGTTGGTCTGTGGATGGGTGACCATCTTTACATAACGAGACCTCTCCGTGCTTCGGAAAGCACGTTAAGCCGTTGGTCCCGGCTGTCTTTTGTGGATCTTTGACAGTCGTTACGGGTAGTCAGAAGCCCGAAAATCTGACAACCAGTCTTACCAAGGGGTATCGTATTACTCAGTCACTGGGTTGTGGAGGTCAGATAGGCAGTCGCTCCATGTAAAATACTGGTATTCAGCTGCATCTGATTAGACTGGAAGCCGACCCCAACATAGTTGGGAAAAGGCCAATTATATTAATTAACATAGGAGCCATTATTACTTGACAATAATCTTAATATAATTATATAAATTACGTGTCACGTTGTTTGTCCGCAATGGACTCCTAAACTATTGAACTGATTTTAATAAAATTTTGCACACTGTGTGCAGTTTCATTCAACTTGAAAGATAGGATAGTTTAAATCTCAATTTTTAATCGCAATATTATTTAATTGCGAATATTGCCAGGACAAGGTTTGTATGAACAAAAATTTGAAAAAAAATGCACCCGTGTGAAGCCGGGGCGGGCAGCTAGTTATGATGTATAGAGAAATGATGTTGATGTCATGTTATGATGTGTGTGATGCTGGTTGTGAGGGCTACCGATAATCGAGCTGAATGGCCTGCGATTTGAGAGGCTAATGTCCAGCAGTAGACTGCTGCAGGCTGTGGTAATGATGATGATAATGACGATGTCGCTTCTTAATCGGCGTTAGGACAGGTGCCCTGGTCGGCGTTGGGACAGATGCCCTAATCGGCGTTGGGACAGGTGCCCAAATCGGCATTGGGACAGGTGCCCTAATCGGCGTTGGGACAGGTGCCCTAATCGGCGTTCGGACAGGTGCCCCAAGCGGCGTTGGAACAGGTGCCCTGATTGGCGTTGGGATAGGTGCCCTAATCGGCGTTGGGACAAGTGCCCTAATTTCACTGTTACAAAAATGTTGTGATGGTACGCGAGTCATCCTTAAACATAATCAAATTCTTCCACATTAAAAGACGTCTGTATATATGTACATAACAGCAAATACAGCCTATAATGTTCCCACTGCAAGGACTTAGGCCTGCTCTCAGTGAGAGGCAGTGTGCCGTAATCCACCACGCGGGGCCAGTTCGGGTTGGTAGATGTCACATGTCTTCGTATTTTAGGTTCTAGGACATGCTGGTTCTTCGCCATTGCGAGAGCAGTAGAGATGAAATAATTTACGCAAAAAAAAAATGCTCCTGACTGTGTTCGAACCTACGACCTATAACTCTTAGTCGCAGCCGTTACTACTGGGCCAACACTGCTCTTAAATAAACGAAACATTTGAGAGCCACTGATCTAATACATAGAGGGAAACGTATTTTATGCTTTATCAAAATACGAGGAACTTGCGCAAATATTGCTAAAGGACTTAATTGCATAGGGCGGTATTATTTGCTGACAAGTTAATATTCGTTGACAGTAGATTAAATAATCATATAGTGGTAAAGGGCCTCGTGGCTAAATAATAACAGCCGCATGGGTAGATCTTCAAAGTTAAGCAACGCTTGCCGAGGTCGGTCCTTGGATGGGTAACCATCCATTACATAATACGAGACCTCTCCACGCCTCGGAAATACATTAAGCTGTCTCTACTGTAATTTTTAGATATTTGACAGTCGTTATGGGTAGTCAAAAACCCGGAGTTCGGACCTGCAGGGATATTCTGTAAAAATCTCACCGTGAAAACTAAGGTGAAGTGATCTGTCATTCCACCTAATGTTAGCGATTGCCCTTATTGATAGTTCACTTCACGCTCACTTCACCTAAGTTATAACGGTGAGATTTTTACAGAATCGATCGGCTGGAAAGAAACTTGAAAATTTTCGGACCTGGATGCCGCTGAAACGATTTTTCGCGAATTACAAGACAAATTTTTGCTAAGTAATACAATAAGAAATATAAAAAGGAAATTTACCCTCTTAAACCATTTATCGATGACAACGGATTGCTTTGTGTTGGTTTCAGATTAACAAATGCTCATATCCATAAAATAACAGGCGGCAACCCATATTATTGTCCCGTTGACATCATTTGGTTAATCTATTAATAGATGACCGTCATCCTTCCGAAACTTTCGAAATTTTGACAACCAGTCTCAAAAAGTTCGTTTTCCCCAGTAAGTGGGCTGTGGGGGTCTAATAGGTAGTCACTCCATGTAAAATACTGGTATTCAGCTGCATCTGGTAAGATTGGAAGCCGACCCTAACGTAGTTAGGAAAAAACTAGGAAGATTGATTTGAAATGGTAAATAATTGAAGGGAGGACGAAGCTTTCATGGCATATAGGATAACATCCCGAGTCGCTATGAGCTTTTTTGGCCTCACATAGGTCTTATTCTTGACAATTCTGTTACTTTTTAATGTTATTTTTTAAGTTATTTCAATAGGAGTCCCTGATCGATCCCCTGCTGGTAATTATTATGTTTTAATTCCTGTCTGATTTATTTATTTTTTTTATTTATATATACTTTATTGTACACCAGAAAATACATAACAAAAAAAACAATTATTACTACAAAACATACAATGGGCGGCCTTATCGCTTTCTGCGATCTCTTCCAGGCAACCTTGTCTGATCCTTATTGTTTGTATTTATATTTTTTCTTTCTTTCTTTCTTTGTATTACATCTATTAGAGACTAAAGGATAGGGTAAAGTTGAGAAGGTAAAGCAAAAGGACATGCCCTAAGGATTCAAATGTCCACGTTAAAAAAAAAGAGCAAACAACCTCTTTGGATTGACTATGTGATTTTAAGAAAATCTGTAATTCATGTTTGTCGCCCGGTGGCGTATACCTGGTGTGAAAGGGCTTCGAAAAGCATCTGGCCGTTGGTAACTTCAAAAACCGCTGCTGTATAACTCTTAAAAATAACCAATAAAATCAATAATATACGAACGTAACAGCCTATAGCAGACCTTACTACATTTGTTGCAATAACACAAAACGAACAAAACAACTCGGTAAACATAGCCGACGTAAACTGCAGTCGTGTAAAAAGAATCCCACGAATCGGAAGCCAACGTATACACAAAACGTGTATAAAAGGTTAGCTTTATATAACGAGATAAGCGCACGCACAGTTAAACATGCTTTCAAGCGCACTCGCGACCGGCATTCGTTTGAGATCGCCGTATGTATGCGTCTATGCATACATGCGCCTATTTTCGCGGCTTATTAGTGGATTCACACGTATTTACTCGCCCGAAACGGCCGAATCGTCACTGATTTTTTTTTTCTTTTAACTAATAAGCCGTTTTCGCTCGTTGTATGAAGCTGGTCTTCTGTACCTATCAATGTTCCGATAGGGTAATAAAAAAAAACGCCTAGGCCTAGCCTTTATACTTTTGATCTGTGGTACTGCATTAAATAGCTATTTGAAGGACGCGAATAAATTGATGTTATTCGATTATGCTCATTTATTGATCCTGGCACTGGAATATAAAGCAATTTGTAAGTGAGTAAAAAATTATTTCATCGGCTGCTTTTCTTCGATTATAAATATGCGTGTTGGTGTCTGAACTGGCAATGGTGGGTCACGCTCGCTCACGCAGCATCCAGCTCGCATGCACATGTATTGTCTCATGTAATGTATACTCCATATTGCGCACATTCTTTGACTATGAGTCATACTAGCTTATGCCTGCGGATTCACCCGTGTGGGCGTCGGAAATTATCTCACGGGATCAAATTATCGGGATAAAACTCAAGTCATGTTCTATCCGTGTGCCTTTTATTTAAAACTGGTCAGCCTTTAAGGCGTGAAAAGGTTACCACAATCAGAGTTACTTTGGCATTTATTATAACGAGTATGGCAAGGAAGTATAGATTTGAATTGAGTAGAATAAATACCAGATAGAACATCACATCACACTAGGTATATGTATAATCCTACTAATATTATAAATGCGGAAGTTTGTGAGGATGGATGGATGGATGTTTGTTACTCTTTCACGCAAAAACTACTGAGCGGATTTGGATGAAACTTTACAGTAATATAGCTTATACATCAGAATAACACATAGGATACTTTTAATCCCGATATTCCCACGGGATCGACACTTTTGCGGGTGAAACCGCGGGGCGCTGCTAGTAATATTATAAAGGCGAAAGTTTGTGTGTGTTTGTATGTTTGTTACTTCTTCACGCAAAAACTACTGAATGGATTTGAATGAAATTTGGCACACGGTTAGTTTATAACCTGGATACTTTTATTCCTGATATTTCCACGGGATCGAAACTAATACGGATACGAAACGGTTTTAAATCTTTAGTATATTATTGATTGTAATATTTATGACAAACCAATTTAGGGCATAATATTGTATTTAGTCATTTTATTATTTTTTTTTTCATAGTATGTGACATTAAATTTAGGCAAATGATCATTCGGACAAATGATGATTGGGACAAAAAAAAATATGGCACTTTAGATTATGGATAAAAAAGTTAGGGAACACAATAGAGAACCAAATCACCATTGTGATTACGTATATATTTACTTATTTCATCCAAAAATATGACATTAAAATAATGTACCTACCATTCGACTGCGAACCGCATTTATCAAAGGAACGACATTTTTGTACATTGTGCAAATCGATCAAACTATCTTCAGATAATACAGGAAAACAACGTAAAAAAACTCACTTCCTTATGACAAATTGAGCATAAAGGTATAAATAGCATTGTGTAGTGTTGTCTATATTTAAACACATTCGAGGTCACACTATTTGAGGAACATTTCTAAATAGCGAACGAAACTAAGACATCAGGGTCGGGTTGGTGACGTTGAATCGGGTATACCTACTCGGCCCCCATCGCTAGGTAACGCTGAATTGCGTATACTCACTCTGATCGTAGGTTTTCTATCGTGTGCTCATATGCACACAACCTTATATTTAAGCACACACCCTTTTTGAAAAATAACATATCTTTATCATTTTTATTTCCTTGATATCGAGAGAAATGATTCATGATTATTCTCTCTAGTCAAATTGTCAAGTGCTTAGATTCCAGAGCTAAGTCTAACCCTGCGTTTACACCAAATCATGGAACATGTTGTGTCTCCTGTTTTCGTTTACTGTTTAAACCTAAAACAAGCTGTAAAAACTACTTGTCAAAAAGCGAACATAAAAGTTACAAGGATATGTTTGAAACAACGCCAATACATTTATGAGATATGTTTTATACATGACATGTTTTTGACTTGTTGAAAACAAGTATCAAAACATGTTTAAGAATGTAAACATGGGGTAATTAATTAAAAAAATATGCATTCATAACGATAATCCTTTTTAAAATTATGATAAAAAGCACTTCCTCTCTCCTTAAACATCATCATTATATTTTCTTTGCTCTTGTTTCATGTTTATTAATAAATGTATATATATTTATTTATATAAATACTAGCTGACCCCGCAAACGGCGTTTTGCAAAAAAAAAAATAGATAGTAGCCAATTCTCAGACCTACCCGATATGCACACAAAATTTCATACAAATCAGTCCAGCCGTTTCGGAGAGTAACTAACACTGTGACACGAGAATTTTATATATTAGAAGATAATATACTTTCTGTATATATTTAAGTATTGTATTATGTAAATGGTACGCCACTGACTACCTACAGTATTATTTTGTCACTACTTCCCCTTTTTAATCCATCCAAAAGTTGTTTATAACAGATCGCTCTTAACGATAAGACCTCCCATTGTGTCACACTTTGCAAAATTTCTATATTTATCTCTGTAACTTATGTAGTGTGCTTAATAAAGAGTATTCTATTCTATAATATTAAATTATTAAGCAGTGCCTAAAATCCTATAAACATATACTTGTACTCCCATCGATTTTCACTTTAGCCAAGTTCCCTATAGTCCCGTAAATCTAAAACTTCTCCACAAAATGCTCGAACATGTATAATCTAACGCGCCAAAAATTAAGTTTTCTAAGCCATTACGTTCGTACTTAGCGAATCCCTTTTTTGCAGAATTCTTCAGCTTTATTGAGCTATTCAAACACCCTTAGGAGTAACTCAAAAAGTTCGGCGAAGCAAAGAAAACTTACGAGTTACTTGAACGGCAAAACGTTCTATAATAATGTTTCATATTTTATTAGGTAAGTGCAAAAATACTGAGTGAAAGTAATATATTTTTTTGGATATTTTATTTTATGTGCAGTAGCTGGGAATGAAAGGGGAGTTTTTCTATAAAATAAAGCCTTTAAGAATAACTATAAAGTTTATGTTAGGTGCACTTAGGGACTAAGCCTTTTAATAAAAACGGTTACGATATAAGTGTGTTCTTGAACCTATAATATGACACAGTAGTTATCCAAGGGTCTGCAAAGTCAGCTATATCTATAGAAATCCTACTAATATTATAAATGCGAAAATTTGTGAGGATGGATGGATGGATGTTTGTTACTCTTTCACGCAAAAACTACTGAACGGATTTTGATGAAACTTTACAGTAATATAGTTTATACATCAGAATAACACATAAGATATCTTTTATCCAGATATTCTGGCGGAATCAAAACTTACGCGGGTGAAACCGCGGGGCGCCGTTAGTTGTCAATAAAAGTTCCATTTCGTGTCTGCCTGTGTGACCGCGTTGTTCTTCAAAACTACGCAGCGGATTTTAATACGGTTTTCATCATCAGTCCAGGCATTTTATGTATATTAATTAATCTAAACTAAACTAACACAATTTTAACAAACAACTCACGATATTTTATCAGTTGTAAAAACCACGCAAAGCATTTAGCACTAGTATAATCATAAATGTAGGTACACACGACGACACATATCAAGCTATACTTTTCCAATTTTAGCTGACCTCGCATTGTATAGGCGTTTCGTACGATGAGAAGTCAACTTATAATGGAAATGTATGGCTTGATATGTCGTTGCGCTTACATAAATTTTCTGCGTGCAGAAAATTAACTTTTAATGCACTCCAATGCACTGTCGGCAGATTCAGTGGTGATCGTCGTTTATTATTATTAACAGAAACGATGCTGATCCACATTCCTCGATGGAACCTCGGCTTGCCTGTAATCCCTTTTCCGCATCAAACGACACGCACAGTTTGAAGAAAAGTTTTTCTTTTCGGCATCCGTGTGGTTGGAATTAAGGATAAACTGCGAATACACTAAATTACCTAACGTTCCCTGTTTGAACTGCGCTTAGCTTTCGCTTTAGTCAAATCTGGCAATTTTGGTTCTGATTGAAATTTTAGTCGCTGACAAGAAAATCATTGAGAATTCAGTATTTTAATTGTGTAGTTAGGTTTTATTATTGTCGCACACATTTCAATTGGTACGCACATAATTAGGCTCGTAACGAGCTTTGTTTATAATAAAATTTAATTTATCATTGCAATCTATCTTCTAATTTAGATTTCAGCGAGCTGTTTAATAGGCTCTCGTGGCACTTTATTTTGCTGGGTTAATTTATGGTTTTAATTTAATTTTACCTAAATTAGAATATTAATTGGATTATAGCTTGGAAATTAACTGTGTTTCATAATTGAACAACAATGTCAAAACGTGTTGATTCTGTGTAATTTTGAATTTCGAAGAAAATGAAATTAGGCAGAATCGACACGTTTTGTAGGTCAACATTACAAAAGACCCTAAAACGCTCTTTCTCGACTTTCTAGACTTTAAGCTGGTAAGAAGCCGAGGAAGAAAATCTTCGAAAAGTATAGTTGCACTTCACTGTACCTACAATTGATAAGAAATACATGTTTGAGTTTTGATGAAGAGTTATTGTAAGTTTAATGACATTTTATGGGTTTTCATCTACATTAAGAGCCTATACTACCTCAGCTAAAATTCACTCTTTATCTCGCTCGAACGATACTGCTCGCGGACTGAGTGAGAGCGAGACAGATTGCGGTGCTGGGTGGCAGCCAGCGCCAATAGTTTAGGTATTTGCTTACGGTGAAAATAATGGTAATTATAAAAAATAAAAAAAACATAAGACCTGCTTTATAGCTAGTTTAGTTAGTATACAAAGTTTTATGATCTAATTTGAAGTATTTTTTGAATACCAGCGGTTTATTGTTCGGTTTGGAGGTAACTTTGGATTTTTTTTCTATGGAGAAAATTTCATGGAATCGTGTTTTCTTCAAACATAACATTAATCCACAACTTTACCATGTATTTATTTCAAAATTAATGCCGTAGTATTTTCGACATAACGGAGTATCGTGCCAAGCCATACGAGGTAGTATAGGCCCTTAACGTAAAAAAGTCTGTCTATATAGGAGCAAAACAAAACTATATAGCTCCATCAAAGACAATAAGTCTTACCCGACAAACAAACACGATGACTTACACAACCAAGCTAGACGGGAACATTATAGAATAGAACGATCTGCGATCTAATTCTACGCGCACGATTAGCCAGCAAATGTGCCCACATTACCCGGTGCTCCATCTATAAAACTGTCACCACTTCAAACGGATTTTACTAAACCCACTGAGTGAACACCACAATTTAGGTTACATTCACAATGAAAGCCAGACTCTAGGGCGTCGTAAATTCGCCAGTCAATTTTTTTTCGGATTGAATAAGTGAAATTTTGAAGTAATGAGGAAATCTTAGAATTGGAAGAAGATTTAAGGTGATTGCGCAGTGATTACCGCGAAATTCAAATTTTCTTACGTTTTTTGCAATTTGCACGTCAGTGTCAGATTGTATCTCGTTCAAAATATGATTCGCGACTATAACAAGTACTTATTCACAGAATTATAGTCATTCAGTCGCAGACGGCACACTTTTTGTGCGATCGAGTCTGCGGCGCACAAAAAGTCTGCATGGCGCGCAAAAAGTCGGTCGCGGATTTTTCACAGACTCAACGCACACAACGCACATCTTCGATCATTCTGTCGGCAGAGCTGTCTGTCTTTTTAAATGTCTATCATGATATTCTGCCTTAGAAGTATCATAGTATCCCGAAGTGCCCGAATTACATGGATTTTTTGTGCGCCGGACTTTTTGCGCGTCGTGTGCGTTACTGCATATAATTGCATAGGTTCTATTTTCACAGACTAAATGGTGCGTCACGGATAGTCTGTCGTTTGCGCTGCACCTAAGAGGTGTGCATAATAAGACGATTTGAAATGAGAATTCACATGTTTCGATGTTCGTAATATTTCAGACTTAGTATATTTGGTGATGTTTGTGATTAGAGGGGCTTGTGGCTAACTAATAACAGCTGCACGGGTCGATCGACAAGATCAACACCTTACCGCGGTTGGTTCGTGGACCATCTTTATATGTCAAATCATATTCAAGCCCCCAGTTAAGCCACCAGTCCCGACTGTCATTCGTATCTTAAGCAGTTACAGGTCGTCAGTAGCCCGAAAGTCTGACAAACAGTCTTAACAAGGGGTACCGTATAACCCAGTAACTGGGTTGTATTCAGCTGCATCCAGTGAGACTGGAAGCCGACCCTTTTCTTTTTTTTTGTGGATGGGAAATCATCAAATGACCCCTCCCGCTCTGGGTGGAGCAGAAGGGAGTGTCAGACTCTTACTGACTAAAACCCACCCGTGTTCCTTCTTTAGCCCTTTGTGTTCCGGGGTAGCGATAACCCTTTCGGACAATCCTAACATAGTTGTCGACCCTAACATAGTTGGGGAAAGCTTTTACTTAAGTATTGTAGTCCGTCGCCTCGATCGTTCGGACATCTATAAATACGAGTATAATCTGGAAATTACATTCTTGGATTATTTGCACAATCGCTTCGGATTATGAAAGCGTTTCATCGAATATTACCGGGTGATAACTGATTATGTTCGATATCAGATTTTCTATCGTTCCACCAGAAATCCAATTATTTCTTAATTATAATTTCAATGAGGTGTTACCATCGGAATATTTTATCTAGGATTTTAATTTTTTTTGTTTCCATCACGTCGTTTTCAACTTAAACGTTTACCAGCAAACCGCAAATTATGGATAGACGTTTTTATATTTTTGCAGTCTCTTTTTCTTTTGATAACTATGTATGTTTCCCTCCCTTTTTATTTCGGACACAAATCATAGAGGCCAGCTTTACGTTGCTACGTTTTCAAGTTATACAATGTAAATAGTACCATAAAATCATCAAAAATGTAATGAATCCGTTTTAGTTTTCGTCATAATCGACTACAGGACTCCTTTGAGTAATTTTCGCTATTGCTTATGTTCTGAATTGGCCATCAGCGCATATATGGAAAATTCACCCTGGATGTTGCCTTATAACATTAATGTATTTTAGATCTTAGATACCTGAGGGGCAATTCACGTAATTTTAAGAACGTTCACAGTCTGATCTCAGTCTCAATCTGTCAAAAACACCTCTAATTTCCCTACATTTTGACAAGTTTTTGACATTTGTTTGTCGCCGAGATGAGACTGCGACTAGATTTTGAACTTACGACAAGTCAAATTACGAGAATTGGCCTTCAGTTCTACTGCTGGTGAATAACGAGAATCGAGTAGAGCTACTTTACAACTAAACTAAGCGAGAAACGAGGAATGAGTGCGCAACGTCGACCAGCGATTAATCGCTGGTATGTGTATGTAGGTATCAAACGTGATTCTCTCACCGAGCATTCTGTCCGCCAGCCGAGCGCCGCTGCGAGACGAGTACGCGATGATGTGAACAGTCAGGCATCAACTATTAATATAATATGTGTCTCTTTTTCCTACTCGTGACTTACAATGTTATGTATGTTTTATGAGCGAGAAAATCTTTAGCTAGTCGTGAAGGTGGGATACCTGCCATACCATAATCACTAACTTACCAAAACTAATTAACGAAAAGCCTAAGACATATTATTCTGTAAAATTCGTATCACTTTATACTTTCGTTTGCCAAAATAACTCTCACAGAATGTCTTACGTACCGACGTGTGGGCTGTCATAAAATATTATCAAAAGACTGGGAGATTGGTGAAGCGTCAAACCGGAATAATTCCTCACGGAATACGGATGCGTGGGATTTTGAACTATTGAATGGATTAGTAATAGATGGATAAACGTGTAACACTTATTAGTACGTGTCTTGAAGGATTTTTATGTCATTAATATTGTTTTGCGTTAATTGTGTGGGTAGTTAAATGAGTATTGATGACTTCATGGCCATTCACAGCCAGTAAATCGAAGTCGTAATTTGCTTTGGGCAGTTCAGACTAAATACCCGTAAGCCAGGCTAATGAGCTTAGAGTCCTGGGCTTCAAGTCTGCTATTACAATAGTATCAGAATGGTCTATTCTTGATTTCATAATTGTTGCTTTTGACAAGTTTGGTAACCTACTAATATAATGGCGTCATTATAACTTTCCAATGGTCAATCACTCCATTGAAAGAAATGGCAATAATACGTAATATGTAAAAATATACCTATATTAAATGAAATCTAGCATGAAATTTTAGTACTAGTTTTTCGAAAATCATTTCTACTAACGGGTTTTATAATAATGACAATGTCATTAGAACACAATTCTATTACGAGAGCATTGACCAACCAATGATCGACCATTATGAATTTAGCTGATTACGAACTTTTAGCAAAATGACAATGGGATCGTGTTGGAATGACGAATTTATAAAAATAGCAAACGTGGTCCCCTGGTTTAGATCAGTGTGTAAAGCACAGGGTTATTCAGTTTCTGAATAGGAGTAAAATCTGAATATCTCAATAATCTAAAGATAAGAATGATAAAATTCTAGAATAAGTCTTAATTAGCAAATCTTCTTTATCTTGTCGCTGGCACGACTGTATTTTAGATCTTGTTGACCTAAAACTTTGCCACTTCCACGGCGTTGTCGGTGGCAGCACAAAAGCCCCTTTATCTGCATGTTTTGAGACACAGAAACAGAGAAATTAATTAGCAACGTAATGTATTTTATAACACATTTGCTCTTAAAGGGTCTCTTATTTCACCAATTTCAAATATAAAAAATAAACATTTAATTCTTTAATTTTGACAATAATTTAAGTACAACTATTTATCTGTAACAAAAACAAAAAAAAATAAATAATTTACTTTATAAGTAATACTGGCTGTTTTTGTGTCTTTGCCTTAATAATCCTGCCGACAAACTGTCACACAGTTTGGTAGGCTTATGATGTATGTAGAAGTGTTTGGTCCAAAATAAATAATTTATTTATTTTAAAGAATCATTTATTATTTATTTATTTAATCAATTTTACAAATTGTTCAAATTTTTCTAACTGCTTCAACAAGTGATTAAATATTTATTCGTTTAAGAAAGTCCGACTTTTATTTATTTCCTCGCAAATATGTCTAAAACGTCGTTTGACATACGTGCGCTTTGATAATTACAGCCGCTGCTTTCTTGTAGCCCTCGCCTACGGCTCAGGCTAGCAATATCGCCTCGGCTGTAATTTTCAACTTACCGCACTTATATCATAATGCACTATTACGAAACTAATCACCTTTTTAAAAAAGCTAATGCGTCGCATGGCTATAGATAATTCATGTTTCGTGTATATTTCTACAGGATCCTATTGATCATTAGTAAACCAGCTCGCTGTGTATGATTTATAAATAAAAAAAATCCATACTCACATAGTATTTTGAAGATACCTATGAATGGAGTTCTAATAAGTTATTTCAAGCCGAAGGCTCATGAAATATAATAGTATTAAGTGATGAATTTTTGTGTTTTCCTGCTTATACTATTTTTAGAAGCCATAAATATGGCAAATTTAACCAAAATTAGATATATTTTATTCGTGGAATTAAATTGACGTCTTACAGTTCTAGTATGGAAAAACTGTCAAAAATTCAAAAATTATTCTCAGGATAACACTTATTCTAGTTATAACAGTTTGGTGGAATGCGCCCTAAATAAAGGTGTGATTACGTAATGTTATTATAGGCCGTCCTTAACGTAGATTGATTTGTTTTAGCACGTTAAAAGAGATCTCATTACGACAGAATTAAATTTGTTACAACTTGAATTTGAATACTAGACAATCTTCTAAGTTTAATAATAAAAAAAAACAACTGACTCCTATCACAAAGTTCAAAACAAGCACTCTTTTCAAGCAGTCTTTGTGGCATTTATTTAGGTTTAATCTTACCAACTCACAATCTTTCAACTCTTTCCTTTGCTCTAGAGCAGTCGGTATCAAAAACAAAATAATCTTGTCGATCTTAATACAATCTAAAATATGTAACTAAAACGATCAAATCCAACTGATAATTTAATAAAAAAAACTTTTTACAAAAAAAATACAACCGATTTCCAAAAAAAACACTACAAAGTGAAAAATAAGTTTAATTTCGGAAGTCGGTGTTGTTTGGTTCGCATTTTCGTAGTTTGCTTTTTATTATAAACTTTTTAGTAGTAAATGTGTTGCTATGTAAATATCAGTGACAGGAAGTTATTATAATAGCATCAATAAAAACTAAGGGGCAAAAATACGTATTATTGAACCTAACTCAAAAATTACCCAAACAAAGTTAATAAAATTTATATGGGACCACCCTTGAGGCATACCCAATGCATTAAAAAAATAATTTTTGTAATCGATTTACAATTACCGGAGATATCGCGTAACAAACACACAAAAAAACAAAAAAACATACCGTCGAATTGAGAACCTCCTCCTTTTTTGAAGTCGGTTAAAAATATCGACAAAAATAAACAACATTCCCAAAAAAAAAAAACATTACTAAATACAACAAAACAGTGCAACAACAAAACCACAGAAAACAACAGAATAAGATTATCAGCTCGACAATAGAACAACAATAAAACACACATAAAACAATACTATTGCAGAAACTGTGCCAGTAATAAATCGCATTATGTTCGCATAGTCCATATTGTCAAACATATGGCTGCCTGTATCATCTAATAAGATTATATCGGAGGCACGTGTCGGGTTGGTATACTGCAATAGTGTGGGAGTAGAATTATATATAGCAGTATGTGGGATAAATGAATTGTGGGTAGTCATTTGTGTGATAGTATTTTAGTGTTGTTTTGTAAGTGTGCATACAAACGAGAGACATGTTATCTACGGCAGCCACCGACGCGTAGTTGCCTCTGTCGTTGATTTGTGTCGCTTGTGTGTATATTTCGCAGATGGATTATAAAATCCGCTGTTTTACAAAACCGCTAGCTGTTTTACAAAACAGCTCCGTTGTGTAAAACAACTGAACAACGTTCAGCTGGATTGTCATTGCGCTACGTTTTACAAAACTGCTACCGACGTTTAAACTGAACGCAGAATGGCTTATCTGCAGTCACAATTTAGCGTCTTTTATAAAACTCTGATAACTTTTAATTATTATTACTCTATTACTCTTATAATCACTGTTTTCACTTGAGTTAAGGGTAATTTTTACTCGTGTTAAGTCATTGTTTTATGAATTGTGACTTATGCGTAGACGCAATTCTGCGTGTTCAAGATAATTAATTATGGAAAACCGCTGAAAACTGAGCTGAGCAGTTGTTTTACATAACGGAGTTCTTTTGTAAAACCACTAGCGGTTTTGTAAAACAGTGGATTCTAGAATCCATCTGAGACATATATACGGTGACTGGTAATTAGTGACCGATACTTAAACACGTGCTTGTACTCATGATAACAAACAACTTTTACTATGGGACCAAACCTGAAATCGCGAAAAAAAATCAGCTGTTCCCTACATTTATCTTCGTCTATCTCGTCAAAATGTAGGGAACAGCTGATTCTTTTTTCGCGAATTCAGGTTTGGTCCCATAGTAAAAGTTGTTTGTTATCATGAGTACAATCACGTGTTTAGGTATCGGTCACTAATTACCAGTCACCCTATATATGCACACTTACCTTTGTCATCGACACGTGTCGCTGCGTATGAACACTAAGCTACTAGCGACTCGCCCCTGCTTTGCACCGGTGCAATGGTGATTAGTAAAAACATCAAGATTTCTGGGCTTTATCAGGGTCCTCGTGTCACAGTGTTTGTTATCGAACTCCTCCAAAACAGCTTGACCGATTTTTATGTATATTTGGTAAGTCTGAGAATAGGTCGTAGGCTTATTTTTTTTAACAACGTTTATGGGGTCATCAAGTATTAATATATTTTATATCTTAAGCTTCCTGAATCAAAACCTTCTGGAATAAATGCTCTAAAATCTAAATTATAGTTTAAACTGCATCAAAGTAAAGCCCCATTTACCCAAGTCAAGTTTCTTGCTTATGGTACACAATAAAATTGAAGCAACTTACTTGCATCGTCTACACACTATACAGACGGAGCAACTATTATTGTTGTTGTCAACTTATGGTATGCCACGGGCAATAAAATCGCACCGTATAAGGCTTAAGATGTAAATGGTAAGACAGGCAGATACGATAAGCGACAATCTAGATATAGATAAATAAAACAGCAGATTGCTTATGAAAAGGTTACTTAGTGTTGGTGAAGGATATTGGAACGAAGTTCTATTTGCGGCTGTTGGATGCCCCGTCCTAGCGACTTTCCCTCTCTCTTCTATTATATTCTTAGTTTCTATTATATACGAGTGTGTGTGCATGTGAGTATCGTCTAAAGAATTTCTTTCCTTACGGGGCCCCCCGACCGTACACATTTTTTCTTCTTTTGCGGTTATTGCTATTTTCCAAGTCTTTGTATTTCATCAGAATATACGTATGATAGCAAAAATACAAAGCTTTCCATATACCATACGTAAAATTTATTGTTAAAGGCCACAACAAAAATGTTCAATCATAGCCAAACCAACGTTTATTTCAAAATTATTTTCATTTTAATCCGAAAAACACGTACCTATCAATAAAAGCAAATACTTGTTTATGAAATTGGTTTAAATCCATTTGGTTTGTTTTTCGTTGAAAAATAAATATAAAACTGCCATACAAAACAGAATGTGAGCCTAAAAATAATAATACAAAAAAAACAATTTGTCATTGAACAAACCAAAAACCAATGTTACAAAATAACTCTCCGGTCACAATACATTACTGTTTCAATAACTGTCCTTGAATCGGTTTTAAATGTGAAATCTCGCAAAAACAAAATGGCTGACAATTTTTCCACTTTTACAATCTGTCTAAGCTGTGATTCTTCTCTTCGATTACAATACCAGCCTATTATTGTCCCAGCAGGCGCTTTACGTTGTATCATTTATTTCTTCACCACTGCTCTCAAAATGGCCAAGGAATATTTTCCTTCGCCACGATATTTTGTGAGGAAACCGGCATGTTCTAGAATCAAAAATTCGAAGACATGTGACATCTACCAACTCGCACTGGGCCCGCGTGGTACATTAGGGTGTTACCACACCAATCGATCGATCGTCGATCGATGCAATCGATCGATGATAGAATGGATTAGTCGACGTCGATCGATAGTTTCTACTACACCAATCGATCTATAGTCGATAGATGCCATCGATCGATGGTAGAACAGAAAATCGTACTGGCCAACAACAACGCGTCCTCTTGTGAATAAATTTCGAAAGAAACTGATGGAATATAGCCGGGGTCAATCGATCTACGTCGACCGATGCCAACGACCGGCAATCGATCGATTGGTTAGTCGACCGGTATCCGTCGATCAATTAAAGCTACCACACCAATCGATCAACGTTGACCGATGTCGATCAATGACATCGATCGACGATCGATCGATTGGTGTGGTAGCACCCTTACAGTCCCCTCCGTCTCACAGAGAGGAGGCCTATGTCCCAGGAGTGGGAACACTGTAGGCTGATTACGATTATGCTATTATTGTTCTACTACAGGCCAAAAGCCTCTTCTCGTACAGAGAAGTTACATGAGCAGTGCTCACCACGCTTGCTGAAGGCAGATTTGCAATTTCATACTTATCACTACATAGTATAAAACAAAGTGGCTTTCTCTGTCC
Organism: Globia sparganii; assembly: GCA_949316385.1. Classification (NCBI taxonomy): domain Eukaryota; kingdom Metazoa; phylum Arthropoda; class Insecta; order Lepidoptera; family Noctuidae; genus Globia; species Globia sparganii. Next base: position 2,632,222 of record OX438655.1, on the reverse strand, counting down.
CTATGTACGCTTAGATCTTTAAAACTACGCAACGGATTTTGATGCGGTTTTTTTTTAATAGATAGAGTGATTCAAGAGGAAGGTTTATGCGTATAATATAGTAGAGAAACACTAATAATTTTAGAGGTTTCTAATGTGTGTCGTAAATAAACACATTTTTTTGCGCTTACTTTTCAAACGCTGGCTGAACCCTACGAGATAGGTCAAAATAATGTACTACAGTATTATACACCTTAAAAAGGTCTACAAAAAAGTCCGCGATGGTATATGTCTATCTCTTAGAGATAACCCACAATAATCATTTTTTATCCTTTACTTTTTACGAGAAATAATGGCTTATTTACGAAGCGATTTTAAGCAATACAGCATTAATCCTTATCCAATTAAGTACCTTAAATACATTGTGCATTTAATATACTTAGATAAATATGGCCCTTTACAGCATGTAATTTAAATGAATATTTTCGAAGATATTACAGATTTAAAATGCAGGGACGTAGCGGTTGCTGCGGTACCGGCCGCGGCCGGGGGGCCGGCAGCGCGTGCTGACATACTTGAAGTACCTATACTTAGTATCAGCATTGCACCCGTGCGAAGCCGGGGCGGGTCGCTAGTATTAATTATACCTACGTCCAGGTTTCCTCACGATATTTTCCTTCAGCGATTTCAGTGATGTCCAAGATAATCTTAGAAAGCTACTACTCTTCGATTGCTACTAGAATTATTTATACAATCCTCAGGGCCATTGCCAGCCATTGTCGGCCATTGCCGTCCACTTGCAGGAAAGTACCGCAGAGTGGCTATTTTAAAGAATCTTTCGAGTTCAAAGTGCGAGTGGCCATAACGGACACATCTCCTCGCTTCAGTGAGCAAGCTTAGTTTTATGTGTGACTTCAACCCTTTTATTCCAGTTTACAGTCCAGGAAATACTGAGATTTGATTCGTCACTTGTAATTAATAAAATGATAATTTGGAACAAGATATTGGAAAGTAGGCTTTTAAATAAATAAAACTTTGCGGAATGATCAATCTGCGAGGTTAAGCTGTGCTTATATGGGCAATCCTCTAGATGGGTGACTATCCTAATACTAACTAATATTATAAAAGCGAAAGTGAGTTTGTTTGTTACGTTTTTACGCTCAAACGTCTTAACGGATTTGGATGAAATTTCGCACACAGATAAACTATGACCTGATTAAGGATATTTTTATACTGGATCCCAGTTGAAGTCGTGGGCAACAGCTAGTTTTATGTAATGAACATGAGGGTCTAGTCAGGTCATGGTCATATTACATAGGTAATTATTACATTCAGTATGTCAAAATGACAAATCTATAGCTTTGTTTGTGATGACGCGTGAGTCGATACCCGGAATGTTACCACTTCATATATTTCATATTTATACCATCTTTATGCCATGATTTATTATTTTAATTATGGTTTTTTATTTATATCTAATCGTACGCTGCACTGGTTGACGTTATTACGTTAACGCCGGCTGGCGCTGGTAACCAGCGCTGAGGCTTAATCTCGTATAGGATCTTAGCATTATGATGAGCGATGGCCGTTTTGCGTGGATGCGACGCAACTTTTCTCTCAACTTGTATTTTTTTTTGTGTTTGTGTTTCTTATGCGTCATGTTTGCCGTAAATAAGTGTATTTTCCTTCTTTCTATTTCTTTATTTTTTTTTTATTCGTCTGTTCGTCAACGTATTAATAAATGTTGCTGAACTGTCAAAGTGAATGGCAATAGCAATTCCATTAATGTTTAATATTCCCCGCAAGTAATCAAACATATTTTTAAGTTATAGCTACCAAACCGTTACCCATAAAGGCTTTGAGTGATATTTCATTCAAAGCAATTGGTAGCTAATCACAGAGAATTATTGATGTTTGCCACATTATATTCAGGGCGGACATACGCAAGTTCGAGAAAACCAACTAAATCATAATCTTCCGTGAATTACTAACACAATCTCAACAAATCCTCAAACAGCGACGAGACAATAATTCACCGAGATCGTTCCAGCTGACTAGCTTCCAGTAAAAGTACTGGCAAGCTATATAGTTGGGAATTAAATAGCACAGAGCAGTCAGGGCGCCGTTCAGCATCATTGCTCTCAGTTAGTTTTCTGAGAATCTGTTTATAAATAAGTACTGAAGTCAGATATTATCGAGTAGAGATAAATATTTATGACTAGATCACCCGGTGAATTTCGTATCACGTGAGATTTTGTTTTCGATTAACCGATTTTTCGGCTGTTCCTTTGGGTTTTTTAATAATTTTTTTATACCACGTCGAAAAAAATATTCAGATCGGTCGAGCCACTTTCGAGTTGTGAGACTAACGCACGGCAATCGATTATTACAGGTTGTCCAGTAAATAGTAAGACATAGTTCAGGGGGTGATAGTGTGTTTTGTGTAAATAGTATAGTTTTAAGTGTACATACATAGGTTTGTTATTATTAAGGGTTCTTAGACTAAACTCTTTTAAATTGTAACTTGCAAGGTGCAACGTTACAATAGCTTGGGTCAATACCTAATAAAACAACACAATAAAATAATATACTCGTATATTCCGCAAAACGTTACGGATTTACAGTTTATAACGCAAACCTTAAACTCATTTCATTTCATTCTACAAGCGGAATTCGGCGCCCACCTTTGTTTTATTTTGACAAGTTTGACTGACGTCCGTCAACTGAGCTGAGCACCGAAAGGGTACTATAATTTTCACGACTCCTAACTTTGCCCTAAACCCTATTGTGTATAAACATATCTTTGTGTGTATGTTAAAAGTTATAATTTTTTCCGAAATATCGAAAAATCTCTACCTTGAAACAGATTTTTAAGCATCTCGTTATGAAAAATTCCTTTTTTAGTATTTTTTTTTACATAAAATTATTTGTGAATGATTAGTTTATTCATTGATAAGTCTTTTTTCTATAAAAATAAGAATGTTTTCAAGAAATACAATTTTTTAGTTAAAATTTTCGCAGAACGATTTTCTTATCGCTTAACTTAAACCTAAAGTGGTACAAAAAAAAAATGCGGTGTTATTGTTGTTACTGTATTGTGTGGTGAACATTTCAGGCTGATTATGTATGCTTTGGCCTTCCAAATGACCCATTCGTGTTGGTCAAGTGGTCGCAAGCACTCCTGCTGAGCATGATCTTGGGTTCAATTCGCAAGTCGAACAAATTGTTGTTGCGTTTTTCCTTCAAGAATTTCTCAGTTGCAGCCGAGAGTCTGAATTTGTGTCCGGCTGATGACAATAAGCTCGCCCTCTATAATATGGGACATAAACATACATAACTAACGGAATTATGGCGTACTGTAGGTACACCTCTGGCAAACCCTTTGAGGAATACATAATCTCATGTGTTACTAATATACTATTACTATTTCCTCCTAAAATCACTACCAACCGACCAGAACATGCTTTATCACTCACACAATAACAATTTAATTGGCTGCACGCGTCTGTGGGAGCCCTTACTCGATTAAAACGGCCAAACACCGCTCCATTAAGTTTCTACACACCCAGTTACAGTTGAATTTCATTATTACCCTGTATATACAATATTGTTTGTGGTACTATTTATGTTGAGGCGTGTTTGTACGGCCATGTTTAAAATAAACATACATCACTCGATTGAAATCACAAATGCGTTTAGAAATTATATCTGAGTCTCTCGAGAAATCTAAGTTCCACTAGGAAATTAATCATAATTTTGTCATGCACTTTTTAGTTAGAATTCTAAATAGAAAAATATAATTTGGAAATAATTTTGTAATTATCTTCATCACATTTTTTAAGGGTTTTGGGAATGTCTATTACAGATAAATAAGATCCTTCAAACTAGGAAAATCTTGATCTGAAGGGCAAATCATCCAAACTGATATTATAAATGTTAAATAATATATAATAATTTATTTATTTCAGACATAATTCTAGTCCATAGTTTTACACTCATACATTTAAATTACTTATAAACTATACCTATTAAATTCTAAACAGATGAAAACCCAAAATAAAACTCTTAATTCACATTTTATTTTAGGTTTTCATCTGTTAAATTTAAAATTAAATTTAAATATTCAAAAACTAATTATAAAAATGTCAGAATCGTATAAAAAGATAAAATAAAATGTCAAATATAAAATTGTCAAATTGTAACTTTGTCTAGCTGTCACTGGTTTACGCCTAAACCAACCCCTGAACCGATAATTATGAAATTTGATTCATAGATAGCCTGGGATCTGGAAAAGGCCACAGACTTTTCATCTAGGATTGCATACGAAGTAGTGAGCAACAACTAGTACAAAATATAAAATAAAAGATATTTCTGTGAAGTTGAAATGAGAATCACAGAGGAAATTAGTGACTTCCAGTTTTCCAATATTTCAAACACACTCGTACCATTATTTTGCATATATTGCATACCAGTGGCTATATAAGGACATGTGAGAGTGAAAAAATGAGATGTAATATGATCCCAGCGCATACATTTTATAACTGGTGCCACTTTTCGATATTTTTTCTATACAAATTTCGGGAGAATATTACTCCACTGTTTGACATTGTGCATCCAAAATTAAACATGACATCGTTTTGGATTATTATTAATTGTGTCTATACGCAAACAGAATAGTAAAATAATAAGCCATTAAAAAGTTATGAGCCAACAAAGATTCGTTTTTCTTCCTATTTTTAACGTAACTTTGGGTGTAAATAAGTATTAAAAGACCTGTAAAATCTTCAAACACAAGTCCGTACCGACAAAGCTCAGTTATCGAAAAGATCAATAAACTTGGTTTGTAATTGATTTATACAGTAGTTTTTTCACAAAACTCGATTTTCCGAAGCCCTTTTCGATTTTTTTTCCGTGCCTATCAGTTTCGGAACGTTGTTATTGTGCGTGAGAACTAGACGTTGTTCGTTTAGACTAGCATCTAACTGTTCGTCACCGATACTATCTCTGTCGGACACGAAGCCAGGCGAGACAGCGTGCTTTTGGCCTTGACCAACAGTGAGTTCGAGCTCGCGACTAGTTTACTCTTAAACAAAGCATTTCAGCCGCCACATTAACCAAACTCCAATGATACCAGTTACTCTACTCATTACCTAAAGGCTTAGTGAAACGGATCACTTAACAATCAACCTGTATACCGGTTTACAGCTAGCTTATTTAGATAAGCAAATTACGTAGTATCAATATACCTGATTGCAATCCATTAGATTACCTCCGCTCTGTGTATAGTGGTAGATGAACATTAATAACGGTACAATTACTCTTGCCTGTTGTTTATTTATTTTTATCATCATCATTCCTCGGTTGTATGGCCAATTTATTTAGAGTCGATTCACTGTGTGTCTTTCTTGTGTTAGTTCTATAAGCCGCCTTTGCGGTATTTCCTGCTGTATTGTATCGAGGTATCTTCAACACAGTTCATCTGTATACCGTCGCTTAAGTTCTAACACCATATCAATGGCCGTTACAGACGAAGACTTCATTGCTCAAAAGATTACAGAGATTTTGCATTGGCCTCAAACTTGGCAAGCTTGTATCTTGGGCACCAATATCATCCGCCTAGCCTTTTCCGAACAATGGTGGGGTCGGCTTCCAGTCTAACCGGATGCAGTTAAGTACCAGTACTATATATGGAGCGACTGCCTATCTGACCTCCACAACCCAGTTACTGGGTAATACGAAACCCCTTAGTAAGACTGGTTGTCAGACTTTCGGACTACTGAAAATCCGTAATCAAAGATCCACGAATTACAGCCGGAACCAACGGCTTAACGTGCTTTCCGAGGGGGTCTTGGTATGTAAAGATGGTCACCCATCCACGGACCAACCGCGCCAAGCGTAGCTTAACCTGATCGACCGATCCGTGCGGCTGTTATTACTTAGCCACAAGCCCCTCTTTAAGTTCTAACACCACGTAAATCAAAAATATAACTTTCGAAGTGTTAAAAACTGCATAATTTTACATAGAAGATGGTGGATCCCGTGTTTTAACTTTTTACTTCTATTTATGAGGTTCTTTTGGACGTTGCTTGTTTCTGATTGGCTGAAACAACGCGTCTTTTAAATCTCTAACAAACGGCACCAAAATGTTAAGACCGCCAAAAATTTATGCGTTTCTTTTCTGTACAAATTTAGCCATAGCAAGCTTTCAAAGTTACTTACTAATCTTAGTATTCGTTAAGCACACACGCACAAGAACAATAATTAATAGAAGTAAGTTTTTCTTACTGAACAGATAGCTGTGCTGTTCGGTAGTTTATTTCGCCACTTCTCCCCAGCGAAAGCTGTAGGAAATGGTGAAGGGGGGGCGTTTTGGAGGACTGTCTTTTGTAATTTTGATGTTCGAAAAGTGCTTGCTGATTCTCAGCCTAGTTTGAATAAATAATAATAATAATATCTATATTAAACAAGTACTATATGTCAGAGGAGTGAAGTAAAACGTTTGTTTACGTACTATTCGCGCCATCTATTAGCGTATAAGATACTTAACACGATTAATCAAATCGATAACAGTTGTCGTTGAGTCAGTAGTTCGAGTCGGGGTTGTCAATGAACTGTCGCGTGTGGCGTTTGATATCTGTCCGATGCCAAGGTGAGATCAGTGTGTTAGCTTAGCGACATAACAATTGACATCCAGAGTTCGACCGTGCCGGGTGTGCGCACTTATTCTACCCAATAACGTGCAACATGGTGGACACCGATGAAATTTCGGATAAAAATCCCTCAACATCTCCGACATAATATATGACTCAGTTGTGTTAGTAACAATATTCCTTACACCTATGTTAGTATTCCTATATAAATAAATGACTTTTGATTTTAATTTTGAATTAAAAAAGTGCAGAAATCTTAATTACTCCCAGTAGTCAACTAAAAAATCTCCTAGTCACTTTACCCATATTTAATGGATAATTAGTAAAAATTTCAGCACCAATTAATTGTAAAAAAATACTGAGTGTAAAATTACCGTAGCATTAACGGGCAGTAGGTAAATATAAAAAGTTAAAAACATTAATAAAGAGAGCTCGATTTTCTAAAACATCAAAGCTCTTTATGAAAGCGAGAATCCGCTGTGTATCATGGATTTATGAAAAAGCTTGCTAATGAGCAAAAACAGTAACGATACTGTGATTTTTATCAAAATTAAACCCTGTATTTTTTATATAAAACTACTAGCTACCCTCTCCTGCTTTGTACGGTTTTTTACGACTTGATAAGACGTCGAGATTTTATTTTATGTAGGTAAGCTTATTATTAATCTATACTAATAAGTCACCCCCTGCCATTTTATCTATGTAATTTCTTAATTTGACTTTCCATAGTCATAAATATCAAAAATTTTATTCATTTGTCATTGTGTACATAATTTAAAAACTAATAAATGACCTACTATTTACATAAAATAAGCTAACAATTAAAATAATAATATGTACAGGTATAAAATAAGCAAAAGAATCATAGGGCATCGAAAAATTCGTCCGCATCGCTGTCAACAGGAACAGTGCCCAAAAGGCTGGCAGCATTACCACGTTGTATGGCAATGCTAATTCTTTGGCCAAGAAAAAGGCCAGCCCTCTGGTCACGTGAAGAGTCGACTAACCGCTTGGCGATATCTCGAAAAACCAAGTGGGCACTCGGACCCCATGGCCCTAGAGTTTCAACCCCAAACGGCTCGAAAATATAACTCCCAATCAGGTTGGAATATTTTCGCCGTTTGAGGTTTTCTGCACCTGCAGCAGCCGCCCCAGCACAGCCCGCCGTGCTAGGAAGATGGGATGGCGCAAGGGTATCGACACATGTTGCATCCCACACCAAAGGTCTGCCTAACTTCCAGGGCATTATGGTCATTCCATCTGGTCTCTTCCCATCGTCGCAGGCCAGGCCGTTGGGCTCTAAAACAGCTGGCACCCCGGCGGTGACAAGAGCACGACGGATGATGTCATTAATGCTGGCGTGCCGTGCTATCCGGCCTGCGCTCCTACTGCAGGATAGGCCATGGTGTCCGAGGCAGTCGACAGCTTCACCGCACTGACAGCGATGTGGAGCCCCGCAAGGAGCGCCCAAACGCAGACAAGTAGCGAGCCGGAAGGTGGTATCACCCAGCATAGTGCCTATGTTGGGTGACGGGAGTGCTTGAAGCCAGAGTCCCGACTCCCACTCACCCACAGCCAGCAGGCGGGCACGCTCAGCAGAATTGGTGGACGTATTAATAAGATTATTCCGTACCAACCTGCAGAGCGGCTCATCCCACTGCCTCTGGGAAGATGTGTTTACGGGCCGATCTGTATCCGGGCAAGTCGCTTTCCAGGCGTTTACCGCGTCTGTCAAGCACGGCACTTCAGAGTCAACCAGGCAGGGGGCTAAAATTTTCCCGGTCAACTTTTCAGTGCTGTGGACAGAAGATAGGAACGCCGGTAAGCTAATACTGGTAATTTTGCGGACGCCGAGGCCACCAAAACGGATTGGATAAATAACTAGTTCACTTTAGCCACCCAAACCCAATTATTAATATCTTTGTTACCATATCCTGCAATAGTCCTACACCAACCGGGGGGGTTGTCCTTGGGTGTACTTGCATAGTTCGAACAGGATTAATCGTCGGTCTATGACTTATTTCATTAAAAACGTCTAACACCTCAGGATATTTCTATATATCTCAATATTAAAAATCTATACTAATAATAAAGCTGAAAACGCGCTGATCTCTGAAATTAACAGTCGGATTCTTTTTTCATTTGATAGCTTAATTCTTGAGAAAGGCTATTTAACATCACGCTATGACCCTTTGGAGCCAAGCAAAAGGAAAATGGCAGAAAGAACACTTAGTGAAAACGAACTAATAGCGCGGGCGATGCGATGCGAAGGGGTGGGTCGAGGAAACAAGAAATTTCACGCGGACGAAGTCGCGGGAAAACTACTTGTCGCAGTTTTTTGATTAGAAGAAAGAAAGAAATTCTTATAGCAGTGGGATCATGTCAATACCTACAAAATGGCAACAAGCTTAGCTATCGACCAAAATGGCACATAATATATTATAATTAATTGTGAATTAACTATGAAAAAAAATGTCTTAAATTTGTAAAAAAATACGAAAAAACTTTTTCCTCGATCTAATAATAATTATACTCGTAATGTTTAATAAAAAGTCGCATGACGCTGTTTCGTAACTTGACAATTTTTTCCGGTTTACTCCAAGAACTCTGTTCCACAAACCTATGTTAACTTAGCTCTCGGTGTGGAAAGGACACTTTTAATTAAACATTATTGATATCTTTCACCGTTGTATTGTTTTATGCATACTTCTACATCTATACATCAATCCTCACATAATTGCATAAACAAAACTAAAATACAATTATTTACGCTATCCAGATTCCCTTAGAGAACAATAATAGAAACTAAACAACGGAGGGCCTGGCTTTGTATTGTATTTGTATACAACTGTTTTCTGTGCATTGTAGCAATACAACAAAGTGTTCTTAGAGGTCTGGTCTAAGAATAGAGCCTTTTCTTAGTTTGTGGGTGGTTGTAAGGGGCAATTCTGTTTGGCCATTGACCTTTAAGTTGTAGGGGTCTCACATTTATTATTCGAATTGATGGAGCGGAACCCTTTTTGGGACTTTTGTTTATCAGTCTGTAATTCGAGAAAACAAAACCTTTGTGTGACCTTTAATTACTTATCATCTGCCTTTTCCCAACTATGTTGGAGTCGGCTTCCAGTCTAATTAGTAAGGATGTGTGATTACTGATTATAAACGGTTAAGTAAATAAATAGTTCCCGAACTTGAGACTGAGACATTAGTTAACCCGGAAAGAAACCACGGAACCCACGCATCTTATTATAGCTGCGATCCACAAAGACAAAAATAATATATTCCAGTTGTGCTGTTTACTGTTATTCTGCTCGACACAAAGAAACCGGAAATTCTGTACTTAGTCTAGACACAGAAACGAATTTATTCCCAAACGACAGTGAATGTTAACAAAAAAAAAATACATTCTATAACACAAAGGTCTATTTGGAATTACTCTTGTGTTACACACAAGAATAATAATTTATTTTGCCAAAAATCAACACAAGTTTTGGTTACAAACGCGCAAATGACAAAAACATTGGATGATGTTGCAAACCTTTCATTGATAACCGAAAGTATTTTTGGGGTGTGGTCGCGATAACATCGCTTGGGGCCTTGGAAACAGCGAGTTTTTTTATTGGGGTGTCAATCAATCAATCGCTGTTATTGTCAGAATCCGCACGGGTCGATCGATCAGGTTAAGCTACGCTTGCCTAGATCGGTCCAAAGCTGGTTTCTTGTTTGTTCATCTATACTATCTATACTATAATATTATAAAGAGAAAAGGTTTGTATGTATGTTTGTAACGAATTGGCTCAAAAAGTACTAGACCGATTTTAAAAATTCTTTCACCATTTGAATGCTACATTATCACTGATTAATATAGCCTTTTTAATTGCAAGAAAAAATAAAATGTTTAAAAAATAAATGTCCACCCGTGCGAAGCCGGGACAGGCCGCTAGTCGTTACATAAACTACAAACAACGCTGATGTTGCCTAGGCTAAGTCTTTGGGGAAATAAGTGATTACTTACTTGCTTACATACCGAGACCTCCCCGTGCCGGCTGTCAGTCATCTTTGACGATCGTTTCGTGTTTTCAGACAACCAGTCTTACCAAGGGCCTAGTAACTGTATTGTGGATGTCAGATCAGCTGTCTCTCCATGTTAAATATATTATGTATAACGTGTAAAGTTTAATGCGCGAAACCTGAAAATAGTTTGTTCATAATTGACTACTGAATCAATTTCAGTAACTTTTAATATATGTTAATTTAAAAAATTATATATTTTGCCATAGGTACTATCCACCGATTGAGCCAAAGAAAATTAAGTCTTATTTTAAGACAGTAAGACTCAATTTTGAATGCATAAAGTAATGCTAGGATCAACACGATTTTCTTAATAATAATAGTTAGATTAAAAAAAACTATTGACTATTATTGATTATTATTAACTATTATTGGCTATTGTATTATGCTTTTAACTCAATACTCTGAGGTGTATGAGGTTTTGCGTTAATTGTGTTAAACATAGTATATATTCAGCTGCATCCGGTTAGACTGGAACCCGACTCAAAAAGTAGTGTTAGATTTGTAATAGTTGGAAAAGGCTAGGCAAATGATGAATAAGTATCATTGTGCGGTGAGGTTTTGTCTTTCTGTTGTATTTAATTAGCTCAAATCGTCGCTCGCATGAATAAAAGTCCTATCTCATTTTTTAGCTGATTTCAGTTAGAGCAAATACATGTTTCCATACGTGGATTCTTTACATTTTTTGCCTTTCAAAATGGTTATATTTTGAGATAGAAATACCATAGAGATACGACGATTAGTGAAACGTAAAGAATCACGAATAGACAAATGTAGTTGTTAGTTGTTCCCGTGGCTAAATAATAACAGCCGCACAGGTCGATCGATCAGGTAAAGCTACGCTTGTCGCGGTTGGTCTGTGGATGGGTGACCATCTTTCATACCGAGACCCCACCGTAAGAAAATTTGAATTTCGCGGTCTACCACTTCGCATTCACCTTAAGAAGAGTCTATTGGTTTCTAATATTGTTGTCCTAAAGTTTGTGAACTTGACATACGAAGGGCGACCTTGTTTAGAGTTATAAATGTAGCATCAGACTTTCAAGGACCAATATATTTTAAAGTACAGAATTGATTAATCAATACATTTAGGAGTTTAATATTTTGTTGAAAAGTACGTTGAGCGTAAAAAAAATCTGCTTTTCCCTAGATTTATGTTCGCATAACTAGTCAAAATGCAGGGAACAGCTGTTTTTTTTTTCGCGATTTCAGGTTTGGCCCCATAGTAAAAGTTGTTCATAATGATGAGTACAATGACCCCTTAAGAGGAAAACGTTGATTAAAATTTCAACAGATATAAAAACATATTATAACACTAAAACTTGTTTTCGTAAAAATACTAAAAAAAAGTTGGAACTTTGTTTTTCAATATACCCGTAACCAGAAGGTTCCCGAAGGTAAGGTGTGGTCCAGTTCAAAGAAGTTTGAATAAGTCTTGGCTTCGTTAAGGGTGTTTTTAATCCCATTATTAATATAATTTTCTTTTTAAAATATATTAGTTATATTATTTTCTTTTTTTAACTTTCTAGAGGGGCCCGTGACTAAATAATAACAGCCGCACAGGTCGATCGATCAGGTTAAGCTACGCTTGACGTGGTTGGTCTGTGGATGGGTGACCATCTTTGCATACCCAGACCCCTCCGTGCCTTGGAAAGCACGTTAAGCCTTTGGTCCCGGCTGTCATTCGTGGATATTTGACAGTCGTTACGGGTAGTCGGAAGCCCGAAAGTCTGACAACCAGTCTTATCAAGGGGTATCGTATTACCCAGTAACTGGGTTGTGGAGGTCAGATAGGCAGTCGATGCATGTAAAACACTGGTATTCAGCCGACCCCAACATAGTTGGGAAAAGGCTAGGCCGATGATGATGGTGATATTAATAAAATTTTCTTTTATTTTAACTAGGTACTGACTTCTAACTTTTTCACCACTAGATGGAAAGTGAAGATATGGAATGAGACGGAAATGGCTGTGCCAAAATCTGTGTATTTCATTTTCTTTAAAGACTTTCGAAAATCAGGACAAGCAACAAAAGTAAGATTAAAAAGTCTTTAGTTAAACTGTTTTACAAGGCCGCTAATTCCAAAAAAGCGACTCACCGTTTCTTTACTTACATTGCTACAATAAATGATTTCTTACTGACTAATAGAAAAATAACAAACCTACCTAATCTATACTAATATTATAAAGAGGAAAGATTTGTATGTATGTTTGTAACGAATTGGCTCAAAAAGTACTGGACTGATTTTAAAAATTCTTTCACCGTTTGAATGCTACATTATCACTGATTAATATAGGCTATTTTAATTGCAAGAAAAAATAAAATATTTAAAAAAATAAATGTCCACCCGTGCGAAGCCGGGACAGGCCGCTAGTTGGAGATAAAATCGCTTCATAGAAACAAAATTCTCATAAAGTTGTATTTTTTTCGAGTTAGGTTTATTTAACAAAAAAAAATAATAATTCGTCTATCATTTTCACTAGAAAAAGAATCACTTGCCCCAATTAACAAGTTAAAACATGAAATCCCTAGATAATCCTCGACAAAACTCACGCAGGCAAAGTAAATTACATATACGTTCTCTAGCCAAACATCCTGAACACACACCAGAGCAGACTTTTTGGAAACGAAATACGTATATCTACAGTTCTAACATTAGTTTCACAAAGGTTCGTTTGTAACTGCATTTGACAAAGTAAATATACTGTATACGGTATACCGGATACCTGCCCTCTCTCGCTCTATTGATTTTTCTGCAAGGTAGTGTACAAGAATAAATAGTTTATTTTGAGAATGCTTTGTGACATCGTGAACCTTATTGTGTAATGTGTGTTGTTGAATTTTGGAATCGAAATGTGTGATCAGAATGGCAAAGAAATGTTGTATGTGACGCAATCCCTTAGCCATAATATATTTTCTGTGGGTTTATAATATTAATAATATAATAAAGCTGAATAGCGCGGGCAGGAAATGTGGCTGTTATTCAAGTATATTGTGGCGTCATACGATTTCCACGCCAACGAAGTCGCGGGCAGAAGCTAGTCAGAAATAAGAGTGATACTTCATTCTTCACAGCAGAACTTGTGGGACGTAATAGTTAGCTAGATAGAATACGCTTTATTATGTACATCGAAAAATTACAGATATAAATGTAGAAATTTTACATGGGGTGACCCAATGCGCAGTCTTATCGCTCAAAGCGAAGTTTTAAAGACAACCTTTAGATGGATTAAGGGTGAAGAGAAATTACTGCAGTTAGTCTATGCGTCCATTCACACATACAATACAGACATACATCTAACACATACTTCTGCAATGAAAATGAATAAATTTAAAATAATAATCGTGAAACAAGAGCAACGAACATAATCTGATGTTGAAATAATGTGTGTTGTAATTTTTATTATTATATATATATTTTTTTTATCTCGGGACCATGGGGTCCCGGTCTTTTGGATGGCGTACGAGGGGCCGAAGCTAACTCACAGAGGCCCCTTAGAAAATTTTAATGACATGTGGCACCAACCGACGATTATCCCTGTATGCACTATGACAGTGCACCCAAGGATAACCCTCGGTTGGTGTAAGACTATTGCAGTAGGTATTAAAAAAATAAAAAGTTGTACTATGGGTTTGCGAGGTTAAAGTGGATTGGTTACCAAGAACTATGGAAGAACTATGGCCCCTGCCTGATCAATGTTTTATATATACACGGATAAAATGGCAGGGGGTGACTTGCACACTCAATAATGGGCCCCCGGAAACTGTCGCTAGCACATAGTGAAGTAGTGACAAGGGGGCAACATGTCCTGCGGTGCTTGAGGAGTGGAGAGGTATTCCACGGCTTTCAGAACAATCCCAGAGCCCGGAAGATGGGCAAGATCCCTACGAGCACTTACTGGAATACTTCCTTCTCCCGAGCATGTTTGCTCTTGCGAATCTCTACTCAAGCCGGCCAATAAAGGCAAAAATGAAGTGGGAGCTCTGTTCCTCGTCAGTGTTCACTCCAGCCGCCCAATTAAGGCAAGCCAGAGGTGAGGAACAAGACTACTCCCGGGAGATAGGGTCCGTGGGGTCGCTACTACCCAACAGCTTGCCACATGCTGCCCTGCGGGTTTTTGTATCTCTCTTGGTCTGGCTCCTCATCCGAGACCTGTTCCGGCAAGGTAAAGTCTAAGGTAAAGTTTAATACGCGTAGGAAAGACTTGCCAAATACAATCCAACCAAAAATAAACGTGGTTCATCATAGTCCTAGGTACCAATCAGTATTTCTATACAACAAGCTTCCCTTAGAATTGAAAAGCATTAATAGTGTAAACTTATTTAAGAAAAAATTAAAGACATATTTATTGAGGAAGGGTTACTACAGCGTCGATGAGTACCTAGATGATAAGCGACAACCGTAATATTATGGTTCGAGATTGTACATGATTATATGTTGACTGTTATTATTTTAATATTTTTTATGCTTAATATTGTTCTTTTTTTTTAACCGACTTCAAAAAGGAGGAGGTTATCAATTCGGTTGTATTTTTTTTTTTTTTTTATGTTTGTTACCTCAGTACGCCGTCATTTATGAACCGATTTGGATTTTTTTTTTTATTTGAAAGGATATGCTTCCAGATTGGTCCCATTTTTGTCAAAATCCAGTTCTGATGATGGGATCCATGAGGAATTGAGGGAACTCCTCAAATATTATAGGCATACATATAGCAATTTTGGTATTTTCATCAACATGTCAAGCATTTACATTCAAAAAGTATAATTTGGTGAAGTGGAACTGATGAAGGAGACCACAGATAGCCACAGGAACTCTTCAATGATAATAAGTATTTCACGGGTGGCGATAAGATATCTCGATTAAGATAGTTAAGCGACTATGACGAAGCAAATTTAAATAAATGGTTCTGACGAAAATGGTACCATCAAACCGATCTGATGATGAAGCTGGAAGGTAGGTACCGGAACTTCGTAATAAAACCATGTATTCTAGCCGTGTTTGGGCTTATTGGAATTGTCATGAGATGCACTCTGACTATAAAAAGTAAAAAATAAAAACTTTTTAACAAAAAAAAACAACCGACTTCAAAAAAAAACACTGCAAAGTGTAAAATAACTTTAATTTTAATTTTGGAAGTCGGTGGCAAAAACGTAAATACAAAACCAAAGACACCGACTTCCGAAATTAAAATTAAAGTTATTTTACACTTTGTAGTGTTTTTTTTTTTAAGTCGGTTGTTTTTTTTTTATAGTGTCATTTTGTATTATTATTGTTTAACTCTTAAATTATTATATGACATCATTATATATTATCTCTAGTATAATTATAAATTTTAATTCTTTTATACTATTTTTCGACTGTTATGTTTATAATGTATTGTACCTACTGTTTCATTGTACAAAATTTCGACACAATGTATTTTGTTATGAAATAAATGACTTATGACCGACACAGGCCCATAGTTTGGAGCGCGCAAGCCCCACCACAACGTCAACGTAGAGATTTTATTTCAGGTATTAACCCATAGCAACCATAACATTTACATTATAATATAATACATTAAATCAACAACAACATCAACATTCATACATACGTACATATACCAACGCCTTCTCACAAGAGAAAAGGCAAAAACCACAGAACGTCACCAGCTATGATCCTTTTTTTGTGCTTCGTTTACGTTCATACATCTGAGGGGAAATTGTCGTAATCTTAAGAACATTCACAGTCTGATCTCAGTCTCAATCTGTCAAAAAATACTTACAAGGCCGTGGCTAAATAATAACAGTCGCACAAGTCGATCGATCAGGTTACGTTACGCTTTCCGCGGTTGGTCTGTAGATGGGTGACCATCTTTACATACCGAGGCCCCTCCGTTCCTCGGAAAGCACGTTAAGCCGTTGGTCCTGGCTGTCATTCGTGGTTCTTTGACAGTCGTTACGGGTAGTCAGAAGCCCGAAAGTCTGACAACCAGTCTTACCAAGGGGTATCGTAATACCCTAGTATATGTATGTAGTATAGTATTGGAGGTCAGATAGGCAGTCACTTCATGTAAAGTGCTGGTATTCAGCTGCGTCCGGTTAGACTGGAAGCCGATTCCAACATAGTTGGGAAAAGGCTAGGCAGATGATGAATTGGTCTTCAGGTCATACATACGCAAGCCTGTTTTGCGTACTACGTACACCTGACTTTTCTGAAAACTGACATCAATAAGGCCGCTTCTAGGCGTTTCCACTGACATCTGCCTTGTAAATTCAATGCCTTCCTTCTATGAATCCTTCAATGGCTTGTTATTACGTTGATCATTGTTGTATTGTGTTAATATTTGTGCGTGTCATACTAGCTCTGCTCATGAATGTCATTATATAGTTAAAATATTTCTCATTAAGTGAAATTTGTAGTAAATTTCTTTTGAGTAAATAAAGCTTCTTTAACCACAAATAAATAATTAAAATTTCATAGATCAATAATATTGTAAAGGTTACCTTTTTTGCTAATAAAACTTACTTTCTGGACAGTCAATATTAGTACCTACACAGCATATGCTTATGCAATTTATACCCCTTTGAGCAAAAGCTATCAAAATAGTAGGTGCCTACAATCAAATTAATAATGTAGCGACATCAGTAAGCAATGTAAAAAAAAACCAGAGTTAAATATTTTAACAATGCAAAATACACTTTTATCGGTTCAATATTTTAATGCTTAAAGGCGCAGCGGGTTATGGTAAGGTCAAAATAATAAGTTGTCACCTCATGGTTCAATTCGTGTACCTACGTCAGGCTATTTGGCAAACATATTAAGGATATATTTTTTCAGAATTGTCTATTTAACTTACTTTTCTCTTTTTAAGATTCGGTACCTCAAAAACGACAATGGAACTCTTTTAAGGTCACTTCGTTGTCCGTCTAACAAGACGTTTTTCTCAGGAACGCGTGGAGCTTTAAAATTGAAATATCAAATACTCAGGGCTGCAATCCATTGAAGCAGTGAAAAAATCAAACTTCTATGTCAACGCAATCAAAATATACCCATATCTATTGATTGCGTCGACTTGACTTAACCTTTGCGTTTATGTTCCGTTTATATCGCATATTTTGATACTCGCAAGGGAATCAAAACCGATAGGATACTTTCCATTGACCTAGAGTCATGAAATTTGGCAAGAAGCAATATCATGTAGCACAAGTAAAGGTGAAAACCATAATTTTGTAGTTACTTACCTACAAATTTGTACGGAAACCTCGGTGGGCGAGTCCGATTCGCACTTGACCGGTTTCTTTAATAAACGCGTGGCTTTGAATAAAGTGATAACCAGTATAAACTTTAGATGTATCATACAGCTTTCGAGGTTTAAGTTTGGCATAAGAAAGGAAAATTATTGGTTTGTAAATCTCAGAAACACGGGCACATAAATCAATTAATTCGCATAAAAAATACAAAACAGATCTATAATCACACAACAGAAATAGTGGACAGCTTCACGTTGTGACCGTGACCAAGGAGGTTCAAGTCAGCATAATGCTCTGTGAAATAGGGGGGACCCTCAAAGCAGCACTGATTTTCAGTGGTCACCCAAAAAAGACGCTACCCCGGAACGCAAAGGGCTAAGGAAGGAACACGGGTAAGTTAGTTAGTTAGTAGTCAGTAAGAGTCTGACACTCCGTTCTGCTCCACCCAGAGCGGGAGGGGTCATTTGATGATTTCCCATCCTCAAAAAAAAAAGAAAAAGCTTCCCGTTGTGATCGTGATCAAGAAGGCTCAAGCACAGTAGATAAATATACAGTAAAACATCTTCATACAAACGTGCCGCTCTCGGTTTGAATGTGTGCGTGCGCGCCGCGCGCCATGTCGGCACGCGATTTCACGCACACGCTAGCACAATATATGGGGGAATAAGGTGGCGGCAGTGCGGGCTGTGCAGCGCGACTGTGAGCACGCGCGTACGCTACATGACCGCTTGCGTTCGTCAACTCTCGCCGGCGCGGGCGGCGGACACTTGTCGTAAATTACGAGTATCATGACTTCAAAAAGGGGAAAAAAATATTGTAGTGTTTTCGGGTGCCTCAATAATGATTTCGCAAACCCGGACTTATCATTCTTCATACTTCCTACTCAATCAGAAATGTAAGTACCTACTTATACTTAAATATTATTAGAAAATATGGTATTGTATTGTTTATTTCACAGTTTATTTGCTTTATTAAGAGCGTAGCCGAGTCGCATTTTTCTGAATACTATGTTTAGAGCTAAAGTTTATTTTAAGAAGTCTAGTTTTACTATAAAATAGAGGATTGAGTACGAAACATCGTTTAGGTAAACATATTTTTCGCGTAGGTATAGTTGTAATAAGGGCAATTTCACAATAATTAATATTGCAAATTAATTACTTTTGAAATTATTATTTTTTCTATTGTCTGATGTGTTGTTCAATCCAAATATGGTTCCGGTAGTCTGACGATCGACTTATATACTTGTGTGTACATCGCATTTTTTTGGCCGGCGTTCGGGTCGGCCACTTGACACTTGTTTTTGTTTCGCTTATCGTATGAAAAAAATGTGTTAAGAGGTCTGTTTTTTTTGTTTATTATTGTAAGGTGATGTGTATTATACTAAATGCAACAGTTATTTTTGTTAGATATGGTTTCATTTTGTAAATATAACGACTTTTGTATACAAAACTGGGAAACCTGGGAAATAGTCCATCACGCTACCTTCAAGTTCAAATTTGTAATACATTATTAGGTGAATCTACACAAAACCCTACGTCATCAGATAGTTAGATATTAAAGTAAGGTATCATGAAAGAAAAATAATAGGTGATAAATATTTTTTGCTGTGCAAGTGCTGCTTGTTCGAAAATATTAACTAAAAGTAAAAGTGACAACCCTGGGTATCAACGCAAGAGTAGGCTAATAACTCGGCGGGCGGCCTTAGATAACCTACTGTTTATTTACTGTGGCTCAAGTCAGCATAATGCTCTGTGATACGGGGGACCCTCAAAGCAGCACTGATTTTCAGGGGTCACCCGAAAAAGACGCGTAAGGAAGCTAAATGAATGGTAAGTTTAAATAAAGCGATCAGTGGTGCCGATTCTGTTGTTCACAAACTAAACTAAATTTAAGTTTTTCTTTCTATTTCATTATGAAAAGGACAGACGATAAATATTAATTTAGTCCTGTCAAATTAGATAATCCATAGACAAGTTTAGACGTGATTAAAAAAATGGTTACTAAAAATACGTTAATTTACGTCAGGCGCTGATTTGACAGGACTATACTAATATTTATCTTCCGTCCTTTTCTTAATGAAATGGAAAGAAAAAGATGCACTGAACTTAAATTTAGTTTAGTTTGTGAACAACAGAATTAGGGCCAATGTCTCACACACTGAACCAATTAATTTTAAATTAGTCAAAGAAGTACTTTGATCCTAAAATAAACGTTCACGCAAGCAGAGCCGCGGACTCAGCTAGTTTCTCACAATCATCCAATGTTTCTACAGTTGATAAATATTACATCAGTATGATGACATTTTCGCCATTCGTTTTTAAATATCCGTTGCAGACTTTAAAAATCAATATCAGTCTGGTCTCGTGACTGTAGCAAAGAGATTGCAGTTTTAATAAAAAATGTTTACATTTGTTGTTTGTTGTGTATTAATAAGCTTTATAAAAGGTGGTCGAAGTTTCACATTGTGCAATTTAATTTATTAATGGAAATCGATGTTTTTTTTTTGTTTCGACGCGATATGAAACCTATGTTATTTTTACGAAATGTTATAACTAAGTTAAACTCTTGAGGTTTAATGCTCAGTATTTATGTATTATTTTTGGTTATCAAACATGGTCTTTGAAAATTTTGCAGGGGTTCATGCTCGAGGTCTGCCAGAGAGCTATGAAACGGACTATATTTGTGGACCAGCTTGTGGACGTTGCATAAATAAATATTTAACATGTCAAATAACGACGTCTTTTGTGGGTCTGTGCAGGCTTGCGGCATAGCCGGCAGTGTAGACTCTGCGTAATCGATAATATTTATATTGAGCCTGTGGAGGAACATTCTCAAAGAGATTGACAGTTTGGGTAGTTATTTTAGTGATGGAACATATTATGTAAGAATACAACAATCTGTTCCATCACTAAAATAACTGAAGGTCAGTTCCCGTAATCAAAAACGTTCTAAATTTAGTCGCAATCTCATCTCAGCGAAAACTTGTCAAAAATGTTGGAAACTTAGAGGTAATTTTGACAGATTGAGACTGAGATCAAACTGCGAACGTTCCAAAAATTAAGTGAATTTCCCCTCTGATTTCACTCGGAAAGCTGCCACGCTAAAATTGAATTGAGCTGGACACATATGAAGTAATCCTAACTAATATTATAAAGTTTGTTTGTTTGTTTCGCTTTCACGCTAAAACGTCAGAACGGATTTGGATGAAATTCGGCACCTGGGTGGGTTCGGCACCTGGAGAAGGACATAAGCTACTTTTCATCCTGGACTGCAGACGAAGTCACGGGCAACAGCTAGTAACTTATAATTCTTGCTGACAGCAGATCAGATACTGTGGACCTTATTAAAATCTTCTTGACCTACTTCCACTACCCATTGATTACCCCTTAATCCAAGGCTTGCCCCACTTTAATAGCTACGATAATAAAGCCAAATTGTTTACAAGCAACTCCTCAAGACAAATTTGTGCTTAATTGCCCCTCAGCAAGGATTACCACATCAAACTGTGCCAGCGAGCGCTCGTATTAAATGGTTAACAACAGGCAACCCACAGGTTGCTCGGTGTGTGTGTACCTGGAAAACTAAAACTTACAGTCCATGAATTATTTATGAATGGCTACGTAGTGCAAGTAGTGGGGGACAGCGGTTTTGTGAAGACTGAGGCGAGCTCTGATTGGTTGAAGCAGGGTACTTAATTTTTTTGAACAAACACCTTTTGTTTGCATGTGGTCAACGATGCATTAATAATCGTTGTGTTATACCTAATTAGAGATATCCATAGATTTTCCTAGAAATCACCCACGCAATCCTTAACTGTAGGTAGTAAAGTTTCTTAGAATTTCGTCTTCGAGCTGATTTTTCCAACGCTAGATGATTTTATCCGAGAAATAATTTTAAATTTTTGACAGTTCTTTCATACAAAATCTGCCAAAAGTCAAATTTATTCCACGAATAAAAATTATCTGTCGATTGAAAAAGCACTTTAGTGTACTAAAAGTGACAGTGGAACGGTTGCCCGGTGCGTCTTTATTTTAATCCTACACCACCTGTTTAATTGCATAAGTCGGTATTTTTTTTATTTATACTGTAGGCTGTATGTTAGTGGTAACATTTTGACCTCGTGCTGGCCTAGCGAACTAAGGAGTTTCAATAAAATTAGAAAGAAAGAAACAAATAAGAAAAATGAGTTTATTGGCATTCCAGAAAAAAACATAAGTACATCTTAAAACTATAAAAAACAGAAAACAAAGATTATAATGCCAAAAGGGCCTCAGCGCAGCATATTAATCTCAGATGACAAGACAAGGTGTACCACCTGATGTTGATTTTCAGCTGCAAGACACGAGTGCCATACGCTAGCCATAAGAGGCCAGCTTGATACTGTTGTTGCCAGTGACGCGAGGCCTCCCATACAACATACTGATTGATTACTTTAGCTTAAAGGGTGAAATACTGCATATATTCTTTGGACAGTTGCTCATGTTTACCTCACCTCCTTTAAATATTAAATCACCTATATTTGCTTTACCCTAAACATCAAACATACCTAGGACCCTCCCCACGTCTCTAACCGCTTCATCCGCCATCTTAATCCCTACAATAAGGAATGAGGGACTAATTTGCATGTTATTAAGGCTTAATCCGTTGCCACTCTCGCATGCGAAGATTTCAACTTGTCTAAACAAGATTTTTGCGGTTTTCCTGACGTATACGCTCGTCATGCTCTTTTGGAGATTATTGAGCAAAAGATACATATGTGAATTTGGTAGCTGTAAATTGTATAGGGCGTGACGTGCGAAAATTGTATGTTGTGGGTAATTTTCGCAAGCTGTTATATCATTTTCGGTTATCATTCCACTTTCACATTTGACCACCATCTGTCTTGTTTTGAAGCCGAGCCAATTGACTTAATCAGCAAAATGTAAATGACATAAACTTGCAAGCGTAAGCATAACCCCCCAGCTAGATGGACGGACGACTTAAAGAAGGTGGTTGGGACGGACTGGATGCGGAAGGCGGAGGACAGGACAGGGTGTTGTGGCGCAGCCTGGGAGAGGCCTATATCTAGCAGTGGACTGTGGCTGAGTTGATTGAAACTTGAAAGAAAATATAAATGTATTTTCCTTTTTTTTTCTACGATTCAAAGACACACAACATATTCTGCAAATAAAAATCTTGGACTGCCTTGAATCTTGGAATGTGTTGGTTATCTTTGGTGCCTGGCCCAAAAATCAAGCAATGGACAAAATTGTCAACATTTTTATGCTTCAGTACGAGGCTTTTGACTACATTGTATGTGTATATTTTATGTCTTTTCTTTTTAAAATGATTTTTTTTTATTTTTGTAATGTGCGTTTTGTTTGTGCAGGATAAACAATTTTTCTTTCTTTTTTCCTTGTTATTCTAGCTGTCGCAAGCGCTACTGCTGATCATGAGGTCCTTGGTTCGATACTTGGGTCAAGCAAAGTGTTTTTCCATCAGGATTTTCTCAGTAGCAGCCTGGATTGATGAGGATTTTTGTCCGGTTGATGGCAATCGGCTCGCCCCTATTACATGGGACTTCAACATAACTGACGAAATATGGGTGTACTATAGGTTCCACTCTACCTAACCCTTCTCGAAATACAGGCGTAATGTTATGTTACGTTTAAAATCTTCCATACTGCCACAATAGTGTGCAATTAGCTTACATGCTATTGAGATACCAACTGATTGGTGAATGTCATAATGTTAGCTTGCAAAGAGAGTAAGAAAAGAGAACTCTGAGAGTCCTTAGGGCTCATACGCACTACGCGGGTAACCGCGATGCGGTGAGCCGTCCGGCTGACAGCAGGATGCGGTTGCGAATGCGGCCAACCGGGTTGCGGGCAGCCGCATTCGCAACCGCAACGTACGGTTGAAGAACCGTTGCGATATGCGGTCATATCGATCCATTTTAAAGATGGACGTGGAAGAAGTTGTATCTATTTACGTCATTTACACCCATTACGTCAAGAAGAAAAAACAAAGAAAGAAGTACTGGATGCATCCTTATTTGCAAACACGAGATGAGAGCAAGCATTTTGAAATATCTTACTCAATGGCGGGCAGTCGCAAACTGAGTCGCACAGTACGAATAGCAACCGTCTGGGTGGCCGCCATTTGGGTCGCAGCCCTACGAACGACCGAAGAGGTTTGCGGGTAGCCGCATCGCAGTGCGCATAGAAATAAATCATCATCATCATCATCTACCAGCCTTTTCACAACTTTGTTGGGGTCGGCTTTCAGTCTAACCGGATGCAGCTGAATACCAGTGTTTTACATGGAGCGTCTGCCTATCTGACCTCCACAGCCCAGTTACTGGGTAATACGATACCCCTTGGTAAGACTGGTTTTCAGACTTTCGGGGTTCTGACTACCCGTAACGACTGTTAAAGAAATAAATGTTACGTATATATTTTTGATTTTTGCTTGCGGTCAGCCGTGCGGCATTGCGGGTGAACGCAGAGTACGTATGAGCCCGTACAGTAACACAGTATAACTTTACAATAATAAACAAGCTATGGTTATAATACCAGCCTATTACTCTCCTGCTGCTCGGCAAAGTCTTCTCATACAGAAGAAGCACGACCATTGATCACCATGCTCGCTCAAGATGGCTTGGCAATTTCAGTCTTATATTAACTTTAAGCCCAGGTTTCCTCACGATGTTTTTTCCGTCACCGATGTCAGTATTGTCCAAGATGAACTTAAAAACTACATGTTTATGAATTGAAAAAGTCACATTGGTATCTTGCCCAGAACCCACAACCTCGTGTAGCATCAATTAGTATAATATTCTCAAACACTAAAAAATAATTAGTATCTCAGACAACAGCAAACTACCTAGTTTCTAGACATATTGATGAACTATCGAAACTTATATAAGATAACCTGGATCAAACTGCTGAATTCCAAACTCAGCTCAAGTACCTACTGAACTACTTTGTATTCTGTTTGTATGTTATTATTTAGGCTTAGGCTTCTAAGGTTTAACGTAAATATTTATCTTACTGAGACTGATTATAATGAAGAAATCTTCTGCTACAGAATTAGGCCTTCTAAGTTGCTTAACGAATAAATCCTCTGGGGTAGGTAATTCAAAACCTTTGTTAGTAACAAAGATTAGGTATTCAGTGGCGGTCCCAGTAGTCAGTCCAGCTTGAAAACCTACGGCTTTTCCGTCTAATTAAAAAAACAATTCTTTATTACCTTCAGATGTACAAAAACACTTATCTAAACACTATGCAGCGTTACAACTAAGAGAAATAGTGATTTCAATGAACTCTGGCACCCAAAGTAAGATTTAACTTGTGTTTTCATGGGTGAATAAGTAAAAAAAGTAATGTCACTTCAAATACATACACATAAATATACTTAATAAAAAAAAGATTCTGGGAAACGACAACGCATCCAAGACAATCAACACCCTAATTCTGTAACACACTTTTGAATTTTGAAGGATATTCATAATCCATTGCTTCCATTGTTGGAACAATTCGTTTGCTCAATAACCTAAATAACGCAATCAATACTTTTGAACTGTCAGAATGTATCAGCTTACAGGTATTTTAACAAACGATTTGAGCAATTTTTATTATTTTTTTTCTTGAAAAGTAGGAACATTATCGAAGTGTTGAGATAGTAACTAAATGTCTTGTCAGCCTGAAATATCGTAGAAAATTAAGTGTAGGCAAAAGATTTCAATTTTGATAAAAATAGTTTGTAATTCCAGTTACGTATAACATTTTGTGGTAAAAGTAATTCCATATCTAGCTAGTTGGAAACGGGATTTTTAGATAGGTAGGTAAGGCTTCATGGCACGATCACATTTTATCATATCAAGGTTTGATAAAATAATATTCTGTTTTCTTGGCAGCTTTAAGGTGGATGATCCAGGTAGCCCACGAAATCCAAATTTTCTTACGTTTTTTGCAATTTGCAAGTCATTATTAAGTTATATGGAGATCAAAATTTGATTCGCGGCTGCAACAAGGATGTCTTTACAGAATTATTAAAGTCATCAATACAACTCTTTAAGACCAGGTAATCCTATCATCGTGGAATTGTCGTAGTTAGGATTAATTACCTGATTATATAGAGTTGTATTGATGACTTTAAATATTATAATTCTGTAAACACATACCTGTTACGGCCGCGAATCAAATTTTGATCAACATTCAACCTAACACATAATTGCAAATTGCAAAAAACGTAAGAAAATTCGAATTTCGCTGGCTACCTGAAGCATTCTTATGGAGTACCTTCTAGGTTGATTGCAAGTTGTTCAAAAACTACCAGAAGACTTTAAAATTGTATTAGTGTTAAATTTTATAAGGCCAAATAGGCTGGCTGGATTGACATCAATATTACTAAAGAGTTTGGTAAAGGAACACATTGACGATTTTATGCTTAGTGCTATTAGTTGGTTATTTTAATGTTACTTTTATTTTATTGTTATAAAGTACACATTAAATGTGTAATTTAACAGTTACAGACAGCTGCGTACCTATGCTTAAGTCCCTAAAATTACTTACGTTTCCATCTCTTTGTATTTTTGAAATTGCTGTTTTCGTCAAGTCAAATATGCATCTTTTTAATAAAGCATCTGATAATAGAAACAGGCCAATACGAAAACAATATAAAAACATGCTGCATGTGAGTAGTTATGACACCGCCTTATTAAAGAAAAGTGTTTTATGTATGAGCCCGATAATATTTAATAAAATACCCGATAAAATAAAAACACAGACAATTCCAGTTTTCAAGAAACAATTGACAGATTTGTTGACTAATAAATGTTATTATTCGATAGGCGATTTTTTGAACGATACATTTTAAATTAATATTGACATTCTCTACCTATTCTAATAAAACATTATTAAATTCAATTCAATTGGCTTTGACATTCTTTGTAATAATTTTTATTTGTGAACTTAATCAATAATTTATTCTGACATTGTGCTTGATTTTTGTTTTTATTATGGTTGTACCTATAATTGTAGGCGTAATATTGTTTAATTGAATTTATTAACTTTATAAAACTTTTGCATATATTAGTTAAGGTAGAAAGTACATGGATCGCTTAATATTAAAAAAAACATCTGCAGGTATATTGTACCTACTTTCTGTGCAAATAAACGATTATTATTCTTATTCTTAAAATGTATACCTCTCGTTCGCCAGTACAAAGGTTTTCCAAACATTCCGACATCAACAGTCGGGCAGTTGCCCACCAGACACCACACACGTCTGATCGGAGGATCCTCCCTTTTCTATGAAGGTTGAGTGAACTGTACACCCTGTTCCTCATACCTCTATACTTTATGTCATACACATTGGGTTGGTAGACGCGCGACTTTTAAAACTCCATTTGTAACGAAGTTCTATAACGTAAAAAATAACGTTCATCTTTAAAACGTCCACCAATATAACCACACAGAAAAAGGCGTCGGAACCATACCTTCACAGTTCCATATACCAAACAGAATCTGCGAACTTCTTTTATCAGTAGACGAAACCGCCAATAATTCTCTTATACGACTCTTAAAATCGTGGCCACAGACCGCTTTCCCGGGATATTCCATTACAATATTTTCCCATTGAAATACGGCCGTGAAATCGACCTTTCGATCGAATGGCGCTGGTAAGATGGTTTTGGGTATGCAGTGTTTAAAGCTGAGTTTCCTCATTCTAAATAGCTGGATGTTAGGATTGGTTGTTACTTTCGATGGAGTCGGTGGATAACGCCCATAATTCCCTCTCACAGAGAGGAGGCCTGTATTTTATTGGTCTATTGGCGTAGTTTGCTAGCGTATATTACATGGCAAACAATTTAATTTTGTGTCTCGTAATGTTAATTACTTTACATGCATACTATAGTATAGAAGCAAGTTTTTCTAACTGAACAGACAGCTGTGCTGCTGGGGAGTTTGTTGCGCCACTTCTTCCCAGCGAAAACATTAGGAAGTGATGAAAGGTGGGCGTTGTGGGGAACTTTATATGTAGTTTTGACGTTCGAAAAGTGCTGATTCTTAGCCTAGTTTGAATAAATAACTTTTAATTATGTTCTACCAGTTAAAACCTGATTGTGGTGGATAATGAAGGTAGTTTTTACTAACTATGGTACCTATAATATTTGATTTGAACTAGAAGGTTTCATGCATTTGAAAAGTAGCCGCGAATGGTTAGTTGTTTTTATTCACAAATTTAACTAAGGAATAGAAAAGTCAAAAATCTTTTTGTCCAAGTTTCAAGCGGTCTAAAGAAAACTTCTGTTTACTTTGAATACTTTAGATATGCCTGCTTTAGGCATTTAAGGCGGTATATACTTCGAAATACATATTACGTTCTGCACTTCCTAGGCAATTAATACTTTTACCGTGATAACACCTAAACGATTTATTTTCGTGTAGGCAAACTCTTACCTTCTTCCTATGGCGCAAAGTAGAAACTACAGAACGCCATCTGCTACGATCCTTACTATATTCCTTTTGCTTCGTTAATGTATGTTGTGGAGTACTCCAAGCTCCTCAAATAATATAAGTATGTATTGGAAATAAAACACAAGGTTTGTATTTGCGTACATCAAACGCTCAGTGATCACAACGACCGCTCTCTCCGGTGGGTGATAATGAAGTGAAGTGTCCCCACCCACCTTGTCGGGGTTGCCCTCACCGCCCGCTTTATGCACAATTATATTAATCAATATCAATATGATTTAACATTATACCACATATGTATTTAATCGGACCTCTTATAATTCCCATTTTGCGCTTCTTTAAATATTGTTGAACAACAATTTAACACTATGATATAATAATTCTTTTTGTGAACCACAAATAATTCAAATTGTTGGGGTCCTAAAAATACTGAATAGCCAAGTTACTGAGACCAACTATGAGAAAAGACCAGAAAGTTAAAAAGGGGCTCAGTTATTAAAAAAGGTATGCATCATAAGCGCAAAATGATTTAGAGGTTCATTAATTTAAAAAAGTGTCCATCTTTAGTATGCCAATAAGTGTTTAAAGGATATTTCCCTTTTTAACATTATCTTATTAATTCCCTTTACAAAAGACAAGAATCATAAAACAATAAACTTGCTAAATCTACTTGTACATATCAACTTAATTTTATTTCTCAAAGACCTGTGGGTCAGCTGTACTCAGAAGTCGATCAATGCCTTGCGTGTCCAGTATAATAATGGGTTCAGGATGCTGCTAGGGCTGCCCCGCTTTTGTAGCGCTTCGGGTATGTTTGTGGAGGCTCGGGTTGATGGCTTCCATGCTATAATGCGCAAGCGAACCGCCTCCCTACTAAGCAGAGTGCGGGGCAGCACTAACAGTATCCTTCGAGTAATTGCTGAGAAGTATGACTCGGCAGTCATGAGAGCTTTCGTTCGGATTCTGGTCAGATAGCGTGGCAAACTATCCTAACCCGAGCGAGAGTTTTCATGACCTTTTGTACCTACCGTTCTCGTCATAGTTTGTAAGATAATTTTTTGTAATTAACAATTATGGACTTTTGTCTGAATAAATAAATAAATAATAATAAAGAATAAATTACAGTTCACTTACAGATAAACTTAATTAAATTAACAATAAGTTGTAGTTTATATTACAATGTTCAAGCCATCCATGAAACTAAACACCATAGTTTAATTTATAAAATATAGCAAGTATGTACTTATGTCTAAACTAGCGGCCCATCCCGGCTTCGCACGGGTGAAAAAAAAAGCCTATATTAATCAGTGGTAATGTAGCATTCAAATGGTGAAAGAATTTTTAAAATCGGTCCAGTACTTTTTTAGCCAATTTGTTACAAACATACTTACATACAAATCTTTCCTCTTTATAATATTATATTATAATATTATAGTAAATAGTAATATAGTATAAAGTATAGATAAGATACAAAACAGTTCAAGTTAAACTTCTGTATCTAATACTATATAATTCCTTAGGCCTTTTTAAATGTTGGTATGAAACGCTCTCTGAATTGTTTTAGGTAATTTATCGTATAGCCGAACCACTCATACTGTATAGTTTTCCTGCAGTATAAGGCCGTACAAGTTTCTCACTAAAAAGTTTCATTATCATCTCTGCGGTATAGTAATGCATTCCTCTATAGGGGAGGATCGTATCCCCATCCAAGTTTGTAGTTAGGTACTATGTAGGGGTCTTTGGGGACGGTTGTGCAAACAATAGGTCCTGTCAACGGAGACGAGTGGTGGAGGGGAGTCTAAGAGAGCGGTGGGAGCGGGTTTTGATGGAATTTCTTGAGAAATATGTCTAAATATTTAATAGTCTAAATATTAGTTAGTATAAAGTCTGTGGGTCTGTCACACCAAAAGATCGCTAGATGATCTGCGCATTCAGTATAATAACACGTATATTTGTTCGCAAAAAGACGGTATCCCTGAAGGCTAATAATTCTCGTAATTTAAAACGTTAAAAATCTAGTCGCAGTCTCATCGCGGCGACAAAGAAATGTCAAAAACTTGTCAAAATGTAGGGAAATTAGAAGTAATTTTTGACAGATTGAGACTGAGATCAGACTGTGAACGTTTGTGAGCTGCAAGAAAATTTTAAAGAATGTGGCTGATAGGGTCTTATCTCCGCTTTGCTGGTCCTTTGTTCAATCAATCAATATCATCATTTTCATTTCCACTTCAATCTCCATTTTTGTAACAGCTTTTGTAATGTTGATCTATGTAATTGTACTGGATCTTGATATCTGAATTTTTTTTTATTTTATTTATTTATATTTGTCTGAATTATTTTGTATATATTATTGTACTTAGTACCCAGCTCACTCCGAATTTACACCCATAATCGTCGCGATGCTTGTTTTCAACAAGTTTAGTCTTGTCAAATACTTGTCAAAACATAATAATATCTCAAACTCAATTTGTTCTAGGGCATGCCGGTTTCCTTACAATGTTTTCCTTCACCGTTTTGAGAGCAGTGATGGTGGTGATAAAAAAAAGAAGATTAAACAAAGTAAAGCGCTTGTCTGGGTTTGAACCCACGACCTACAGCTCGGTACACTACTCACCTCGCTACTAGCTCGGTACTCTAAGACGGGGCCACTACACTACTCACCAACCAACAAATGAGACATGTATTGTTAATTATTTTGTATACATTCTTGTAATTTTTGACAAGATGTGTTACATAATTATGTAGGGTAAATACTTTTTCCATAGCTTCATCACATTCATCACATTATAATCTGTACATTTATGTATGTCGTTGCCATGGTGATTTTGGGTTGTTGACTGGAAACGTCTGTTGTGGAAAAAAGGATATTTAAGTTTTATTTGTATTTTATATTATCTCATTTATTTTCAATATACTCCTTCTGTTCTGTCTGCTATACATTTTACTATTTTTCTCTAAATATTAGTTAGTATAAAGTCTGTGGGTCTGTCACACCAAAAGATCGCTAGATGATCTGCGCATTCAGTATAATAACACGTATATTTGTTCGCAAAAAGACGGTATCCCTGAAGGCTAATAATTCTCGTAATTTAAAACGTTAAAAATCTAGTCGCAGTCTCATCGCGGCGACAAAGAAATGTCAAAAACTTGTCAAAATGTAGGGAAATTAGAAGTAATTTTTGACAGATTGAGACTGAGATCAGACTGTGAACGTTTGTGAGCTGCAAGAAAATTTTAAAGAATGTGGCTGATAGGGTCTTATCTCCGCTTTGCTGGTCCTTTGTTCAATCAATCAATATCATCATTTTCATTTCCACTTCAATCTCCATTTTTGTAACAGCTTTTGTAATGTTGATCTATGTAATTGTACTGGATCTTGATATCTGAATTTTTTTTTATTTTATTTATTTATATTTGTCTGAATTATTTTGTATATATTATTGTACTTAGTACCCAGCTCACTCCGAATTTACACCCATAATCGTCGCGATGCTTGTTTTCAACAAGTTTAGTCTTGTCAAATACTTGTCAAAACATAATAATATCTCAAACTCAATTTGTTCTAGGGCATGCCGGTTTCCTTACAATGTTTTCCTTCACCGTTTTGAGAGCAGTGATGGTGGTGATAAAAAAAAGAAGATTAAACAAAGTAAAGCGCTTGTCTGGGTTTGAACCCACGACCTACAGCTCGGTACACTACTCACCTCGCTACTAGCTCGGTACTCTAAGACGGGGCCACTACACTACTCACCAACCAACAAATGAGACATGTATTGTTAATTATTTTGTATACATTCTTGTAATTTTTGACAAGATGTGTTACATAATTATAACTTCTAGTCTTAACAGTTCAATGTAAACACTGGCTTATAAACTTCGGAATTTGCATTTGTAAATGGAATCAATCTTAACAAAGCACAATAATGACGATTACTATGTCAACTGAAGGCCAATTCCTGTACTTACAAACGTTCAAAATCTAGTCGCAATCTCATCTCAGCTACAATCAATGTGAAAACTTGTCAAAAATTAGAGGTATTTTTGAAAGACTGAGACTGAGAACAGATTGTGAACGTTCTTACAATTAGGAGAATTTCCCCTCTGGTCGTTTAGTGGCAAATCAAACGTGTCTAGACTAAACATACATATACGGTATAATAATACCAAAGATAGGTAACCTATATAATGATACTGAATCTCAGACTTAACTGTAGGTTACAATGTTTCCAGTTCATTGCCCAGTAAGTACATAATCTCTTTTTAACGAGTGTCTCTGGAATAATCATAAAATATAAGAAAAACTTAACGGCTTTAATTTGGAATTCATAGAAAATCTTCATTTAATTTTGTTCACGCACTGATAACAATGATTTGCTGAAAATATGTAAATGAAACGAACAATGTAATCTTAGCATAATTAATTGGAATCTCATTTTAAGTACAATGAGAATCCATAAAGTTCGAATATATTTCGAAGAAATTATTATTTCGATAAGTAAATAATTTTAGAAGTACAGTCACCAAAAGAGACAAGTAACCAGGGTCGTCGGATATAGTTGAAGTTTAGAAATAAACCGATGGATATTTTTTCCACTGAAATTTAATTTGATAAATGAACTGTTTGAACTGGAAAGCTTTAAATACAGCACAATTTAAGAGTAGATTACGGATTTTTTTGGTAGATAAAACGTACTACAGTGTAACTGAGTTCCTATCGGAGAAAAATATTCGTTAGTTAGTGACATCTTGATTTTTGAAATTTTGATGTATGACATTTTTGATTTTTGACATTTTGATCTTTGACATTTTGATTTGGTTTATAATAATAATGATTTTGTTTTGTAATAATAATTATATTTGTAATAGTAAGGACATGATATATAAACTAATATAATAAAATATAATGATCTAATGATACTAATTTATATTTTTCCTTTTAATTGATGATTTAAAATTTTATAATTGATCTAAATAAGTGTAATAGATATAAATAATTTCAAATGTTTGCATGCCGATTGGTAAAATGTGGCTGAGCTAAATGTAATCTTAAGAACTATTATGTATTACCCATATTTGCGAAATAAAATTCTATTCTATTCTATTCTATTTGGGTTCTATTAATTAAATTAAATTTTATTCGAAAACATCCATCGGTTTCTTACTAAACTTCAACTATACCGACGGTTACTTATCTCCTTTAGTGACCGTACATAACAATAGAATAATTTTCTACTAAGAGTTTTATCATGATTACTTACAAACGAGTGAATTATTAATTAATTATTTTCCTAGAAAAGTGTGGGTTAATTAGATTTCCTAGAAATTGGCAGATAAGTTTTCTGGCAAAATGAAAATATAATTTTCGTCAATAATCTAGATTCCGACGAAATGTGGGTGTACAGACGCCAGCACATCAAGCTACCTGAAACTGTCAAATTTTCCCAATCAACCTTGAACCTTATTCTGTAGCGATAAAGTTGAAAATCTGTTATATAAATTTGACAGATTGTAGTAGCTTGCCGTGCTGGCGTCTGTACAAACTTCGAATACTAATTAGATTACAAATTATTAAAATAAAATTATAAGACCCAAACCTAACTGAAACTATTACAAAACTAAAATATTGCGTCAAAATATTCCTCCGCATCGCTGTCGACTGGTAATACACAGACGCTAGCACACCAAGCTACCTGAAGCTATCAAATCCCAATCAACTTTGAACCTTATGCTTTATCGATAAAGTTGGAAATCTATTAAATAAATTTGACAGATTGTAGTACCTAGCTTGAAGGGCTTTTTTTTTTTTTGAGGATGAGAAATCATCAAATGACCCTTCCCGCTCTGGGTGGAGCAGAAGGGAGTGTCAGACTCTTACTGACTAAAAACCACCCGTGTTCCTTCCTTAGCCCTTTGTGTTCCGGGGTAGCGGTAACCCGGCCCAAGAGACTGGCGGCATTATCCTCTGGCCAAGATAAAAGCCAGCCTTTGGGTCACGGGAAGTGTCAATTAATGGGTATTTTGTTATATGTGATACAAAGTAGCCAATTTGAAGGTGTCAAAGCGAAAAAAAAAGAGTCTAGAACACTGGTTTTCACCTACAGCTAGCGTACTACCTACAACCTCTCGTTACTTGCACCACAATCGTTCAAACTTCTTGCAGGCAGTACCGGTCAGGTATTTGTTTAATTTAGACTGTCTAAGATACTTAAGTGTCTGGACGCCGCAAGTACCTTTGCAACAAGGAGCCATGCAAACCAGACAGAATATTAGATTTCGATGCAACCAGTCAACTTAATCCTATATTCTTTCATGATAAGAACAGGCTTTTGATCTTGCTTTGGGTTCTATTATTATTAAAGACTTTTAAGAAAAACACCCTTTTCTTGCTGATACTTTTTAATCGCACAACTGTACTCTTTCACAATCCATCAACGACTGACTTGCACTGTACAGTTTACCATTTTAAAACGACACTTGCCCCACCCAAAAATAACGTTATTAACATAACAGTTATTTCCAAGTGTTGCCAAAGTAGAATAATACATTTAGTTGCCATAGTGGAAATACATTTTAAGTTTGTTACAATATTATTAATTTGTGCTTTGACAGTGTTGCCACAGTGGATATTATAATGCGGTATTTAAATAATGCTTGTTTTTTTAAATTAAATTAATGAAATCACGACAAGACTAACATTACTACAACTATGTCACGATCTGTAATTCTATTTTATTCAAATGGCTGTCATAAATAATATCAACAGCGAGCTAGACTCGCTAAACGTAGGTAACTCTTTCACCTGTAGTCCAGAGGACTGCCTAAAGTTTGTAAACAATACCGATAACAACTTACATTGTATACACTTAAACATACGTAGTATAAACAAAAATTTTGATCAACTGCAAGTTCTGCTTCACTTAACAAAAATCTCATTTGATGTCATAATCTTGACCGAATGCTGGCTCAGTAAGGTTAGTAATCTACCTGTGTTGCAGGGCTTTCAATCTTATTTCACGGAAACAAATTGCAACCAGAACGACGGAATAGTTATCTACACAAAGCAGGGCCTGCAAGTCTCTGTTTGGGAACCTAGCTTTTTGGGCGGCAACTGTCTGGTTTGTCAAATAGACCGATGCCTGCCACGTAAGTTGTTGTAAGCCACAAAATTGCGATTTTGTGTTTTTAACGTAAAAGTGTCTAATTTTATGTATATTATCCTGTACCAAAAAAATAAATCCAAAAAACTTTAATTTTTGGGTACTTTTGAGACGCATAATGTTGTAAGTTCCGAACTATTCCGGCGCAGATTACAGTATTATTATTTACAATGGTTTACGGCGGGCGGTGTGCGGGGAAGAGAGCGCGCACGCACCGCGTATGTGTCACATAAAACAGACTACGCTGGAATTTGCTGTCGGCTGCACGTTACGGAGATTTTTCGGCGTGTATTTAATATTTTGCGTAATAATACTATCATTTAAAAATTTTCTTATTGTACTTACTACACTGACATAATGTGGTATAGATTACATACAACAATATACGTTGCTAAATTTAGAAGTATTTCATGCTAAGTAATACATACACCATTTTACTTCGGAATTAGTTATACAAAACTAAATAGTAAGATGACATACAATGATTTACGTGGCCATATTAACTGTTTTCTGGTTAATAACGAATACTTACAACAATCTACGTCAATAATCACTGGTAATGTGTATGTTGTAAGTAATATTTGCTTTTTCCAGATGTAATCAAACTTACATAATAATAATTTACTACGAGGGGTGTTTTAAGGATGTGTATGAGATATCCTTTTCTACTGAAATTGTATCCACATCTAAGTTAATCGCAATAATTACACTGTATCAGAGACTACTTTGCCAGTAAATTTTAACAAATTTGAGATCCTGGAAGCGGCTAGTAAATAGGTGATGACTTTTTCGGAACGAATTTAGACACTGATACTACAGATAACTTTCTTGAAACTGCTCACCCATCTTCTGACTGTAGTATTAACCACTTGGATTACGACTGTGATAACCATTTTTGTGCATATTAGGTAGAAAAAGAAAATGTACCCATAGACCAAAGACCATTAGCTCAGCCATCACCTGCGTGTTTCTCAGACTGGTCCATTCCTCAAGCTAATAGTCCTCTATCTGTTATTTCTAATAATAGTCCACGTGTAAGAAAAGACAAAGGTAATGTAAGAGGAAGACATGTAAAAGACTGGATAGATGTGAAAAGAAAGCCTTTGAGGAACTGGGAAAAGAATACGTTTCTAAAAAAAGAGTAGTAAAAGCCAATAGAAAAATGGACCCTCCGTGACACTGCCGTATGCAATGTTTTGATAAATTAAAAGAGGAAGAGAGGAAGATTATTTTTGAAAGTTTTTGGAAATTAGGAGACAGGGACAAGCACTACCGTAGAACTGTTCAGTAAAACTAGTGGGAACAAACCATGTTTAAATGTGGCTAATTTAGTTACAAGGAAGATTAAACGTCGAATGTATACTGTACACATTTTCTTGAAAAATAACACACACCACACAAGCAGAGGGTGATAGTGTCCATGCGCTTATAGAGCGATCTTCAAATAATAAACTTATTTATGCACCATTGGAGCGGTTTACCTTGATCAGATGGGCAAAACAAGACGGTAAAGGTACACATATCAACTCGAAAAGGGATCGTTATCGTATCGCCTTTCGCCTCGCCGTCAAACAGGCGTCAACCTAACGTAAGCACGTAACCAAAGCGGATCAGCAGCTCCGATACGTCGAGTTGGCTACGACTAGGGGACGCGGACACCGCGCTTGCGGCTCGCGGTTCGTGATCTTGTCCCGAGGCGAGGCGATTACGTTACGATTCCTATTAGTGTCTGTTACTGAATGGCTCGAGTTGATACGGAGACAATCCCTTTTCGAGTTGATATATGTGCTAAGTCCTATAATCGTATAACGTAATAGAAATGAAGCATACATAGTTTTTAAACTTTAAGGAACTATTAGTCAGTCGTAACTGGGCAAAAAACTTTTAATGGGGACATAGTCCAATGGACAAAAATAAAAGAGCTGCAAGTTTGTCGTGGAGATCCTTACCCCCTCTCGTTCATAACCTTATTTCCATACCAAGAACGAAATTCAACGACATAATATCTCTGTGTAACAGCGGGCTAATCCCAGCTGCATATCACGATTACTTTAAAAGTTTGTATGTCGAAGAGACAACTCAGAATAAACAATTATTTTAAGATTTTTAATAATTATTTATGTTTAGTTTCAGATTAAATCTAATAATTATGTCGATTAAAGTACGTTATTTATTAAAAATAGAATTTAAATTCAAGAATTCATTACGTTTTAAGTTTATGGTTTAGTCTTTTAATGTTTAAAATTTATTTCATCTGTAAGATTTTATGTTTTCTAAAGTTTATTTTTGACAACAAGGTTTTAGTTACATAAATTATTTTTCAGATTATTTGTAACTAACTATTTACACTAGATAATAAATGCCTAGTAACGTATGCACAAAACTGTTTTATAGGTATATGCGAGTATAACAAGTTGATGTAAGGACAATTTAACGAAATTTTGCGGAAAAAAGGTTACATTTTTATTTTATAAAATCTAATAATGCTACACATACCAGACCCTTTTTTTTTCATTGACGTAGTACATTGTTGTAAGTAGTTTATACAACTAAATGCGGCTCTTGTGTTCCAGTGTAAAATAATGTAAGTGACCAATACAACGACTTGCAAAGGGCAGTTACCGCAGTAAAGTGTTGTAACAGCAAAATTTCTGAAACCTTTGGTATTTTTAAATAATATAATACAGTAAACTTTAAAGTATTACTAACTATATTCACATACTGAATTTTGTAAAAAAATATTGAAAAGTGCAGTTTTTATTGCCAATAGTATCTTTGAAACGCTCTCCTGTAAAATTGCAGTTTATGGGTTACAACAACTTACGTGGGAGGCATCGAGACAAAAAAATGGCCATTGTTGTTGTCTATCGCTCTCCATCATATAACTCTAAGGACAGTTTTGATAAGTTTTTAGAAAGTCTAAATAGTGTTTACAGCAAACTGTCTTCGTGGCAGAACATCGCCCTCATCGGCGACTTAAATATAGATATAAAACAAAATAGTAGTAATGACCGAAGCTTTGACTATCTAATACTAAACACATCTCATGGACTCCTGCCAACCCATTTGTTTCCTACTAGGCTTGAAAATTGTATTGATCATGCTTTCGTGAAAACTAACTTACCCATCACCACTTTAGTTCTGGATTCACATATCACAGATCATAAACCCATCCTGCTTAGTATTGCTAATACCAATCCCAAACGTGAAACTGATCACATTTCTACTTTCTTGAATTACGCGGCAATTAAGCTGGAGTTAGAAAACATGGACTTTTCAGTTGTTTATGTTATTGATGACCCTAACACCTCTATGAACACTTTCATAACAATTTTAACGTCTGTTATTGCAAAACACACGATGCAAACCATAATCCCGAGGAAAAAAAGAACTATTAAACCCTGGATTACGCCTGGACTATTGAAGTGTATTTTAAATCGAGACAAGATGCACGCGAGATCTAATAAAGAACCTGATAATCTTATACTCAAAACCACGTATACGCGCTATCGTAATTTTTGTAATGCCCTACTACGAAAGCTAAAGATTGCCTATGAAAAAAATGAACTAGAAAAAGCTAAAAATAATCCTAAAGCCCTCTGGAAAACAATTAAACAAATTACTAACAGAAGTAAAATCAAAACTAGCCCTGTTGAGCTTCTAAAAATATCTGACAACCCTAAATCCTCCATAAATGAAGTGTGTAAATTCTTCACTAATGTAGGGAAAAGTATGGCCGATAACATCATATCTCAGTGTCAAATCTCCACTAATATGCTTAGCAGTGACGTTTCAAAAATCAGCGACAACACCTCGCTCTCCCCTGCCAATTCCCTAGCGCTACTGGAGGTTGATGAAACTGAAGTGGAATCCTTAATTATACAATTACGCAATGACTGTGCATTGGGTTGGGATGGTGTATCGCCCTTATTATTGGAAATGTGCCGTCACACACTAATACAGCCTTTGACGCATATATTTAATGGCTGTCTACAAAAGGGTGTCTTTCCTGATGCACTTAAAAGAGCTATTATACATCCAATCCATAAGGCGGGGAACAGAGGCTGTGTCAACAACTACAGACCCATCTCGGTTCTGACGGCTCTTTCCAAGATACTTGAAAGGATTCTTAGCCGCCGTCTGAATAATTTCTTGGACAAGCACCAGATCATAGCCAATAACCAATATGGTTTTCGTGCTAGAGTCTCGATCGAAGATGCAGTTCTTGATTTGACGCAGTTGGTTGCTGGGAACCTGGACAGTAAAACTAAGTGTCTTGGAATATTCTTAGACCTTTCGAAGGCATTCGACACAGTGTCTGTTCCCTTACTTTTCATAAAAATGGAGCAGCTTGGCATAAGAGGCATCGCTCTTAAAATCTTTAAGGATTACCTGACCAATCGAACCCAAATGACTAAAATAGGTAACCTTCTTAGTGATGAGGAGCTCATATCTCACGGAGTGCCACAGGGAAGCATCCTGGGTCCCATTTTATTCCAAATCTATGTAAATGATTTGTGCAGAATTAACCTACCTAATACCAAAATCTTTGCATATGCTGATGACACCGTTATTGTAGTTGATGGGTCAACGTGGGATAGCGTTAAAAATAGCGCAGAATCAGCACTTACTAAGGTAATAAAATGGCTCAACCTAAATCTGCTAACGCTTAACTTTGACAAGACGTCCTATATACCTTTCTCTATTCGCCAGAACACTGCACCAGACCTTACATTCTCGATAATAGCTCACACCTGCTCACGGCTATCACCCCTTTGTCAATGTCGAATACTTACAAGAACTGAGAATGTAAAATACCTTGGTGTACAAATAGATGCAGGGCTACGATGGGATAAACAGCTCAATGCCTTGACCTCCAGGACCATGAGATTGATACACATTTTTAAGTCTCTTCGAGAGTCGGCTAACCCTGACACCCTTAAAATGGTTTTCTATGCTCTGTGTCAATCGGTAATAGGGTATTGTATCACAGTATGGGGTGGCGCAACTAAAACTAGTTTCATCAAAGTTGAAAGAGCACAGAGAGCTATATTAAAAGTAATGCTACGTAAGCCGTACCGCTATCCCACAACACAATTATACTCGGATTGTAAGGTGCTTACTGTCCGTCAGCTCTTTGTGCTCCGATCGGTACTTAAAAGACACGCTTGCGTCACTCCCTCTGATCCTAAAAAACGTACCAACATTCCGCCAGGCACACAGCATAAAACATCATTCGCCCGACACCAGTACCACACACTTAGCGCATATATTTACAAAAAAGCTCACAAAGACCTCAACATCCGCGACCTCAACAGATATCAAGTAAAGTCTAAGGTGACTGAATGGCTACTACAACAAGACTACTTACAAACAGAGTCCCTACTTACATACATTGCTTAATAATAATAACTATTTCTCATTGCACAATCATAATTTACACTCACTCACACTCTCCATATACACATGGTTGTGCAGTTACATACATACACACATACTCTCCTACTTTTTGAGTTGCACTCCCTTCTCCTCCTTTTTACCATAAATTTATGTTTAGGAAAATACATTCTATAGATAACCTGCAAGATACTTACAGAAGTATAAACACAAACATGGCATACTGACACACTTCGCAAGTTTTGTTTATTTTCAATGATACCGTATAGCTGAACACTGTCTCTTAAGATACAGGTCACCCTAGTTTAAGAGGCAGGGCTCACCAATTCATGTACAGACCTTGTGGTTACAGCATAATTATGTACCTAGTACCTGTCTTTATTCTTTATTATTACTGTAGGCGAAGCACAGTAGTACGAGCTCTATTTTATTTTATTATATTAAGACTTGCCAATACCCCAAAACAATCGCATTTTGGAGAAGCTAGCCTGTCGGTAGCGGGTTTCAACTTAACCGAATATAGCAATTGTTTCGCGCTCACAATTGCAGCTGCAAAAGTACTTTCATTGTTGTGAAGCTATGACGCAGGTGGTATTTTTCCACTCTGAATCATTATGAAATAGTTTTTCTACACTCCAAAAGTATAAAAGGACCGTCTCTTGTCATACCTAGTTAGTGGCGAGATATCCTTCAGTGAAAAAAACTATCTAGGTATATCTATTTTCATAGTATTCGCCTATTACCGCGCCGCGCTCCAAATAGTGCCAGTCAGACATCATCTGCCAAGCCTTTTCCCAACTATGTAGGAGCCGGCTTCCAGTCTAACCGGATGCGACTGCCTATCTGACCTCCACAACCCAGTTACTGGGTAATACGATACCCCTTGGTAGGACTGGTTGTCAGACTTTCGGGGATCTGACTACCCGTAACGACTGTCAAAGATCCACGAATGACCGCCGGGACCAACTGCTTAAAACGTGCTTTCCGAGGCACCGAGGGGTCTCGATATGTAAAGATGGTCACCCATCCACAGACTAACCGCGGCAGGCGTAGCTTAACCTGATCGATCGACTTGTGCGGCTATCATTTAGCCACGAGTCCCTCTGTGTAAATAGTGGCAGTCAGTATAAGTCATAAAGTTAGTGTTTTAGTGCATAAGTTGAACCTACTTGTTTTACCTGTGTCATGTCTATATGTATTGTGTGTATCGTGTGCCTGCAAAGATAATATAGTACTGTCTTACATCTGACTAGCTGCTTTTAATTCACTCCTTCGTCACGGGAACACCATCACCCCAGCCTTCAACACCTTTCCTAGCTAATGATAAATGATTTATTTTCTGTAAGTAGGTTTGTACAAACACTTTTACACGTCAACCTTATTTTCTTTTAAACTAGATGAGGTCGGCATTTCCTATCTGACTATTCTGAGAAGAAAGGTCGAAACAAACTCAGAGTTCACAGTCTCTTTTAAAGTCCAGACAAAATCTTGGTCAGATGATGAGAAGACCATGTAGATTGGTGTCTGAAATGGTCTTTTGAGGAAAGAACCACACAGATTGAGCGGACCTGTCCAGTCAGTGCACGCATTTGTCAAAAATCGTGCAGCTCAACTCAGAACTTGAGAAACTCAACGATTCGACGAACAATACCAAAGATTGGACATTTGGGTAGGCCGCGTAGATTACTCAAACTGCCAGATCATGATCAAAACTAACTAAGAAGGAAAACAGAAAAAAAGAAAGAAATGACCCACATAGTCCTCACATTCACAATAGTTAATTAAAAAAAGAAAAAAAAAAACTTTACAAAGTAAATATTCGTGTCATTGTATAAATAAAATTCATCAATGTGAATGTGTAGGTATATAAAAATACGAACATAATACTTGAGGTCAATGTAGATTGGTGTCTGAAATGATCTTTTGAGTTATTATCCCGTATGTTGCACCTGCACCATGATTTGTCTCTGCATCACCCTAAGGTTGACTGCCGAAAATGCCTCAGGCATTAAGTCCGCTTAATTTGTACTGGATTTTTTTTACTTGTGCATAAAGTTTTAATAAATAAATGACACCTGACTCCCGTTGTCTTCAACAATTACAAATAAATAATAATGCATTATAATAAAAAAAAAATACGAAGTCTACCCGTTTACATGCAGTGCTTTATCCAAAGTCTATTGAGTGTATTTGACGCAGACTTTTCTTACGGTCTATCAATAATAAATATATGACATAGTATTATAAGATTGTGTTTGAAGCACTTTATTTCATCTGTGTTCCACAAACACCCAATTCAAGTAAATATATTAAACTTGGGGAGAGTTCAAAAAATCTCCTATAATGTACACACGGCTACACATCAAGCTATACATTTCCAGTTTTGGCTGACCTCGCATTGTAGGTATTATAGGTTTTTCGTACAACCAGAAGTCAGCTTGGACTGGTTATTAATAGCTTGATGTGTAGCCTTGCGTACCACAGATTACCAATTTGCTAAATATGTGTATATATATAATATATCAATATATATATATATAATATCAACCATCATAATTTAATTATACAACTTATCCCATGAAACATAAAGTCAGATAACACACAAGCTGACGGCCACTAATACCTACTAGCCGCGTTTATGAAACGGCTAATAACAGCGAAACATTATGACCCCTTTGACCTTATCGTTAGGTCAATAGGTCAATTAACAGCTATGCCGCGTTGCGAAAAGCAACCCGCAGCTGGGAAATGAACTGAAGACTGCAGGCGTTCAGTTTTATTTTTATTAATGGCTGAAGTGATACAAAAACTGTTGTTGGATTAATTTTATAGTTTGGAGAAACTATACATTAGTTTGAGATTATAATACAAAATACAAACTTAAACATACTCAAAAGCGTGATGCTCACAGGAAGTTACTAAAAAATAAACGAATGAAAACCTTAATATGATTTACAAAGAGTACATGTTCAGAACTCTTGATGAGGCATAGAAATGGCATCATAATTCCTTCTTATTATATAATAGGCATAAGATGAATGTGCTATAAATAAGTACCTGTTATAGTCATAAATCATATTTTGATCAAGATAAAACCTGACACTGACCTGCAAATTGCAAAAAAAACGTAAGAAAATTTGAATTTCGCGATCTACCACTGCGCAATCACCTTAAGCAAAAATAGGAGCCGTCCGATCTATGGTGAATACTTTCCTTCATCAGTCCAATTTTTGCTATATAATTTGACGAAAATCAAACACTTAATATTGAATTACCTCCTACAATATGACCTTCGCTTAACTATTCACCCTGTATGTGAACACAAAGGTATTACTGCTTTAATCACTTCCCTAAATACATCAATGAATATTCAGTTGCACTCTCCAGGTTTCCTGAAGTTTACTAGCTAATCCTAAACTTTATTGGTAGCCGGTATCCTAACATGAAGTTAGGATACACAGCTCCTTGCCTAGTTCATTCAACTTGATTGAACGGATAGCTTAGTTTGTATTAGCTTGAAGCTTTTGATAAAAGCTGACGGGGAATTAATGTTTGTGGAGCTGCTTCTTGATTAATAATAATTTAATTTAATGTTCTGTGTTCTGTAACGTCAATAACTTTGCATACCTAGTATTGTATACAATTAAATATTTTTTAACTGAACAGACAGCTGTGCTGCTGGCGAGTTTGTTGCGCCACTTCTTCTCCCCAGCGAAAGCACTAGGAAGTGGTGAAGGGCGGGCGTTTTGGGGGGACTGTCTTTTGTAATTGACGTTCGAAAAGTGCTGATTCTCAGCCTAGTTTGAATAAATGACTTTTGATTT
The DNA here is from genome assembly GCA_949316385.1 of Globia sparganii. Lineage (NCBI taxonomy): Eukaryota > Metazoa > Arthropoda > Insecta > Lepidoptera > Noctuidae > Globia > Globia sparganii. The sequence continues at coordinate 2,587,451 of OX438655.1, read as the reverse complement.
TGATTTTGATTAGAAACCTGTCAGGTTAAAAGTCAGGTCAAAGCTGCATGGAGTAACAAGAAGGTAACTCATTAACTCCTCAAGTAAAGTTACCAAAATTGTTATGGAACCACCGAGTGGGCTTAATGAATCAGTCCTGTAATTACGGAGAAATCGGTGTACATACATGAAAAAGGAAACTCACCGAACGCCTCCTCCTTTTTTGGAGTTGGTTAAAAATAGTGATCACCACATCTTGTTCTTTGGCGTCAAAATTGTATAGAAATTAGCTAGTGATCGGGGCTGACCGCATAGTGCGCACTACTTAGAAACTCTTTGCATCAATCTCCATATGACTATATCATCGCGACGATAATTTCATGGCACCGTATGACTATCGATTTTCTCGCCCGTGGAGATGGCGCCTTAGGGTGCACAGGAAGTTGACTTCGGAACGGAAGATAACGAAGGAGAACGGGACTTTCCTTCAGATATTACTCGTAGCGGCTTTTCTAATGCACATCATGCAGTCATCATACGAAATGTTTTTTGTACTGTACAGCCAGGAAAACAAAATGTAAGCAATGTGACACCCTACTTGACCGTCAAAGACAGACATTTGTGATTTGAATATACGGGCAATTAAAATTGGTAGTCAATTTATTTAATCATATTTCCCCGACTTAACGTATGAGGTAACTAAATAAATTTTGTTAGCGTAACCACATTCAGCCTGTAATGTTCTCATTGCTGGAATACAGACCTCCTCTCGATTAGAGGGAGTGGACCACGCGGGCCCAGTGCGGGTTGGTCGATTTCACATGTCTTCAAATTTTTGGTTCTAAAATATACCGGTTACCTCTCGATGTTTTCCTTCACCGTTTTGAGAGCAGTGGTGATGAAAGAATATAATGTATAACCTACAACTCGTAAGTCACACTCTACAGACAGATTGCTTGTCAGAAAATGCCAATGACAATAATTTCGCCTGTGCACAGACGCCAGCACATCAAGCTACCTGAAACTGTAAAATTTTCCTTTCATATGCTTTAGCGATAAAGTTGAAAATCTATTCAATAAATTTGACAGATTGTAGTCGCTTGATGGGCTGGCATCTGTACTACAATTTCATTTATTCATTTCACAACCGGCCGTCTCAAAACTATAGGAATTACGATTCGAAACTCTCCGTCACCCACCATACTCACCAAACCTTGCTTCAAACTAATTTCCATTTTTATTTGGAATTTGGATAACTTTTTACATGGAAAATATTTCAAATCCAACAAGGCGGTTAAAAATGTCTCTAAAGAGTTTATCGCTTCCCGTCCCCAGGATTTTTATAGCAGAGCCATCAACGAACTTCTACTAAAATGGCAAAATTACATCTTCACTAATGACCAATACTTCGATTTCATGAAATAAAATTTCATAGGTACCTAAGGACCTATGAAACCACATACATAATTTAGTAGGTAGGTAGGTGTAAGTTTTTTTATGTAAACACGAGGAAATTACAAAATGAACAAACAAAATACTGTACAATAACACTTGTAAAATAAAATAATGCAAATAAGTTAAAAAAAAAAAATATTGTTTATACTCCAATTATTATCTGTTGTCCACCTTCCCAAAAAAACCTTACACATTCACGACACACATCTATCATCTCCCGGAAAACAAGTCACACTCCTGTGTTGATGTAAGAATAATAATTTTGCGCATTGAAGTGCGTCACAACTCACGATGCACGCACAGAAGTAAACTTCCCACAGCTTCATTTACAATGTATAGTCAAGGATTGAAAATGTTACGCAATTTTCTAGCACATTCCTTTCCCGCAACGGATACACAAATATCACCTTTTCGAACTGTCATTTTCCTGAATAATTTTTTGGACTATGTATAGCCAAGAAAAATTTGACTAAAAAATTATGAGGTTCAAGAAAAAATTAACCTCGAGGCGCTAAATATTTTCATATCTCGACTTGCGCAGTCATCTAAATAATATTAGGTCGGGGCAAAAGTATTTTCGTATTTTTCATACAAAAAAAAAATTATTTTAGGTTTAATTTTTTATTTATTTATAATATGTATGTGCCGTTTTGATCGATGACTTGTTGCCATCTTGTGGGCAATGCCATGATCCCATTGCTGTAGAAGTTTTGAGATTTTTTAACAAAAAAATCTGACAGGTAGTTTTCACAGTGTTCTTTTGAAGTTAACTTTATGCTTCCTAAAGAGTTCTGAAGTGACCAAAACAGGTGAAAATCTGATGGAGCAAGATCAGGGCTATACGGAGGATGCATCAACACATCCCAGCCAAGCTCTCTCAATTTTTGCTGAGTGGCTATAGATGAGTGCGGTCTGGCGTTGTCGTGATGAAACACCACGCCCTTCCTATTCACCAGCTCCGGCCGGTTTTTCTCAATAGCTTCTTTTAATCAGTTGTTGACAGTAGAGGTTGGAATCGATAGTTTTACCCGGCGGCGAAAACTCATAGTGGACGATTCCTTTCCAATCCCACCAAACACACAGCATCACTTTGTTCCGAGTCAGGCTGGGCTTTGCCACGGTCTGTGGGGCTTGTCCATGCTTCGACCACGATCTTTTTTGGACATTATTATCGTAAGTGATCCAATTTTCATCACTCGTAATCAACCGTTTAAAAAATGGGTCGGAATTATTACGTTTCACCAAAGAATCGCAAATGGAAACACGTTGCATTAAGTTTCAGTGAGATCATGTGGTACCCAAATATCAAGTTTTTTCTTGTACCCAGACTTTTGTAAATGCCGTAAAACTGTTTTGTGATCAACATCCAGTTCTTTAGCAATATCATAACTACTAATATGTCGATCATGCTCCACTTTTTCAAAAATGGCAGTGATTTTATCCGTGACAGGGCGTCCAGAGCGAGCTTCATCCTTCACACTAAAATTTCCTGACTTAAAACGCTTGAACCACATTTATGCTACTCGTATTGATACCGCATTAGGTCCGTGAACCGCACAAATTTTATTCGCGGCGTTCGTCGCACTTTTACCGTTTTTGTAATAAAATTTTAAAATGTACCGAATTTCTTCGTCACATACGTTCATGTTGCTTGCTTGAAAAACAGTTGAGAAATCGCGGGAACTAGTTTTTTTTTTTAATTTATTGCATCTTTAGAATATCAACATTTAATAGTATTAAAACCAGCCAGTTACATTCAGTACTGCCAAAGAGGTTTGATTACTAACAATAGATTCAAAATACGAAAATATTTTTGTCCCGACCTATTATATCAAACCATTCTGCTCTTAAAACGGTGAAGAAAAATATTGTGACATAACCGGTGTATTTTAGCACCAAAAATTCAAAGACATGTGACAATCTACCAACCCGCACTGAGCTTACATGGTGTCTACATATAGCGGCTAATCTTACAGCCTACACGCTCTCGAAGAGGGAGGTCTGTGACCTAGGAGTGGATATTATAGGCTGTTTAAGCATATATACGTACTGGCACAGCTATACAATTTACTGATTCTCAGTCTTGATTCCTTTTAAAACTTCGCACTGCAGATTTTCTACCGAAAGGACAATGCCAGATCCTGCCCCAGCAATTTACAGAAAATGTAAATTAATGGAAATAATTGTAATGAATACAGGACCTTATCATAATAAATCGTTTATCTTTAGGACCTGCGGATTACAAATCAATGTTAAATGGAATTCAACCCCTGAAATTCCTTTTTGTTATTTCCGAAACAAACATTTCAGAAACCGCAAGTTCTACAGGCATTAGGAAAAATGTTTAGTTATCAGTAATACAAAAGCAATAAGGTGCTGCATATTGCATGGTCGTAAATGAATAACTGTATTGAACGGGGCAAATTTCTATAGAGTTTCTGTTTTCATTGTCCTTTACACGTGCCTTTAAAAACACAATCAAAAGTTACCAATTTGACTTAACTCGCAAATTAGAAACGATCTCCACCAATTCCTTAATCTTTGAAATGTGGTTTACTTTAGCACTTACACATCAACTAATGGCATGAATCCTTAAGATGCGGCTCACCAATATTAGCTCTGAAATATAGAACACGCTTTTAGTCACTACCAACTGTAATTTACACTTAATATTTAACGTTCAAAATATTTCCATCAACATTACCAATATTAGTAACACCACATAAAATTAAAAATAAATTCTGAGAATTTTTATCGGCATTGTAAAATTGTTGGCTTATTCGACCAAATCATCATCATCTGCCTAGCCTTTACCAACTATGTTGGGGTCAGCTTCCAGTCAGACCGGATGCAGCTGAATACCAGTTTTTTACATGGAGCGACTGCCCATCTGTCGACAAAATATTGGACAATATTATACTAAATTATTATACGATTAGTTTTAGTGTCTGCTGCAAGGCTTCGTATTAGGTACATTTCTATTTTATACTAGCTGTCCCCGAGACTTAGCTCGCGTGGATATCGAAAAACCATAATGTGTCTCTTTACAAATTATTTTTCTAATTATAAAAGCTTATATTACTTCTTATAACATCAGCTATCTGCCAGTGAGAAGTCCCGTCAAAAGTGTTTCAGCCGTTTCGGAGATTAGGAACCGTATATACTTTCATATTATTATGAATTTAGTATACTTAAAACTGCTATTTTGACATTACAGACAGACACTTCAATTTTATTTATTTATCTGAAAATTTATGTATGTACCTATAGATATGCATGTATAGATTTTTACAAAAATCCCATTACCACAAATAATACCACTTCTGTTGCAAAAGCAATCAAAATATCATAAAAAAAAAACGAATTTTCCACTACAATTTTCAAAAACAATTGGGTTTAATACCTAGCAGAAGAAAAATACAAATACTGCCACTTTTTGCTCAGAGAAAACAGTGAAAAGCTTGGATAACACCCCTCAATTTGGAGGAATGACTTGAATTTTCTTAGAAATATATTAAATGTTGCTTCTGAGCGTTGGTGTGTATTGACACCAACGCCAACGTTGTCAAAATAATGTCAAGATGAGTCAATTTGCACATTCATAATGTATTAAGTCATTCGTGCGTTTCGGGGCTAAAGAGGAAGCGTTCACTGAATCTCTTTGACTTGAAACTCGTTAAGCTTACTCAAAAATGTATAACACACCTAAAGACTAATGTTGGCGATGTGAACCAACGTCAACTTTTAAAGACAACACTTTTTGTTGATACAATATTTGCGGCCAATATGGCTTAGGCGTCGACATAGCCAATTCAAGGAATTCTTTATAATTCAAGGTTAGAAACTTAATTGTACGGAAATCTTAAACAATTGCTATACAGACAGCCTTTGAAGGATTTTTAATCTATTCATTCGTGGAAAGTTTTTGGTTGAATTAGTTCTGCTAATATTGATAGTCTTGCTTATAATGTATTCTTACCCGTGTAACTTGCGAACGGAATCTATTTATGTAAATTGAAGACTCATCCGTATCTTTGACGACGAGGAAATAGTTGTTTCTAATATCCCAGTAAGTATGAGGATCGATGTGATTTTGACATTGTGACAGTTATTTTTGAATTTAGTTTCGGAGCGCCTTGTACCAAATTGCTTAACAATACGGGCCCAAGTGTAAGTGTAAGCCTAAGTGTACTTCAGGCTAGCTATCTGCCTGGCCTTTTGCCAAACCCAGCGACCTCATAATATTAGCCGCGGCGAATTGAATGGCCCACACGTAACGTAATTGTTCCATTTTTTATTGATAACTTGCCTCCGGTCACGGATAAATTTATAACACTACCTTAGACCTTTTTCAATTTGTGATAAGATTTCTGGCCGTGAAGATAAAAAGATCCTTCACGATCTTTTTATTATTTTATGTAATTTTTTACGTTATTTATAAAACCTTTTTGCAATGTCAAAGTCACAGGTAAAACATTCCTGCAAGCATCGATGTGTCTAAGTCTCTAAGATGTTTTGGACTAGTCCTGGGATCAGTATCTTTTTATTTATTTTTTACATACGATATATCATTGTAACATTGTATTATTTAACTTCTACTTAGATATTTTTTGTTTCAATTAGTATTTCACTCTGTTTTTAGGTAAAACAACTTGGCTAAAGCCAGAAATATGGCAAACATAAGTCATTTTCGTGTGCATCACTAATAAATTTTGACTTGAAGGCGGCTAAATAAGTAGATACTAATGTCTGCATTTACCTACCATACACGCCAACCCTCCCAAAAACATATTAACCAACTTTAAACCTTACTCCATCGTCATAAAGTGCTTATGTACATATGCATATCTAATGTGTTCGTAAACAAAAGTTGTGCCGCAAACTTGGCAATCAGTGAGTGATGTGGAGGGTTTGTGCCAAATGCCCACTTTATATTCAAGGTTTCAGGGGCTCATTACCTATGAAGGTTCACCATTTTTTATTAAAAAGGTCAAGAGTGGAAAGGTGGACACATTTTACAAAAAGATACATCACTACTGTGGTGTTTGTCCCAAAAGAGTGGACATTAGTTAAAGAACCCAGCCGAGTAAGTAGATTTATCTTCTATTTATTGCAGGATTTTAGTGTGTTACTTGAGCATTATAAAAAACCGATCAAGTGCGTGTCATGCCACGCACAGTGTAGGGTTCCGTAGTTTTTATAAGAGCCAAGCGCGGGTCGTATTCGCCGAAATAAAGTTGTTCGAAATTTTCGAGTCAAATACAATTGGTCGACTATTACTCGTAAACTTGTAAAGCCCACTTAAGTGTGATAGTTTTATGTGTGTATATATAGGTACTACTACCTTGACATTTGAATTTCTAACTACAACCGTTTAGTTGGTAGAGGGGGGAGACACTTGACTCTAACGAAAATTGGTACTTTAAAGCTTGATAAGTCACGAACGGTTTACTTAATCAAAAAACGGTCTTCCCAAACCTGTTATATTTTTGAGAGACCTACCTAACGATGTCCCACACTATGGGAAGGACGAAAAAAAAATATCATCCCCACTTTACATGTAGGGGAGGTACCTTAAATAATTGTTTTTTTTTTTTCAAAATTTAATTTTACCACTTTTTTGGCGTCATTAACGTGTATCTAATTACAACTCATGTCTAATTACAACTTTCTAGTACCAATAGTTTATGAGCTAAACCGCGGACAGACAGACAGACAGACGGACATGGCGAAACTATAGGGGTTCCTTGTTGACTACGGAACACTAAAAAGGAGAGGAAATATCCTAACAAGAGATTCGATAATACTGACAACTTTTTCAAAAACTAGTATAGGTACGCTCGCGGTACAAAAAGGTCATGCAACTTTCAATGCCTGAAACACAGGTTTTTCTTAAACCTAGATCAGGCAGGTCTACATTACAGTTAGAATTTAACTTTCCTCGATTGTAATTAATGTAAATCATAATTGTACTTTATACTTGAATAAAGATTATTATTATTTATATTATTATATATAATGGAATGGCTGCGGTTTATCTGTCATCTATTTGGCGACTGGTGGCATATCAGTCGCTCGTCATGACGTCAGCGCACGCTGTCGATAGCGTCTGACTTTGCTTAACCTATATATTCGTCAAATTTACCTCTGTACCGACAAATAAAAGTAAACTTACCATCTATTCTCAAAGAAAGTACTCTGAAATGAGATTACAGTTACCCAAATACCCCAGATAACGGTAGTTGGCAAGAAGGGAAAACTAAAGAAAGTAGGAAAAACACAGTTGTTGGTATTAATGAGGGGCATACATCTCCAATCACCTGATTAACGGATTCGCATTTAGAATGGACAAACAATTTTGGGAGGCTTATTCTGTTGAGTACGATTGCTAACAGTTGCTTGAGTTGTTGTTACATTCATTTATTTATAGCATTAGGATACTGGGAAGTAGGGGCCCGTGGCTAAATAATAATAGCCGCACATGTCGATCGATCAGGTTAAGCAACGCTTGTCGCGGTTGGTTTGTGGATGGGTGACCATCTTTACATACCGAGACCCCTCCGTGCCTCGGAAAGCATGTTAAGCCGTTGGTCCCGGCTGTCATTCGTGGATCTTTGACAGTCGTTACGGGTAGTCAGAAGCCCGAAAGTCTGACAACCAGTCTTACCAAGGGGTATCGTATTACCTAGTAACTGGGTTGTGGAGGTCAGATAGGCAGTCGCTCCATGTAAAACACTGGTATTCAGCTGCATCCGGTTAGACTGGAAGCCGACCCCAACATAGTTGGGAAAAGGCTAGGCAGATGACGATGATGATGATTAGGATACTGGGAAGTCATTGTTATGGCAATATATAGAAATACTAGCTGATCTTCGTACCATAGATTATACAGTATAATATTAATGATACTTCGTACCGCCTCAGAATCAATAAGAACGAATGTATGACAAAATAAATCTTATCTTTTTTTTCCTGAATTTTTCCCATGTTTCAATAGTTATTCTGCTATTCGGGGCGGAGCCAAAACCAACAAATCAAATATCATAAAAATCGCTCCAGCCGATCTTGAGTTATACATGGTGTAACTAACCCGACTTTGTTTTATTTACAGCTGTTTTTGCCAAATCATAATTATTTATTTTATTACATAATTTATTTATTTAACAAAAAATACTTTAATGGACAGAAGTAATGAAAAAGCTTTACCACATGATTGTAAATTTAAAAGCAGGTGTAAGATTTTTAAAGTAACGAAATAAACACAATATTATGTGAAACTATTTTGTAATTATTTGTTTAACATACAAAGCACAAGCGCGGGTGCGATGGTATGCGACGCGGAGCGTCGCGGGAGCAAGAAATTTCACGCGGACGAAGTCATGGGCAGAAGCTAGTATATTTATAAAAGTAGGCCATATTGTAGTTTGCTTCCGTTATTTTAGTACCAAATGTTTTCACTTACTTTCCTGACCGAACACCTCAGTAAGTTATCAGAACATAATAGGTTTTGAACAGTAAATCTACAACAGACTGCGCGCGCAAAGTTTTGCTTGCTCTAACCGTTTTCAGTTACCTTGCAAACGAATATTTGCTCGCTCAGAACACTTAGTGAAAACCTTGCTTAACAAGGAATGTGCTTGTTCTCATAATTTTGGTTGGTTAAGTTGGTTTGGTTGTTGGAATAACAGTTACCTAACCGTACCTCATCATCAACCTAGCCTTTTCCCAACTATTTTGGGGTCAGCTTCCAGTTTAATCGGATCCAGAAAAAAAACAGTATTTAACATTAACCGACTGCAGCTATATTACCCAGTAACTGGGTTGTGGAGGTTAGATAGACGGTTAAAGTTACGCAAAAATAATGTATGACGGAATTATTCTCCCTTTCAAATTCTAAAAAAAAATTCTGCGACAGTATATGTTTATCTTTTAGGTTTGACTCACTAAAACCTTTTTTACGATAGTCAAATTTGTTCTAAAATAATGCATTATTTGCGAAGGTGTTTTTACAAACATGATATTAATCCTTGTCTAAATAAATACGTTATTCATCATAAGTATTTAATTTTGAACAAAATTGCCCTTGACATCTTTTGATTTCAATGAATATCTTAGGAGATATCATATTTTTAAAATAAATCAGCACGGCCGCCGCGCGCCTGTAGCTGAGCGAGGTTTACTATAGTTCCACTCTTACTGATCATAGCGTGATGTACCTAAAATAGCATCTTAAAGTAATGTACACATGGCTACACATCATGGCTATACATTTCAAGTTTTAGCTGACCTCGCATTGTATAGGTTTTTGTACAATCAGAAGTCAGCTTATATATAGCTTGATGTGTAGCTGTGCGTAATAAGTAATAATCTTAAAGTAATATAATATGTTCTAGTAGTATAGTAGGTTTTTTCCTCAAATTAACGTGGGTGAAACCGCGGCGCATTGCTAGTAACCAAATAATAATTGGATATTTGTGGCAAAAAAAAATGTGTCAAATGTACACCACATTTGACACATTTTTTTTTTAAATATCTAACATATTAAAGGATTTGTGAAGCAAGTGACTTTCAAATAAACTAACGTATTCGATAGTACTCTATTTAAATTCAACTCAAACGTTTGTGTTCCAACATGTTTGAATAAAAAAATATCATTAATCCTATCATGTATGTATATCGAACTGAACTGGAAATTCTTTTTAGTGTGGTTTCACTAAGCTAGGATCATATATTACAGGTTCCGCTTTGATGTCCCTGTATATTTCAAGGTAGGTACAGATGCCAGCACATCAAGCTAATACAATCTGTCAAATTTCTTAAATAGATTTTCAACTTTATCGCTGAAGTATAAGGTTCAAAGTTGATTGGGAAAATTTGACAGTTTCGGCTAGCTTGATGTGCTGGCGTCTGTACGTAAAAATTAGGTTTGATGAAGAAGAATAATTAAGAAATCATGCTAAAACCAAATTTTTATTTCAGTTCGATTAATGTTTTTTTTCCTATATATGCTGGAACATAACGGTTATAGAGTTGATTTTAAATGGATTTCTTTCGAATGTGTTAGTTTATTCGATAGTCATTGAATAAAAAATCCTTTTTTTGTACCCCATAAATATTACAGAATATAAGTATAGAACTTTTACAAAGGCTGCCACAATCGGCGGTCTTATCGCTAAAAGCGATATTCTAAAGACAACCTTTAATGGATTTGGAGAGAAAGGAGAGACAATACTTCAGGTAGTCTATGGTGTACCATTTACATATACATATACAATTAAAATATACAGACACAAAACATATACTTATCTATATAAAAACAATATATACAATAATAATCATAAATCAAATGTTTATTTAGTTATTTCCTTCATAAATCTGTTACAAACGTTTAAACGTTTTTCGGAAAAAAAAAAATACTAAGAAATGTAACGTACACAGTTTTATTTCATGAAAAATATTTATGAACCCATGTTGAGTCTATACTGACTCAGCTCATTAAAAATACCTCTAATTTGATTATTTCAGTTCACTGACAAAAGACCCCTACTCTTTTGTATTAAATGATGTAACAAAGAGATTCATGATTGATTTCTTTACCATAAAAAAAAATAACAACTCCAGCACCCTAATTGCGTAACCCACTATCAATCGGCATCTGAATCATTTTGAAGCAAATTGCTAATCCATTGCTTCATAAGTTAGAAAAATTTGTTTACTCAACACGTAAATAACGCAATGAATGTTGTTGAACTGTCAAAATGAAACCGATTCCCATTGATAATGTGTTACGCAATTGCCCCACTGGTTAACCATTTCTAAGCTTTTTTGAACAAACTGATTTTTTTTCTGTTAAACAAGTATTAAAACCATATATATTATACTTCCAAATACACAACCCCCTAATTGCTCAAAATATTCACTAAATTATGGCAAACATACTCATATATTTATTATAATTACAGCAGCAACCGCTCGTTGATGAGGAGTTGCATGATAACACACCAGAGACAAGTCTATAAATGTAATTGTCGACATAAGAAAGTAGTAAATGAGAGATGAAATTGTGAGGGAGACGTATTGCGTATTTGTAGCTCATGTAGACACCGATAAACTCGGATAAGAATTTTATTTGTGGATGATAATTACGTATTTCGGTAAATACATCTATATTAATAATCTATACATATACATACTAATAATAATAGGCGCACAGGTCGATCGATCAGGTAAAGCGACGCTTTCCGAGGTTGTTCTATGGATGGGTGACCATCTTTACATACCGAGACCCCTCCGTGCCTCGGAAAGCACGTTAAGCCGTTGGTCCCGGCTGTCATTCGTGGATCTTTGAAAGTCATTACGGGTAGTCAGAAGCCCGAAAGTCTGACAACCATGTCTTACCAAGGGGTATCGTATTACCCAGTAACTGGGTTGTGGAGGTCAGATAGGCAGTCGCTCCATGTAAAATACTGGTATTCAGCTGCATTCGGTTAGACTGGAGGCCGACCCCATAGTTGGAAAAAGGCTCGGCAGATGATGATACGTACAAACACATATAAATAAATAAAATTCCAAGTGTCTCTTTCTAATGTCAAAATAACTGGCTTTTTACTCGTACTACAAGCATTTGCAAGTCTACACGATACTTACAAAAAAATAACTTAACGTTTCTGTCTGTCTGTCTCACACTTGCAAGGTTCGAACCTACAACAAAATTTTTGAGAAGCGAAACTTCTAATTTCTTATACTACAAGTTGTAATTTTGGTCCCATAAGTAGTCAAAAACATTAAAGCACTTAAGTAACCACAAACCTTTACCGGTCTGATTCTTGTTTTGGTTCACCTTATATACAACCCTCTTAACTCCAATGAGAAAGCGATCGTGAAGATACAAAGAGTATGCGGAAACAATACCTTTCTAATTTCCATGGGGCATATGTGTTCGGAAGTTTGTTCATTAGAAACTTTTCACTCCCTTTTCAGAGTAGAAGTTCCCTCGTGTTGAGCCCTTCGAGGTGAAAGTTAAAGTGACGTTGACGTCAGTATCAGGTGTTAGTGTAGACTTGTTTAAACGTTAATATGACGATTGGAAAATGGTAATTTAAACAGGAAGGCTTTTGTAGAGTTGGTGTTGTACCCACTGCTGGGAAAAAGTCCTCCTCTGTTCAAGAGGGAGTGAGCTGTAATATGCCACTTAGGCCCAGTGCATTTTGGCAGATATCAAGTAGTACTGAAGTTACTAGGAACCACCGAAGAGGTCGGATAAGAGTGACACTGGCTGATTACTGTAAGTCTAGCAGTGTCGCATATATAGTTGCGTGCTGGCTGTCTTCCGATGGCAGAGATGATGTCAGGGTAATTGCTGTCGTACCACTTCCAAGATGAACTGCCATATTCCGGCACAATCCAGATGATATTGGATCTGCTAAACCATTCATACGATGACCACTTCTGAAGTCCTAGACTTACACATAGGATACTTTTAATCCCGATAGTACGTTACAGTGGCTAATTTTCCGACATTCACGAGGGCGAATCCGCGGGCAAAAGCTAGCATGCAAAAGATGAAAACCTCACATTTCATCACGTTTGCCTTATACAATAGCATGCAAATATGCGCGGTTACAAAATTAAACCCAAAATGAGTGTTCGAGGCGACGCAAGGGTGTCATTGGAAGAAATAGGCGGCGTGTGCGCCGTCCGGCCGGTGAGTCGTCCGGTGAGTCGGCTGGTTTGACGCAACCGCTGCACTTCCACGTTCCGTTCCCGGCTCCTCATGCGTCCGCGCCGCCCACAGCCAGGGCTTGAAGTACCGGTACTATAAGTACAGCCATATCTGTACTGTTGGTATTTCTAATCAGTATCGGTACTTTGAGTTGAGTTAGAGTGAGAAAACAGATATAGTAAGTAGAAAAGATAGTTAATAGGCTTTATAAAAATAACTTCGAGTTACACATACGAGATTTGTTGTACGCGGCTGGTACCTGAATTTGGTGCCGGTACTTGTTAGGTGGAGTACCGGTACTCATCTAGAACAAGTAGGTACCCGTCTAGAACCTGTACCGTCTGGAACCAGTACAGTATAGAACCGGTACTTAGGTACCGAAATGGCAAGAACCGCTATGAACCGGTACAGGACCTGTACTTTTGGTACCGGTTCCAAGCCCTGCCCTTTGTAAGAATTATGAAAATAATGGTGCGATGTTGCATTTTAAGTATTGAAAGTGTGTATGGAGCAGAAAGAGTTCCACGAATTCGTAAACTACACACATCAAAAGTGTCTAGGGATCAAGCATTTTTATGCGGATTTCTTGAGATTGAGATGTGGCTTTGTAATAAATTTATGATTTTATAAATTTATATGGATCCTTTTTGGTGCATTTCATAATTTGAATCAGGAACTGTGAATCAAATTCGAGTAAAAGATGAAAATCAGCTGTCAATATTTTCCCTATAAAAACATACAACGCATTGAAGACATTATTAGTGCTACTGTTTCCCTACTACTGATTAAAACCAACGTTATTATGGAGCGGCGACGTCATTTAAGCAGGGAAGAAATGCTCAGAGCCGTGGGAATGATAGAAGCTGGTTCCCGGCAACGTACTGTGGCTTTAGCTCTGAATACAAGTCAGAGTGTTATCAGGCGACTTTGGACACGTTACCGAAGCACTGGTACCGTGGCTGAGCGCCATGGAGGACGGTATCGCTGCACCACACGGAGACAAGACCGATACATTCAAATCTTAACTCGAAGAGCTCCAACAATAACCGCCATGATGTTAGCCGTGAGGCTTCATCACTCTTCAGGGAACTTATTTAGCGACCAAACAGTCAGAAACCGCTTGCATGAAGTGAACCTTCATTCCCGAAGACCGCTACGGGTACCACCTATAGCAATGCACAATCGTAGGATTCGATATCAATGGGCTCTTGAACACAGAAATTGGGCAGAAGAACAATGGCGTTTCGTGTGCTTTTCTGATGAGTCTCGTTTTGGTATGAGACCGGATACAAGACGTATACGACACTGGAGAACCCCTGGACGCCAACAGCGATTAAAATCCTGCCAGGAAGTCCATCCTTATAGTGGTGGAACCATCATGGTATGGGCGGGTATTTGGATCGGCGGAAGAACTGAGTTGATTTGGATCAGAGGCAACCTCAACGCTCAAATTTATGCTGAGACGATTGTATCAGACGTCATCGTTCCTCTACAAGTGCAAATCGGTCCCTTATTTCAGTTAATGCATGATAATGCACGACCGCACACCGCAAGAGTTGTAAGACAGACTCTCGCCGCAGCTAACATCAATGTCCTGCCCTGGCCTGCTCAGTCGCCAGACTTGAACCCGATTGAGCATGCATGGGATATGCTACAGAGAAGAGCTCTGCCGAATATGGAGGGTATCCAGTCGCAAGAAGACCTTTTTTTGTTGTTGCAACGAACATGGGCGGCCATTCCACAGCGTGATTTGGATGAACTCATTTTGAGTATGCCAAACCGATGTTCTTGTGTTGTTAGTGTTCGCGGTAGAAACACGGATTATTAATTGTTAAAATTTTAGAGAAAACTGTTATTTCAGTCTTTTTTTCGAACTTTTGTGTTAGTGGTTCAAATGTCAAAAATCCCTTTATTAGGAAAATGGCAAATTTCTTTATTAATGCAAAGGTGACTTGGTTTATCGTTACTGTGACAAACGAAAACACTTTATTTGATGAATCCTTAAAGAAAATTTTAATTAATATCAATCAGGAGAAAAGTTATTGCAAAAATATATGTTGATCCCTAGACACTTTTGATGTGTGTATATCAAAGACAAATTGTCTGTGCATTTGATCAAGTAGAAAGTGATACATTAAATTTAGTGCTAAGCAAATTATAAAAATGTGCAAAAACGCGCAAGACGTCTAGACAGAAATAGTTTGCGTTTCGAAGATTTGCAAAAGGTATGTTCTTGGTTTGTTTTTAAAGTTTCTAACTACAGTGTTTGTAACTATCCTAATCGCAGTGGACACGCCAATCCTTTTGCGATAAGCTGGTCCCAAACTTGTGAAAGTGGTTCAACCCAACAAGATCAATGAAATGTGACGCACTGATTATACGAATGATAAACCGAACGTCAAAATGTACAATTCAGTTAAGATGTACCTTTTAATTAATATAACATTATTTAATAAATTGTA
Source organism: Globia sparganii (assembly GCA_949316385.1). Lineage (NCBI taxonomy): Eukaryota > Metazoa > Arthropoda > Insecta > Lepidoptera > Noctuidae > Globia > Globia sparganii. Next base: position 2,571,833 of record OX438655.1, on the reverse strand, counting down.
AAGTAATTAAAAAGAAAAAAAAAAAAAACGTTATCCATGTCGAAGTTTTCCCAAAATGTAAAATTGTAATATTTGGTAGACCAAAAAATCCTATAAATTCAGGGCATCTGTATATTCATATCCACATTTCCATAATCCAATACTCGATTGGTGTAATTTCGTGCTTCGCAAATACAGTATGGAATTGTACGTTTTGATTACTCCCGATATTCTGGTATGTCCTATTTTGTACATGGAAATGTGTGTTATTTTTACATAATGAGTAGCAGATGTTTTCTATAAAGCAGCTAATAATTTTGCTTTAAGAAAACATCGTAATGCGACAATTTCGACGAATTCACAGCAAAGAATTTATCTTACTTTTGCAAACCCGTGTTTATGTATAGCGTTTGATTTAAGACTGAAATCAGACACTCGGGGAATACATATACGCTAACGTCTAATGTCGGGTTTACGTCAAAATCCAATCTTAAAAGTCATGCCCAACAGTTGTTTGACCTGCAAACTAATAAAGACAAATTCGTCTTTTCGATGGTACACCTATGTTTCTAATACTACACACATCAAAAGTGTCTAGGGATCAAGCATTTTTATGCGGATTTCTTGAGATTGAGATGTGGCTTTGTAATAAATTTATGATTTTATAAATTTATATGGATCCTTTTTGGTGCATTTCATAATTTGAATCAGGAACTGTGAATCAAATTCGAGTAAAAGATGAAAATCAGCTGTCAATATTTTCCCTATAAAAACATACAACGCATTGAAGACATTATTAGTGCTACTGTTTGGGATACTACTGATTAAAACCAACGTTATTATGGAGCGGCGACGTCATTTACGCAGGGAAGAAATGCTCAGAGCCGTGGGAATGATAGAAGCTGGTTCCCGGCAACGTACTGTGGCTTTAGCTCTGAATACAAGTCAGAGTGTTATCAGTCGACTTTGGACACGTTACCGAAGCACTGGTACCGTGGCTGAGCGCCATGGAGGACGGTATCGCTGCACCACACGGAGACAAGACCGATACATTCAAATCTTAACTCGAAGAGCTCCAACAATAACCGCCATGATGTTAGCCGTGAGGCTTCATCACTCTTCAGGGAACTTAATTAGCGACCAAACAGTCAGAAACCGCTTGCATGAAGTGAACCTTCATTCCCGAAGACCGCTACGGGTACCACCTATAGCAATGCACAATCGTAGGATTCGATATCAAGGGGCTCTTGAACACAGAAATTGGGCAGAAGAACAATGGCGTTTCGTGTGCTTTTCTGATGAGTCTCGTTTTGGTATGAGACCGGATACAAGACGTATACGACACTGGAGAACCCCTGGACGCCAACAGCGATTAAAATCCTGCCAGGAAGTCCATCCTTATAGTGGTGGAACCATCATGGTATGGGCGGGTATTTGGATCGGCGGAAGAACTGAGTTGATTTGGATCAGAGGCAACCTCAACGCTCAAATTTATGCTGAGACGATTGTATCAGACGTCATCGTTCCTCTACAAGTGCAAATCGGTCCCTTATTTCAGTTAATGCATGATAATGCACGACCGCACACCGCAAGAGTTGTAAGACAGACTCTCGCCGCAGCTAACATCAATGTCCTGCCCTGGCCTGCTCAGTCGCCAGACTTGAACCCGATTGAGCATGCATGGGATATGCTACAGAGAAGAGCTCTGCCGAATATGGAGGGTATCCAGTCGCAAGAAGACCTTTTTTTGTTGTTGCAACGAACATGGGCGGCCATTCCACAGCGTGATTTGGATGAACTCATTTTGAGTATGCCAAACCGATGTTCTTGTGTTGTTAGTGTTCGCGGTAGAAACACGGATTATTAATTGTTTAAGTTACCCAATAAAATTTTAGAGAAAACTGTTATTTCAGTCTTTTTTTCGAACTTTTGTGTTAGTGGTTCAAATGTCAAAAATCCCTTTATTAGGAAAATGGCAAATTTCTTTATTAATGCAAAGGTGACTTGGTTTATCGTTACTGTGACAAACGAAAACACTTTATTTGATGAATCCTTAAAGAAAATTTTAATTAATATCAATCAGGAGAAAAGTTATTGCAAAAATATATGTTGATCCCTAGACACTTTTGATGAGTGTATTTAGGCGCAGTCGATGGCCACATTTATTGCGACGTCCTAAGCCTTGAAACAGTGCAGATAAACGCACATTTGAGACAATCTAGCAGATAGGGCATAGTCTATTCAGGAGCACCGCACAAAACAAGTGACAACGCTCGGTTGAAATAAAAACGCCAGTGGAATGTTCTGGCAAGGCAACAATGTATGGACAGGTGACCGTTCTACACTTTGCGTCAGCACAAACATGAAAGGCGTTTCTTCATTTCGGCACAGAATTTGGGGATTTGAAGATTTTGTCTAACTGCACTTTGTACTTATCAAGGATGGAGAGATGTAGACATATGTATTTTATTCCGTTTACTTCCCTATTGGTGTCCTATACCACTCAAAATGCCATTTTGTTTACGAAAATGGTCTACCAACAGTATTATTATTGATCTTTATTATGGACAAGTACACACATCAAAAGTGTCTAGGGATCAAGCATTTTTATGCGGATTTCTTGAGATTGAGATGTGGCTTTGTAATAAATTTATGATTTTATAAATTTATATGGATCCTTTTTGGTGCATTTCATAATTTGAATCAGGAACTGTGAATCAAATTCGAGTAAAAGATGAAAATCAGCTGTCAATATTTTCCCTATAAAAACATACAACGCATTGAAGACATTATTAGTGCTACTGTTTCCCTACTACTGATTAAAACCAACGTTATTATGGAGCGGCGACGTCATTTAAGCAGGGAAGAAATGCTCAGAGCCGTGGGAATGATAGAAGCTGGTTCCCGGCAACGTACTGTGGCTTTAGCTCTGAATACAAGTCAGAGTGTTATCAGTCGACTTTGGACACGTTACCGAAGCACTGGTACCGTGGCTGAGCGCCATGGAGGACGGTATCGCTGCACCACACGGAGACAAGACCGATACATTCAAATCTTAACTCGAAGAGCTCCAACAATAACCGCCATGATGTTAGCCGTGAGGCTTCATCACTCTTCAGGGAACTTAATTAGCGACCAAACAGTCAGAAACCGCTTGCATGAAGTGAACCTTCATTCCCGAAGACCGCTACGGGTACCACCTATAGCAATGCACAATCGTAGGATTCGATATCAATGGGCTCTTGAACACAGAAATTGGGCAGAAGAACAATGGCGTTTCGTGTGCTTTTCTGATGAGTCTCGTTTTGGTATGAGACCGGATACAAGACGTATACGACACTGGAGAACCCCTGGACGCCAACAGCGATTAAAATCCTGCCAGGAAGTCCATCCTTATAGTGGTGGAACCATCATGGTATGGGCGGGTATTTGGATCGGCGGAAGAACTGAGTTGATTTGGATCAGAGGCAACCTCAACGCTCAAATTTATGCTGAGACGATTGTATCAGACGTCATCGTTCCTCTACAAGTGCAAATCGGTCCCTTATTTCAGTTAATGCATGATAATGCACGACCGCACACCGCAAGAGTTGTAAGACAGACTCTCGCCGCAGCTAACATCAATGTCCTGCCCTGGCCTGCTCAGTCGCCAGACTTGAACCCGATTGAGCATGCATGGGATATGCTACAGAGAAGAGCTCTGCCGAATATGGAGGGTATCCAGTCGCAAGAAGACCTTTTTTTGTTGTTGCAACGAACATGGGCGGACATTCCACAGCGTGATTTGGATGAACTCATTTTGAGTATGCCAAACCGATGTTCTTGTGTTGTTAGTGTTCGCGGTAGAAACACGGATTATTAATTGTTTAAGTTACCCAATAAAATTTTAGAGAAAACTGTTATTTCAGTCTTTTTTTCGAACTTTTGTGTTAGTGGTTCAAATGTCAAAAATCCCTTTATTAGGAAAATGGCAAATTTCTTTATTAATGCAAAGGTGACTTGGTTTATCGTTACTGTGACAAACGAAAACACTTTATTTGATGAATCCTTAAAGAAAATTTTAATTAATATCAATCAGGAGAAAAGTTATTGCAAAAATATATGTTGATCCCTAGACACTTTTGATGTGTGTACAATAAAAGTGTAAATTCGAATGCCATCATCTGCCTACAGCAGTCCACTGCTGGGGATAGGCGTCTCAATTCTCAGCAAGTCTTATCCTGCTACTAACCCTTTGAAGATCGTTGCTCCATCTAGTCTGTAGTCCTAACTCACGTATACTGGTTTGCGGTCTTCATTCAAGAACACGTTGACCCCAATGGTCATCGGTTTAACGGCTAATATAGCTGTCCCATTGCCATTTCATCATGCTTGTTCTGTGAGCCAACTCGACAACATTGGTGCTCTGCTGGATCACCTTGATCCGGATTTGATCCCTCAAAGAGACTCCAATCATAGCTCGTTGAGAGACCTTGAATAGATGGATCAGCCGTACCGTGAGTGTCCACGTTTAGACGTCATAGATTATAACAGGCAAGACGCACTGAAGACGTCACTTAAAGCTCTGTGGAATATGAATGCCTATAAAGACACACACACATTCTATGCAAATATATGTCAGCCGAGATTCACAGTATAGTAAAGAGAAATGTATTCCGGTAACTTTTCTGAAGTAATTTTCCAGACAGAAAGAAGAGATTAATTCTACGAAAGCGAAATCACGTGCACAAGCAAGCAATATTACATGTATGATCGTAATATTTGTTCAGTTAATATAATGTTTTCCAAAAGGTGAATAGGTATAGAATATAAACGTATAAGGGACGCCGACTCTTACCTTTTCCTATTATGACCCTTTGTATTTATTCGTGAAAGAAGTATTATTATTAGAATATGTTGAATAAAATGTTATTTTAAGAGTTTTTACGAGATTTTTCAATCAATATCGAAAAAAATACCTTTTTCATCAAAGTGACAGTTGGAAGATTAGGATCACAGATTATTTGGTCTATATTAGATCCCATTCTTCCTTTAAAACTTACGTTCTTTTAAAATCTGCTGATTATAGGCCGACCGCTTAACTGAGACGTTGCTTGAGGTAGCAGCGGGTTGCGGGAGGGGTGTGGTGATGCAATGCGAGAGCTCAGCGATTCGTCAACTTTTGACAACTATCACCGCTCCCGCACCGCGCAGCTACCTCAGGCAACGTCTTAGGTTAAGCAGTCGGCCTATATAGATGAAGGTACTGGATCCCTTAGTTCATTGTCGTAAATATTCAAAAATGTATTGAAAGCAAAAGCGTAAAGTAGTTATTTTAATTTTTAATTAGCAATGCAGATCAGATGAATAAACTGATGATGTTTTAAAGCCGAACACTAAATTACCTTTAATAAAATTTTTATCTATAAATTCTTATGGTAGAGTTCTGTGCAAAGATGATGAAATAAAAGAATGAGGGAAGGTTTTTTTTTGAAAAAGTAATGAATGAAGAGAATAAATGGTGTGATCAAAGTGGTCCAAGTAAGTATGGGTTTGGTGAGATAAATTAGGATGGATGAAGTAACAAAGGCAATCCAAGATATGAGAAATGGAAAGGCTATGACCCCGATGATATACCAGTAGAAGTATGGAAGTGTTTAAAAGAGGATGGATGTACGTGGCTGACTTTATTCTTCAATAAGTTGTTGCATGAAGGCGGGATTCCACAAGAATAGTGCAATAGAATAAAGGTGATTTACAAGACTGCAACAACTATCGAAGGAGCTCATGTCACATAAAATGAAGGTATGGGAGAAAGTCATAGAGAAAAGATTGCGAGAGGAGAGCGAGATTACTCCAAACCAATTTGGGTTTATAATAATAATAATAATTTAATATTTCCGGATAGCGGTGGCCTACTATTTTTTAAAATATTTTTTAATGTTTTTATATTTTTTATATTCTGATATTTAAAAATATAATTTATATGTATATATAATGAAATAAAGGAAATAATAATAATAAAACATTTATTTCAGACCACACATTTATTTATGCCAGGTCGAAGAGCATTGGACGCCACTTTTGCACTCCGCCAATTGTGCGAAAAGTACAGACGAGCATACAAGAACTTGCACATGTGTTCATTTATCTGGAGAAAGCGTAAATTAGGGTACCTCGGGATGTGCTGTTGTGGGCCTTGAAAGAAAAAGGTTTGCCCGGGAAGTATGTACAGTTAATTCGTGCTATGCATAGTCAATCTCGTACATACCTCCGGTCGGCTGCTGGCAATACCGACGAATACAGTGTGGCTGTAGGCTTGCACCAGTTGATTATGGACGCTCTTACGTCGGAAATCCAGGAGAAGGCACCCCGGTGCATGTTGTTGCCGATGACATTATTCTTGTCGGTGAAGATGGACCTGAGATTCAGAGCAGATTGGAGAAATGGCAACAGAAGCTGGAGAATGGCTTGAAAATCAGCAAAACCAAAACTGAATATATGTTCTGCGATTTCGGAGGTCTCTCCAGTTCTGCAAAGGCAATTGCATGTAGCTGAGATGAATATGCTAAGAGCAATGTGTGATGTTATACAAATGGATAGAATAAGAAATGAGAAAGTGGCACCGGTAACTGAAAAGTTGTGTGGAAATCGGTTGTCATGGTATGGACATGTGTTATGAAGGAATGAAGAAAATGTTGTGAGGAGAGTTTTGAGTATGAATGTCGATGGCTATAAGAGAAGGAGAAGACCAGAGAAACGATGGATAGAATGTGTGAATGAAGATATGGTTAGAAAGGGAGTGACTACCGAGGTGACGACTAATAGAGAAGTATGGAAGAAAAAGATATCTTGCGCCAACCACAAATATATTGGAATAAGGGCAGGAGAACGATGATGATGAAATTCTTATTTGATAAAACAAATAACACGATTTTCTTTTTTCAAAAATTTTGAAACAATTTAATTACATCTTCACAGTAATGAGTCTCCGAAGACCACTTAACTTTCAATGTAATTAAAAATTCAAACGTCTTGATATTGACGGATCAACCTAATTAGGCGCCCATCCCTTACTACGAGGATGAACCAATAAGATTATCAAGAGGCACTTCAAGTTACTCAAGTCGGTCATTATCTCGTGTTCACTCAACCTGACGAAACCTGGACCATAAATATAGGTCCTCGAAATTTCTTCAAAGATATACGTTAATTCTCGACCAATTCAAAATGTCGCATTTCACAGAAAAAATCTCATTACTATTTGGGTGTTAACGCTTTGATCTTGGGTAATCGATTTTCAAATGAGTTTTTGTCGTTAGGCCTTCATTTTTTAGATTAGGTTTTATGATTATTGGATGTTTAATTTATTTATATTTGGCTGGCTTTTTTTAATTTTATTAACATTTTTGGTTTCTTTGTTAAAATAAAGGCAAATTATTTGCATTTAGAGTTTGTGGTGACGTTTTGCTTCGATCGAATCGAATTTCTCTTCTTTACGGTTCCATTATTTAGCTGTGATTGCGGACTCTTCAACTTTATGTACTGTTTTTGTAATAAGAAATTGTAGTTCACTTGCGTAATTACGTACGTAATTTTTCATTTTTGAGAAAGCCGCAAACCTTTTTACAGATTTGATCATTTGAACGGCTGTCTATAAATTGCTTCGATTCCCCAAGATCAAAATCACCAGCACAACTTCGAAATCCCTAAATACAATATAATTTCAACTGTTGGCAGAAGCTTCAACAATTGTGGCAGCATTCTGCGAGCAATGCTTTACGTGACCAGAAACTGTTAACTTATTTAGCAAATAGCCATCGGTGGCACAATTAAACCAATTCTACCTGTCTGCGAAGGCGTGACTATCGGTCGCCTTCAATAATTAAGATATTGTTGCAGGAAATTCTGAACGGAATACCGTTATGGTTTTGAAGGGTAATTAAACTTGGTGCTTGGTGTATAATGCTTTGTATGCAATTAGAGGCACTATTATAACATAATTCCGATAGTTCGTGAGATGTCTATGAATAATATTTGATAAAGAAAAACAACTATGCAGCCACCATAAAAAAAAAAAAACGTGTGGAGACTCGATCCCGGCATAAACTAAGTTCAAAATGATACTTGGATTTTAATTTTGAACTTCATTCATGCCGGCAGTACCCACACGTTTTTTTTTATGTTCGCTGAAATAATTTTGAATAGACGAAAAATTAAAAAATTTTCGCTGCCACCATATTGGATTTTCATTTTGACCTTATTATCGGCTTCCGCAGCCTTGAAAACCATAAAATCGATACCCAACACGAGTTTTTAAAATTTGTCTTCGCCGCTCTCTTGGATTTTCACAGCGACCTCACTATCGGCTTTAGCACACACGAAAACCGTGAAAACTACACCTCTCCCTCTGTCTTTTTCTAAATAATAAAAAGCCGTATGAAGAAAATTAGTGAAAATGACTAAAATTACAATTTAGACTAAAGCAACGATTACACGCGGTAAACAAATTAATGTTGGGAAGTTTCATGTGTTCAAAGATAAAATCCTGAGGTAAGAAAACACAATATTCGAACTTAGCCTTTAGCCCACAAAACAATCCTCTTCACGAAACACAAAATTCAATACGTCTAATACGAAGGAAGAAAACTTGAAAACTCATCAATAGAACAAAACGCTATCCGGAAAGTAATCTTAAGTTACCGTAAACGACATGAAAGTGGGCCCAAATTAACATGAAGTCAATAAATAAAATCGAAGTTCAACAACTCATTTAGAAATTTTGATGGACGAAGCTAGAAAGCATTATAATTGATGACTTAACCGTGTAACGGACATACTCGTAGTAATGGTAATAATGAGGTCAGGGGAATTCTCTGAAATGAGTTACTGAATTGCTAGTAAAGTAAATTACGCACACAGAGAAACTTTCAGACATCGCTACGTATTTCAATGTGTGAGTGGCGATTCAAATAGAGAGATGGAACGTAAAATTCTCTGTTAAATCAACGTTATATGATTAGGTCAGGAACCTGTCAAAATCCACTCTAACGACTTATTATTCAATACTGCTGATATAGATACACGAGTCGAAGAAGTGAGTTTTACTAGAACAGTTCATCGTTAAGTTGGGGATACAATGGTCTTGCGGTAACACTGACTAATTGAAGGGTTCTTGAACATTAGTCTTCCATCGTTAATGAAATGAAAGGGTTAGTGTGTCGTTTACTACAGTCGATTTTGAAGTCAACTGTTTGGAAGTTATCTACGTTAGTTTTGGCTCTTTCGGTTGGACCTTCTTTCTCTTTAGGATTATTACTTGATGCTTCATCATAATCAGTCTTGTTTAGGGACGTAGCATTTTGCTGAAGGATGGCCGTTTTGCGTGGATGTGACGCATAATTTCCCCTAGCTTGTTAAGCGATAAGTCATAAGTCATTTAATCATTTGTTAACCATAGGTACAATAAATAGTTGTTATAAAATTACAAGCGCGCTATGTTATACCAGAAGGCGTACAAATGTGATGATATTAATAAATTGATATTGGATGTCATTGATAATAAAATTGTTAACATAATTAGATTAATCAAACGCATAGAATATTAACATTAGTTTTAAGTAATACATTGTCACTAACAAAAATATGAACCTGGTCTGAATCAAATGTTATTATTATTATTAAAATAATTTCTGAAAAAATAAGAAAATATAAATTTCAAAAGGAAAATTATACAAACATAAGGTAGGTACTATGTCAATATTATTAAATATGTAACCTTGTGTGAGAAGAAGTAATATAATAATCACGTGTCACATAATAAAATTTCACGTGAAATGTTAAAAAGGACTTGAACATAATAACATACCAGGTCAATGAGTACCAACTAAAGTCAGAAATATTTTGTCTGTCAAAAATTGTTATTTTTTGTGTTTTTTTCTCTGCTTCATGTTTGCCGCAAATCATATTTAAATCATATTTTCTTTCATTTTTTTTAATACAATGAAGTATCATTTAAAAATAATTATTTTACAAAAATAAACAATTTGCAGTGGATGAATTGATTTCTAGAAATTGGTTCAATTATTGGAAATTGGGTATTAACGACATGGGAATTGAGTCTTACATTGAACCGCATGGTAATCTTTCCGTGTTTAACGTGAATCGGCTATTAGTCCTCTGTTCAGCTTCGATCGACTATGGCAATCTCCGTTCATCTCTGACCAGTGATTACAAATTCCATTTGACGTAAGCGTAATCCTCCGATCAATTCTGATTATGTAATGGTCTACTTAGACTTGTAAACGTTGTGGTAGAATTTACGCATTCGAGCTCAGTAAAGGGAAGGCTGAAATAAATTAGCTTCTTTATCGAACTAGCCTTTAACTTTCATGTCAAAAATCAAGGCAAAGTATGCAAAAACATAACCCTGTCTTTACTTTCGCGCATTTTGATACTTAAGATATAATTATGTAGGTATATAGCTATATTTGGCTAGTTTATTTTGCTCCAATATTATTGCTATAGTAAATACAGTATTAGAATCATGAGTAACAGGCAGAGACAAAATGTACTATCAAACAACATTCAAGACAAACAAAGAACCAACATCAATTGTCTTGCGTTCCTCTCCGAATTAAAAATCACTATTCCACGCGCGCACTACTCCAAATAAATTAAGCGAGCTAATCTAATCTGGTGTATCAACAGCGTTACTTTCAACGTTCCTCCTAAACGCAATAATGTATTGAGGTAATTTCGTCACACTTTGATAATTTCCCATTTTTACGGGTGAAACCCCTATAAAATTTATGCCGTCGTAATACTGGGTATTCTCGCGTTGCGATCCTATAATTGATACGTTGTCGTTTAGGCACATCCTATTCGGCAATAAAGAGAAGTGAAACGTAAAGTTTTTTCGGCAACACCAGCCGGTGGGTTGCCTAATTGCTTACTTCTTATCGCGCTGGAAGTTTTCGAGTCAATAAGTTGGATCGTATAAACACATAAAATATACATCGTAAAGATACATAAAAGACGATTATCTGAGAAAAGATGTACGAGTAGGTTGAATATTTTTTTCGTGATTCTGAATATTCGATAGAGAAAAGAATATTGTTAAAAGTCAGAAATTATTATTGTAACTTTCCCGTTTGTAACGGCGAAGAAGATGCCTACGTCTCGGGTTGGTGAAAGGTGGTAGGAAAATATTTTATAGGTAACTAGCGACCCGCCCCGGCTTCGCACGGGTGCAATACTGATACTAAGTACAGGTATTTCAAGAATGCCAGCACGCGCCGCCGCGGCCGGTACCGCAGCAACCGCTATGTCCCTGCATTTTAAATCTGTAATATCTTCGAAAATATTCATTTAAATTACATGCTGTAAAGGGCCATATTTATCTATATTAAATGCACAATGTATTTAAGGTACTTAATTGGATAAGGATTAATGCTTTATTGCTTAAAGTCGCTTCTTAAATAAGCCATTATTTCTCGTAAAAAGTAAAGGATAAAAAATGATTATTGTGGATTATCCCTAAGAGATAGACATATACCATTGCGGACTTTATGTAGACCTTTTTAAGGTGTACAATACTGTAGTACATTATTTTTACCTATCTCGTAGGGTTCAGCCAGCGTTTGAAAAGTAAGCGCAAAAAAATCTGTTTATTTACGACATCACATGCATGCATGTATTATATATATAAACCTTGCTCTTAAATCACTCTATCTATTAAAAAAACCGCATCAAAATCCATCGCGTAGTTTTAAAGATCTAAGCATTCATAGGGACAGAGAAAGCGACTTTGTTTTATACTACCTATGTAGTGATAGTGATTTGCCTGACTGCCGGTGTGACAGTGGATGAGTTTATTCTGTCGTTGATTTGAATAAGCTTAAAGCATACTTTGGATATTTAGTACACTTACTGAGAAAATATAATTTTCAAATAGAAGTAAAATAAATTGATCGATTTTTTAAATTTGTATTTTGCAATTGGTTTATTACAATTAGGACATTTAATTTTCAAGTACGACACTTAAACTTTACATCATGCGATTAACGAAATATTCATTAAAATCTTATAATAATTAAAAGTACCATTCAGAATTAGGTATATTGTTTTATCTAGATGACCTCATAATTCCACAAGCAGCAATACCAAGTTTCCAACTAAACAGCTAATTACAACAAGATGTAGAAGTGGATAGTTGGATTGTAACTCAGTCGTGCGTTAGCTTAGCTTATCTGATTACAGCGCCATCGCGCCACTGTCTGAGAACGTTCGTGAGTATTCTCTGTGTAATAATTAATTATTTGTTCCGACGAATTTATCTAATTATTATTGAGGAAGTCGTGTTTATTCGGTTTGTTTTAAGTTAATGGTTTGTTATTGCTGAATATAGGTGCATCAAAAGGTTGTCTTTAGAAGATTGCTCTTAGCGACAAGACCACCCATTGTGTCACCCTTTGTAAAGTTTTTATATTTATGTCTGTAATTTATATTCTATTATATATGTCTATTCATCATCACCTGCCTAGCTTTTTCCCAACTATGTTGGTGTTGGCTTCCAGTCTAACCGGATGCAGCTGAATACCAGTATTTTACATGGAGCGACTGCCTTTCTGACCTTGACAACCCAGTAAGTGCGAAACCCCTTGGTAAGACTGGTTGTCAGACTTTCGGGCTACTAATGATCCGTTACGACTGTCAAAGATTCACGAATGACAGCCGGGACCAACGGCTTAACGTGCACGTGGTCGTAATTGTGCTCGTGTAGGTCTAATATATTTTGAAATTGTTACGTAGATGTCTTTCTAAAGGCTCGTTCAGGCTATCGAGGAAATAGAAAGGTGAAATCTTCAATAGCTGTCAGCTGTAGACGTTTCTGGGTTGGTAATATTGGTTACTGGTTATCTAGCTCCCCACTTTCAGTATATTTGCGCCAACCACAATAGAAATCTACGTTCATCACACAATCGTCTTCTCCAATGTCCCACTCATCGCACAGACTTCATTCACTCTTCCTTCTTCGTTCAGTATATCTCTCTGTGGAATGCGCTCCCCCAGGAAATCAGTATGGCAACCAACCGATTATCCTTTAAAGTTAAGGTTCGAGAGCACATTCGAAAGAAGCTGGCAGTATCATCACAACGGTAATATTTTCTCATTGTTTGTCTTATTTCTTTTTAGTTTTGCATTGTTTGTTTTCTGGCGGTTTGAGTAATTTATGCGGCCTACCCAAATGTCCTTTCTTTGGTATTGTTCGTCGAATCGTTGAGCTCCCTAAGTTTGAGTTGAGCAGCATGATTACTGACAAATGCGTGCACTGACTGGACAGGTCCACTCAAATTTGTGTGGTTCTTTCCTCAAAAGACCATTTCAGACACCAATCTACATGGTCCTCAAAATGATCTGACCAAGACTATTTCTGGATTTTTATATACACATTGACATTGATAAATTTTACATATACAGTGACATGAATATTTACTTTGTAAAGTATTATATTACACACATCAAAAGTGTCTAGGGATCAAGCATTTTTATGCGGATTTCTTGAGATTGAGATGTGGCTTTGTAATAAATTTATGATTTTATAAATTTATATGGATCCTTTTTGGTGCATTTCATAATTTGAATCAGGAACTGTGAATCAAATTCGAGTAAAAGATGAAAATCAGCTGTCAATATTTTCCCTATAAAAACATACAACGCATTGAAGACATTATTAGTGCTACTGTTTCCCTACTACTGATTAAAACCAACGTTATTATGGAGCGGCGACGTCATTTAAGCAGGGAAGAAATGCTCAGAGCCTTGGGAATGATAGAAGCTGGTTCCCGGCAACGTACTGTGGCTTTAGCTCTGAATACAAGTCAGAGTGTTATCAGTCGACTTTGGACACGTTACCGAAGCACTGGTACCGTGGCTGAGCGCCATGGAGGACGGTATCGCTGCACCACACGGAGACAAGACCGATACATTCAAATCTTAACTCGAAGAGCTCCAACAATAACCGCCATGATGTTAGCCGTGAGGCTTCATCACTCTTCAGGGAACTTAATTAGCGACCAAACAGTCAGAAACCGCTTGCATGAAGTGAACCTTCATTCCCGAAGACCGCTACGGGTACCACCTATAGCAATGCACAATCGTAGGATTCGATATCAATGGGCTCTTGAACACAGAAATTGGGCAGAAGAACAATGGCGTTTCGTGTGCTTTTCTGATGAGTCTCGTTTTGGTATGAGACCGGATACAAGACGTATACGATACTGGAGAACCCCTGGACGCCAACAGCGATTAAAATCCTGCCAGGAAGTCCATCCTTATAGTGGTGGAACCATCATGGTATGGGCGGGTATTTGGATCGGCGCACAGTGTACCGCGTAGAACATGCTAGGTGGACAATATTATTTTATGATATTTAACGATGCTTTTATATATAAGTAGTCATATTGAGGCATTATTAATAGTTTTTGGTATGATTTTGTAATAAAAAACAAACAAAATATATCTAAACAGAAAATTTTATTTAAAATAATAAACAAACAACAAAATTGCATTAAATAAATAAATACCTACAATTCAAATTAACTTAACCTAAACCTAATCATCAGAATCATCATCAAAATCTTCTGGTGAATCGTCATCATTTTGCGGCAATGTGCGACAATATGATGACGTTTCGGGTCTTGATGCTACTATGGTCGGGCTTACAATTAAGTTTAATACCTCTGCACATATTTTTTCCGGCTTTTTTTGGGGAATCTCACGAAGGCTATTAATCAAAGGGTCAGATGTTATTATTAACATGGACAGCAAGTCTCTATTCGTGGCAACACGTGAGCACTTGCGGGTGTTGTACTCCCTAAATCTGCGGCAATCTTTGTTACGTGCTTCTTGAGCCTCTTCGGAAAGCTGCCCAATTGGAAGCAATGCCGCTTTGATGACCTCAGTACTGTGTACTAATATTTTATGTACAGTAGCAGGCATATAGTACCACGAATAGAGACTAAGGTAATGTCTTCTAGTTTCAAGACAAAATTTATTAAATTCAACTAAGTTTATTTCGAACCCAGAAGACAATGTCCTCAAAATAACATCAAATTGTTTGATAATAGTAACATCCAACCCTGTGATTTGAGCGCTCATCTCAGCATTCTTAAAAAAGCGACGGGCTGTGTTTCCATCATTGGAAGAACCAAATCCTGGCTTTGGTTTATCTACAATAAGTCCCATTTCGTTCTTGAATTTCAACTTGATTTCTTCGGAACGAACCTTGATATCAGCTTTATCTTCGTCGCTTCTAGCCTGCCATTTCTTAATATTCAACTTATAGCTGATATGTAAAAGGCATTCAAAGCAACGAATCCAAGCATGAAGTGTAGATAAACCAAAGCCAAAATGTTCCTGATTGCTGTTAAACTTCGCGGGGTCATCGTTCATCGTCTTGGGGGTGGCACCACAGATGAAACACTTTTGAGATGAACGAGTTTCCGTTAAGGCGTTACATACCTTTCCGTCTGTCATTGTCAGAAGAAGTTCGTGTTTCACAGAGATTTGAGAATCACCAAAGTTGATAAGTGTTGGAAGAAGAGCATTAATTTCTTCCAACAATCTATTTGTCTCCGCTAACGTGAAGTCGTTCGTTTCCTTAGCAAATATAAATTTGATTGGGCGACAATACATAGTTGATGAAGACCGAGGATTTTGCCAAATAATTTTGGACCCATCATATAACTTAAGGGGAACGAAAGAAAATACGAAAAGAAATTCGTCCGTATCTTCAGTGTTCTCAAATTTCTGTTTGTATGTGCTGTGCCCAGAACTTCCATCACATCCCCATTTACTAACAAGTGTAAACGTTGAACTTGTTGGGAGGACACTGCTGATAACTTGATTCTGTGCTAATACTAGACGTTCCGCTGTTTTATTTAATAAGGCTTGCAAATTTATTTCAGCACGAGTTTCTGTTATAGCAATGTGCTCCTCTGCAGGGTAACAGGCCTGTTTGGATTTTACTACACTACAATATGACGGAAACACATTATGTCCTGCCATTATGGACCACTTCCTAGTTTGTTTGTAAGCATGTGTTGTTGACTTAGAATCTATATAGTATGCTAAGGCTTCGTCACTACTTAACTGCCTAGGATCACAACTGGTATTTTTTGACTTAATAATATTATCTGGGCTCTCACTAATGTCTCTAATCACATGGGCAACTTTTCTTTGCCCTGCTGAACGCATAGCAATTTCGGCAGCAGTCACTAATTCACTGGCACTTCGAGATTCTACGAGATCCACGACTCGACGTTTCTTCGTCCTGCAGATGTCACAGCCTCACTCGATGTCGAAGGTTGTGGGGCTAAAGAACTCACAGTAAACTGTATGTCTCCTTCATCCAGCCATGTCTTATTTGTTATTAAAAAACGCTCCTTCGATTTTCCCGAAGCCAACCATTTGGCTCCAATCTTAGTAGAAAAGTTAGATATTTTCAGCTTTATTTCTCTTTGGCTGCTTTCAGTAATGTCACCAAAGTGAAATTTTGAAGAAAGATAGTCATAAATACGCGACCGTTTATCATTCTTTGCGTGTTTCAACCACTCTTCAAAAAAGGCTACCCTTGAAATAGAGTAAACGTGTTCTGAAAAAAAAAGAAAAAAATATGTTGTACTGAAGTGTGCTGAACAATATGTGTAATTTTACAAACTACACAGTTATACCTACAATATATCTAAAAACTAGCCCGAATAGAGGCGAATCAATGTATTTCCTGAACGTTCTAAGTTTTCTTTATGAAAAAAATTACGCTAAAATTTATGCATCAAGTTAAAAAAATGCTAAAAATTCATTTAAATAGATTCTGATAAAAATAATATATTAAGTAATAGTACATACCCTCAGTATTAATATCCATCACAAAAAACTTTCACAATATCACTATAAACCACTATGAGATGTGCACAAATGTGTCGCTAAATTGCAACTGATTGCCGGAACGCTTGCATTAAACTCATTACCTGACTTCTGGACTCTATGACTCATCAGTTAAGTATTTGAAAAACAACTTTTTCTCGGAATTTGGAGTTTGGGGGTGTTGATTGTGTTATGCAATTAAGATTTCCTGGAAATGAAAACTTGAATTTTGTCCACCTAGCATGTTCTAGGCGAAATACCGTGCGGCGGAAGAACTGAGTTGATTTGGATCAGAGGCAACCTCAACGCTCAAATTTATGCTGAGACGATTGTATCAGACGTCATCGTTCCTCTACAAGTGCAAATCGGTCCCTTATTTCAGTTAATGCATGATAATGCACGACCGCACACCGCAAGAGTTGTAAGACAGACTCTCGCCGCAGCTAACATCAATGTCCTGCCCTGGCCTGCTCAGTCGCCAGACTTGAACCCGATTGAGCATGCATGGGATATGCCACAGAGAAGAGCTCTGCCGAATATGGAGGGTATCCAGTCGCAAGAAGACCTTTTTTTGTTGTTGCAACGAACATGGGCGGCCATTCCACAGCGTGATTTGGATGAACTCATTTTGAGTATGCCAAACCGATGTTCTTGTGTTGTTAGTGTTCGCGGTAGAAATACGGATTATTAATTGTTTAAGTTACCCAATAAAATTTTAGAGAAAACTGTTATTTCAGTCTTTTTTTCGAACTTTTGTGTTAGTGGTTCAAATGTCAAAAATCCCTTTATTAGGAAAATGGCAAATTTCTTTATTAATGCAAAGGTGACTTGGTTTATCGTTACTGTGACAAACGAAAACACTTTATTTGATGAATCCTTAAAGAAAATTTTAATTAATATCAATCAGGAGAAAAGTTATTGAAAAAATATATGTTGATCCCTAGACACTTTTGATGTGTGTATTTTAATGACTGTGAATGTGAAGACTATGTGGGTTATTTTTTTTTTTGCCTTTTTTTTATTTTCTCAGATAGTTTTAGTCATGGTCTGGCAGTTTGAGTAATTTATGCGACCCACCCAAATGTCCTTTCTTTGGTATTGTTCGTCGAATCGTTGAGCTCCTTAAGTTGGAGTTGAGCTGCATGATTACTGACAAATGCGTGCACTGACTGGACAGGTCCACTTAATCGGTGTGGTTCTTTCTTCAAAAGACAATTTCAGACACTAATCTACATGGTCTCCACATGATCTGACCAAGATTATGTCTGGACTTTAAAACTAAAAGAGACTGTGACCTCTGAGTTTGTTTCGGCCTTTCTTCTCAGAGTAGTCAGGAAACGCCGACCTCATCTCGTTTTAAAAAATATGATTGACGTGTAAAAGTGTTTGTACAAACCTGCTTACAGAAATAAAATCATTTATCATTTAGTAAGTATATTCATGTATTTATGTAAATTTATTTGTGCATATATATATATGTAATTAGGTATACATTATATTCATAGTTTTAATAGATTTATGCGTATCTTTATATTCAAAATATTTATTCCTCAATTTTCATGATTGCACCTACCACTGTTTGTCTCTGCATCACCCAAAGACGGGAAAGGTTGACTGGTAGAAAATGCCTATGGCATTAAATCCGCTTCTGTACAATTATGTGCTTGAAGTATTAAATAAATAAATAATATTGTAATGTCGTAATGTTCTTAAAACATTGTTTTATTTTCAAGAAAGAAAATTCATCATGAATGTGCGCTTTATTGTCTTGACAGATGATATTAATAACATTAACAATTTCCTTTTGAGGTAGTCAGCTGAAATAAATACTGAAACACAAGCACGACAATTAAAACACGTTCTTCAACAATAAATCTTACCTCAAGTAAATAAAAAAGGGCCATCCTAAACATTACTTACCCGAGACAACAGTCACTAATAAAAACCCAAACGTAGCACGAACTCCAAAATAAATCTCAATTCAGTTAATTCGCATCGTCGCATGTAAAAGGCGAGTCACGTAGGGCAATTGATAAAGGGTGCAGAGCGCAATTCCGCGTCAGGCTGACACTGAGGCCTCTTTCAGAGTGAACGCGCGATGAGTAGGGCGGTGGAAAGTGCGGTAGCGGGCGTGGTGGCGGGCCGCGATTAGGTGGCCACAGTGCATGACGAGTAATTGCAGCGGGTAGTTAACGTTTGCCCACAGGGTAAAGGTCATAACACACATATCAACTCGGAAAGGGATCGTCACCGTATCAACTCGAGCCATTCAGTATTCTTCGTATGAAACTCCCTACAGCAACGCACATTAGGCCTCTGCCTCGAATCTTGCGGGTAGCGGGGCGGCGGATGCGGCGGCGCGGGAGCAGCAGGATCTTATGCGTACATTTAAATGGACCGGTTTTCGAAAACAGCGGCGCGGGAGCGGGCAACGAGCGGTGCACTCAAGGCAATCGGCGACCGCCCGCGCCGCCGCCGCTGCCCGCAAAATTCCAGGCAGCGGCCTTAAGACTATGCCGACCGCACAGTGGCGCCCTCATTGTTTGTTTGGTTATTTCATACAATTTAGAATGAAAATGCAGAAATAAGCACGTTAAGTTGTGCTTCACATGATTATATGTTAATATTATCAGAAACAGTAGTTTTACTTTGTTTAGTTTTATTATAATCCTTAAAAGGGAATATAGTGGCCACTGTTATCTATGTCACCGTTTCTAATAATATTAACGTATAATCTTGTGAAGCACAACTTAACGTGCTTATTTTCTGCATTTTCATTCTAAATTGTATAAAATAACCAAATAAACGATGAGGACGCCACTGTGCGGTCGGCATAGTCTTAATAGGAATCGTAACGTAATCGCCTCGTTTCGGGACGAGCGCACGAACCGCGGTGCGGTGCGTGGTCAACTTGCAGTTCCCGCTCTTACGGCTCGTCGTCCCCGCGCTTACGTCTCTCCTTACCCGAACTTACGTCTCTTCGTGCACCTTTGGCCCTCTCACCCCTCCCGCGGCCTGCCTGCAGCACTATCAACCAGCGGTCGGAGAGCCATAAGCGCGGCGTCGCCTAGCCGTAGCCGAGTAGACGTATCAGAGCTGCTGATCCGCTTTGGTTACGTGCTTACGTTAAGTGGACGCCTGTTTGACGAGGAGGCGAAAGGCGATACGGTGACGATCCCTTTCCGAGTTGATATGTGTGCTATGATCTTTACACAATAGACGATCGTTTGCTAGCTAGGTCGCTCAGTCACGTTGCTCTAAGCGCTTACCATAAAACTGCGTCGTAACCAACGCGATCGTCACGTTAATTTAGTTCGGCTATTCTCGCGTCCGCTGAAAATCGCTTATGCAATACCTAAACATCATTTTGATACTTCGCACTCGCTTTAGCACCCGCGAAAGCTCTTCACCCTGGACGAGGGCTGACACTGAAACATTCGACATGAGCCCCTATTGGATGAATGGCAATTGTCGAGCGAGTGGCTTATGTATGAAGAGGTGGAGATGGAAATAGTTTGAGATATTGTTGAAAGTATGTTGTTGTAAGTGGAGAAAAAGTACACAGTTTACATAATTTTTGTGGTATTGGATCTTAATACTTAAAGACACTCATAACACGGTGGTTATCAAAACTGATAATTAAGTAGAGATTACCGTCAAAACTACCTTTATGGTCAGTGAGAGAGGGAGAGAGAATAGTATGTGCGTAATACTGAATAGAATTATAAAAGGAGTTGATACGGTCGAATGTCAACAGAACTGAGGGGCAATTTTCGTAATTTTAAGAACGTTCACAGTCAGTAGGCCAATTCTTGTAATTTAAAACGTTCAAAATCTAGTCGCAGTCTCATCTCTGCGACAAACAAATGTCAAAAACTTGTCAAAATGTAGGGAAATTTGACGTAGTTTTGACAGATTGAGACTGAGATCAGACTGTGAACGTTCTTAAAAATTACGAGAATTGCTCCTCTGATCTCAGTCTCAATCTGTCAAAAATACCTATAATTTCCCTACATTTTGACAAGTTTTTGACACTAGTTTGTCGCCGAGATTAGACTGTAACTAGATTTTGAACATTTTAAATTACGAGAATTGGCCTGGTGGTGAAATGTCGATGTACTATTAAGTACACCTTAGACCAACGCTTCGAAAAAAATTGTCGTGATGTTATGTTACGTTATGTAGATAAAAATATATGTATAGTAGCGACATACATAAACGCAGAATAAATTCGAAACGTCAATACATAAAAGCAGACGACGCGTCGATACATAAACGCAGAATAAATTCGAAACGTCCTTGATACAACCTCAAATATTTGAGATCTCAAATAAATAGGAATACATTAAAATAAATTCAAACAATACAATATAGCGAACAAAACAAAAATATAAAATTGACTACCACAAGGATCGTAATCTAATACAAACAATGTGGCGAAACTGTATTAGAATTGTATTGGTTTGTTTATATTTCCAGCCAAGTTCAGAAGCACAGAAGCAAGCAAGCAAGTATGCGTATACAGGGTTATTTTAAATAGGCTAGCTAAACTCCACAGTCGCGATGGGTATCCATAACTAAACATGAAAACCCAAAAAAATATCTTGATGTATTCTTTTTGTGGGGTCATCGTCCGCAGTTATTGTAGTCTTTTGAAATATCAGCTTAAAAAATCAGTTTTTTTTTTGTAAATTTCACTGACGTGAGGGGAATCGATATAAACACGATACAACATAAAAGCAATCTTAACTCATACTTCAAGTTATAGCACTAACAGTCTAACTGGCAGTAGTTAACCTGCCAAAAAAAAACATCTTTTTATTTTTTACTAGCTGACCCCGCAAACGTCGTTTTGCAAAAAGAAAAAAAAAAGAAAAAATATATAGAAGCCGATTCTCAGACCTACCCGCTATGCACACTAAATTTTATACAAATCGGTCCAGCCGTTTCGGAGGAGTATGGTAACTAACACTGTGACACGAGAATTTTATATATTTTTTATTATTAAATCGTGTTTAGTTATCTATACCCTTCGCGTCTGCGGAGTTTAGCTAGCCAATTTAAAATAACCCGTTACAAAATTTATTTTTTTTAGAATAGAGTATTTTGCATTGCCATATTTAAATCTAGCATAATCATCTGACTAGCCTCGTCCCAACTATATTAGGATTTGGTTCTAGACTGATCAGATGTACGGCTGAATAATAGTATTTTCATTACAACATCTGATTATCTGACTTCCTTGTCAGTAATCGAATTGTCCAGTAGATATCGGTAACATCTTACGACAGCAAATATAAAAGGTGGGTCGTTATTGTTTTCTTTTTATAATAATAATAATAATAATAGCCTCCCCGACCGATGTCGGTCGCGGTGGCCAATCTCAACGGAGGTTAGCCAGGTACGCAGGAGATATTATAGTGCACAAGTGTGCGCGCAGACACAGGTGCACTCACTCTTCCCTCACTCTCATAGTCCGATGGGACGGTAATCCGACACGACCGGAGAGAGATCAGGCGCAGGACTAACGGCTCAACGTGCTTTCCGAGGCACGGGGGTATTAAACCGCCAACTTCCAAACTCCGGACTGTTACTAAGAAATTCCTAATGGAAAAATTCAATAACACTTTGTCCGACCCGGGAATCGAACCCAGGACCCCACGCTCAGCAGTCGCGCTTGCAACCACGAGACCAACGGGGCAGTCAAAGTTTATTTTTATAAAAGCCATTGTAAATCAAAGGCTTACCAGTATAAAAATAATATGAAGCATTTACAGCGCCCTCAGCTTGGCAATGACCAAGGAATAAATTAACCTGAACGACCTCCGAGGCACCAGCTACTATGTTATAAATTCAGAACATCCGTTCTTGTATTGCAGAAATAGAACTTTTTAATGGTTGTTCATATATTTCCTCTTTAACAGGCAATGGAACTATACGTGTTTCTTCATTTTGAATTTTAACCTTATCAACATCATGTTAAGGTTTGATTTCAGTTGCATATAAATGAGTATCTTTTTTAAAAGTGGTAATTAACTGTTTTAGTGCATCCGAATACCGATACGACATTTATTGAAACTAGTTGTTTGGGTTGTAGCGCAATTACAGTTGTTTTGCTTGCGAAGACAATTTTATTGGTTGGTACAGTCTTTTATAGGTTCGAGTATTTATTTGCCGTTCGTTAACAGAATAGTACTGGAAAATAAAATGTACTCATTTGCGAAGAGTGTCACAATGATATAGCTTTTCTTGATGATAACGTGCTTTTTATGATATTGTTATATTTAATCAAAATCAAAATATTTTATTTCACATAAGCCTACATGGCCACTTATGAAACGTCAGAAGCCAGGTGCACGGTTCCAATTGGTCGTTTCCTGTGAACAAGAACCGGCAAGAAACTCCATGTTTACTCTTTTAAAAATATCATCTGCCTAACCTTCTTCCAACTATGATAAGGTCGACTTACAGTCTAATTGGATGCAGCTTCAGCATCGGAGCGGCTGAATTCATCCAATAAACATAAGGCATTAAAATAAGGCTTAAATATTTTTTCAGCCTTCTAAGTATTAAAACCAAAAAAAACGGGGTTCGAACCTACGACCTACAACTCGTAAGTGACGGCCTTTACTACTTGAGGTATATAATAGACATACGTAATTATATTTTGTACTAGTAGACACAAATCACAGGATTATTAGGATTTGTGTGTAAGGTTTGTTTTTTTATATTATCAATAAACTTTTTTACTTTACTTACTATCCTGCTGAAACTTAAGGGCTGTAATCTGCCGGTTTCTTCACGATGTTTTCCTTCATCGTTTCAACTACTTATGTAACAGTGAGTAATTAATTCTAGAAAACCCCATAGCATACACGTGAGCTATTATGGTCGCGTTTCAAACGAGTTCTGGGAAACGAAAATTAATTATAATAAAGCTTCACCTCTTGGCACATGCAACATGTAGGTACACTTGTTACACAAATGAGTGTGGGACTAGACGAGCGTTATCTAGAGTAATAATAATTCCAGAAACCTCTGCGTCTAGGAGTTGACGTTTAACTAAATGCTGGACTGACGTTGCGCAACGTAATTTTGGTGAGTTTCTTCGGTTACGGGCAGTCAGAAGCCCAAAAGTTTGACGTCAAGTCTTACCAAGGGGTTTCGTATTACCCAGTAACTAGGTTTAATCAATCAACTCAGCCTATCTCAGTCTATAGATAGTGCAATCGACGAAGACGCGCCCCACTCTTCTTCCGAATCGTTAGTGTTTATCGCTAGTTAATTCCATTAGTGTTTTAGTTCTTTCGATACACGCTAATTACCCACCAATAATAATTCGTGTGTATTTACAAAACTAAAACACTAGCGGAATGTTGCTTCTGCTGTAAGTATTAGGAAAAAGAGTGGGGCGCGTCTTCGTGGATTGCGCTATCTATACTGCCGTAGGGCTCTCTGTGCAACAGTGCCACAACACCCTGCCCTCCGCCATTTTTTTAAGGTTATCAGTCCATCTAGCTGGGGGTGTCTCACGCTTGCTGATACGCAGACTCCACTCCAGGAATTATCTGTTCCACCGGACAACGGTTCTTTGGCAAACATGGCTAGCTACCTCAGTTTGCTTACTCTGCAAACTATATCAGTAATTCAGTTCTTTTCCGGATAATTTGATTTCTGATTTTATCCTTCAGAGAAACGCCAAGCATAGCGCGTTTCATAGCGCGCTCAGCGACCTTGAATTTGCTGACCGGCCCGATTGTCAGTGTCCACGCTTCAGCACCATAATTATGTCATTACGTAGTTGATAGTAAACGTAGTCACTGGATTTTTTGAGGTCTAAGACAGTCACCCGATATAATCTAGCTGAATCCGCGTAGACTGGGAATCGACTCCAAATTGGAAAAGGCTAACCTTTTCCTAACCAATTTGGAGTTGCCGGAGTCTCGAAGTCATCATCATCTGTCTAGGCAGATGATGATAACTTCAAGTGACGTGAATTACGCTCGTCTGGTCCCATCCTTATTTCAGACGCAACACACGTTTATACATTTCTTGTAAATCTCAGAATTATGTCATGCATATTATAATATGCTAATGTGTTGAGTTTTCTCATCCATGATAATGTTAAAGCAATGTTTTATTCTGTTGGAAACATATTATTACTAGCTTTTGCCCGCGGCAACGCCCGCGTGGATGTCGGAACGTGCTACTGGAATTAATAGTAACCTATACTATCATCCAAATCCATTCAGCCGTTAAAGCGTGAAAATGTTATAGACAGATATACATATGTACATATAATAAATGCAAAAAGTATTTTTCACTTATTTTTTATTGAACAGGTTTTTATGATTCTAAATGTCTAACAACAATAATAATTATTCGTTTAATATTATCATATTTAATGTGAAATGCTCTGCCGCCTCCATTGACCATGTATTACCTAAGTTATTTTATAATTTCTAAGTTTAATCAATTTTAAGCGGATGGCCTGAAGGTACTAGTTCTAGCTATTTTTCCAATTCCTTAAATCTCTTTAATAGAGGTAGGTACACAAAAATTCCAGTAATAATGTTAATTTTAAAATAATCCCCTATTTTAACCCCCTACAATTTTTTTTTATTTCTTAGCAAAGCATACATTTAAATATCCCTAACTTAGGAAATGCTAGGTTCCCATACAAACGTTTATCCCCTATATCGCCTTTTAGGATTATTTGGAGACAAAAAGTAGCCTATGATCTTCCCCAAGATGTTCATGTCCTTGCTAAATTATATCTTAATCCGTTCAGTGGCTTAGAAATGGTATAAGGTGCAAACAGTTGGAGTTAGTTTCGAATTTATAACATTAGTATGGATTATACTCGTATGTGCCACAAAAACATTAATATTTTATGTTGTGTGAAGTATACTTTTTTTAATGTATCCTTTGTGACTGTTTATTGCAATGGTAATTTATAAGCTCGTTTTTCTCCGGTCTTGGCACCAGTTTTATAAAAATATGACGACGATGTGACGATGAGAATAAATTTTACAAAAGTTAGTATCTATTTTTATTTATTAATTATGGCACTCCAAAGATTAATTCACATAAACATTAACAGAGAGCTTAGTCTTATTACATAAAGTACTACAGTGAACTTATCACTTAAAGGTGTGCACAGCACTCACATAGTTTGCCTAATTGTGTTACTAGGTAATTTTTAATTAAAGTAACAAAAATTTAGGTGTAATCAAATATGTTAATCATAGTAATACAAATAAATTAGTAATTCTAAAAGCAAATAAGTTAATAATAATAAAACCAAATAAATTAGCAATTATAAAATCAAATAAATTAAGAATAATACAATCAAAATTATTCAGATTAAATAAAATAATTACATTAATTATAAAGTTAAAATTGTAACAAAGGAACACAGAACAAAACGAGTGACGGAATCCAAAAAGAATCAATTGTCAGCAATCAGTTGTCGTAAAAGATGATTGCGAAATTGAGCCAGGGTGTTGGAGAAGATGTCAATGGTATCAGTGCGGGAGTGGCTTTCATTGTGATCTACAATAAAAGTACATTTAGTAAATCAAAAATCAAAATTAAAAGTCATTTATTTAAACTAGGCTGAGTATCAGCACTTTTCGAAAAAATTACAAAAGACAGTCCCCCCAAAACGCCCGCCCTTCACCACTTCCTAGTGCTTTCGCTGGGGAGAAGAAGTGGCGCAACAAACTCCCCAGCAGCACAGCTGTCTGTTCAGTTAGAAAATACTTGATTGTATACAATACTAGGTATGCAAAGTAATTGACGTTACAGCCGATCGATTCTGTAAAAATCTCACCGTGACCACTTAGGTGAAGTGAGCGTGAAGTGAGCTATCAATAGAGGCGATCCCTAACATCAGGTGGAATGACAGTTCACTTCACGCTCACTTCACCTAAGTTATCACCGTGAGATTTTTACAGAATAGCCCTGCTGGACACAGAACATTAAATTAAATTATTTGCCATATGTCAGTTTGACACTTATTAATTACATCGCCTTATTGGTGACGTTCTTAAGAAAGGTTAGGTGCGTAGTACTCGCAACCGGCGTAATGTATGACCATGTATGAACTTAAATGAGGCAAAAGGAGTATATTAGGATCAAAGCAGGTATGGCCTGCTGGCGGCGGACTAGGGGCGTCCGTCGTCTGATCAGACAGGTCCGATTTGGCGCCGCAGTGTACCACGCGCGCCAGTCGAGAGTGGGTGCGGCTATTATGGGAATGGCCGCACGGGGAGGTGGGACCCGCTGAGAAAGAGCGGGTCGAGGCCTGTCGGGGAGAGGTGAATAATGCTTATGCTAATCCCGCATTCCCGGCCATAGGCAGAGGTGGAACACCGCGGTGGGTTTAGCCGGTAAAAATCCGGTAATGCCCCCTCTGTAAACCCCACGATGGAGGAAGTCCATGAGGGTTTCCACCGCGCACTAAAAAAAAAAAAAAGGATCGTAGCTGTTGGCGTTCTGTAGTTTCTGCCTGGTGTTATGGGAAGAAGGCGTGAGTTTATGTATATTTATGTTATTATTTTTTAAAAATATCTTCAATTTTCAATCATATGTGCATGATTAATTTCAAATTTTCAACACTACTTACTTACTTCAGACAAATAGACTCTCGTGGCATATCCAAAATACAAACACATTCATTCTTTGTAGTCTTTTCTAAACACAAAATGATACGTTACAATAAAATTGCGTTAGACTACTGTCAGAAAGCTCTCTCGTTGACATGTTAGAGTGAATTACATCGTTCTCCTCTCAGTGTTCTAAGTACAGCAGTGCATGTAGCTAACTTGTTTGTGGCTCCAAGAATCCAGGCAACTGTGGCGCGACGAATAATGTAACAAGCAGATGTTTTAGAACGGCAAAGGTGTTTAGAAAACGGTTCAGGCATAAACATTCTCCTTTTTTTACAAAATGTAGTTTCATGACAGTCTTAGTTTAATGGTGTGTGTTAAGTATATACATCTGAGATTTTCGGTGTACTACGTTTTGTTTTGTTTACTGCTGTAGTCGGACAGTTTCATTGCGCAGTGAGTACATGATTAGCTTCGATGGTAAGTGTACCAATATTAATTGAAAACTAATATTTGTCTTGGCTAAAGGTTTCTAGTTAGAGATGATTAAATACAAGATAAATAAAGCATAAATCTTGGCACATTTAGAGCTGATTTTTCAATCATCTGATAACTTTATTTGAGGAATAATTTTGACATTTATTTCATACTAGAACTATCAAACGTCAATTTTATTCCTCGAATAAAAGTTATCTGGCGATGAAAAAATCGACTTTTGCGACGTCCGCGCGAGTGAAACCGCAGGGAAAAGCTAGTATCTATCGTATAAGTCCGTATTTTTCCGCACGAGTCTTTAAAAGCGCTTACAATTTACTTTTAGTTCGTAATATACATTTCCTACACTTAACCTAGGTGTGAAGGTAGGCAACACTGAACACCCATATTGCTTGGCTGTATTTTTTCTTAGTGTTAATTTGTTTATTACACAGGTACAGCTACAACTTAGTGACGATATAAAGCTAATAAAGTGTTCATAACGAGACAAACATAAAAAGTGTTAATAAAAAACCTTGTTAAGTTGTACTTTATTATTTCTTTACTTAGGGCCAGGTGTTGCGTTAGTAAATTGCGTAAATAAATTGGAAACTATAGTTTTGTATAATTTAGAAGCATTTTTTAAATTTTGTAACAACCATGGATCCGTTTTTTTTTTTTATATTGACTTGAAAGAGCATGGCAGTTGAGAATGTGTCATGCTCACTTACCTAAATGTTTCACTGGTGGCGCGTGTGTTGGATCATTCGGTTCCCTTCAAAATGGTTGAGCTGGATGGTACCGATCCATGCGTCATGTTCATGAACGGGCGCTGTCAGTTGAGACTGGTCATTTCTTAGCTGCCAGGGCTTCTTTTTAATCTTATTCCTATTTTGAATTGTTTCTTCATAACATTGTTCTCACATATAGAAGCAACAAGAATAATGTACCCAGGATTTTGTAATATCTTGATTTAAAAGAGTGTCCTTGGAGTTTCTTGCCCGTTCTTCTCCAAGAGATCTAAGTTTTAGAATGGGCACCTAGCTTCAACTTTCTGACTAACTGACCGACTAGTTAATTTTTACAATTCAAAAGTGCCTGTAAATGGTTTAATTGAAATAAATGCTTTGAGTTTGAGTACAAACTAAGTTCTTCTCATAAACTTTGTGTTAAAGAAAAATATTGCTATATTTTTTCTATAGCTAAGACTTAAAAGAGACAAATCGAAAAAAATACTCATTGTGTGATCTACACATATCTATTTAAAATAGTATAAAAAGAAAGTTATTTTCGTATCTGTCTCTGCGACCAAAAAAAAAATCGGTCTTTACCATATTTTAGAGAATGTATACCGGAAGGTTTAAGTGAGTGTTCAATACATTAGTATTTATATTACATAAGAAACAAAAATCTAAATGTTTTGACATCATGTTCTATCATACCATATCTATTACAGGGTAATTGATAACACACTAACAACCTTGCAGGACTTTTTTTTTTGAGGATGGGATTACAACCTTTCAGGACTATATCACTAACATCATAAACAACAACTTTTGTTCTATGACTTCTTACAAAATATAATACATTTACCAAAAACAAACCTTTCAGATTTCGTTGTACTATCTAACCCCCGCACCCCTCCGCTGAATGTTGTATAAACACAGTAGGTTGTTTACCTAACCAGCACTTTTTGCCTCGCGTAGAATTCGTAACAGAAAATCGAATATTTCAATTTGTTCAATTGAAATATTTTTATTTTTGTGTGAAAGTCTGATGAATTAAAATCTGATGAATTATTAAAAGGCATAAAACAAAAGCTGTTGTTTATGATGTTAGTAATATAGTCCTGAAAGATTGTTGATATTTTACTAAATAACCTTGTATATAATTATCAGCAGGTACACCCGTGCAAAGTAGGGGTGGATCGCTAGCATATACATATTCTAGTGCCTTCCCATGGGAATATAAGCTAGGCAGAAAGTCTAAAGAGCGTGTGTGCACGTGTTACGGTCCTTACAAACAGATCCTTTTGCTGCGGCCACGTACATACAACTACTCATATACGCGTGTTGCGTGTACAACGAATGTGTCGCCCTATAAGAGCTTAGTTAACAAGTTATTGTCATCGGGGTCAATGTGACCATTTTGTTAATTTGACCACGAACGCGTCAATTCAAACACATATGTTATGTTCGAATTACTGATTGTCACATTCCTGTGACGTGAATTCTGTTGGGATTTGCATGGAAACAAATGCTTCAGAATTAGGTATTCATACTAATGGGCTTCAACAATGCAGTTCAAACATTAATGTTAGTTAAATTCAGTGGTGGACGGAATTCTAATGGTTAAAATGTTGTGTTAATTCTACATTACATTATTATATATGGACCTACGGGATCCAATTGTGGAGCGTTGCCAGCAAAACCAAAATACTCTGCCTACAAAGAGTAATAAGTTTATTCATCAAAAAGTAAAAATACACTCTGAGGGATTCGGTGAGTCACAAACACATCGCTTGTATCTTGTGGCTCTGGAGTGCAATTTTTTAGAATCCTAAATGGTATCCTAAGATCCATAGTAAACGCACTTTGATTTGCCAGGAACGACGAAATCCATGACTATCTACAAATGCCAACAGTAAACTATGAAATCGTGCGGTACAAGGGACAATACAAGGCACGCCTAACCTTGCATCCAAACCCACTAGTTACTGAACTGTTAAACCCGACAGCGGTGGTAAAAAGGCTAAAGAGGAACCTCCTTCTATAAATGGGAGGCGCAAATCTGGCTGCTCCACCACAACATGGAACGACTTTGCTTATGGTTCGACGACCGATTGCAAATGGAACGAAAAAGAAATAAAAAATCTGCATTAGAGGAATTAGCGCTTAAAGTGAGTTACTAACTGTATTGAAATACACACATACATAACTTCTCGCCTTTTTTCTACGGGGGTAGACAAACACTACAGAACTGCTTCTGCTACGGTACTTTTTTTTTTTTTTGATTGTGGGAAATTATCAAATAAGTTCTCCCGCTCTGGGCGTAGCGGGAGGGCCGGGCGTGTCGCACTTTTACTGACTAAAAACCCACTCGTATACCTTAAGTTGCCTGTGCCAAGGGCCACGGTATCTCTCTCGAACAACCCGCGAACCTGGCAGGCATCGGCCCTAGCGGACCCCGTCAGTTGCTACTGACATCTTTGTGAGGCGCGCGTGGAACACAACGCCTCGTCGACCCGGGCCTGGTCCTTACCTGACGGAGAGCTGCCTATTGCTCCCCGTCCGCAAGCCCGCGCCTACGGTAGCCCTGTTACGGTCCCTTCATACTTCTTTCGCTTCGTTTACGATCATACACGCACGCCAATTGCGAGTACTGCGCATCTGACTTTTCTGAAGAACATCACCAATAAAGAAAGAAAGACATTTTTTTTATTCAGCACAAACAATTGCACATAACAAAAAAAAAAAAAACAAAATAGAGACATACAAAGTAGCCGAAAACCTCGTATAACCAAAGACAGAATCCCAGCTTTAGATTAAATTAAATTGGTAATCTTTGTGACATTTTATTGAATAGTCTTTATATCGTCGACCGTAGGTTCAATTGAGGTAAGGGACAAGATACCCAATGTCCCTTACCTCAATTGAACCTACGGTCGACGATATTGTTCCACTTAGACAACGCAGCTTCAGAAAGACATAATTATAACAAACATGCCCTAATTGTAGACTACCATTCCTCCTGTGACACTGACACAGACCGGACCTAAACAGGGAGGAATCAGACAGATGAGGCCACTCGTACTGTTGGAAAGCCATATTCATAGCCCGTAGGCTACTAGTAACCACCCATCGGCAATAAGGTCACTATAATATATCTTTCTAAGGCGTCCTCTCGTCCTCGGCTTATTGAAATATTTCTCTTTATATTCTTTTATAAATAGGCAGTATTTTTTAGTCAATCTTGGGATCTATTATTTTTTTATCACTACTTACTTACTTTATCTTTACTTTTTTAACAATTACTTTTTCTATTGTTACTGATCTCTAGGAGATTTCTTGACATTTGAAGGGTTATCGACATTATTATCGACATATAAAAGAATTCTTCGAAAATGTTAACGTTAAAAATTCTAAAAACAAAAAGGAGAAACAGGACACACATGTACGGCAAAGAAAAGCTTTTTCAATAAATGTTTTTCTAGACTTTCTAAATCTGTTGTTTACTTACGAGTATGATTTCATCCTTTAATCTTCTACGTGGATCTTTGTTGTGTATTAAAAAATAACTTTCCTTCACCATTCAGATAACTATTGACTAAAAAGAAGTAATAGCTACAAACTTTTCCCCAGAAATTATACTACAAACTAGCTTTTGCCTGCGGCTTTGGGTCATCGTCTAGACAGATAGATAGATGAAATACTCTTTATCATGTACATTATTACCAGAGGGGCAATTCTCGTAATTTTTAAGAACGTTCACAGTCTGATCTCTGTCTCAATCTGTCAAAAATACATTTTGACAAGTTTTTGATATTTGTTTGTCGCCGAGATGAGACTTCGACTAGATTTTGAACGTTTTAAATTACGAGAATTAGCCTACAGATTGTTCCAGATAAAAATTATGTAACCTTACAAGAGGCCAATTCGTGTTCCTCATCCAATTCCATTCAGCCGTTAAAGCGCGATAAACTAACAGCCAGACTAACTGACAGTTACTTTCGAATTTATAAAATTTAGGCCTGATTTTTCAGTAGTCACATAATTCTTATCTGAGGAATAAATATTGCGGTTCGACAGCTTATATATAGAAAATATGTCAAACTGTCACATATTTTATTCTCCAGATAAACATCATCTGACTATTGAAAATTCAGCCCTAATATGGATGAATTTTGCGGCGGTTACCCTCAAGTCTACAATACCAAAAACAAAACAGCATCACACCGAAACTAAAATAAAAGAGAAATAACATCTATATAAAAGAAGCGGACGTAACTTTAATAGCATGAACGTCGGTCCACACGGTACGGCAGGCGAATTGCAATGTCTCTAGATTTTAGGTACTCAGATTTGCCGGACAGAGAATAGCATTAGCGCCATTCTTCTATGCGGGTATGTAGAAGATTATCGCTGGGAAACTGTACAGTTTCAGTTAGGATATGAAATAATAGCAAGGGAGCAAAAACATACCAAGGAATTACGAAAATATTATAAAGGCAATATGCAAAATATTTTTCATAATCTCCTACATATTTCGCTACGAAGAATCTCTTATTATTATTAAGAGAATATATTATAATCGCTGGGAAACTGGTCAGTTTTAGATGGAATATGAAATAATAACCATCTGGTTTAGGGGTCACAAATAAAATACGAAATAACGATAAATAATATACATGCATATGTAAATTCACGCCTTATTGGGTAAGCAGACACTACAGAACGCCACATGCCTGAAAGGTTGTCTTTAGAAGATCGCTCTAAGCGATTAAAACCCTTTGTAAAATTTCTATAGTATTTATGTCTGTAATTTATATGGTGTACTTAATAAAGAGTTATTTTATTCTATTCTACGATCCTTACATACTGATTTTGCTTGGTTTATGTTCACATTCGGTATCGGCCACATCTGAAGGCCAATTCTAGTACTTAAAAAACGTTCAAATTCATCTGAAAGCCAATTCTAGTACTTAAAAAACGCAATCTCATCTCATTGACAATCAGTGTCAAAAATGTAGGGAAATTAGAGGTATTTTTGACAGATTGAGCCCGAGATTAAACTGTGTAATTAAGGGAATTGCCCTTTTGATCAAACACTCACTCCGTTTGCCGAGTTCTATGTACCTGACATTTTCTAAAGAACATCACGAACAAGGTTACTATAATCTGTCGTCCTTAGGTGTCTCGGCTTCCCGGCGTTTTTACCCCAAATGTGTCTTGTAGGGTAGTTTTGGAAGCCGCTCCTTAGCGGCACCACTTAATTAGTGTAAAAGGCATGCTATTATGGAAATATTTTAGCATACTAGTCTTATTTTCATGATGACGATGATATTGAATAGTTTATTTCAGCGTTTACCTTCTTTGCTTTATAAAACTTTTATTATATAAGGAACATTAATCTACAATAGTTAATTTGAACGAATGAATAAAATTGAAGTGTCTGTTTTAATGTCAAAATAATAGCTTTTTACTTAATGCATATGATAGTATAAACGGGTGGTTATAACAAAAAAACATTTTTGTTTGTCTATTGTTCCGGCTAATCTGCGAAATGGCTAGACCGATTTACACGAAACTTTCACTGACAGATAGCTGATGTTATAAGGAGAAACTATTAGCTGCTTTTATTTTAGAAAATAATGAGGACAAGAGCGGGCCCATTCAGCAAAAAAAAAAAAACAAAAATAGTGTTCCGCGCAACAAAATTAAACCCATGAAATCCAATTTGTTTTGCGACATAAATGGGAACGAAGTCGCAAGCACAGCTATTATTTAATAATAATTATATGAACTGTGTGACTTAAACAAAGATATACAACGAACCTGGCGAAAATATTAATAACTTTCCTACTTGCCAATGCCGCTGGTAATAATTTATTCGTTTATATTTTTTTCCTTTATAGTAATTAATTTCAATTACGTGCTCAGCAATTAATGAAAACTTTTTTACATTTGAGTTTTATCCTGTTAATTGTTAAGACAGGAATTAATAGAAAAATGTTTCCCTGTATTTGTTTTCTTTTACAACAAAACCTCTTTGTGCTGCTAACTTACAACCGACTGCTACTTTCCCGCGACTTCGTCTGCGTGAAATTTTACCCTCGAATTTTGAAAAACCCTTTCTTAATCTACTCTTCACAAAGAACACACCCTCTATATTTCATGTCTCTAAGACCGGCCGTCGGTTTAGGCTGTGTTGATATATCAGTCAGTCAGGACTTTGAATTTTATCTATACTTAATATTATAAAGAGGTAAAGTTTGTATGTAGGGGGTAATCTCTGGAACTACTGGTTCGAATTGAAAAAATCTTTTTGTGTTAGATAGTCCATTTATCAAGGAAGGCTATAGGCTATATAACATCACGCTACGACCAATAGTAGCGGACTTCACGCAGACGAAGTCGCGGGCAGAAGCTAGTATACTATATAGAGACTACTGGGTTAAGAGGCCGACGGAGCATGCGTAGTCCATACAAACGTAATACCAAAATAATTTGTAAATCAAACATTTTCTTAAGGAAATGTGTATTTATTACATAATTTCTAGGCTCCCAAATATATATTTTGAATGGACACTGATTTAAAAACGAGTTATGAGAAAAACAAGTTTTCTATAGAAATTTGAAATTCCTCATATCTCGTCTTTAGTGTCCGTTCAAAATATATATTTGGGAACCTAGATATTCTGTAATACAGTCTAATAAATATATACCACCATAAGAATATGTTTGATTTAGGTACAAATTATTTTGGTATTACGTTTGTATGAACTACGCATGCTACGCCGGCCCCATAAATAGAGTCAACACAAATAGAGTAGAGTCATCTCAACATCTCTCTCCCTTGAATATCAATCAATCAATCATTTATTTTGTAAAACATAGGTATGGTTACAGATATTATTGTTTAAATATGTGCACTATGTTTTGCCAATATATGACGTACAAAATTAACATAATCAATTACAATGATGGCATGCCAATAGATTACATGAAAAAAAATAAAACAATTAAAAATATGTCAGTTAGGTAAGCTGGTCATTACAATGTTAGATAAATAAACACAGTCATACTTAATAAATAAATAAAATCATAAGTGTTAAATTAGCAAGTCGGAATCGTCATACCTCTGTCTATCAGCAGTAAACTCAGTGATGGAGTAGTAACATCTATCTAAAAGGAATTTAAACAAATACCTCTTAAAGGATCCCAGACACTCTTTATTTCTAATAGCTGCTGGTATACTATTATATATTTTTGGCGCCATACCTAGCACACTTTTGCCTTTGTGCTAAAGTTGAAAATCTATCAAAGAAATTTGACAGATTGGGGTAGGTTGACCTGCTGGCGTCTGTATATGTGTACCTAGTTATAACAGGTTTTTTTTTTCTCTTCATTGTTCCTCTCATCCGAAGCACCTGCCATCTAATCTCTTCACCACCCTTGGTTGACTGGTAGAGAATGCCTAAGGCATTAAGTCCGCCTTTGTACCTTTTTGTGCGAAAGGTTTAAATAAATAAATAAATACAAATACTGTGTGTTTTTATTTCACTGTCACGTAGTTCAGCGTGCCCCTTAGCACAGTCCTCCTCTAACATTTTCCACTAGGTTCTGTCTCGAGCTACCTTTCCCCAGTGATGTTCAGCCTAGACTTTTAAAATCATCAACCCATCTCGTTTTTGTCGAGCTCTGTTGCGTTTGTTATCTCTGTAGTGCCAATCAGAAACAATTTTGCTCCATTTTTCTTGAGGTTCCCGAATCATGTGACCGGTCCATCTTCACTTCTGTTGATCTATTCGAGCAAGTATATCAGTTACCTTAGTTTTTTTTCTTATTTTGATAAGCTAATAGTGGAAATATTGACCAGTCAGCAAAGTCGGTAGCAAAGCTCATTACCTAGGAGTGTGCCAGACGAAGTTAAGTATCGTCACACGTGGAAGCATCTACAAATCTTCAAGGTGTAATTGAGCAACTTTATCTGAGGGACCCCAACCCTGAAATCGCTAAAAAAAATAGCTGTTTTCGAAATAAGCAAAAATAAATGCACACAAATTACGAAGGCTGTAGCCGGAGGATTGAAAAAAATACAAAAATTATTTTACTTAATTTATTTTATAAAAATTACAATATTAATTAATTGCTAAAATAGTCAACGGTTGACCGATGCTGTGTCAAAAGTGACGATATCACGGAGGCTGCGATGTCCGGTGTCGGGCTGCACGTTGTGCTGCGTCGGCGCCTCGTGCCCGCGGCGATGCGTTTTGTGGTAATTGGGTAATAATGCTTGTCAGCGGTTTAGGTGCTATGCGAATATGTAACACACATACCAGCTGATTTTTTGTCGCTATTTCAGATTTGGTCCCAGAGTTCTCAGTTATTTGTCACCATTTCAAGTCTGACACCATTTTTGTTACACCATGTATAATAGACAGCGGTAAAAACGTTTTATAAAGATTATTTTCGACCTAATATAGCCAATCTAGCTATAAACGCCGACATACTCTTATCTAACTATATTTTTATATAGCTACTATCTTTCGTAGATACTTAGAATGTCCGGAACTCACCACGTCATCAAAAACGAGCTTATATTATGAAGGCGAAGACGTGAATTTATCACTTTACACATGACTAACCATAACCTATATGCCATAACCTATCTGTCGGTCTCAATATGAGCCGAATGACCGTTTCATTACTTGTTTACGGCTTTATTTTATGACACCGTAAATATGTATTGATATGTTCACACATATTATATGGCGATGAACAAGTAGGTACGATCTATAGGTAGAGAGGTGACAATAGCAATATCGACATAATACGAGTAATATAGACAATATCTTTATATTTAAAATATTTATTTCTCAATTACCTAACCGACCACTGTTTGTCTCTGCATCACCCAAAGGTTGACTGGTAGAAAATGCCTATGGCATTAAGTCCGCCTCTGTATATTTATGTGCTTGAAGTATTAAATAAATAAATAAATAGCACGTAGAATGAACGCGCGTAGTGAACGCAACGAAATATGGATTTTTGAATCGAAAATACAACTATTCCATTTAAGTTTATATTTTTGCGGCACGCACAATGCGTATCACCCATAGATATGAATAGACTTTAACACTAAGTAAAGGATACAGGATATTATTGTGACTACATAGTATAAAACAAAGTCGCTTTCTCTGTCCCTATATCCCTATGTATGCTTCAATCTTTAAAACTACGCAACGGATTTTGATGCGGTTTTTTTATTAGATAAAGTGATTCAAGAGGAAGGTTTATATGTATAATACATGTATAATATAGTAGAGAAACACTGATAATTTTAGAGGTTTCTAATGTGATGTCGTAAATAAACCATTTTTTTTTTGCGCTTACATTGCAAACGCTGGCTGAACCCTATGAGATACATCAAAATAATGTACTACAGTATTGTACACCTAAAAAAGGTCTACAAAAAAGTCCGCGATGGTATATGTCTATCTCTTAGGGACAACCCACAATAACCATTTTTTTTCCTTTACTTTTTACGAGAAATGATGGCTTATTTACGAAGCGATTTTAAGCAATACAGCATTAATCCTTATCCAATTAAGTACCTTAAATACATTGTGCATTTAATATAGATCAATATTGCCATTTACAGCATGTTATTTAAATTAATATTTTCGAAGATATTACAGATTTGAAATGCAGGGACATAGAGGTTGCTGCGGTATCGGCGGCAGGGGCTGGCGGCAAGTAAAAAAAAAAAAACATTAAATTTATTAATTATTTAATTAAATTTATTAAATTGCATTGCACCCGTGCGAAGCCGGGGTGGGTCGCTAGTTATCCTATAAATAATGTTTATTAGTTTACAATATATAACACAATTTCCAAACTAAGTACTAAATTAAATGAATAAGTAACTGACTGTACAATTAAATACAAAAACAGAGGGACACTTATGTAGGCGTCGAAGTACTGGTCCGCATTGCTGTTATCCGGAAACGTGCCCAGAAGATTGGCGGCATTGCCACGTTGAGTGGCAATGCTAATTCTTTGGCCAAAGAACGACCCAGACCTTTTGTCACATAAAGTGTCAACCAGTCGGTGAGAAATTTCCTTAATAAAAGGAGACGCGGACTCGTGCTCTCTGACCTGAGCGTTTCGACCCCAAACGGCTCAAAACTTT
The DNA here is from genome assembly GCA_949316385.1 of Globia sparganii. NCBI lineage: Eukaryota > Metazoa > Arthropoda > Insecta > Lepidoptera > Noctuidae > Globia > Globia sparganii. Next base: position 2,532,945 of record OX438655.1, on the reverse strand, counting down.
AGTACGAAATATTATATACGAGACATGTATTATCAATTTTAAATCTTTCAATTTTACGTTGCTTTTACTGCGCACGTTTGTGCTAGGTCCACAGTACCAATATTGCGAGTTTTGAACGTTTACTGCTGTCGATACTCATAACTCGGCTAGCTAAAATTGTTTATTAATTTTAGCACGTTCATGTTGCCAGTTTAATTTTGTAGCTTTTTTATATACTAGCGATCAGCCCCAGTTTTGCACGGATGTAATTTTCATGTGAAGATGGTATTCTGTTCACAACGTGTAGTGCTCAAGTTCTAAGCGGTAACATAACAAAAAATACTAGGCTTGCATGAATTCAGGATACTGTTTCATTTGTATTATGAAGTACGTTTTTTTTGTATATATTTACATAATATATAAGCTTTTGTTCTTTTGGAATAATTAATCTTTCAAATTGTGATATTAATATGCCCAATTTGGCAATAAAAAATGCTACCATTGGTAAGCAAAACAATTCGATTTTGTTTATAGAAACCGAGCATTAAGAGCCTACACTACCTCAGCTAAAATTCACTCTTTATCTCGCTCGCACGATACTGCTCGCGGACTGCGTGAGAGCGAGACAGAGTGCGGTGCTAGGCGGCAGGCAGTGCCAATATTTTAGGTATTTGCTTTTTACGGTGGAAATAATGGTAATTAAAAAAAAAGTAAGTAACATAACACCTCCTTTATAGTTAATTCGGTTAGTATACAAAGTTTCATGATCTAATTTGAAGTATTTTTTGAATACCAGCGGTTTATTGTTCGGTTTGGAGGTAACTTTGGAATTTTATGAAATCGTGTTTTCGTCTAACATAAGACCTAGCATTAATCCTCAACTTTACCATATATTTATTTCAAAATTAATGCTGCAGTATTTTCGACATAACGGAGGATCATGCTAAGCCATTTGAGGTAGTATAGGCCCTTAAGACGAAATGCGAAGAAACGCTCTCACCTGTTTTCTTTCTGGTTAGTGACCATAAATCAACGAACTTTTACATAATCTATACATATAATAAAACAGTAAAAAAACTGTGTCTGTACATTGAATATATTAAAAAAAAAAATGATTGAGGGGGGTTTAGAAACAGTAATAGAGCACGAAACCAAAAAAAAAAAATTGTCTGTTTGTCTGTTTGTCTGTTTGTCTGTTTGTTTGTACACGCTAATCTTCGGAACTACTGGACGGATTTGAATGATTTTTTTTTGTTGTATAGCTATTAAGTCTGGGCAACATATAGGCTATAATTTATTTTGGAAAATGGAACACCTGATGCAGAACCGCAACAGACCAGCTAAAGTATAAGAGATACAAAAATGGTACCATAACAAAAATTGTTCCACGTGTTGAGCATTTTCTGCTGAGAAAATAAATTTGAAGATCTGGAACACCTGATGTGGAACTCCAAGAGCCCAGCTACACTATAACATATATAGGAATGACGTTTTAGCAAAAGTTGTTCAATCTGATGAGCACTCCCTGTTGGCTTATAAAAATCGAAGATCTGGAACACCTGTTGTGAAACTCCAAGAGCCCAGCTACACCATAACACATATAGGAATGACGTCTTAGCAAAAGTTGTTCGGTCTGATGGGCATTTCCTGTTGACTTATAAAAATCAAAGATCAGAAACATCTGATGTACAGAAACATCAGAAATATGTGATGGAAATCAAAGCTATCACTAATTTCACTGTATAATTATAAAATAACATAAGCTGGGAGTACCTCCACGCGGTGAAGGCGGTAACAGCTTAGGACTAATCATTGAAAATTTGACTCTACTGCCCAAAACTCCCATTTATTTTTTTATTTTATCGAATAAATATTCCTTCGGGCTTATGTTATTTGAGTACTTAATTTCCTTTGCCATTTATCTTCGTGACACGGTAGCCTACCCGGTAACGCAGGGAAGCAGTCACTTAGATTTTAATTTGATCAGGTATCTTCACAATAAAACTATAACCATGCCTAGAAAGAGGTCAAATCCTACGCAATGTTCCAAAGGAGCTAAAAGATTGAGGATCATAAGATCACAAGAATCTACCGAAGAGCGTCAGGAGAGATTTGATGCTATTCGAGAATATCAGGTTGCAACTTGCTCCGTGGAAACCTCTTCGGATCGCGAAGCACGCCTGCGTTCTCAGCGTATCTACGCATCGACTTCTAGGTCTCTAGAGACAAGTGGGGAACGTGATGCACGACTGTCCGCTAATCGTGAGTGACATGCATTGTCTCGCGAATCGGAAACGTTTACCGATACAGAATCACGATTGAGTTCTCAGCGTATTCGCACATCTACTAACAGGTCTTTGGAAACGAGTGATGAACATGATGCGCGACTAACTGGTGATCGAGATTATCATACATTGTCCCAAACACGCATATAACAAAATATTCATAATCAGTTAGAAAGTGAGAGAGAAAAAATTGCTGGAGTACGGCATGAAGAGACAGAAGAAGAGCGCAACGAACGTTTGAATTCTGATCGACTTCGACATTCTCTGAACAGAATGTCGATATCATCTGAAGAATCGGATGTGTCTCAAGATATCGCCGTAGGGCGTAGCAACCTTCCTTGGGTTGATAAGGAACGGAGTGCATTTACGTATACTCCTATGATTGACTACGCCACATATTCCGCGATCGAAGGTATGGTTCAAAATTGTACTTTTTGTGAAGCTGTTAAATGGCAAAAAGAAACAAACGGTATGTGTTAAAGTGCATATTGAAATATTACAAAATCCTCCAGAAATATTAAGATCACTGCTAATCTGTGACTACAGTCAAAACATTTCTTGGACAACATCCGTTCGTACAATAATGCCTTTCAAATGACATCTTTTGGTGCGAAACAGATTTCAGAAGGCCCATTTATGCCAACATTCAAAGTGCAAGGCCAAGTTTACCACGTTATTGGTTCATTATTGCCTGAAAATGATCCCAAGTTTCTCAAAATATATTTCGTATCCAATTATCAAGATCAGGCAAATATTAGAAACCAAAACTTTCAAAATATGTTGCATGAAGTAAATCCCTACGTACACAGTTTTAAATCTGCCTTAGAATCTGTCCCCCTGGACAAAGCAACAGTTATAAATTTGTGATTGATGCTGATAAACGACCTGCTACTGGACAACGTGGCAGATACAATGCTCCAGTAACAAATGAAGTTGCAGTGGTTTTGGCTGATCAAGAATGTGAGCGGCGTGACATAGTGTTATAACAGTATAACATATATAGGAATGACGTCTTAGCAAAAGTTGTTTAGTCTGATGGGCATTTCCTGTTGACTTACAAAAATGAAAGATCTGGAACGTCTCGATTCGTTTCGCGCATCCCGTTGCTTTCCCGTCCCCGGGCTCTTATAATTCGATATCAGACGTTTCAGATCTTCGATTTTGACGACCCCGTTGTCGCTGGCATAAGCAACAGGATCCGCGTACGAAGTCGCGGGCAGAAGCTAGTAATAAATATTAACTACTTGTATGTCCCTATGTTTTCTTTTTTGATGATACCTACATTATTATAAAAGCACTAGAACCTTCAAAAACTGCCGATTTAAACCGCGTCAACAGAGGCCTAGTGTACAAAGACAACTATCAATAAAAAAAGAAAAAAATAGGGACACAGTAATATATCCTTCTTATTCAGTTTATGAAATACTAGCTGCGCCCCGCGGTTTCACCCGCGTAAGTTTTGATCCCGTGGGAATATCGGGATAAAAAGTATCCCATGTGTTATTCTGATATATAAACTCTATTACTGTAAAGTTTCATCAAAATTCGTTCAGTAGTTTTTGCGTGAAAGAGTAACAAACATCTATCCATCCATCTTCACAAACTTTCGCATTTATAATATTAGTAGGATCTTTTAGATTGGTCCAATATTGGGGGAGAATATAGGTGTAGGCTAAAACTTGAATTATGACTTTTTACTTAGGCTTTTTTAAAAGTCTCTCCGACCGCATTTCCTCTTAATGAACAAATTATTACCAAGACAATTATATTGGTGTGTGGGTACATCAATATTGTCTTCAAACATTAGTAAAGTAGAATAAATTAAGAACTTGCTCGCACACATTCATGTAATTACTCAACTAGATCCTCGTTTATCTTAATTACCTACTCAGTGTTTCACGTAAAGAATGTGTAACATACCTGTCAACGGTTACGGGGATTGTAACGCGTTCACTCTGAATATATTGTGCTGTCACTCTACTGTCGTGTTTGAATAAGTGTGGTGCAAGGTATGAGCGATAAATTAGATAGAAATTATGTTAAATTGATATTAAGACTCCATTCTGGGCACTATCCATCGACAAAATTTGCATTTCTTATGAAAAAGGCTGACTCGCCTAATTGCACCGTTTGCAATAAAATCGAAGACGTACAACATTTGCTGATGGAGTGTGCTCGGAACAGAGTAGAACGTGAGTTATTCGTAAAGGATTTTAAAATTAATAAATTTGATGTAGGCATAATCCAATCCATCTTATTTATACCATCTTCGGAGATTATTAAAAAGTTGTGCCAATTAATTATTGTCCTGCACGAATAACTCTAATGCATTATTATAAATAATACAATTTAAGTGAGCCTATTAATGTAAAAGGGTACGATGGGGATGACATATCTTTGATAAAAGCCCCTAAATAAATATAGATTAAAAAAAAGGTCTGAGCGATGTCTTCAGTTTTTGTTTTTTTAACATGCTAACTTATTTTTCTAATTAAATTTTGACATTTGCAGAATAGTCGACATCGACTTACTTGCCATTTATAATTTAGAACAGAACATACGAGCGAGAAGCGGGTATTTGAGAACCAAACAGGAGCAAATGGCAACGCAGTAGGCCCAGGCGGAGATGGCGGGATGAATCCGACTTTTTGGAACTAAGTTCTTTAAACGCTTTCATGTTCTTCGAGTACGTATGTTGTAGTCGATAATGAGGTCAAAATGAAAATCCAAGATTGTGGCTACAAAAAAATCAAATTCTTCGTCATTTTTAAAATTTCGCAACCGCCATCTTGAATTCCCATTGTGAACTTCGTTTCAGCCCGGGGTTTGACGACCCCACACGTTGCTTCCCATATGGATTGTCAAAAAGCAGCAGTAGATAGGTCAACGGCAGAGACACCATTTTTTTTTATACGCATTCAGTTATGTTAGGCCATTCTTAAGTCCGCCATGGTCTGGCTGCTGCACCAAGGTTGGTTCTAGACCAGATGGCTCCTCAACAGCACAGACACAATATTTTCTCTACGCATTCATATACCGCGACCTGTCTGCTGATCCAAAATTGGCTAAATTTGAGAGATCTCCTCAGCGGTCAACGGCACAGGCACGGAAAGTATACTTATTCAATTATAATAGCCCGTTCTAAAGTATGACATGACTTGGATAGTGCAACTCGGTTGGCTTCACACGATTACTTGTACAGAGGCGTGTTTGAGTTCGTGGGATTTGTCTTTACAAATATTTTTCAAGTGAAAGTAATAGAACTTTGAACAAATTCTAATGCTACAAAGTACAAAATAAAATTGAAGTAAAAAACTTTTTAAAAACAACTAAACAAAACTACTTTAGTTTTATTTTATCATTCCATTTCATCCAAAATTAGTGCTGGAATAAAATGATGACGTCATAATAAGAGTTTATACGCCGATTAATTTTATATTTTATATTCAAGAAAATCAAATCACCTTTCGTACTGATTTAAATTATTATAAGCGAATTTTGTCCCTATTTCCTCGTAAAACGCTCCGCTTATAACTCAACCCAAATACCCACTCACAAGACCAAACAAATTTAAACGTTATGACTATTATAATAGAACTTTCTAGGCTATGTGGGCATGAGCACATCTAGACTCTGTTTGTCATTCCCTTTATGGCACTAAGTATATTATTATGATGTAAATGAGAGGTCTAAGCTAAGTTAATGAGGTTACGACTGCGGTTGATCATGATGGGTGGCTCTTGTTCTGTATTTTAATGTTCCTACGTAATATACAAAAAAATCTCCACACAATGGGTGCCGGAAGATGGACGGCTCCACCGAGGTCGGCCTAGAAAGAGATGGAGAGATGACCTGAGGGGCAATTCTCATAATTTTAAGAACGTTCACAGTCTGATCTCAGTCTCAATCTGTCAAAAATACATCTAATTTCCCTACATTTTGACAAGTTTTTGACATTTGTTTGTCGCTGAGATGAGACTGCGACTAGATTTTTAACGTTTTAAATTACGAGAATTGGCCTTCTTTCTGGACGCGTACCGCGAGGGCTGGTTCGAGGTGGCGCGGGAAAAAAGTTCCTGGTAGGACTTGGGTAGGATTTTGTCCAGCGGTGAGACATTATAGGCTAACGAAATCAAAAACTTAATATACAAGGCTACGCTTTATCAGGACAAATAAACAGGAGAAAAAAAAATTGAAATAATATTTCCCATCATGTTAAGCTTTTAATGAATATTTAGCAATTCGTGTAATATAGAAAGTTGGTACACGTTTATGGATGAACGATATTGTCACATAAAGAACTAACGAAATCTTTCTGAAATAACCACACGTTAAATTAATTTAAATAAAATAAGTGAAGAAAAGGAGACCATCGGCTGATTTTCCTAAGGCCAGAAAAATTTTGTTCAAGGCATAATTTTCAATTTTTGACATATCTTCCACACAAAATCTGTAAGACGTCAATTATATTCTACGAATAAAAATTATCTGTCGATTGAAAAATCAGCCTTTAACGTTTTTTTTTTAATATTCATTTATATGTTCTTTATGAGGGACCCGTGACTTAATAATAACAGCCGCACAAGTCGATCGATCAGGTTAAGCTACGCTTGCCGCGGTTGGTCTGTGGATGAATCTTTACATACCGAGACCCCTCCGTGTCTCGGAAAGCACGTTAAGCCGTTGGTCCCGGCTGTCATTTGTGGATCTTTGACAGTTGTTACGGGTATTCAGTAAACCGAAAGTCTGACAACCAGTCTTACCAAGGGGTATCGTATTACCCAGTAACTGGGTTGTGGAGGTGAGATAGGCAGTCGCTCCATGTAAAATACTGGTATTCAGCTGCATCCGGTTAGACTGGAAGCCGACCCCAACATAGTTGGGAAAAGGCAGGCAGATGATGATGATGATTTATATGTTCTTTATTTTATAATAGTTACTGACTTTTGCTCGCATCGCATCGTCTGACCGCGCTAGTACTTTTTTTTTTTTTAAACGTTGCCCCACACTAGGAATTACTCCTGTATCGTGGGTGCGTTTACAAACATTTAATTAAACTCACATACACAAACAGCCAGATCCGGAACAACTACTTGTAGGTCATACAAATATTTGTTCCGTGCGGGAATCGAACCCGCGGCACGCAGCGCAGCAGACAATCGCTTATCCACTGCCGCAACCGGGCCGTCAAACTTCGATTTCGATTTCGATTAGCGTCCTCTCTGACTGTTTTTGTTCTTGCTCGGTTTCTTAGGGTCCTAGAGTGATATTATACAGCCTTTCTCAAGAATAGATCTATCAAATGCAAATGTAAATGAAATAATTTTACAAATGAGACTGCTAGTTCCGTAGAATGCCCCACATACAAACAAAAAAACAAAATTTTAGCTCTTCACAATATTAGTATATTGAAAATAAAATATGCTACAACGCAAATTAGCCCTCATCAAACATAATCTAACGATTATTTTATCAAACCGAAAATTAATACAACAGCCAAACATCAACCAAAACTGAAATTAATTATAGTATGTACAGTCAGCAAAGGAGATAAGTAAGTAGGGTCGTCGAATATAGTTGAAGTTTACTAAGAAGCCGATTGATGTTTTCGAATGAAATTTAATTTTATAATAGAACTAAAAAAATAATAATAATAGAACTAAATTAAATTTTATTCTAAAACATCAATCGGTTACTTACTAAAGATCAACTATATTCGACGACCCTGCATACTTATCTCCTTTGCTGACTGTAGGTACATTACAGCCTAAACAACTTTCAATTAAGCTAAAACGTACAGATTGACCGCAATAACAAAGGAGCTAGAATAGAACTCACCAGTCGGTCCGTCCGTCGGTAATTATTGTTTGTCAGCGATGACGTCACATCAAACGATGAGATTGAGGCCAAATAATGGGATAGCTGATATTCTGTCGTGACATATCGGTAATTGTACTGTAGATGTTTGATTTTCCGTATGATGAGGAATAGATTACATTACTGATTCTCAATCACTGTGCTATGCGCGTCGGTATAATTATTGTTCTACGGAATCAGGCTCGAATGTTAGAATCTTATCCTTATCTATGGTAAGAATATTATATTATGTAGCTACAATCACCGAAATTAATTATATAATTATCAAATTGCAAACTACGTCAAATTGCCGTGTTATAGCCATTTTCTAAAGCTGTCACAGAATGACAGTTATGATTTTAATATACTTACGGACAATGTAAATTGGTAGTCAATTTGCTGAACCATTAACTTTAACTTGAATTTAATATATCTGTAGGCAACTTATTGTATTCATTAATTTAATTATCTTTTATTCATATATTGTTTAACACACAGACATACATTACTCATACAAAACACACTTACATTCATCAAATCTGTCATAAAATCAGTCTTGCTACTACTGGATTTCTCCTGCTATCTTCTGCAAAAATAAACTATATTTGTGACTATTGAAGTGGAATCCATGAAATAATTTCAGTGCTATTTCTTTTGTAGATGGGAAAACATCAAATGTCTCCTCTCGCTCAGGGTGGAGCAGAAGCGAGCGTCACCCATGTTCCTTCCTTAGCCCTTTATGTTCCGGGGCAGCGGTAACCCTTACGGACAATCCCGCTGCCCTGACAGGCTACGGCCCTTACGGCCCCCTTCCTTGTAATGCTGACATCTCTTTGAGGTGCGCGTGGAACACGTACGCGCCGTACGGCACGGGCCTGGTCCTGATCGGACGGAGAGTTACCCATTACTCTCCGCATACAGGCCCGCGCCTACGGTGGCCGGGAGTCGTCACGCGGCTCCCGACGCCCGGAGCGTCTCCCGCGGCAGCTGGGACGTGAGGCTCTCTCCCTCAACCGTCCCGCCATAATTTCAGTGCTGAGGAATTATTTCTTAGTACGAATAATATTGATAATTCAAAAATATTAGTATAAAATAGTGGTAAAATGAATCTCCTAAAAAACAAGCATTGATGATCACCGCGCTTGCTTATAAAACACGTTCAATCACAATTTGAATCATTGCTGAAGGATATTGCTTCATCCTATCCTACTTCCTACTATCCTACTAATATTATAAATGCGAAAGTTTGTGAGGATGGATGGATGGATGTTTGTTACTCTTTCACGCAAAAATTACTGAACGGATTTGGATGAAATTCGGCACACAGATAGTTTATAACCAAGATTAACACATAATATGCTTTTTATCCCGATATTCTCACGGGATTGAAACTTACGCGGGTAAAACCGTGGGGCGCAGCTAGTTGCTTCATAATATTCAAAATATTTTTCTGCTAAACAACGTACCTAAATGCCGAAATGAATGTTGTTGAACTGCCATTGTGATAGTGTATTACGCAATTACCCCGCAGATTGTCTTAAAAACAATAGCACGAACAGTGCTGAATAAAGAAAAAAGGAAATCTAAAAAGAGTTCGGGAAACGGCTCTAAATGGGATGGCCAGGGCACTCGGCCAGAAGCGATGATGGCAGGTGGAGTAGATTCGAATCAAATCAAAATATCTTATTTCACATAAACCTAGATAGGCATTTATGAAACGTCAGAAGATAGGTGCACGGTTCCAATTGGTCGTTTCCTATGAAGAAGAGCTGGAAAGAAACTCCACGGTTAGATACTCTTTTTAAAATAATTGGATTTTACAATATTTTTAAATTACAGCCTGTCAACAAGTACCAGTAATTTAAAAAAAAATGGTCTCCAGATCTAAAGTCTATAAGGCCTACAAAGTCCTCACATTTACAAAATTTAAAAGAATCTATCAAAAAAATATATAAAACCGAATAAATTCAAATGATATGATTGTCATTACAACCACTAATGATAAAGAGTTGAAATAAGAATTATCTCTATAATTATAATGTTAATTAACAAAAAGAATATGTCAAAGTAAAAATAAATTTATAAAAAAATAAACATCGTAATTTGGATGCGCATCGTAATTTTTGAGCCCTTACCTGTGTCTCAAGGAATTTTGGCAGTCCAACAGCCAGATGAGTGGATGACGTTTAGATGATAGTGGATAAGACCTGGTTGAGACATGCACAGGCCAGGGAATCATGACACAAAAGGGAGTCCTCTTAACTAAGCAGTTGGTGCAACAAGGTTGACAATAATGCTGATGAAAAAGAGAAACAAAAAAACTGAGTAGGCTTTGGTCCTCAACTTTCTAAAATCAAGCGAAAATGTTGCGTGAGCTAATTAGGTGTAATGAAGGCGGCTAGCCGAATAGCTTTAAAACAAAAGTAACTGTTGCGTCGGTTAACTAAATATTTCACAGATAAAGTTTGTTGCAAAACTATTTCAAAAAGGTTTTGCATACCGACCCTTGTTCGGTGACAGCAATTTTGTTAAAAGGGTCACCACTTTAGTGCCCTTACATTTTTTAGATTAAAAATGCGTGTCTCTAGGGGGAATATGTTAAAGGTAGTTTTCTCGCTCCGTTTATTTAAAGATCTGGCAGTGTAAGTGGTGGTAATCTGTTAGAATTTATATAATTATATCTAGATGACCCTGTGAACTTCGCACAGCCATCGGAATCAGTGCGTTCTCGATATATCATCAAAACAATCGTTCCATAGAGAATGTCTGCGAAAATTAATTATCTTTATACTTTTTTTTTGTACATTTTTCCCAAGTTTTAATAGTTATTTTGCTATTCCGGGTGGAGACAAATTCCAACCAATCAGAGATCAAAAAAATGGTCCAGCCGTTCTTGAATTATAACTGGTGTAACTTACGGACTTTGTTTTATTTAAGTACAGGGTGTTTGGTAGGAGGACCGATACAACATTTTGAGGGATTGGAGATGTCATTTGCTAACACAAAATTGTTTTATTTTCAGTTTTGATAAAAGCTTTCTAAATTTAAATATTTCGTTCCTTATCACAATTTTACAACTTTGGAAGCACTCAAGAATAGAATAGAATATAATAGAATACTCTTTATTATGTACACCATATAAATTACAGACATAAATATAGAAATTTTGCAAAGGGTGACACAATGGGCGGTCTTATCGCTAAAAGCGATCTTCTAAAGATAACCTTTGGACAGATTAAGTAGGGGGAGGAGAGACAAATACTTTAGGTATTCCGTGGTATACCATTTACAAAATACAATAAATACATAAATAAAATAGGTATATTATACTAGTCTAAATAAATATATAGATATACATATATATAATAATAATCATAACGGGAGCAAAGAAAAATATAATGTTGATGTCTAAGGAGAGAGAAAGTGCTTTTTTATCATTTCTTTAAAAGTGGACAAAGATTGAGCACGCCTTACCGACACGGGCAAGTCATTCCATAACCGTACTGCTTGAACAGTAAAAGATTTGTCATAGAAACTGGTGAAACAAGTCATTTTATAGAACCAATTTTACATAAATATATAATGCAGATAACACCAAAAATTATTGCGCTCTATTACAACCACAAACAAAAGAGATGTGACGATATTTCGATATTTTATCTATGACAGGTGATAAGGGTTAAAACTAGGATAATATGACACTTCGAATCCCTAAGAAAATTATGTCGGTCCTTCAACCAAACATTCTGTACAGATATAGATTTATTATTCTCAACTAGCAACCCGTCCCTCCTTCCCAAGGGTGCAAAATCGACCATTATGTTATATCTAACGCGATATCTAAGTTTAAAATGATTTAATTATAAACATAAACCTTTCAGAATGTTGATATTGTTTGCTCTGCATGATGGCGCAACAATATCAAAATAATTATATTGTGTAGTTTAGAAAATCCAAACGGTCACACATGCAGGGCTGAAACGGGATTTTATGTTAGATTATGTGTGTATAGAACGGGTGTATAACTTTTGATATATTAACAAAAGTTTTAAGGATCACAATAATTATGACCTAGTTTCGTATAATACACTGTTTATATTAATTAATTATATCAATTATTGATATAATTTAAATTTACCTAATAAAATCCGAATCAAATTTTGCAAAAATAAACAAAACAAAGTAGACATTTCTAAGTTATATTAAACGTTACTGTGATGTATGTGTTAATAATTAGTTTATAGTGGGTAGGAGCTCAAAATATAATTCTGTCCATGATTGTCAAGGCGCGCCAGTCTGCGATTATACGCTGTGCTACCAAGTCGATGTCGTTTGCTTTACTCCTGTTACCCACGTACCTCCATATCTTTCAGTTACTTATACTTAGATTTTGAATATTATACTAATTGAATGTTAATTCAAATGTTGTACCTTAATATAGTATAATGGACATTTTCTATAATGCACATTTGAATTAATATTATATATTTTAATTATTTTGTTTTTTATAAAAAATAAATATTAATAAAATAAATATTATAAAAAATAAAAAATAATTTTTATAAAAAAAAATTTTTGCAAAAGCAAAAATTGATTAGATTTTAAAAGCCTGGCATTTTCGTTAGGTTAGGTTAAAACAGTGACTATTAACGCGCGAAGGCGAGCGTGCCGCGGTAGTGGCCGCCGAGCGCCAGATCCCCTCTATTGTTGGTGAATCATTTAGGTTAGATAAGTTTATAACAGTATGATGTTTCCTGATATCTATTTACTATTCATTACAGAATTTTGGCTGAAAATTAGTAATATGAAAATTAAGTCAACTAAACGTTATATAAATAAGGCATTATACAAATTGTAAATTATATGTAATGAACGTTATAAGTACTAAATGTTATTAGATCAAATGAAGGTTATATGAAATATAATATTCGATCATATGAAATTAGGTTATACGTTTTTATAGCATATGAAAACTATATCATGTGAACGTTATTTCAAGTGTTAATAAACTATCTGTTATTATGCCATAATTATATTACAAACCCGTATAGAATACCATCAAGTCATGCTCATTCCAATTTCTGAAATATTTTATTTATAATTTCAACATTCGTCCTGTCCTGTGTCCTGAGTCTTCATCAAAAATAATATTATAAAGAGAAAATATTAGATTTTTTGTTTGCTTTTTGTTACGCTTAAATGGCTGAACAGATTTTGATAAAATTTGGCACATGCGTAGACCATGAATGATAAATGATAAATGATAAATGATTTTATTTCTGTAAGTAGGTTTGTACAAACACTTTTACACGTCAATCATATTTTTAAAAACGAGATGAGGTCGGCGTTTCCTAACTGACTACTCTGAGAAGAAAGGCCGAAACAAACTCAGAGGTCACAGTCTCTTTTAAAGTCCAGACATAATCTTGGTCAGATCATGTGGAGACCATGTAGATTGATGTCTGGAATTGGATTAGAACAAAGAATAATTGTTATTCTAATATTCTTACGGGATAGAGACTTAAGAGGGTGAAAGCACGGGGCGCAGCTAGGCTATAAATATCTGTAACCCATCGTCTGTTTTTAATAATTATCATGTCGACTGAAACGTTTGGTTGCCGAGATTTGCCAATCAAAACTTGATCAATTTTTCAGAAACTGCGGGTAACCTTGACTTATAGAAACAAAAGACTACCAACTGCGCATTCCAAAACTCGAATAGAAGTAAAGAAAACCAATCAACGGCGCGCACTCGGGGCCTGAAATAGGCGATTTATTGCCAAATTGAGGCCACAATAGGCCGGAAGAAAGGCCGAGATGAAAGGATAGTTTATCAGCCAGTCCATTATTGTTGGACATCTATTGTTAGATGAACGCTCAACTTGTTCTGTTAGTTAATTTAATTTGCTGCGGAAGGGTACTTTGCGGATAAATGTACGTTTTTTTTACTGACGCTGTTGTAATGTATTACGCTTTTTATAATATTGAATGGGTTACTGTAGTCTATTTTGTTTGGTAAAAGGCTTCGACGTTTCAATTTTTGTTTACTAGCTGCACCCCGCGGTTTCACCCGCGTAAGTTTTGATCCCGTAGGAATATCGGGATAAAAAGTATCTTATGTGTTATTCTGATGTATAAACTATATTACTGTAAAGTTTCATCAAAATCCGTGCAGTAGTTTTTGCGTGAAAGAGTAACAAACATCCATCCATCCATCCTCACAAACTTTCGCATTTAATTATATTATATAATAGTAGGAAGTAGGAAGTAGGATAGTAAGAAGTAGGAAGTAGGATAAGATTTAGATTGTAAAACTCAATTAATTAATAGATTGCCAGCGAATATTTGGCAAAAGGTTTACATCCAGTTGCAAGTATGAATACATAATATATTCGTAATGTGCAGTTAAAAACCTGAAAGTTTGATTATTGGTCAGTGTATAAAATAATTACGATGTCAACTCATAACAGGTCAAACTAAAAATCGATTCCAACGTGGCAGGGCTAAATGTTATGTGATAATTATTAGGTAATCTTTGTAACAAACTATAATAAACCTAACTTGGTATATACATAATTAATCTATACCACTGACCTCTATTATTACCACTGGACAGGCTGTTCCAAGCGTTTGACAGCAATTTTTTTGTGTCTTTTTGAAGCGCCACTAGCGAGTGTCCAGAGAACTAATTTTGACGTATATTGCAAATGGCTGCGAGAGAAGTGTTTGTTTACTGTAAAGTAATTTAGAATTTTGAATTAATTTGGTTCGAATTTAATGTTATTCTTGATAAATGCATTATACAAAAATTATCAAGAATGATAACTATATTTAAATATATATCGACATCACTTAGTTTTAGTACCACAGACACTCGCTATGTCCGACAGCGCCAAAATGGCGATTATCAAGCAGGCACAAAAGCACTTGGACAGCCGCCAGTCCAGTGGTATTATTAGAGGTCAGTGGTCTATACTGTTCCCACTGCTGAAACACAGGGCTCCTTTTGGTAAGAGAGAGTGGGCCGTAATCCATCAGTACGTAGATATCACATTATTATTATTATTATTAGCCTGTGATGTCCCACTGCAGGGCAAAGGCCTCCCCACTCTCTTTCCACTTCTCTCTGTTCAAAGCTGCTAAGGACCAGTTCTTGTTGAGTCCAGCTCATCCCGCCATCTCCGTCTGGGCCTGCCACGATGTCGCTTGCCATTAAGAGGGACCCATTGGGTCGTAAGTTTGGCCCATTGTTCGTCTGACATGCGGCAGATGTGTCCAGCCCAGTTCCATTTTAGCGTGGCTGCTGTCCAAGTGACATCAGTTATCTTAGTGACGGAACGGATGGTCGTATTCCTAACCCGGTCTGTTAGTTTGATAGATATCACATGCCCTTAAATTTTTGGTTCTAGAACATGCGGCCGGTTTCCTCACGATGTTTTTCTTCACCATTTTAAGAATAGTAATGATGAAAAAATTTCCATAGTGTAAAACGCTTATTTGGGTTCGAACCTATGTACTACAACTCGTAAGTCGCGGCAGTTACCAGTGTACCATCACTGCTCTCCTTAATCTAAACCTAACTTGATACTACATTTATGTGATATATGTTTATTGTACTCGGTATTTCACCCTTAATTTAAACTCACGACCTCTTGATTGGCTATCAAGACAGGGATAAAAGATGCTCCACTGTCACTTAAAAAATAAATGTTTACATGTACGAAAAAAATACTTACAGTTCGAATTGAATAATAGCGCTCAATAAGGGTTTGAAATTGGGTAAAAAGGGCATGCTGCGAGGGTCGAGCTACTTGACAGGTTTTGGAAGAAGAAATATATTGAAACAGATATATTTGGACACAAAAATGATGGTTTTGTTCGATATTTTTTGTTAAAAAATGGATAACTACCGTTCCTTTATAAATATCAGACGATTGTTATCGTTGGATATGAACACACATTTAATTCTGTTCTAACTAGGAATAACAATGTTATTTTATTATTTTTGAACTAGACATAACAATGATATTTCTTCTTAGAACATATTTATACGTGTCAGAGAATGGGATCATATTTCAAAAAGTCTGTAATAAAATCATAAATATGTATAGATTTTTCCAAGAAATCTTTTGTTTATATTTTTTGCAATTGCAAGTTTCACAAAATATTTGCTTACTCAATTACGTAATCATAACAGATTGCATTTCACAGTTTTAAACAACAAAAATAATGATTATTTTTTTAAGCCGCTACGGTATGCACGCAGAATCATACAACCATAATACATACAAAAACAACATACTTAATAAACCAAAATACGGCCCAATTTACAAACCGAACTTCCACAAAATAATTATCAGCCAAGTACACACCGTACACAAACAGACTGATCCAGCTGAACCACTTAACCGCCCAATTAATAGGACATCCGACCAAATTGCTTGAATTTTTCAGGCCACAGGCCACATCGCATCGCCGAGCATACACCCACTGATTTATGCGACGATCCACTGCTTGATAAACTGCTGTCTGATGTTCGTGAAATATGGTCGTATGTGCACATAAGACCCGGTTTAAAGGGGAATTTGGTGGTGTTTTTAGGGCTTGTGGGGATGTTGCTGTCAGGTTTAGTAACGTAAGTTATAGGACGATGAACAAAGATCGCGTATCGGTTGTCGTTCGAAGTGGCTTAGTGTGACAGCAGAGTTTGTTGGTAAGGCATTTTAGGGACCCGGAGGTGAATGATAAAATACAGAAGTAGTGCAGGAGTCAGGGTATCTATTTGTATTTATTTTATGGCAAAAATATTAAATAAAAAAATTATTCAAAACTAAAAGGACTAACATTAAATAAAGTTTTCCTTAAATCTATGTCAAGTTCACTCATGATTCGTGCCTGAACTAGGTAATCCTGTGTTTCAGGCGATTGGAGGTAACATTAATTGATGAAATAATCACTCAGTTATTTATCTTATTGGTACATATGTAAAAAGGTGCTATTATATATTGTTTTACTATTGTTTTTTAGTACCTAATTTTACCAAAGTCATTTTACATCAAATCTGCCATCACAGTAGAAACGTACTTATCAAATTCAATGTACTTGCATGAACATTGCGATATGTAATAAACTTTTTAAATTACAAGCCGTTCGTCCGATTAGAATTGCCATTGGCAAAAAAAAATTACCTTCAAAAGGGAGTGATTAAAAAAAATTCTTTCTTAGCTCTCAACTTGTTCTAACCTACTTTTGAGAACAAATTTTAAAGTTGTAGACCTCTGGCAGCGAAAGGAAATGTCAACCAGGTTTGCCCACGAATCCTATTACTAAGTACTCATGCAGTCGGATTATAAGAACTTAGAGATTTCAATGATTATAATTCTTAAAGTCATATTTGTTAATTTGTTACGCTCGCGCATATTTTGGTCAAAATTCAATCTGATACTGACCTGAATTAACAAAAAAGTAAGAAAATTTGAATTCCGCGGGCTACCTAGAGCATCCTCCTTAAATAGACAACACTAAAACAAGAAATTCATTCATCAAAATAATGAAAATAAGCCAGAAATACCAAAAGGAAGCATTATGAGTTCTGTTAATATAATGTGTGCACATATAATGTTGAGCGATAAATCTGTCATGCGGAAGCGTGGCTGATATGTCATCAACCAAGCTTGCCACACGTTTAGAATTCAAAAGGACGTATGTAGGTTCTATAAGCCGTAATAATACAATATTTAGGTATTAAAGAGCAAGATTTTTTTGACAAAATATGTAGATTATGAAGTAAAAAAATTGTTTTACTAGCAAAAGGAGTATGTAAGGATTGTAGAGGTGGCGTTCTGTAGTTTCGGCCTAACTCATTGGGAATACGGCGTGAGCTTAATGTGTGGGTATGTAAAAGCAGATAATTATGAAATTTGTTAGATTTTTTAATTATACTTATGGTTATTTGGGACAGTGGTATTTAAAGAAATAAAATTCTTTAAATACCACTGTCCCAAATAACCAAGTGTACACCTATTTTTATCATTGTATTATCAGCAAATTTTGACCAATAAACAGTTTTGAAATTATAGAATAGCTATTAAATCATTCAACTAAGTTATTGTTCGCAATCAGGGATAGTTTGTGAAAATAATTTCCAAACACCTATTTCATAAGCAATTATCATAATGATTAACCCTGATGAAACCACAAAATTCCGACTACTAACAAACCATTGCTTTTATAAATCAATTCAAATCATTAAAACCATAACAAAATCAACCAAACCACACTGGTTAACGAATATTAATGGATTGATTCAGGATAGCTACGAAGTAAGATAAACGTTGGCCTACCTCAACAAATACTTTTGATCATTGTTCGACAAACGAAATGAAATTTCTTTGGTTTATAAGAATTCAGAATTAACAATATTTAATACATAATACTGTTTCGATTAAAATTATCATTTTATCGCAAATATGAAGAAGCATTTTACACGCGTAGCCGCCTGCGTAGTAGCGTCTACGATGTAGCTGCGTAGCTACGTCTCGTAGCACTTGACGTATAGCTGTAGGCCAATAATTTCCGTAACTCAAAATCTAGTCGCAATCTCCTCTGAGCGACAATAAATATCAAAAACTTGTCAAAAATGTAGGGAAATTAGAGGTATTTTAGACAAATTGAGACTGAGATTAGACTGAACGTTCTTAAAATTACGAGAATTGCCCCTCTGTTTGCCGACACAGCAGTGCTATTCTGTAAAAATCTCACCGTGAAAACTTAGGTGAAGTGAGCTGTCACTCCACCTGATGTTAGGGATTCCGACTATTGATAGCTCACTTCACGCTCACTTCACTCTAAGTTATCACGGTGAAATTTTTACGGAATCGACCGGCTGTGCAGGAAATTGATGCGCCAAAACGATGTCATGTGTAAAAGCGGAAAGAATTACATAAATAACAAAATTAAGTCTCTGCAGTATGTTGATAATCGAATGTCAGAAGACCTTCTGCAATAATGATCTTAAATATTATCTAAATTTTGTTTAGGGCCCTCTTACATTTTGGTACTGCTCACATCTTTTTTTTTTATTTTTGGTTTTAAATGGCATCTCGCAGTTCAACATTGTCCATTGTTCAACATTGTGTTGTCGTCTTCTTAAGGTGAATACTTCAGGTAGCCCGCGAAATTCGAATTTTCTTAAGTTTTTTGCAATTTGCAATTATGTATGTGGGCTATTTAGTATTTTTAGTCGATTCTATGTTACTTATTTATTTTTTTCTCATTTATTTTTAAAAAAGTATTTAACCAGTAGTTTAAAGATAGACAAGGGAAAGGAGGGTGAAAAAACAAGAGAAGGGGGACGAAAAAAGGTGACAGGTGTGCTATAATAAAAAGCTGATAAAAATATATTTCAAGGTGTTTATTTCTGCCAATATATTCCAATTCTTCCATCCTACAACTTTGGGGGCTCGTCCGGGATAGGAAGAAAAAAAATTTTGGCAGAAATCATACGATTCTAACGAGTTTATTTTCTCACGCATGTGGCTTACTCGTTGCCGGACGCTGTGGGAAAATTGTAAAAGGTGTATTTATCTAAAGATGCAAGACGACAAGGCGATGTTTGGCGTAGCGAACAATTCCATCGCAGATGGAATTGTAAAATTTAGTGGCGATGACAAGACGCATTCGTCCTCAA
The DNA here is from genome assembly GCA_949316385.1 of Globia sparganii. Taxonomy (NCBI): domain Eukaryota; kingdom Metazoa; phylum Arthropoda; class Insecta; order Lepidoptera; family Noctuidae; genus Globia; species Globia sparganii. Next base: position 2,513,136 of record OX438655.1, on the reverse strand, counting down.
AATGGGTTCAGGACATAGAAGACAACTCAGAGATCTTCAGCTGGACGCCTCAACAGAAGCTGATTATCGCCCGAAGAACTCTAACAGGCACGGCTGAGCTCTGGTTGCGATCAGAAAAATGCTTCAAGACGTTTGAAGAGCTGAAAAATGCGCTTCAAAAGGAGTTTCCCGAACAACTGAATATAAAAGAAATGCATGAACTTATGAGTGCTCGTAAGAAGAGGCGTGAGGAGACTTATTATCAATACATGTTGGTCATGAAAGAATTGGGAAAACGGGCGAAATTCCCAGATTATGTGGCCATTCAATACATTGTGGACGGAATACAGGATTTGGAGATGAACAAGGCAATACTCTACGGCGTCACCACCTACACAGCCCTGAAGGAAAAGTTAGCCATTTATGAAAATATTAAAAATAAGTCTAGAATCCGTGCGAGCTTTTCCAGACAACATCAAGAAGGTACGAGTGGTGGTGGTCGCACTCAAAAGACGCTGACGCAAGCTGCTGAACCTAAAAAAAATTGCTACAAGTGTGGTGATTCATCTCATTTGTCCAATTCGTGTCCGAATGGAGTAAAATGCTTCAAGTGCGATAAGTTTGGCCACATTGCACCGGATTGTAAGTCGAGCGTATGTACGCAACCGCAAAATCGTCAGCGGCACCAGTCGATGTGTGTGAAGTGTGCGGCGAACGATGGCATCGACAACAATCAAGAATGCGAAAATCGAATTGAAGTGTCAGACGTCAACATTGAAGGTGACAGTGACAGTGGTCCGCAACTTCAGTCGATACTGAATGTAAACAATAAAAATCAAAATAAACTACAAAAGTCGGTGAAAATGATCGAAATTTGTGGTCAAAAAGTTGAAACTTTAATTGATAGTGGAAGTGATTTGAATTTAATAACCGTAGATTTATTCTTTGAATTAAAAATTTCATCATTTAACAGTGAAAAGTTGTTACTAACTGGACTTGGATCGTCACAAGTCAATACATTAGGAAAGTTTAATGCTATTGTAAACATGGACGGGCATAATTTGAATGTATTATTTTATGTAATACCAGTAGCTGCAATGCCTTACAAAATTTTACTAGGTCAACCTTTTTTAATGAGTACGACTGTGTTGTTTAATAATGGGTGTGTTAGTTTAATATCAAAAGGGGAAGGTGAAATGTTGAGGTGTTTACTTTCAGATGCACAGCAGCAACTAATGAGTTATATTCCAGATGAAAACATACGTACAGTTGTTATGCAAATGGTGGAAGACTATAAGCCCATGCAGGTGGAGGAAGCGCCAATCGAAATGAGAATAATTCTGAAGGATGACATACCGGTTTCACAAAGACCTAGACGCCTATCTCTGCATGAGCAGGATAAAGTGGACCAACAGATCAAAGAATGGATGCAGAAAGGTATTATTAGGCCCAGTTTTTCTGAGTATTCAAGCCCTCTAGTATTGGTTAAAAAGAAAGATGGGTCAACACGTGTTTGTGTTGACTATCGAAAGATTAACGCAAAGATGGTCAAAGATGAATTTCCTTTACCAATTATAGATGATCACATGGATAGGCTTTCAGGTTGTAAGATATTTAGTAAGTTGGATCTCAAGGATGCATTTTTTCATTTAAAGGTGTGGGAAAACAGTAAAAAATATACCTCATTTGTGACACAAACGGGGCAGTATGAGTTTAATAGGGCACCATTTGGTCTTTCTATTTGCCCAAACTATTTTACTCGCTTTATAACTATTGTAGATGCTTTTACTAAGTTTGTCTGGTTGTTCCCGACCAAAACTACAAATTCTACAGAGCTAATTAACAAACTAAGGATTCATCAACAAGCATTTGGGAACCCAAGTAGAATGATAACAGATAAAGGAGCTGCATTCACTAGCAATGATTTTTCAGAATATTGTCAGGCTGAAGGCATACAACACGTTACAGTTAACACAGGTGTTCCCCGTGGTAATGGACAGGTGGAGAGAGTACACAGAGTTCTAATTTCCATACTCACCAAACTATGTCTAGGAGATGAGAAGCAATGGTACCGTCATATAAGCCAAGTGCAAAGACCATTAAATAGTACCTTTCAGCGAAGCATAGGTACGACTCCTTTTGAGTTATTGATTGGTACTAAAATGAAACTTAAGGAAAATATGGAAATAATTAATATGTTACAGGAAGAGGAACGAGAAGAGTATGTACAGGAAAGAGAAAAGCTGAGAGAACATGCTAAAATACAGATTCTGAAAATACAAGAAGAAAATAGAAAGAATTTTAACAAAAAAAGGAAAGAAAGTGTAAAGTATGTTGTTGGAGATTTTGTAGCGATTAGACGAACACAATTCGGAAAGACTTTGAAGATAAAAGCAAAGTAGGTATTTGGGACCTTACAAGGTGGTGAAGGTACTTGGGAAAGATCGATATGAGGTGGAAAAAGCCCAAGTTACTGCGGAGGGCCCTATAAGAACATCAACTGCAGCCAACTACATGAAAAGATGGCCAGGGGTAAGCTATTAAGTCTGTTGTTTGTTTTAAAGATGTTCCTCAATATTTCAAGCTTAGGTTTTGTTTATTTTATTTTGAATAATAGTTGATAAAGTGTAAGATAAGGCATTGGATCTCTGGTGTTTCATGATATTTAATTTTCTAAGATGTTAGGTATTAAGATGTTTGTATAAACTGGTAAATTTCTAAGGTTATTATGTTACTAGCAAATATTTAAGTTGTGGTTTTAAAATAAGTAGGCAAGCAGTGAAGTAAGTTCATAGTCTGAGGTCAGACTATGGCAGGAAGGAGTTGTGGGCTATTTAGTATTTTTAGTCGATTCTATGTTACTTATTTATTTTTTTCTCATTTATTTTTAAAAAAGTATTTAACCAGTAGTTTAAAGATAGACAAGGGAAAGGAGGGTGAAAAAACAAGAGAAGGGGGACGAAAAAAGGTGACAGGTGTGCTATAATAAAAAGCTGATAAAAATATATTTCAAGGTGTTTATTTCTGCCAATATATTCCAATTCTTCCATCCTACATGTATTAGGTTGAATGTTGATCAAAATTTGATTCGCGGCAGTAACAAGTATGTGTTTACATAATTATAATCATTAAAGTCATCAATACATCTCTATAAGAACAGGTAATCCTAACTACGACAATTCCATGATGTTAGGATTATCTGGTATTAAAGAGTTGTATTGATGACTTTAATGATTATAATTCTGTAAATACATAAATATGGATCACCATATAATCTAATACTGACTTGCAAATTGCAATAAACGTAAGAAAATTTGGATTTCGCGGGCTACCTTGAGCATCCACCTTAACCGGGAATGCCTATCGATGCCTCAATAAATTAAGGCCTCCAGCCAGGACGAGTGCGTATCGCCGACGCAGTGAAATTTAGAGTACTTTTATTTTATTTATTAAAAAATCAGAGTATCAAAATTAGTTTTTTTTTTATTGATATTGTTTACGCAATTATTAAAGACTATTCAGGTACCTATAAATACGACATGAAAATAATGTGGAAGTTCGGAGATATTCAGACTTGTTTCCAATAGAAAATTGAATTAGGTCTAGTAATTTTTATTTTATTTATAAGGCATATAACAAAAATGTATTATATTATTATTCAAGTATATGATATTTGTAATATAAAAAAAAATTATGGATTATATTCAACAGAATCTGCAAATTAGAGTTCTCAAATCAGCTATCACTGAATTTTTGCCTAAACATGCATCAGGAGAACAATTATTGCTAAATAAATCGACAAATAATTAAAAAATCGCTGTATTATTATTGTAGAAGAGAAAACGAACTATATTAACCAATTAATTGCTATTTATACCAACCAACGTATAGTATTCAATTTCAACGAGGAAATCATGCATCTCCGCGCATTTTTGTAAGAGGCCCCTTAAGCACTACGTATCCTCTCAAGCAGACTGTCTTTTATGCATAATCTCACAAGCAAAACTTAGCTCATAAGTACTTAACTTTAAAATTGCATATATGAGGGTATTTCGAAACTTTACCAAAGCTTAGTAGCGAATGCATCCCAGTCAGCAAGATAATATTTTACGCTACGTTTGCGCTTAGTACGTGACAATGTAAGCTCGGAACTGGAGGAAATATTTCATAAAACGAGCTTACTGCGTTACATGAGTTTCAAGTTTCACCTTAGATGTCTTTGAAAAAATAAGGGATTTTATGAACAGTGTGTGTGATTGTATTTTAAGTTTAAAAGCAATGAAGATTGTGAAATCTTTAACTTTTTTTCTTTGTAACTTAACTAAACGTTATTATTTTATTTTCAGTTTTCTAAAATAATATCTTAGACCTGTATTTAAAGAACTCTAGCGCATAGGTTATTTGCCAGGGTCACGGATCATAACATCGCATCAATGAAATTAAAACAAATAACGTGCAACGATTAAGTGCATTGAAGGATAGAGAGAGTGTCGGCGACCGGCGCAGGCTTTCAAATTACGAATTATTTTATGTTGTTATAATTTTTATGATAACTGGCTACTAAACCTTACCCGTTTATTAAATTGTCGACATTGTAGCGGCACGTTGTATATCGAAGGTAAACAATTATAAGTAAATATCATGTTTGAATTCCCGAAAGGGATATTATTTCGACAACATTTCGCCAGTATCTAACGGAAGTCCCATTTTATTACCCGCCAAAAATCTAGACTCCGGCCTGCTACTCCAATTAAAACTTTTTGTACAGTAATAACAACATTACGGAAGGCTTTTACCCAGCAATGTTACTGCGTAGGCTTACTAAAAGTAACAACATAATTTTTAATGTCTACGAGTACCAGTTATCATGTATATTTAAACGATATGGCGTACTGGATTTGGGATATAGGCGGCTGTTATTTGATGTCATGACACTGCACGACATTCTTCTTCTTCTCTAATCGATCCCTCATTACTGAGGATCGTGTTCACTGGATCCTTTTAAGCGGACACTCCCTCCAACCTTCCCATGGCCCTGCCAACGTACGTTATACGGGCCGAAACGTGGGGCGGCTGCGGACATAGCACCCTTGGCAATCTTTACAGTCCGCAGGCGCTTCTTGATCCCTTACAAGTTATTTGACAATGTGTGTCCCTAATGTCTACTCTCCCCAACTGGGCTTGCAACACACAAAAACGCAGAGACCTCATCGCTGGCAGTCGCATACTGCCGCTCCATTATTACTGTCATTACCTTTACATAAGGACAGCAATAATGGAGCAATCTGCAACACAGCACAAAATAACATACAATTATTCCGCTTGAATCTCTTTTTTAGCCCTTTTAAGCGGTTTAGTCCTTTTATGCGGACAATCGACCTCCATCTACTCCGGTCTAAAGTTGCCATCACCACCTGCTGAAAATTTCTTGAGGACGTAGCTTCTTTTACTTGGTCGGACCATCATGTTGACGACCGGCCTCGTGCTCTCTTTCCTTCGGTATTGCCAACAATAACCAGCTTTTCAAGGCTGCTATCTCCCCTTCGCAGTATGTGGCCGAAATAGGTCAGAATACGCTGTAAGCATATTGTAGACAACGGATCTAGATATCGAGTTGGAAAAGGATATACACATTTGTGCGTTTGGCTGTCTATGGTATTCGGAGCATCCGCCTCCAACACCACATTTCGAATGCATCTATCCTTTGTCTTTTTTCTGCTCGGATTGTCCACATCTCAACTCGGGCAAAACTATAGAGCAAAATCGGGAAAACTAATGCTCTGATCAAACGGGCGGGCAATATGCAATTACAAATTTGATTGTATTGACCTAACAAACAAATTATGTTTACAAGGTACCCAGAAGTGTTATTCAAATGAGGGTGCCCATCCCTCAACTATTCCATACAGACATATGCAGGACTAACGCTGGGGAACGTGCACCTCTTCGTCGCCTTGTTAATTCTTACAACAAGAATTTTATTGAACTGAATCAATGAATGCAATCATTCAACAAAATGGCTCTGGATATTTTGTTTAGCGAGTATTTTAACGGGGTGTCCTGCGTGAGCGACGAATACGACGCAACGCGACGCGACACGACACGATGCAATGCGACGCGATGCTACACGCGACAAATGTCCTACGTGGTTTTGGTCAATACTTCTCGAATCATGGAGAAGTACAGTACAATTTTGTTTGAAAGTTCATATTTAAAGTACAGACTTAAATTTTTTGGCTGTTTTTTTTGTCCCACTACAATCTTTACTCACGCACTGCGGCGATCAACGCTTATGAAACAACCATTTCTTAGTTCTGTTCTGTCGCGTCTGGTCACCCTCAAAACAAGTACGCGTTATGTCGCGTCTCGCCGCAGACTGCTATATAGGCCGCAAGCAGGGTATGCCGTTGAGTTGATCGCGTTCGTCGCGTTCGCAGCGTCGCGTCGCGTCGTATTCATCGCTCACGCAGGACACCCCGTAAGTTAAATGAAGTAACACAGTTATATTGTGGCAGCGACTATTGTTTTCTTTTTCTTTTTTATCACTTGTCTATAACCTTTCGCAAGAAGCTGGCAGTATCATCACAACGGTAATATTTTCTCATTGTTTGTCTAATTTATTTTTAGTAAGTATATTCATGTATTTATATATATTTATTTGTGCTTATATATATATATGTAACTAGGTATATATTATATTCATAGTTTTAATAGGTTTATGCGTATCTTTATATTTAAAATATTTATTCCTCAATTTTCATGATTGCACCTACCACTGTTTGTCTCTGCATCACCCAAAGGTTGACTGGTAGAAAATGCCTATGGCATTAAGCCCGCCTCTGTACATTTATGTGCTTGAAGTATTAAATAAATAAATAAAATAAATAAACCTTCTTGTTCTTGTTCTTCTTGTTCCTTCTTGTTCTTTGGTTTCTTCTTCTTGTTTTAACCTATAGTTAAAACGTGGACAATGATGTGGGTTACACGTTTGTTAAATCTTAGTTTAAGTGTTTCTTTGTATTTTGTAGCATGTAACTGTTTTTTGTCCCTGATATATAAATAAACAATGGCATTCAAACCGCCATTATTAGGGTTATTTTGACGCGTGGTCATAATTTTAACTAAAGCCGCCATCTTGTTTTGTAATATATTTCTAGTGGCATTTCACAAAACTAATACACAAATATTTATCAACAGTGCCCCTGTCGACGTCATTCACACCTAAAGATCCTTGTAGCAGTGTATTGTTTACTGGTATTCCAGCAAAAAAAATACACTTCTAAACTATAAAAACAGAAAACAAACATTATAATGCCAAAAGGGCCTCAACTCGGTGTAATGTCACATGAGAACACAATCATCACCTGGCGCTGATTTTCAGCTGCAACTCACGACTGCCAAACGCTAAAATAACAAAAACGTAGGGAAATTTAATTAAATGTAAATCATGTTTCATGATCTCAAACTTTGAAATCTCGGAAACGTTGTCATATTTATTTGCAAATATTTTGCTCTTCTATAATTAAATAATAATAGCCTCCCCGACCGATTTTGGTCACGGTGGCCAATCTCAACGGAGATTAGCCAGGTACGCAGGAGATATTATAGTGCACAAGTGTGCGCGCAGATACAGGTGCACTCCCTCTTCCCTCACTCTCATAATCCGATGGGACGGTAATCCGACACGATCGGAGAGAGATCAGGCGCAGGACTAACAGCTTGGCGTGCTTTCCGAGGCACGGGGGTATCACACCGCCAACTTCCAAACTCCGGGCTGTTACTAAGAAATTCCTAATGGAAAAATTCAATAACACTTAGCCCGACCCGGGAATCGAACCCAGGACCCCACGCTCAGCAGTCGCGTTTACGACCACGAGACCAACGGGGCAGTTATATGATAAAGTAGCAATGGAAAAAGAACATTTCCAAAACGAACGTAACAAAATTCAGCCACTGATTCGAGCTATGAAAACTCTTCAATTTTCAGTTACGTTTCCTTTCGAACTTAAAAAGATTATGTATGCGAATACATTTATTCTTGCGGCTTCAGGTGGGACGAGAAGGGATTTGAAAGTCTGATTCCCAAACGGTCACACGTTTGCTTATTCGTCGGGGATATGCTAATATTTTAAGATTTTGTTAGGGAAAATTGTGTAGGTTTGTTGAAAATTGCCTTCGTTTTCTTTCACGGAAGTTGGGATCGAATTTCAAGTTGAAATTATGTAAATGAGAGACTGTAATAAAAACCGGGATGTTATTGATCTATCGTAAGAAATAGAAGTCTCGAGACACGATCATTTTTATCACCACTCTTGCTAATTGCATTCTGCTGATTTCAGATTAGAGATCGTCCTACTAAAAAAAGTCCTGTGGTAATAAGTGGAACTAAATTATTAATAACAACAATCCTTCTACCTCAGGCACCTTTCTCTATTTAAGAACGTGCATTGTACGGTGAACCCGCACATTTCGTAACACAAAGTAGGTTAAGCTACATCAGCGTTTGCATACGCGCGATCATTTAGTGAACTGGCTAAGTAAAATAAATCAGTGATTTTACCACACTCAACACGGGCGGTTTAATTTTCATCCCCGGGTTTCCATCATCACAAGTGTACAGAACAATCATCGTACGCTTGAACAAAGTGTATAGACTATTGTCGTACATTTTTTTTGGTCCTTCGAGCCGGATTTCTGTAACAAAACCAGTGAGCAGAACATCCAGTGGCACTTTAATGCACCAGCTTGGCCTAATGCTGGTGGACTTTGGGAACCAGTTGCTCAACATCGATACTTCGTTCGTCTTACTAGCTACCTACTCCTAGTTTTTTGCTCATCGTCTTTTGTTTTTTTACATTTAGCAATGTTTTCTTTATTATGTTATCAGTGGCACTAAAATTCAACTAAAATGTTCAGAAATAGTCGGTCAGCTTTATGAATTCTAAATTGTAAACAAGTTGCAAGCAACTTTTTAAAATAAAATACGTTAATACCTATATAATATTTTGACAAAGCGTTACTATAATAGAGAATATCTAAAAAACTTGATAGGCAAGATAAAACTTAACGACGAATGGTTTACGTCTACGTCTGCCAACAATTTTTTTTTTGCAGATTGGAAGCGGTTAATATTATGTATTGTAAAATTATGGGATGTATTTAAGAGCACTTTAAATTTGATGAGAACAGCTATAAAATTGTGTATCAGCACTTTAAAATAATAAAACATCATTAATTTAATATTATTGCGTTAAAAATAATGGTTGCACTGTAACTGTGTCGAAAACCAACTGCGAAACCAGTTAGTTTCTGAACGCACGTTAAAATTCCCACAAAATGTAGTGGGTCTAAGTTGGTTTAGAAGCAATAATTATAAGACGTAGTGGACGGAGCCACGCTTCGCGGGGTATTTCTGTCTACAAGGTTTAAAGGAACCTAACCTAACCTGAATCGGGGTGCCCCAAGTCCCGAGATCGCTCATAGAAACCATTTTATAGTTCATTCAATTAATTTTAAAGTGTGAAAAATTATTTTAAATGTGCGTTTATATATTCCTCTAAAATTATTATCTTTGTGAGTAAACACTTTTTCAATATATTTTTTCTCACTCACAGAATCATTGTGCTACATTTTGTTCACCATGAATGGACAATCATATAGTTCACATGTACCATATTTTCGAACTGACATGTAAGCTGTTGTTCCCAATAGAAAGCGCATACTTCAGTGTCGCTTGTCAAATCCGTTCACCGAACATGACATGAGGTTGACTCTGTTGTATATGTATTGACCGCACCATCAAAAACTCGTTCTGGGACATGCATAAAGACTAAAATGTCGTTGTAATATATTATATCAACGATTTGTTGTCTAGGTAATTGGAAGAATGGTGATTTTAATAATTGCTGTATGATATAAAATATTAAAACCGGCCAAGTTCTAGTTGGACTCGCGCACGAAGGATTCCGTACATTATCTATAAAAAACGGCAAAAAAATCATGTCTTTTTTATGGGATTATTAAATATTTGTTGAATATTTGTTTTATTTTAATTAAGTTATTTATTTTTAAAGTGAATATACTCGTATAACTAAATATTCTGTGAATATTTAAAGCGTCTACCTACTGCCGTTATCAATTACACGAAAAAAATCACGTTTGTTGTGTGGGAGCCCCCATAAATATTTAATTTATTCTATTTTTTTGTGTTCTTTGTTATAGCGGCAACATAAATATATCATCTGGGAAAATATTGATTGTCCATCTATCGCAATTCATGAGATACAGCCTGGTGACAGATGGACATACATACAGACGGATGGACAGCGGAGTCTTAGTAATAGGGTCCCGTTTTACCCTTTGGGTACGGAACCCTAATAATTGCTGACTGATCTAAATAGAAATCCAAACAAGCCAATAGCAATAAGACATTAAATAATAATATAGCTAAGCAAACTCCTATAATACAAACGGGACCACATCATAAGGTGTAGGACCAATCACGAGGTCGTGAATTCAATTCACGCCGGTTGCATACAAGATATTCGCACCAACGAATGCTTTGATTCCTGAAGTGTAGATAGAACCATTGTACTATTAGAAATACGTTGAATTGAGATTCTCTGCAGCACACGTCTATTATCTCTACCCATATTCATTGTGATAATTCTGGTGGTAGAAGAGGGGCCCGTGGCTAAATAATAACAGCCGCTCAGGTCGATCGATCAGGTTAAGCTACGCTCGCCGCGGTTAGTCTGTGGATGGGTGACCATCTTTACATACCGAGTCCCCTCCGTGCCTCAGAAAGCATATTAAGTCGTTGGTCCTGGCTGTCATTCGTGGATCTTTGACAGTCCACGGGTAGTTAGGAGCCGGAATATCTGACAACCAGTCTAGCCAAGGAGTATCGTATTACCCAGTAACTGGGTTGTGGAGGTCAGATAGGCAGTCGCTCCATGTAAAATATTGGTATTCAGCTGCATCCGGTTAGACTGGAAGCCGACCCCAACATAGTTGGGAAAAGACTAGGCAGATGATGAATTCTTGGTGGTAGAAAATGGAGAGTATTACCGTTATCAAAACTGGTTTGAAAGTAATTTTGTAAGTGTATTGAAAGGAGAATAGATCGTTATGTTTATCTTATACTAAGAATATGTGTAGACGCGTTTATTAAACAGTTTAGTATCTGACTGACTAATTGATACAAAGCGCGCGGTCATAGCAAATAATTGAAACTCAGACTCAAAGCATTTATTTCAATTAAACCATTTACAGGCACTTTTGAATTGTCAAAATTAAGCAGTTGGTCAGTTAGTCAGCAAGTTGAAGCTAGTAACCCATTCCAAAACGTAGATCCCTATGGAGAAGAACCGGCAAAAAATTCCAAGGACACTCTTTTGAATGAAGATATTACAAAATCCTGGGTACATTATTCTTGTTGCTTCTATATGTGAGAACAATGTAAAATAAAACACAAACGAAAAAACAATTCAAAATAATAATATAAGATTCAAAATAAGCCCTGGCAGTTAAGAGATGAGCCGCAGTCCCAACCGACAGCGCCCATACAGAAACATGACGTGTGCATCAGCACCATCCAGCTCAACCATTTTGTAGGGAACCGAACGATCCAACACACACGCGCCACCATCAGTGAGACATTTAAGTGAGCATGAGACATTCACAGCTGCCATGTTCTTTCAAGTACACATCAAAATATCATAATAAATGGTTCTTACATTTACAAAATTTTAAAATAATACAACATGTACCAAACTCAAAAACTGGCCAGGTATAAACTGGAAAACGAAACTAGAGTCACAGGCAATATAGAATACGCTAAATTAATGAAAGTCTCAGCAAGTTCCGGAAAAAAAAAACAGCTCTTCACACAACATTCACACATAAAAACGTTTGCATACAACAAACAAACATTCAGACCTCTACAATAAAAACATCTACAAGAACTCACACATCCACACTTCCATTCAAACACACCCACACCCCCACACTTTTCTAACTATAACTACTTACACAACACACACTTGCTCACACACCTACATATCAGATAGCCCGCCACGACGCGGCGTGTTCACGCGAATAGAGATTACTAGGCACGTGGCATGCCGGGGCCGTGCCATCGTATAAGGAATTTTAAACACGCCTTCACGTTTTGAACGAAACTCAACTTGGTATGGCTGTGGACGTAGCTTTGAACAGGTAAATTTTAATTGAATGAAAATGAAGCACAGGACCTGTCAATATGGCGTTGTTTGCATACGTTCAACGACGAACTTCCTTCGGCTGAAATAATGATGAGGGATGAAATGTATTGGTTCTGAAAGTAACTATGGATTTTCTTTCCGATTCTTCCAATAAGAACTCACTTTCTCGTCATTATCATCTGCCTAGCCTTTTCCCAACTATGTTGGGGTCGACTTCCAGTCTAACGGATGCAGCTGAATACCAATATTTTACATGGAGCGAGTGCCTATCTGACCTCCATAACCCAGTTACTGGGTAATACGATACTACTTGGTAAGACTTTCGGGCCTCTGACTACCCGTAACTCACTTTCTGTATATTCTCTTATATTTTCTACTTTTAATAGTGTTTTATCAGCCTATAAAAAAACGATTGCTAATTACTCAGACCTTATGAGAAGGAGTGGCTGGTAGTCGCCACCGAATTTGTTGGTTAGTTGGCTCTTAATTTTTTTGGCTTTATGACATTCCAGCTACTTCACAATGTTATTTTCCTCAAACATATTGAATAAATATAGTCTCTAAGACGCTTATGATATGATCATCATAAGATTAATTACCATCATTTGTTAGATCCCTAGGCACTTCGCAATGATATCTACTGCATTCTCGAAAATATTATTATAGTACTTCCTTTTCAAAAATGCAACTAAGAACGCTGCTACAAAACCCGAGGTGCACCTATAAGGAAAAAGATAAAAGTAGAAGTACGAGATACGAGGTCCATAGGTACTCGTAAGAGCCCGCAACGCAGGCGTGATCACGCGAATCGAGATTACTTCGAACGTGACAAACCGAACGGTACAGTTGAACACAGATATTGTGTGGTACACACGACGACATAGCCAGCTGTACATTCCAGTGTAAGCTGACCTTGCATTCTGTAGACTTTCCGTAAAATGAGAGGTCTGTGTTTACTGGATAGTACAGCGTGATGTGCCATCGTGTGTACGAATACCTGGGTTTATTTACAGCGTTTCTTAGTAGGAAAGTAAAGTGGAATATTTAATCAGTAACCTGATCTTAGTATATGGAAAATAAAATGGAATAATTTGAAATTTACCTAGAAAATCTTTTCAAAACCGAGGATGAAGACTTTTTTAATATTAAACTTGTCTGTACCACTGTAGGATAGTGTAGAAAGAAATTACTTAAAGGTATATAATTATTTCTTATTTAGAATGGATTCTTGTAGTAAAAAAAAAATATAATCAAGAACAAATGGATTTATGATAAAGTTCCAAGTATTGTAGAACCTTCAACACACTCTTACTTTTGTCTCTTTCAGCCAAAAGGACCGCAGACCGTAGATGGGGTTGGAACCTTTGGAACGTGGTCGGTGGTGTCCAAGTGCTCACTGGTTGTTCAACGAAACCTTGAAATGGCTGGTTGACATTTCCCGTGACCCAAGGGTTGGTTATAACCTTGGCCAGAGGCTAAACATTGCCATACAACGTGGCAATGCCGCCAGTCTCTTAGGTATATTATCACACAGCGATGCGGAGGAATTTTTCGACGCCTTATTTAGTTTGTTATTAGTTTTAGTTAGGTTAGGTTATTATAGTTTTATTTTAATAGTTTGTTATTTATTTTAGTCTATGAAGTTAATCCAGTGTATACAGGGTGTCCCTGGAAAGTATGGATCAAATCTGATAGGGGCGTGGGCAAGGTCATTTCCAAACTTTTTGATCCTGAGAATGATTGATGATTGAGAATTATTTTACGGTTCAAAAGTTGTGACCAATTTTTTTTCAATCGTTTCGCATAGTGCCCAAAGAAAAAAAATCATTAAAAAAAACTACCAGAGCTGTCTAAAAAACTTAAATTGACAGTTCCTGGTAATTTTTTAAAAATGATTTTGTTTTCTGAGCACCATGCAAAGTGATTGAAAATAACAAAAGTTGGTCATAACTTTTGAACCGTAAAAAAATCACCAACATTCTCAGGATCAAAAAGTTTGGATATAACTTTGCCCACGCCCCTATTTGATTTGATCCATACTTCCAGGGACACCCTGTATATATTTTATTGAAATAAGAAAAAATGTTACTTGATAGCATCACGCCTGTTTCGATTAAGCGTTAAAAGAGGGAAAGAAATCACATGGAATCGGAATACCTACTTACTGGTTAGACCCAACAACCTTTGTCAGATACCTTCCGACTTCTTAACTCGAGCCATGACAAATCATGTTAGAATTATCAACCCCGAAATCGAAACTTTGAAGAAAGAAATACACACTAAAGACTCCACCATTACCGAACTGAAGAACCAATTGAAGAGTTTACAAACCATTGTTGAACAACTTACAAAGGAAAACAGTGTCCTGAAAACTACAAGCAGCGTTACAGCGTAACTTAAACTATAAACTACTGCAAAACTTCTTTGATTCCGATTCAATAAAATAGTTCCATTAGCTCTCTCTTGAAAACCGCGACTAATTAAAATGTAAACAGCTGTGGCTCATCCGGTATGCTCTGGAGTAAAATGTGGAAGGATCTGATTACACTTTCACTTAGCATGAACTGGACTATAGAATTTTATATTTTTTTTTAGAAAAAATCTACAGTTTCATAATTATAATGGTGAGTCAACCTACACGGTGGCAGGCACTTTACCTCGTGCAATTAAAATCATCGCTTACCGCTGCAGGCTATTAAAACGATGAAGGAAGACATCGTGAACCACCATGTCCTTGAACCAAATATTTGAAGGCATTTTGACATCTATCAACACGTGCTGAGCCAGCGTGGTGGATTGCTACTCCCTTTCACAGAGAAGAAGCCTGTTCTCAGCAGTGGGAACATTATAGATCGATCATACTTATTCTTAACCTGGAATTTATTCGCCTAAAATCAACGACCAGCTTTGTGCAAGCGTGATGATCTATAATGTTCCCACTGCTGAGAACAGGCTTCTTCTCTGTGAAAGGGAGTAGCAATCCACCACGCTGGCTCAGCACGTGTTCGAATCTTAGGTCGCGCAGCACAGCCTCGCTCTTATTTTGTCGTAGACAATACGGGTAGACGATATAGGCGGAACCGGCGGCATCTGGTTAAGCTGCCAACCGAGGGCAATATAACCCCTGGCTCTTCTCATGATCAGTTACGCGATGATGAGACTTGGAGCAGTCCGAAAAGTGGTAGCGATGAGAGCTCCGGGACTAGCGATGACGTTATCACTCCCATTCCACCACAAAGCTCACCAATTCGGCGCATACGTAGACCGGCGGCTATACTAGCACGACAAAAAATTGAAAACTGTTTACAAAACTAATAATTAAATAATCCTACCTACCTAAGGAATGTACATTATGTACTTGATGTAATGTCAGGTTATTAGTTACTTATACTTACCCAATATTCAACAGGATTGAGTATGACTGTGTGTATGTATAGTAATTATCTGTGTGTGTCTCTGTGTTACCTACTTTGTAAATTATACTACACCAGAAAGTATAAGTACATAAGTACCAAAGTACAACTACATTTTGCATTTAGAATAAGAATTATATTTTACGTACTCAGATGTTAAAAAAAAAAAAAAAAAAAAACAATGGAGATGTCGTATACTATGTGGGTAGGTCAGGTGTTTTATCATTATAGTAATAATTAGGTGGTGGGTACTTAATAAAAATCAGTCTTGGTCAACCCGTCTTTTATTTACGACATAACGTACCTTTTCTGTTTATGGGTTTTGCCTTGCTGTAAGACAGTAAAATTATAGACCAGTATTATACAATGTGTAACGTTAAATGCGCAAAACCTGAAAATAGTTTGTACATAATTGACTACTGAATCGCTTTCAGTAACTTTTAATAAAGGTTTTTTTTGAAGTGAAACTTCTTTACGCACGCTTGACTTGGGGAGTAAGCTGGCGAACGCGTGACGTAAGCGTTACGAAAAGTGTGATCGGGCAAGAGTAGGGTATTATTGGGCATTCTATTCCACTGTCCTCCAGTAGCTCGGCGAGTACGCCTCGCTACGGACAGTGGAATAGAATGCCCAATAATTAACGATCGACTCGACTTAAGCATTCTATACCACTATCCTCCAGTAGCTCGGCAAGTTCGCCTTCGCTACGGACAGTGGAATAGAAAGCCCAATAATGAACGATCGACTCGACTCTCTAGTGTATTACTGTACTCGACCAATGAGCATGCGAGTGCGCCATCGCTCCGGATAGTAGTGCAGACTATAATTATAATGCTCAATAATGAACAGTCGACTCGACTTAGGCATTCTATACCACTGTCCTCCAGTAGCTCGGCGAGTTCGCCTTCGCTAAGGACAGTGGTATTGAAATACCTGAACGATCGACTCGACTCTAGTGTATTACTGTACTCGACCAATGGTCATGCGAGTGCGCCATCGCTCCGGATAGTAGTGCAGACTTTACTTGATCGACTTGGTGAATGAACAATTATGTGAATTTATGCGACAGCGAGTTTGTTTGAGATAAAATATCATACACGTCTTTCTACTTATTTAGTTTATTGTTCATAAAGCCTTGGTTTTTCTAGGAACAACATATCAGCCGAACGCATGAATTCTTGTAGTTTTCGCCACTGAGGAGAATCCGTATCGGTCTGGAACTTGAGTCGGATGAGCGCCTTCCTCCACAGCTCCAGGGAGTCGGTGTGGCGCGCGTCGTCAGCCTTGTACACCTTGCAGTCGATGTAGTACTCCCCGTCGGTGCTCGTTGCTCGCCGCTCGCAGCCGTTCGCCACTCTGTTCACGAAGAATGATGATAGACATGTTATGTTCGACGAACCTTCTTTGAGCTCGGTGTCAGTTCCGCTGTTCTTACTGATACCGAATATATCGTTACCAGCAGTGGTTTTTTTACTGAAACAACAACGAAAACTACTGTTAGTTCATCACTTTCATGATTGATTTATCGTTTAGGTAGGTTCGCACTGAAAAACATAATTATTATCAAGAAACCTACACAGCACGAGAGAGTAGAGACGCACAAATAATAACATAACGGTTATGTCTATAGAAACTCAGCAGACTTGTAACAGTGCATGATTCACTGATTATGAACAAAAACATAGTTTGCAAGATAAGAAATATAAATAATTAATTAATAAGTACTGAAATAATTCTACACGTTAAACTTTTTAACACTAAATAATTTAATATTTTGTATAGATACCTCGGATGAGTTAAATTCGTTGAAGGCGTGCGCGACTTGCGTTTCCCACTATTGTCTGCAGATGGTTTGCGGCTGGATTTAGTTTTCTGTTCAGTGACCGGAGCTTGTCGAAAGTATTCACACTCAGAGTCAGACCTGAAATAAAGACAAGAAAAACATTTAGTTAAACGTATTACAATACAAATACGACTCTGAACCGTGAAACGGTTGGAATGTTTTGACTTACATTTTTCCAATGATGCCCGACCGGTCTGATGGGTTGGTGAGGGCAGGCGCAGGGACTGACGACAGCAGGTGACGATGGCAGCGGATGGCTATCAACACTGATATTGACAATAACTCGTGGTGTACAGTAAGACTTATCGCAGAGCACTTCTTGAAGATTACTTCCACACTTACAGACTGCAATTAGTATGTATCGAGTACTCCGAAAACATGAAGCTTATAAGTCACAAATGAACGATAATTCACTATATTAAAAATTACTGCAACCGATCAGTTACTGTTGCATAAAACAACTTTTTCCTTGGTCGTATTATACCCATTCAAAAAATAAAGACTAAGGATTATTCAGGTAGCATCGATTGTCGATGCAGCGAAACGGCTTAGGGCTGACAAACTGATAACGCGTAAATAACAAACAACGCTAATAATTATGCTTGCAAGTAATTAATAAAATAATTACCATTGCATTGGTGTCTTGTAGGTGATTACCTATTTTACGTATCATATACAATATCTAAGTTTTATTTATAATTCAATTTGTTTTGCTTGAGTAAAGCATAGGAAATAATTAGTTTGACTTGGGTTTAAATATGTCACATAAGCGAGTTTTTTTTTTTTCTTCAGTAAGTCATAATAGATGAATTTAATTGTTAACACTTTTCATGATGTTGTAATACTACATTTTATTAATTTTAAGCTAAAATGTAGTGTGTAAAAATACTTGCCTATACATAAATGTGAATGCGTGTCAACCTTACCTAAAATAGCTGATTGTTGCGAGTGTGACTTAGCTGACTGGAAAAAATAATTTGGTTGAGCACACGTGTAATATTTTGTGCAAAATTGGAAAAACGTCGTATGACTACTTGTATAAACATCCGGTATCGATTTTTACTTTCATTATGAGTACCTAACATTTGTATTATTTAAAAGTCGAAAACTGACAAATGTTACAACATTATCTCAAAGCTACGACGGAGTATAAATCCTTTTCAGAATAATTAAAATTAATAAAATCATTTTTATTGATAGCAAATACCGAAGTGTAGGTACCTACATTAAAAGTATACCTACGATCTTATCATCTCATGAAACAGATTTGATCAGTAACTGAAGTTTAATAATGCGATCTGAAGAATATCTACACATTTGGACTACATAAAATTGGAACATTGTAACCTACCTATGTCATTACATAATTATTTTGCAGGTAATTAATAAATAATTATTTTTGTTTAAAATATTGTTAATTTTTCACTATAAGTACCTACTTACTTACCTTTTTTAACTTTTCAGAATTATTTTGATGAACTTTTGGATTAATTCAAGAAGAAGTCATCATCAAACGAGAGAACGTGAGCAAAACGGTCCTGTATTATAATTCTGCTACGCTACTTACTTCGATTTTTTATGTATACCTACTAGGTAAGATCGTGAATTTTAGTTGTAAGTATTAATTTATTTATGTTGTATTTAGTGACTATATTGTTCAATAAGTACCTAACATTAATATGCCTCACTGTTCGGTTTGCAAAGTATTTGTAGATAAACGGCGATGGTCTGGTCATTTACGTAGCAATGTTCATAAAAACAAAAGCGCGACCCCTATTTATGATAACGTTGTAATGATTAATTCTTCGTTTAAAGCACGAATCGTAAGTTACAAGATCATTGCAACTAGCGAACAAATAAATAATTTCCCTGAGGTGTTTCTCCATAATATAAGTGAACAGGTTAAAAATCTAATAGATCGTTCACTACAGAAACATACAGCTGTCAAAATTAACTTTGAACTTTTTGCTTTCTTTCTTATGTTTAAAAATGATCAACAGGAACTGAAATCATTCGCTACGAAAAACATTATCATTCATTTCAATTACGATTTTGATTTAACTTATAAAGCAACAGTTGAATTACTGTTAAAAAAAATTGAAGAGTTTCAGGAGAGAGATAGTGGTTGGACATTTTTGTGCAATTCGCATTTAGAAATAAATATTAATAAATATCAACCTCTCGGCGGATCAAAATTTATAACTTTGCCAAAATATATAAAAAATAAAAGAGCTTGTTTGAACATTCGGAACAAAGATGAGTATTGCTTTTTATGGTGTGTTGTGGCGGCCCTGTACCCCACAACCCGACATCCCGATAGAGTTTCATCTTATCCCTACTTCCAGGATGTTTTGAATATTGATGATTTGACATTTCCAATCACATTTTCGGACATAGCTGTCTTTGAGAAAAATAATCCCTTTCTGAATATATTCGTGTATGGTTTAAAAAATGATAAGACAATCATTGGACCTTTGTACACATCAATGAATAATAAATCTAAGAGTATCCATCTATTGCTTTTAGAAAATAACACTAATTCTCATTACTGTCTTATCAAAGATTTGCCTCGTCTAGTCAGAAATCAGATGACCAAACATCATGGTAAACTATACTTCTGCGAAACATGCTTATTGTTTTTTCCAACGCACAGCCAAATTGAATCACACCTGTGTGGGGGAATTGTCACCGTTTTACCAGAACAGGGATCATTTTTAAAGTTTAAAAATTATGATAGAAAACAAAACATTCCTTTCGTCATCTACGCTGATTTCGAAACATTACTCGAACCGATTTCCGGCGATGAATTCAACACCGCCAACACGTCATACTCACAACGCCACGTGCCGGCCGCGTTCGCCTATAATGTAGTATCATCATTTAATGATGGGGTTGACGGATATAGAAGCTATCGCGGAAAAGATTGTGTTTCAAAATTTGTACATTTTCTGACTGAAGATGTTAAAGCAATACATAGAATTCTGTGCAAAAGCGAGCCTATGATATACACAGAGGAAGATGCTCTCGATTTTAAACGCTCTGTTAAATGCTACATTTGTGAAAATTTACTTTTGACCGATAGAGTAAGGGATCACTGTCATATTACAGGTCGTTACCGAGGTGCAGCACATCGACACTGTAATCTGCAACACAAAGTACCAAAATTCGTTCCAATATTTTTTCATAATTTATCTGGCTACGATTGCCATTTATTTATAAAAAAGTTAGGCGAAATACCAGGGCAAATTAAAATAATACCCAAGAACAAGGAAAAATACACAGCATTTACAAAGTATATTCCTACTGGTGATAACGAGTATGTGCAAATAAGGTTTTTAGATTCTTTCAACTTTTTAGGAACAAGTTTAGACAAACTTGCTAAAACATTGCACGTAGAACATTTTGTTAATCTTCGATCTCATTTTTCTGATGAGAAACAATTTAATTTGCTGACTCGTAAAGGTGTATATCCGTATGATTATATAACCGATTGGAAATGTTACGAACAAAAATCATTACCATCTAAGTATTGTTTTCATAATTCTTTGACCAACGAAGATATTAGCGATGAAGATTATAATCATGCTCAGACGGTTTGGGCTGAATTCAATATTAATGACCTCGGCGAGTATACGGATCTATACTTAAAAACAGATGTGCTTTTGTTGACAGACATATTTCAAAATTTTCGAAAAACATGTAAACAATATTACAAACTCGATCCCGCGTTTTACATAACTGCACCTAGTTTATCTTTCGACGCAATGTTGCTAAAAACAGGTGTCCAGTTAGAACTCGTGTCGGACTTGGCTATCGTCAGAATGATTCAAAGCGGTATACGAGGGGGCTTGTGCATGTGCTCCCATCGGTATGCAAAAGCGAATCATAAATACCTGCCAGAATATAATGCATCACAGCCTCCGTGTTTTATAGTATATCTAGATTGTAATAACCTATACGGCTTTAGCATGTGTCAGTATTTACCGTATTCTGGTTTTAGGTTTCTCAGTGAAAATGAATTAGCCAATTTTCGTGTTGAAAATGTTGAGGATAACGCTGAGTGGGGCTTCATATTAGAAGTCGATCTTTTGTATCCTGATCATTTACACAATCACCATAATGATTTACCATTTTGTCCTGAGAAATGTATACCCCCGGGAGGTAAAACAAAGAAATTAATTGCAAATTTGTATAATAAGTACAACTATGTGATACATTACGTTCATTTAAAAAAATGTTTAGAACACGGTTTAATATTACGTAAAGTTCACAGAGCTATTACTTTCAAACAAAGTCCATATTTAAAACAGTACATAGAATTAAACACTCAATTAAGACAAAAGGCAAAAAGTTCCTTCGAACAAGACTTTTTTAAGTTGTTAAATAACAGTGTTTTTGGCAAGACTTTAGAAAATACTGAAAATAGAGTAACCGTTCATTTAGTTAATCAATGGTGCGATCAATCTAATCGAACCAAGAAATTAATATCCGCCGAGAGACTTGTAGCCAACCCCTATTTCCATAGTGCTTCTATTCTATCTGAAAACTTAGTTGCAATACAAATGAAACCTGACCAAATTATTTTAGATAAGCCTATTTATATTGGATTCACTGTATTAGAACTTTCAAAGTCACACATGTATGATTTTCATTACAATATTGTAAAGCCTTTTTATAAAGACCGAGTGCAGTTATGTTATACAGATACCGATTCATTTGTCTATAAAATATTCACAAATGATTTTTATCATGACTTGAAGTATAATTTTTTGCAATATTTTGACACGAGTAACTATGACGTTGAAAATTATTTTAAGATACCAATAATTAACAAAAAAGTTCCAGGTCTGTTCAAAGATGAAATGGAAGGAAAATATATAACTGATTTTGTTGGTTTGAGATCAAAACTTTACTCTATAAAAACCCCCAATAAAATCATTAAAAAAGCTAAGGGAGTAAAATCATGCGTAGTAAGGGATTTGAACATAACAGATTATCAAAATATTTTATTTAATGGTGGAGTGATCCGTAGAAAAAATGTTATGTTTAAATCAATGAAGCATGAAATATTTACTCGGAGCGTCAACAAAATTGTGTTATCTAGCAATGACGATAAACGATCGATATCTGTAGATCGAATATCAACGCGAGCCTGGGGTCACTCTTCGATTTTAAAGAATTAAGATGTAGTTTTTTAGACTCAGAATGTATTGTAATAAATATTGTAGTTAATATTTTTTTATAATTAATATTAATACCTACATCTATTTATGTATGTAATAATCTTACTTTAGTTTTAGAAAATATATCTAATTAATGTATGATAAATATAATTTAGGTAGGTATAGTTTTAATAATTCTACTGTTTTGTACAAATAGAAATAAAATGTGAATGTTTATAACTATCCAACTTGTTTAATTTACTAGTTATTTATTTAAAGAAATCCTCCCTATTAAAGTCGGTTAAAAGAACTTTTATACAACAAAAAAAAAAAAACAACCTTCCTGAAAGTATGTAGATCACGTTAATGAAAGAAACGTCAAAATTGGTTCATTAGTTTTTGAGAAAATCGAAGACATACAAACATACATACGGATCGAATACAGAATCTCCTTTTCTGAAGTCGGTTAAAAATTAAAACAAACCGAGACTCGAGTTTCAACATGCACCTATAATAATGTCAACCACGTAAATTGCATCATGTACGCAATACAATAAGATTTATTTTCAAAGAGCTAATGTTCACGTAATACGATCATAACGCTGTTCATCAGTACATAATGTAATTATTTAAAAACACACGACAGTTCAATACCCTCGGCATGGAGACACAAATGCTTAGTTAACATTATTATGGTTATCGTGTTCTAACTTTTATATTGACGTACTCGTGATAGTATAAATAATAATTATTTTTGGTCATTTACGAAATCTTACTCACCTGGAGTACTTGTACAATTTTAGAGTGCATCGTAATCATGTCGGTAAGTAAAATATTTATAACTCGATTTTTTTTATATTGTTTCGTAACTAACGATTGTGTTCGTAGCAGTGTTAATGTGTTGTGTTGTCTGTTATTTGTGTTATATTGTCACATAATCTAAACCAAATCCAGACTCCAGGCTGCGTTTGAAAAATTCCTCGATGGAAACCCAATTATAGCGCTTTCGACCGCTATATTAACTGCTTACCTAGTGTTTTATAATGTGTCTATATTTTGTTCCAGATTTCTGAATCCGAGATTGTGTTCAGCCAGTATGCTCAAGATCCTTACGAGGGATTCCCTGAGATGCTTCGCAGCGAACCCGAGCACAGCAAACAAGTCACGAAAGATAAAAAATCAAAACAACGATGCAGGGAAAAGTCGAAGAAGCAAAAACCAACCAAATCCTTCGTTATGAGTCGACTACAGCGACGTGGTATTAAATTAATAAAAATTTCAGTCGTAGATCTCTGTAATAACAATTCTCAAGCCATAGACAGTGATAGTGATAGTGAGAACGTTATTATAAATGCACAATATATTGTGAAAGATGCTATCGACAGTGTTATGGACGAAACTGAGTCTTTAGTTAAGAAAATATCAAAATCTTTAATAGATACTGATTTTTAATAACCGTTTGTGTAAACTAGTTGGTGAGGTAATACTGTACGTAGTGTTTATTTTTTATTTTGATGTGTTTATTTAATTTCTTATTAGGTTGTGTTATTTGAAGAAGTGTGGGGTTTATAACAAAATAAAAGCATATTTACCTTATAAAATATTTTTATTTAAAAACCAATAACCTAAGTAGGTACACATTTTATGTCCATTCTAAATACTTCTTTAAACAAAGCACATTTCTAAGCGCACAATGCTTTAGATGTTTATTACAATTAAAATTAGATCTTCCCTCACAATATTTTTTATGCAAAGCAGAGAAATTAGGACATTTTTCTCCGCCAAGGTCTGATACTTTACAATTCGCACAAAGTTCCTTTATCCACTTCACCTTCTCCAAACCATTTACAATGATTTCATTATTTTCTAGATATGGAACGATTATACGTCGAAATTCTCTATAGTCAATATATCCTTCATTCCAATAAATACCTCTATTTCTTTCCAACCATTTAACCTGTCTCTTTTCGTCACTTGTTAAGTATTTAAACAAGTATGGGGGTTTTACTAAAAATGTTTGCGTATAATCACGACTAGCAAAAGCTAATTCTTTTATTATAAAATTATTGTTCAGGTCTTTAAACCCTTGAACGTCTAATATGATAGTATTCGGATTCATGATATTTTTCTCACAGTATTACTCAGCGGCTTATACTCAATTATACAGTCGTTCAATATAAGACAGTATGCAGAAGTTTGATCGGGTATGTCCGAATCGCTCTCAATTTCCACTCTTACATCCACAACAGGACCTGTCTTTATATTATCAGCTTGTCTAGAGCAATCGATGACAAATAGCGGTGCCAAATCTTTAAATTGCTTCTCACTTAATAAGGGCTCCGGGCGACGTCCGTAATAAGACTGTTGAAATCTGTTGTATTGCTCGTATAATAAAGCGATTCTGTTATTCGCGAAACTTACATTTAAGTTTTCATACGGGAAGTAAGTTGAATTTAGGTATACTCTAACATCACGAACATGGCAGTGATCGAACTGAGACATATCAGAACTTGAATTGTTTTTTCTATTTGTTTGTAGGCCCATAATTATGTATCTTGGTTTCTCTATTTGTGAGGAAGTTTTGATAGACCAGGTATGTTTTGTAGTTTTAGGTAAAGCTGGATATTCGTACAGATCCCAATTTCTGAATATCATCTGGAGTGGTCGATCTTTTTCTAATAGTTTTAACAAACTTATTTTCTCTTTGTCGGACACTTTAACATGCGGTACACGCCAGATGATTTTATTTATCTGAACGTCGTCTACAAATTCACCGGTATTAAGTTTGACAGCATTCAGGTTAGTGTTACTTCGTAGCAATATCAGTTCGTGCCTACTATTTATCACGACTTTCTTAAAATCTTCTGCGAAACCCATGATGTTACAGAGTGGTATAGAAGCGGAAAAACTACCCCCATGAATATTTTTCATACCATCGATATTCCAGCCCCATGCATTAGATATCTTTGATTCACTTTCATTCATTGATATTAACGATTTCATGGTGGTAGTTATGCCAGCATTTTTTATTCTATCAATTTCCACTCCATTCAGCTCGTATCTTATATCTTGGAACAGGTAGAGTAGAGCATTATTCGTAAAATGAACACTAGTGGCTTTTTCTTTCATATC
Organism: Globia sparganii; assembly: GCA_949316385.1. Lineage (NCBI taxonomy): Eukaryota > Metazoa > Arthropoda > Insecta > Lepidoptera > Noctuidae > Globia > Globia sparganii. Next base: position 2,487,383 of record OX438655.1, on the reverse strand, counting down.
CTTTTTGCTAACGATAACAGTTCCTTCCAAATACAAGGTACTAGCTGAAGGAAGTACATACAGGTCCTGTTGGTTAATAGGTATGCGGATTTCATCGTTTCTATTGAAACTAGTTACGTAGGGCTTGTAAGAATGAAATTCGATTCCTTCAACAGTGTTGTCGTAAGTCGGAGCGGATAAAACGTCTAAGATATTCATTTTAGTAAACCGATCGCTTTGAGGAATGCCTTGTTGTCTTTAGTTAATTTTATTTTCTTCTTAGGGCGAGCTCTTATTTGGTTGGAAGCTTGAGCGGAACTGATATTTTTGATTTGTTGATGCACATATTTATTATAGTTAATCATTTTTTCTTCTGAGATGCAAATACAGCTGCACTTCTTCACCGCGCAAATTTATTAAGCGGTTATTTATATCTAACAGCCTGATATGTATGCAACTAATGTTGTTTTGGTTGATTGGAAAGTATATTGCGTTTTTCGGGATTTCTATAATCCTATATCCGGGAGGCACGTTGAGTGCAAATTCGTGGATAATGTGACTCGGTTCTCCGTTTGTGTACGAGCCGCTTACAATATCACATTCGATCCTGATCACTGTTGTAGGTAAAATGTTGACTGGAAACTGTGACACATGCCATTTATTTGATTTCAAGATCTGCTTATTAAAACCTAACACATTCCTGAGAGTGTCTTCTTTATTAAAATTTATGTCTTTTGTACAATATACAGTAGTTTTTAAAGTATTGTTATTGCACTGTAGTTTGATTGATGCATCTTTCATTTCAGATTTCAAATAATCAATAATATCTTGCAATTCATAGGTACCGTCTGGTATTTCAATAACCTCGTTGGAACCATAATAGAACTTATTATTCGTTTTGTCAATGTTTGGAATAGAATTAAATGTTGAGAAATGCAATAAGGCACACTCATACTGTCCATATAGTTGCAACGTGTTAGGATAGTAAGTAGTTAAAGTTGACGAGTTTCCAGTTATCGATAATGTGAGTGACATCTTGCAAATGATTCAAATAAAAGAAAAGCATAAAATTTATACATTTTTATTCCAAAAAGTCCACAGATATTCTAAACATAAGTGTCCACAATTTTCTGTGTTGAATTTCTGATATCTTGTATAATTATAAAAAACATTACAATTCTTAAAATATCGCATTAATTCTATTGGAGGTTTCAAATCCCCAAAGCTATCAAAATATTCACAATAATTGCATACTTTTACATAAGCTACCCAATGCGTCCCTTCGTTCTTATAATCGTCTAAGTTGACGATACCACATTCAATCCGTTTTGGCGTCCTTGGTAACTGATCCTTCATGTAGACTCCTCGAAAGTAAGGGATGTTGCGTGCATGCCTTTGGATGTCTACATTAGTTAGAGGACGATTAGGTAGCTTATTTTTCAGTTTTTTGAAGATTTTACAAATAAACCTTGACCATTTTTATGTGACTTAATGTATAAACCCTGGCCTAGCTTTAAAGTCTCCATAGTCTTATTATGTCGTTGTGTTTCTCGCAAATTTTGCTGACCTGCTTTGTAATCGTTAACAGTTTTTGCAATACCAGCCGCACCACCAGCTAAAGTTCCTAAAGCTGATAAGCCCGCAAAAATAGGGATTAAAGGTAGAATACCTCCAGTTTTTGGTAAGGGTATCACTCGCGGTACTCGAATTTTTTTAATGTTTGGAAATATCTTTTTTGCTGCTGAGTAAGCAGCGTTAATTAAAGTTTTACTGTCCGTTGGTTTCAGTTTCTTTATTTTTGCTCTTATTTTTGACACGAAACTTTTAAACGTTTTAACTCCGGAACCAGATTTCAGTTTGGCTTTCATAACTTTGCTCACTAACCATGAACTAAGTTTTTCACCTTTCCCAGCATCGTTCGATTTAAGTCTTTGTTTAGCCATATTTAGTAGTTGTAAATCAGCTTTATGACGATTGGGTAAGTCTGTATGGTTTGCATATGCAATGTCGTGATGCATACAAGCTTCGTCTAACTTATTTACACCTCGGTCACCTCGAAGTAAACGTTTCTGAAGTTTTGTTCCCGGACCGCAATAATTGTAACCTGGTAAATGAAGTTCGAACGGTAGATTGTTAATCAACGTATTAACAAGTTCACCTCCTTGCATTGTCCAAAGTGTAATGAAAGAAATAATGCAATAGTAATTATTATATAATTATTTTAATTCACTAATGAAGTTTTGTCGATCCAGCTGTTTTCTTCGTTGTTTAGACCCAGCCATTTCACAAACATTTTTGTTCCTTTTCTTTTTAAAACCCTTTCTATCAAGTAAATACTAGGATAGTCAGATTTTTGAAGTTCTTGCTCGTAAAAGGTTCCCAATATGCCTTGCTTTCGCTGATCTTCTATATGATATGTTACTGGTATGGTATGATTAATCTTTTTTATAGTAAATATTTCAGTTGACCAATTAGGTGTATAGCCTTTCTCAAAATTGTGTTTGTATTTACTTATACGAACAAAGTCACCTACTTTGAACTTAGGTTTTCTACGGACGGTTAAATGGTTTAAGGATTTTTTAATATTTTCTTTTATAACTGACTCACTAGATTTATTTACTTCGATTGGTTTAAATTGAATAGTCCGATGTTTTGTGTTGTTATATATATTCAACGTAACTTCTAACGGTATACCTAACCACTTATAGTTTCCATTCAGGCTAAAATATTTATATAATTTATTTTTAAGAGTTTTAATCAGTCGCTCTACGATCGAAGCTTTTTTGGTAGAAAACGATGAGTAATGGTTAATATTGTAAGTCTTCATAAGCGTTTGAAATGAATTGTTATAAAATTCCGTTCCCATATCAGTTTGTAAATTAACAGGTTTGCGATTGCTGTAAATCAGTATTCTTTTAAATGCATGAGTAACATCAAGTTTATTTTTTGACTTTAACGGCTCTGTCCAAGCGTACTTTGAGAAGCAGTCAATGACGACTAAAATGTAATTGTGACCTTTATTATGTTTTCTCAGGTTTTGCATGTCCATCAGATCAGCTTGCCATAAGTCATCGACCCCCTTTAGAATGACAGGACGTCTAAGGAAGTTTCTTCGAGCTGCTTTGTGTATTTCGTTAACAATTTGCTGTTTTGCCATTACGGAGTTTTTTGAATTAATTTATCTACCTCTGCTTTAGTATAAAACTTATCTTGCAATTGAATTGAAACCTCAGGTATCCTTGCTTTTAAAGTAGCCTGAACTGTACCCTTTGCCTCTTTTATGATTTGAGAACGCAATGATCCAATCATATTATCAAATTCTTTTATCATATTTGCATTCAATCGATCTACATAATCCTTGTTCACAGCATCGTCTGCTTCTACTGGAGATCGAATTCCTCTCAGTCTTGATGTTTTTAAATCAAAATCTCCGTTTTCTGATTTTAACAATGCATTCTCATTAAATTCAAATAACTCTGATAAACGCATTCTTTTGTGAATGTAGTGTCCGAATTTGTCTACGTTCATGTTTAAGGTGTATTGTAATGGGAGGCTGATAATAAAATAAAAACATTATAAAATATTTATTTATTTATAACCTTACTTTCACGCAATTCTTCGATGATAGATATAATTTCATTATCTAATCCTGTGTTACCAGCATCTCGAGATGCAATTAATAATTTTAACCTATCCACTAGTTCATTGGGATCGTCCCAATATACAAAATCTACGTTTTGTTTCCACATTTTTGTTAAGGGTAGCCCTTTTCCCTTCGATTGATGGTCCTGAATTGTACTTTGTAGTTTGAATAGAGGCTTAATAATTTGCAAATATTTTTGCCCTTTATTACTTTTTATTGGTTTACCAGGCTCATAGTCTCGTCGATGTGCGTTTGTGTCAAGTAGCATGGACTTATAATGTTTCGTATCACTCTCTGTAACCAAGCTTAAATCTACGTTCTTTTTCAACAGCAACTGTTTTAAACCAGGCGTATTTCGGTATTTGCGTCCAGCCACGATGATATACTCATCACTCATCGTTATACGAGCAGAACCTAACATCAATTTATCGCCCTCTACTCTGACACCAAACGGAATATCTGTCAGTGCTTCTGAGGATACTGACCAGGATGACGTATCACCACCTTGGTCTTTTTCAACTAATGATTTATATGAAGAGTCACTTTCGATATCAGATTCACATTCGGCTGCATCGTCGTTGTGATTATCATTGCTTCCTTTACTAATAGGAACTTCTTTTTGCAAAGTGTTATTGATAAACGGAACTTCGGTTTCTTCATTTTCTGTATTACGCAGGAGAGAAGTCTGCTTACTGACATTAGCAATTAGGTTGAGTGGCTCTGTTACCGGCTTGAAAACTGATTCCAGTACCTGCTGATTGTTAATCTCAGCATCTCTCATCTTTCGCACTTTCTTCTTAACAGCTTCTGCAGCATCAACTATTTGTCGTTTCAGTGATTTTTCCATAATAAAAAAAAACCAGTTCGTGATTGATTAAGCGTTGTCTGAAGAATAATAATATCGCGAGAGTAACGGTCTTAAATATTAGTATTTTTAATCAAAGACAACAAAAGTATCAAATTTATTTCTGTAACATCCTTTATTTTTGGAGCAATCCTTATTAATCACTACATAATTGAAGGGTTCACTCCATATTTTCGAACACATTTCACGAAATTCAATCCATGTCATATCAGTATTGACATGTTCTTCGTAGATATGTCGTAAATTAATTTCATCTTGTTTAAAAAGTATGATTAAGTTCGCATTGTCTCTTACTAACTGCTTAGGGATTTTACTATATGTTTGGTTTAGATAAAAACAATCAATGCATTTGTGTCTTCCCATTGCAAAATAATCACGCATGTTACTTTGATTTTCACAAGCAACATCATCAAAAATAATCACGGAGTTGGGTTTCGCGTCCTGAACGCTTAGTACTTCCTCATTTCCATGATATTTTTGGAGGGAAATACCGGGCACCCGTTGTAAAACTCTTTCTAAAAAAATGTACTTGGGTTGGTGCAGAGTTTTTGAATAAACATAAACATTTTCAAATCTTAATCCATTTTCGTGTATAAGAAGACCAATTAATAAATTGGTTTTTCCACAGTTGGACGGACCGCAAATGATACATCGTACTGAGTTAGGTAATAATTCTCCATGACGAAAACTAGTCTGACAAATATCATCGCAGACTGTATTAACATTCAGCGTTTGCGGTTGTTTTACAAATTTCATGATTACTGTCGGAAATGAACCGATTGAAAATGAGTGAATGTATATAGTACGTTAACATTTATAAACTTACCGCAACCTCTTTCGCGTTACTGGTCATTGATCGAGTCGGTTGTTCATTATTGAGCATTCTGTACTATCCTTCAGAGCGACAGCGAACTCGCATGCTCATTGGTCGAGTACAGTAATACACTAGAGTCGAGTCGATCGTTCATTATTGGGCTTTCTATTCCACTGTCCGTAGCGAAGGCGAACTTGCCGAGCTACTGGAGGATAGTGGTATAGAATGCTTAAGTCGAGTCGATCGTTAATTATTGGGCATTCTATTCCACTGTCCGTAGCGAGGCGTACTCGCCGAGCTACTGGAGGACAGTGGAATAGAATGCCCAATAATACCCTACTGGCAAGGCGAACGGAAGTTAAGTGGGGGATATAAGCAAGAGACAGCAGTGCGCGCGCACATTTTCTTTCTCTCTTCCTCTCATAGCCAAATACGTTCCGTATATCTAAGCAATAGAAGATCTATGCAAAAATATTAATTTACCAATGAAACCATGAAATAAATTTAAATATTTGTAGAAAATTAATATATGTATATGTGTATACATGTATATATTGTACACACATATATATATATATACATACAGATGGAGCGAAAGAAGTTTCACTTCAGTCGTGTGGTCATAAGCACACTCGTTTTTTTTTTTAATTATGTATTTTGCCATACTATCCGCCGATTGAGCCAAAGAAAATTAAGTCTTATTTTAAGGCAATAAGTCTAAATTTTGAATGCATAAAGTAATGCTAGGATCAACACGATTTTCTTAATAATAATAGTTAGCTTTAAAAAAAAAATAGTTTTGGTCATTGTATTGCTTTTAACTCAATGCTCTAATTAGGGTGTATGAGGTTTTGCGCATTTAATGTTACACGTTGTATAAAAAAATAGAAAATATTTATTGTCCAGCTAATATAGTAAGCAGGTTCACAGTTTAACAGCAAGTTGAGATGACATGAGTAGCTTAAAATATTACCTACAGTTAGGTTACAATATATTTTGACAATTAGTTTGTATCTTGTGGTTCGGGGTACGAATTCCATTTTGGATTTTATCATGGGCAAGTTCAAGTTATTTATTTCATAACAAAAAAACAACATAAACAATTATAATATAAGTAACCACATTCCTCACCCATCATCGAAGTTAGAACGTCTATCAAAATTAAAAATACTAAACACACTATATTAAAGGCTCGACTCCTGTTATTTCTCACGGCTGTTTGGTGTAGTGGATGAATCTCTGCAGTTAATCAGGCCACTTCGTTCCGCCATCTTCACCTGGCTCTTCCACAGCGTCGCTTTATGTTCTTTGGAAAACATTAAGATGTTAACTTTCCCCTGCAATCATCTGCAATTTAACATACATGGAAATTCCAGTCCCATTTTAGTTTAACGGCTTTCACCCCCACAATTTGCGTAGAGGAACGCAGTATTGTGTTTCATACGCGGTTAGGCCGGTAAACTCAAATAAAAACGTAGCACATTCCACAAGCTAGAATCATTGCAAGGAATCCGATTAGTCTATCTAACTATAGATTCTTTTGATTTGCGTTAGAAATGTAAGGTATTTAATTTGAAATGTTAGTGAACTAATTATAACTGAATACTTAGTAGATATACTACTTATTTAACGCTTACATACCTTGGCAGATGGTAGGATAACATTCACTGATATTTTTGAACCATCAGCTTATAAGTAGATAATTTTTCCCCGGCTGAGACACAGGTATTTTCTCTATAGGGGGGTTGTAATCCATCATGCCCTCCCAATGTGTGTTTTTAGAAATGAGGTCCCGCCAATTCCACGCTATTACGAATGCGGGAGGCTAATAAAAAATGAGTAGAAAAATCAGTCCACCCTCTATCTTATTAGTATCAAAAGACTTAGCAAAAGGTCACATAATATAGTCTTCAAGTAACTTACCCAGAAAATAGTCAGTATTTCCACAAAGATTTGCACAGTTAATTCTTTACTCAAAAAAAGCCAACCCACTGATATACATTAAAGATATTATACCATCTTAAATATTCACCCCAGCAGAAGACAATTACAAAACACGGAAACCATGAATATTTTTCATGTTAACATAAAAAGTCTCATCTTTATTGCATGAGGACAATCAGCCTATAGTGTTCACACCGCTGGGGTACAACAGGTCTCCTCTTTGTGAAAGGGATTGGGTCTTTATCCACCAAGCAGGCCCCGTGCGGGTGAGTGGTTCTCGTATGTCTTCGAACTTTAAGAGTAGAGGTGATGAATTATTTTACATAAAGTAAGATTTTATTTATTAATAACCAATTTTTAATAACAGTTCGCACCACAGATACAAGTTATATATCGATGCCTTTTTTTTTTTTATTGTGGATGGGAAATCATCAAATGACCCCTCCCGCTCTGGGTGGAGCAGAAGGGAGTGTCAGACTCTTACTGACTAAAACCCACCCGTGTTCCTTCCTTAGCCCTTTGTGTTCCGGGGTAGCGGTAACCCTTTCGGACAATCCCGCTGCCCCGGCAGGATATATCGATGCCTTAGTTCGCAATTGCACTAAGTACGAAATTTAGATTTTTGAGGAGAGAGCTTCAAAGTTTAGACGAGAACAGTAGAAAATCCAAGTAAAATAACAAAAAAATATGCATCTATTCATAAGACTAGCCCTTTTACTCCATCATATTTTGACTGGTTTTACAAAAATAAAGATCATTAGTATAATACCACATTCATGAAACATTAAACGAACTCATTTAATACAACTGTGACCCACGTTTTTGGTAGAAAGAGACGGAAACGGTATTTCGATGCGCGGAAACGAAAGAGCATGAAATTTATTGTATTTGGCATTGAAAAAGTAAAAATTTAAAATGTTGTAGTTAGTGCAATTGTGAACTAAGGCATCCATATGTAAATGCCCGTTTGGGTTCGGAGTCTTCTACTGTATCAACCACTGCTCCTGAAAACGCATCTTTATTGCAAAATATTCATCTTGATTGCACCAACATAATAATATCCACTGAATAATTCAAATATCGTTGTTTGGCCACTTTTCAATATGAGCGTCTCGTAATGAATCCTTCTTATTTGCTTGGTTTCTTACACAATGCCTTTAAATGGGAAATGAAAAATGAGTTTCGCGATTCAACATCTTTTGAAGTTATTACTTGTGTGCGACGTGAGTTTAATTTTGCCGTTCTAGGTTATGTCTGTTTGGATAAGAGATTTATTAAGACAGCGTATGCTTTAGGGGTTAGCAGTTATTTATTGCCTTCATAAAATACTTTTTGTACATTGTTTCATTACAGCTCTCAAAATGGTGAAGGAAAACATCGTGAGAAAACCGGCATGTCTTAGAACCAATAATTCGAAGACATGTGACATATATCCACCAACTCGCACTGGGCGTGTCCTACCAGTTGGAACATTATAGACTGATTAAGCCAGGGGTTATACTTTTTATGTATGTCAGCCTTTTGTGAGCTATTCAAAATTAAGGTCATAGAATAAAACGGTTTAGAAAGAGTTTATAATACCAGCCTGAAACTGTCCCAAGGGCCCCTTCTCATTCAGAGAAAACACGAGCATTGGGTTATCTATCAGAAGTTCGAAAAATATTTGCTTGTAGATCATACAAATAATTGTTCCGTGCGGGAATCGAACCCGCGACACGCAGTGTAGCAGACAGTCGCTTATCCACTGCGCCAGCCATGCCGTCTTATTATCTTTTCGTTTTTTTACTTCATCGAAGTCACGTCTGCCACTGTATCAGTTAACCTATTATCAATTCGACCAAATATTATATTATTCTGTAAATGTTGTTTCGGTGTGGTGAAAATATGGCAAATAAATCACTTGGCAAATGAAAAACCCGAAGCGCTACAAAACCGCGGTAGCCCCACAAGCATTCTGACGGCATTGTAATATTGTGTAGGTACACGGAGCGCTGTATGCCTTCTGCGTTTACTTGACCCACAGACTGCAGGTGTAGAAAGTCTGACATTAGGCTCGAAAAAGCGTCAAATAATATGAATTGAAAAAGTCACATTGGTACTTGCCGAGATATGAACCCAGAACCTAAAAATCGGTTTTCGATTTAGTTTCTCTCCCTAGATCTTGCGATGTTTATCATTGACTATTTGCACTACACACCGTAGAGTTATCTTCTTCTTCTTCCATCTCCTAACCGCAGTTCTACCTTGGCTCGAGTCTTCTTGTACAGCGGCGCAAAGACGATCTGTCCTGGACTGGCATATGAGTTAAATGTATTTTATTTATTTAAGTATGCATATACACGTCACGTTGCAGTACCTATAAAACTGATTTACATCCGTCACCTCACACATCAGGTCCGGTTGAAAACCAGCGTCAGGCACTAGTTGTCTGGCATTTTTTGCTGAACTGGCCCTTTTTGGCGCAGCCGTGAGGCACACTTTCCTGCAAATTTTTTACATCGGACTTTACACTTTTTTATGTTTTTTTTCTTATTGTATCTGACGTATGTCTCTGGTGTACCTACTGTGTGTCTTTTGGTCTGTGCTAAATAAATGTCTTTTCTTTCTTTAGTTAGGTTCTACACTTTCATCTCCCTCTCGATACTGGACCACCATGTAAGGAGGGTCTTCCTCTTGTCAGGCGTTTTCTAAGGATATACTGGTTTTACTGATAAACTATTCTCTCTTCTTATAGTTGCATTACACTATACGGTTATCTAAATAAACTAAACTATAAACTCACTATCATATCCGAAGTTACTTGGAAACTTAACTTGAATGACGTTCAAGTAACTGGATATTGACCAGTTTTGTTGAAAAGTTTGGCTACTTGTTACAAAGTTTGTCCAACTGCTACTAGCATGCCTATTTAATCCCTTATAATTCTTTATTCTTCTTTTTTTGGATACAATTATATACACACATCAAAAGTGTCTAGGGATCAAGCATTTTTATGCGGATTTCTTGAGATTGAGATGTGGCTTTGTAATAAATTTATGATTTTATAAATTTATATGGATCCTTTTTGGTGCATTTCATAATTTGAATCAGGAACTGTGAATCAAATTCGAGTAAAAGATGAAAATCAGCTGTCAATATTTTCCCTATAAAAACATACAACGCATTGAAGACATTATTAGTGCTACTGTTTCCCTACTACTGATTAAAACCAACGTTATTATGGAGCGGCGACGTCATTTAAGCAGGGAAGAAATGCTCAGAGCCGTGGGAATGATAGAAGCTGGTTCCCGGCAACGTACTGTGGCTTTAGCTCTGAATACAAGTCAGAGTGTTATCAGTCGACTTTGGACACGTTACCGAAGCACTGGTACCGTGGCTGAGCGCCATGGAGGACGGTATCGCTGCACCACACGGAGACAAGACCGATACATTCAAATCTTAACTCGAAGAGCTCCAACAACAACCGCCATGATGTTAGCCGTGAGGCTTCATCACTCTTCAGGGAACTTAATTAGCGACCAAACAGTCAGAAACCGCTTGCATGAAGTGAACCTTCATTCCCGAAGACCGCTACGGGTACCACCTATAGCAATGCACAATCGTAGGATTCGATATCAATGGGCTCTTGAACACAGAAATTGGGCAGAAGAACAATGGCGTTTCGTGTGCTTTTCTGATGAGTCTCGTTTTGGTATGAGACCGGATACAAGACGTATACGACACTGGAGAACCCCTGGACGCCAACAGCGATTAAAATCCTGCCAGGAAGTCCATCCTTATAGTGGTGGAACCATCATGGTATGGGCGGGTATTTGGATCGGCGGAAGAACTGAGTTGATTTGGATCAGAGGCAACCTCAACGCTCAAATTTATGCTGAGACGATTGTATCAGACGTCATCGTTCCTCTACAAGTGCAAATCGGTCCCTTATTTCAGTTAATGCATGATAATGCACGACCGCACACCGCAAGAGTTGTAAGACAGACTCTCGCCGCAGCTAACATCAATGTCCTGCCCTGGCCTGCTCAGTCGCCAGACTTGAACCCGATTGAGCATGCATGGGATATGCTACAGAGAAGAGCTCTGCCGAATATGGAGGGTATCCAGTCGCAAGAAGACCTTTTTTTGTTGTTGCAACGAACATGGGCGGCCATTCCACAGCGTGATTTGGATGAACTCATTTTGAGTATGCCAAACCGATGTTCTTGTGTTGTTAGTGTTCGCGGTAGAAACACGGATTATTAATTGTTTAAGTTACCCAATAAAATTTTAGAGAAAACTGTTATTTCAGTCTTTTTTTCGAACTTTTGTGTTAGTGGTTCAAATGTCAAAAATCCCTTTATTAGGAAAATGGCAAATTTCTTTATTAATGCAAAGGTGACTTGGTTTATCGTTACTGTGACAAACGAAAACACTTTATTTGATGAATCCTTAAAGAAAATTTTAATTAATATCAATCAGGAGAAAAGTTATTGCAAAAATATATGTTGATCCCTAGACACTTTTGATGTGTGTAAATAACAGAAGAGCCGATATGCGTGAACAACAAATATTATGATAAGTAAAATCTGAAAAAAAAAACTACCTGACATAAAATAATATTTTTTCTCATTAGACGCTAATATGGGATGATATTTAATTAGAGAGGGCAATGAACTATACAACGTTTTTTGTGATGAAATGCTCGCATATATACACGTTCACGGTTTGATAAACAAGGGATCAATGGATATTTTTAATATAAGGTTTAAGAATGTATCAATAAAAGGTCAGACTGACTGTGTCCTTCAACCTAATAGGTATTTTATATTGCTACATTCAGAATGCTAGACCTCGAAGAAGATGGATAAGTGACAGAAAATTTTAAAGGAAATCGTTGGGATGGTTAAAGGTACTTAATGAGAGGGGAGGAATCGCAAGTTGGGGATGCATGAAGAAGCATCCTCGTGAAGCGCAGTTTGTTCCGCCAGTTACTTAACTGAACCGAGCGCTCGGCGCATCCTGGAGAGTCACACCCAGCACCTTATTTGACTGGCCAATTCTTCCCTTGCGGTGGTAGGGCTTACGCCCGCCTGGTTAGCGACCACCTTCCCACCGGAGTCAAGTGGCCTGCTGTGTTTCGTCGATGCGTGGGAGTTCTAGTGCTTTAGGCATCTTCTGGGCACGCTCGTTTCATCATCCATTGCTTTCGATCAGGCATGATCGAGGTCAAGAGCAGGCCCCATCAGCAATAAAAAATAAAAAAAAAAGTTACTAAAATAGTGATGAAAATAAATGTTGATGGATAGAGAGGGAGTGGAAGATCAAAGTAAAGATAAAAGAAGGTATAAAAGAAAGAAAGTATAAAAGAAGGGAGTGAATGGTGGCGGGACCGTTGACAGTGAAGGATGAAAGAAGTAAACGCGTTGCGCCGACCTCAACTAACATAGGACAAGAGCAGGCAGATGAAGATATTCGAAAAAATTCAAACATTCTTATATACTTACTCTATTTATGCCTTTAACGTATTTGTCCACTTTGATTTGAATAGAGTTCGTTCAAATTAAGACTGCTTTCAAACTTGGGCGACTTTAGCCGCGCGACAGTCGTGCACAGACGCGCGTCCGTTGGTCAGTCAGAATTTCATATTATAAACAGAAGCGCGACTGCCGCGTGCGCTCAGTCGGCGATGAACCCGTCGAAAACCATTTTTTTATGAAGTGCTCCACAGTGATTTTAACTGCGGCGATGTAGCCGAGCTGCTAGCGAGCGGCTGTTGTTATAATGTGAAGGCATCTGCTTCTGCCGCGCTACTATCGCGCTCCTAACGCCCTAATGTGAAAGCAGCCTTAGATCTAAACTACATCATGAAGTCCACAAAATGGACACAGGATCTATGACATAGGTCAGTATTCCCAAAAGGCGACACTGTTTTACTATCACATAAATAATGCAAACAATTCTCTAAAGTAATTAGTTAAAACTTCCATCAACCCTTTACGTAGGTAAAAACTAAAAATGGGATTTCAAACAATTTCCAATGTTTAAAGGCACGTCAGTAAAAATCCGGCTTAAAGCTTAACTGAGCTTGGCTTACGTGAGTTAACTCAACTAAAATTATTATCGCGGACGAAGTTGCGGCCAAAAGTTAGTACTTCGGTAACGTCAAAACTATTTTTAGCCTAACTCTCTTAGAAAAAGTGTATAACAGTAAACGATCATTATTTTCTCATACCTTGGCATTGGCAAATGATAAATGACACGTCAATCTTATTTTTGTTTTAAACTAGATTAGGTCGGCGTTTCCTATCTGACTACTCTGAGAAGAAAGGCCGAAACAAACTTAGAGGTCAAAGTCTCTTTTAAAGTCCAAACATAATCTTGGTCAGATCATGTGGAGACCATGTAGATTGGGTCTGATATGGTATTTTGAGGAAAGAACCACACAGATTGAATGGACCCGTCCAGTCAGTGCACGCATTTGTCAGTAATCATGTAGCACAACTCAAACTTAAGGAGGTCAACGATTCGACGAACAATACCAAAGAAAGGACATTTGGGTAGGTCGCATAAATTACTCAAACTGCCAGACCATGACTAAAACTATCTGAGAATAAAATAAAGGTAAAATAAAATTAACCAGAATCAAAATCATCGAACGTTACCGATGGAGCCAGAACCTTAAAAAAATAGAATAGAATAGACCAGTTCGTCCCGTCATCATCTACGGGGTCTGCCTTGACGCTTTAGCTGTCTCAAGGCTCCGTATAGTGTATGTAGGCACATCCTCACAATGACCAGTGGTTCACATTAGCACTGGATCCTAAACACTGGCAGTCCTAGGGCGAAGCAATTGCCGAGCAGTAGAATGTTATAGGCTACATAGTGTGCTACTAAAAGGTACATAGCTTTTCCTACACCTTCGGCCCCAACCGGCGTGATAAACTCAAACTCAAAGCATTTATTTCAATTAAACCATTAACAGGCACTTTTGAATTGTCAAGAAGTCGGTCAGTCAGGAAAAAATGAAGCTAGTTGCCCATTCCAAAGCGTAGTAGGTACCTATGGAGAAGAACGGGCAAGAAACGCCATGGACACTCTTTAGAAATTATATTTTTACAAAATTATTAATTACATCATATGTTGAATTTATAAATATGTGAGAACGATGTAAAAAATAAATAAAAATCAAGTACGCGTTAAAAGTGTCCAGAGTACAGCAACTAGTAACAAAATAACAATCCAAAAATAAAATAATTAAAAATAAGCCGTGGCAGCTAAAAGATGACCAGCCCCAACTGACGGCGCCCGTTCACGAACATGACGCATGGATCAGCACCATCCAGCTCAACCATTTTGTAGGGAACCGAATGATCCAACACACACGCCACCGCCAGCGAGACACTTGAGCGAGCATGACATACTATCAGCCGCCAGGGCACATTCTAGTCAATGAAAAACATATTACCCGGTAAATGGTAGCTCAATAGTACATAGAACTGACATCTGTGCTATGCAGTTATACAATACAAAGGAAATTGAGTTTATATAATGCAAAGATAGTCTTACAATCTTCAGCAGCTCCAACAGTATTTTCAAGTGTTAATCAATTAGTTGTGGTTGTGGAGCAGGACCAGCATTGAGCCAGGCATTTTTATCAGCGATGTAATCTCCTAACTTATAATATGCCTGCCTACATAGTGTGCGTTTTATACATGACTTAAATGATATATATACTTAAATGATATAACAGTTAAAGACTTCAACATGCATAGTATTCGCAAATGGTTCATTTTCCGCGTCTGTACTATTCCAGCCTCATAAATTACGTTTTATTTTCACAACAGCTAACTGCAAGCTATATCCGTGACATTTGCAGCATTAGCTGTTAGCCAAATTATGGTAATGCCCGCTAATTTGCGGGCGGACTGACGGGTACGCACGGTCTGCGCTAAATAATGGCGCGAATGGTGACAATTTTGCAGAGTGCTAGTTTCGACCTCCATTGTAAGAATGATTTGAGTGATTGAGAGTTAGACGTGGGAAGGGTTTATCGACTCAATTGATAGCATCGGAATAAAGGTTTTGATGTAAAGTAGGTATCTATAGTAAAAGTGCGCAGTGCTGCACACACCTACCCTATTTCAAGGTAAACAAATGCCAACTTTATTTCAATGAAAATTAAGTTGATTTCAGAGTGACTAGCACTATTAAAAAAGTTATAAAAATGTATGAAGTTGTAGCGTAAACTGAACTTTATTGTGTAAGAATTGAAGTTACATTTCCATTAATTCATATTTGTTTACATTTTTGGCAAATAAATCGCAAACGCAGATTACGTACAGTCATCATCATTTTCCTGTCTTTCATATTCTCATCATCTGCCGAGCCTTTTCCCAATTAATGTTGGGGTCTAATACCAATAAAATTACTGCCTACATATGACCTCCTCAACCCAGTTACTGGGTAATATAATACCCCTTGGTACCCCTCCTGCCTCCTGTTTGGTGCTTGGTCGGAGCAAAATGTCAAAATCTTCCAAACTTCTTTATTAATTGTCATTTTGGTAATCACCCCCTGTCTAGCAATCTAGGGCGGCCGTACACGGACTACTCGAGCAGTTAGCGGCTGAGCGACGTACACGGATCGCTCGAGGGGTCGGTTGTTGATTTTCTACCACAGTCGAGTCATGGATTCTGACGAGGAAGCACTGCTTTTGCTGCTTCTGCTCAAGCGGAGACCACGGCGGCGACGTCAAAAGAGAAAATTTTGGGTTCATCCAATCAAACCTTTGGTTCATTCAAAACAAACGCTCCGAGCGCACTGTGGCGTACGAGTCACATGTGCGGCGACAAGGTCACGCGCCTTTACGACTTCTATTGTCGACTGCTCTAGCGCAGTCAACGGCTCGAGCAGTCGGTGTATGTCTCGCGACCGCTTTTTTTTTTTTTTTAACGTGGAGAAATGCTCATGCATACTGCACTACCACGGGGAGGTAGTGGACTTATGTGGGACTCTTACCCACTAAAACTCCACGGTGTCCTCCTCCGCCGCTTATAGCGGGAACACAGGCACGCGTTAGCATTCATCCGTGAACCCGCCGCGGCTGTCCGTCACCGGACCCTCCTCTGGGGAGTGCTCCCCATCACCGGCGCACCAGAACACATAGCACGCCGTGACCACCCCAGGGACCAAACCAGCACATAGGCGCCAGACGACCCCGTGTCTGGGCACCCTTGGTACCCTTGCGGCGGGTCAGGTCGTTGGCCCCGCCACCTGCCAATTTTCGGCCACAGAGGATAGGGAGAGTGGCCAACGTAATACCAACACTCCTCCTCCCCTGCGGCCCCATCGACGGTAGCGACCCCGTCAAGGCCGCGGAAGGTAGGGAGAGCGGCGCACCACAATACCGGCACTCCTCTCCCGCCGCGGCCTCCAACCTTCAGCCGCGATGCCTCCCATACGACATCGCGGCCCGCCTCAGTTGCGATGTCGCCCAAGCGGCACCGCAACCTACTTGTTGGCCGCTACGTCGTCGGCTTACAGGCAAAAGCCCTGACGAGCGGGTTCCTCTTCGCTTCACCGTGGGTGACCAAGCCACGGCTACTGAGCCCCCCCGCCTCGACAATGCGGGAACCCCGCGAGCGGTCGACGGCACGATGGAATTTCGTCATGCAGTTGACGGCTTGAAGCGGTCGCGACTACTCGAGCAGTCGTATGTATGGCAGCGAATGAATGACTATAGTTCACCGCGCGGTTGCGACTTTAAGCAGTCGTTCTCAACTGCTTGAAGCAGTTCGTGTACGGCATGCCTTACACAGTACATCCATCGTTTCTTTGGTCTTCCCTGCTCTTATTGTCATCCACATTCATACTCAAATTAATTAACAAGCAATGAAAATGTTAAGCAACTTAAGGGGACTACATATTGCCAACGCGATACCGTTTTGAATAAATAATATGTCGCTTTGCTTTAAGGGACAGGAATTTATTTGTTAATTGACAAATGCCAATTAACAAATAGGTACATTTATGAGGAACGTAAATACGTTCCTCGTAACCGATCTATTGTTCGAATATTATTAAATTGCCGAAAATATTGCAAAACAACTGTGCTCCCAGCTTCGTGTGTGTTACGTTTCACTAAAGTCTAGAGAATATTCTTTGAATTCATTTGTTATAAACACACTTACAGCAGATAGACAGTCCGGAAAATTTTACGTTTAATATGTAGTTTATAAGGTATGTATGATGATTTTTCGTTCCGATGCATTTTTCGTAGGTTATTAAAAAAAAAGACAGCGACTTTGCAGCTTTCTATGAAACAGCAGGTTTTTGTTTTGATAACAGAAGAAAAATTTCTCTTGGTAACTAAAATCATGTGCTGAAATCATCATGGTTTTATTTTTATTATTTTTTTGTTTGGTTGTCTCTGCAATGCACCCTGTTTAGAATAGATACTAGTTGATAGTCGGCTTTAATTTACCCCGCATAATCAACTTCATTTCAAATTATCATCGTTCTCCATGAAGTCCGCATTAAAGCCATTAGGTAATTCTCAAAAACAGCGACTGGCATTCCCACTTACCTAAATTCCAAAGGAATATTAATACAATCAGAATCAATTTATCTTGCACAGGAGAATGAATGAGGGTGTATACATTATTCATGATCAATTACAAGAAACCGCGGACGCCTGTAAAATTTATGAAATTGTAATATTGAGACAATACCATATTCCCCCGTGCTTTTGGTAGGTTTCGACTTTAGTGAATTTTGATGTATTTGCAGATATTAAAAACATAATCAGCGTATAATGCTCCCATTTACGGGACACATACCTCCCCTTTGTGAGAGGGAGTGGGCCGTAATCCACCACGCGGGCCTAATGCGGGTTAGTAGATGTCACATGTCTTTGATTTATTTGTTTTAAGACATGCCGGTTTCCTCACGATGTTTTCCTCCACCATTTTGGGAGCAGTGGTGATGAAGTTATTTACACAAAGTAAAACGCCTGGCAGGGTTCGAACCCACGACCTACAACTTGTAAGTCGGAGCCGTTCCCACTGGGCCACCATTGCTTATGATATTAAAATAAAAATTATAATTGTAAACAACTCGTTAAAGGTACCTAGATTGTGTTAGTTTAAATAAAGGTCTCAAATAACGCCTGCGCAGTGCGGCTTTTTGAGATAGCGCGTGCGACGCCGCGCCGTTCGATGCGGCGGGACGCCGGAAAGTGTACCTTGTACCATGACTGTGAGCGGGTGTGTGTAAATCACTGAGGCGTTCCCGCTAAAAGTTTAGTTAGTCTATGCTAGTATGTTCTTATTGTGTTTAGTTAAGCTAGTTTTATTAATATGTTTTGTGGGAAAACTTGAAATATACTGTAAAAACCGGTAACTTTGTTTCTGTTTTGTGTTGAAATCCCGCCATCAAGAACAATCATATAAAATTTTATTCTATTTCCAGAGTGGCATGCAGTAGTGAGCAATAAGCTGGAATTGATTGTTTGAAAACTGAAAATGCTAATCAAGCAGTAGAATCAGGCTACCCAAAACTACAATTTTCTCAATCAACTTTGAACCTTATTCTTTAGGGATAAATTTGAAAATATATTAAAGAAGTATGACAGAGTGTAGTAGCTGCGTCTGTACCTTAAAAAAACGCAAATCAAAATACAGAAAAAAATTAAAATTAAAGTTAGGAATATTACCAATATATTTTCAATTAAAATATAAACTATACTTACAACACTATCTCAGCTCTAGTCAAAAGATACAGATAATAAAAAAGCAATTTCACGCAAACAATCGCCCCTGAACAAAATATAAAAACAAAAATACATGCAAATATCTTAAAAACACTTTTCATACGAACGTATTATTAATTTTTAAGGTAGGTGCGTTCAAAAAACTACGCAGCACCTGCCAATAAAAATAAACGACAATCAATAAAGATATATAATGTAAAAGCACTTTGATAAAATTCACACGTACAAGAGAAACTTTCGCCATTGAATAAAATGTCAACAGAAGCGATACTTACTACCGAATCAAACGCATGCTGAATGTCTACAGTGTTGGGCCAATAAATAGGACCGGCCAAGGCAATCAGGATCATATCAGAATCAGGACCAGCCGACCTATTCTATAAAAATTTCATTGTGAAAACCTAGGTGAGTGAGCTGTCATTAGTGTCAATGCCTAGCATCAGGTGGAATGATAGCTCACTTCAAGCCCACTTTACTTAAATTTACACGTTGAGGTCGATTGATCACGTTAAGCTAAGCTTGCCGCCGTTGGTCCGTGGATGGGTAACTATCTTCGCATACCAAGACACCTCCGTGCCGCGGAAAGCACGTTAAGCCGTTAGTCCCGGCTCTCATTCGTGGATCTTTAATAGTCGTTACAGGTCGTCAGAAGCCCGAAAGTCTGACAACCAGTCTTACCAAGGAGTATCGTATTATCTAGTAACTAGGTTGTGGAGGTGAGATAGGCAGTCGATCCATGTAAAAACTTCGGAAAAGGCTTAGCAGATGATGACACTTACAGGACGTTGAAACAGTAATTAAGGAGCAGTAGGTAATGGTAGGTGACGTTTAAACAAACGTACAGTAAGCACACTGTGTTGTTGATATTTTTTTTTTATATCTACATTTTTGTGTTTCACAAACTATTGCCAAGCTATTGCCAAATAAATTTTATTTTTTCTTTAGTTCTCACAGACCCAAAAATATATGATTTAGCAAATTGACACACTACGCAAAATTAGCTATGCAGGATCAAAAAGATTGGAAATGACCTTGCCCACGCCCCTATTCGATTTGATCCATACTTCCAGGCACACCCTGTGGAGTACGGACAATTTAGGTTGCTATTGTATTTGCTAAACTAGAACTTTCCTTGATTGTGCAATCAGGGTAACTGTTTGTTCGGTCAGTTTAGTCAGCCCCAAAAAGATGTAAACACAGAACCATTTCATTGTCTACAACCATTGATCCTTAACTTTGTGTCCACTGTGTAATATGTACAAAACATACTATACAATTCATTTTACTAAAATAAAGTAAACATTTGGTTCGCCCACTGTAAAACAGTTATCATTTCTACACGGTTTTACCATTCTATGCCCTCGTCGACAATACGTAATCGAACTGGAGCACTTTATCGAATAAACAAAAAAGGCTTTCTCATAGAATTTTGTTCTAACTGAATGTCGGCTTTTGGGGTCCTTGAGTTTAAAGTGAAATGCGAAATATGAACTGAAGGTTTCTTAACGAAATGCTATGAAAACAGCAGCAAGATCAGAAGACCAATTCTAGTAATTTAAAACGTACAAAATCTAGTCGCCGTCTCATCTCGGCTACAAACAATTGTCAAAAACTTGGCAGAACTGTAGGGAAATTAGAAGTATTTTCTTGATGCTAAGATCAGACAGTGAACGTTCTTAAAATTACGAGAACTGCCCCTCTGAGAAAAAACGTATTTTTTTATAGAAAAAGAAAATAATGTTGTGTGAGTATTAACTTCAACTGCAGTGAACATAATATTAGGTCCTTACTGGTGTGGTGGTTTCTTTTACAGTATCTGTCCCCATACACATAATTAATCATTCGATCTTTTTCTGCAGCGCTGGTGCCACGGTGGAACTCCTATTCGTAAATAACACAATATTTTAAGTTTTCCATTTTTTTTTTCAGTTTTTGTGAACAGAACGATGTCAAAGAAAAGTCAAATGGCGCGAAAACAAATGAATCACTAAATTCGAAACATCATAAAAATCGGTCAAGCCGTTTCGGAGGAGTTCGATAACAAACACTGTGACAATAGATTTTTATATATTAGATAGTACTTGCTTCTTACCTCCACCATAAATACTAGACTTATTATCAAAAAGAAATTCAATTCCAATAGACGACATCTACCAATCGATAGGGTTTCACTATCGTCTATACCAAGGATTTACCCCAAACCTGGTTAATCCCTCAGTCACCTGCAACACTGCAACAACATTCGTGGCCGGAAAAGAGGTCCTCCTAGAACCAGATGGAAGCGAAACAATTTTGCATAATCCCAAAGACCGGGCAAGCGGAGTCGTATGCAAAATATAAGGATGCCTTTGAAAATTTTAGTTCGCAGAAATCGCAGAGGGAATAAAATGACATTTTGCTTTTGCATTCTGTTTTTTAACGTGTCCTTTGTAAAGTGTCAGTTTGGTGTTCTCGTTGTTCGTTTGTTGGTTTATATTATGTTGATTTTTGTGGTTCGAGTAAGGGCAAGCTTTTTTATATTGATTTAGTAGGACACTTCTTAACAAGGATGCACTATTATTGACCAACCGCATTATCTCTGAATAATCTAGTGAGGTTTTATGAAAGCCAATTCAATAATAGAAACGATTTGTCACTTCTCATCTGAGTTTTACGCATCGCTAGTACGTATCTTTTTCTTCTTTGGCTTTGCGCTTTCCTAATCATGCGACGCCATTTGGCACCTTGTTTTTTATATTATATACATGTAGGTAATTGATTATCTTGTCACCGAGTGTTGAAATTTTGTGTGTTGTCCTGACTTTTGTGTGCGCCAAATAATTGGTTTATCTATTTATTTTGGTCTTGTGTGTCATTTTCCGTAACTTTTTCGCTAGTAGATATGTACAGACGCCAGCACATCAAACTAGTACATGTTTGTCTCAATCTGTCAAATTTTTTAATAGATTTTCAACTTTATGGCCAAAGTATAAGGTTCAAAGTTGATTGGGAAAATTTTACAGTTTTGGATAGCTTGATGTGCTTTTTATACCTTACACATGATTTTAATTCATGACATGAGCCCTATAATTTAAATTACAATTTTATCAACAGACACATCAAATACCCATCGCATACTAAAAATATATATGTACAGTCAACAGCAAAAGTCGCTTAACACTTCAGTTTTTGTAATCTCAGTTATTGAGCAAAATATTAACACTTCAGTTTTTTTAATCAATATCAGTTATTGAGCAAAATATTTGCTCAAAATTGTATTGTACATCTGCTGCAATTTTGAACAAATATTTTGTCAAAAACTGACATTAAAAAACTGAAATGTTAATCGACTTTTGATGCTGACCGTACTAGCTGACCCCGCAATCGTCGTTTTGCAAAAAAAAAATAGATAGTAGCCGATTCTCAGACCTACTGAATATGCATGTAAAATTTCATAAAAATCTGTCATGCCGTTTCGGAGGGGTATGGTAACTAACACTGTGACACGAGAATTTTATATATTAGAATATATAAATATAAGAATAAAACTATCTCTTAGATAGTAACAGAATAAAATAAATAAACTTGCATGAAAATATTACGGAACCCAGAAAAACGCTACCTACCGACTTTCACACTTAATTTTTCATCAAAATACGTTACCAGTTCAATAGAGGAAAATGCAAATGAAATAGAGTCGAAAAGTTATGCCTCACCCGTCAAAAGATAAAGAAAGGTTTGTTCAAAAAGATAATGTTATTATACCCACCCAAACCGTTCGCATACTGCGTTATAGATTTGAAATATTCAAGAGATATGGGTTTATATCGCACTGACAATATATTGCGGTTGGTGGAGCGAAGAAATGGTGATATTATTCACGAAATTTCAAGAAATATTAAATGTATTTTAGAAATTGAAATGATGAAGATATCATCGCAGTTTATACTTCTGTTGAATTGGTCACATATTGTGTCATCATCATCATCAGTCTATAGCAGTCCACTGTTGGACATAGGTAAGCTTCTCCAATCTCACGCCATTTAGCTCGATTCTCGGCAATTCTCATCCAGATGCTGCCAGCCACGCTGCGAAGATCGTCGCTCCACCTAGCCTAAGGGCGTTCTATGTTAAGTTTGCTGATTCACGGTATCCACTCAAGAATACATCTATCCCAACAATCATCGGTTCTACGGCTAATATGGCCGACCCATTGCCACTTAAGCGAATCCATTCTGTAAAATCTCACCGTGATCACTTCCGTGCCTCGGAAAGCACGTTAAGCCGATGGTCCCGGCTGTCATTCGTGGATCTTTGACAGTCGTTACGGGTAGTCATAAGCCCGAAAGTGTGACAACCAGTCTTACCAAGGAGTATCGTATTACCCAGTAACTGGGTTGTGGAAGTCAGATAGGCAATTGCTCCATGTAAAATACTGGTATTCAGCTACATCCGGTAAGACAGGAAGCAGACCCCAAGATAGTTGGGAAAAGGCTAGGCAGATGATGATGATGATCACTTAGGTGAAGTGAATTTGAAATGAGGTGTCATTCCACCTGATGCTATAGGTATTGTCACTGTTGACAGCTCACTTCACCTAAGTTCTCACGGTGAGATTTTTATAGTATCACTCGGCTGCTCACTCCGTTGGTTACTTATTGTTCAGTGTAGTGAAAAAATATCATCGCTAGCATCAAAAGCAATTTTGAATTCGGTGCCGCCGAGGTCGGCCAGCGGTGCCAAGGGAGATGATCTGGACGTAAACTGCGAGGACTGGTTCCAGGTGACGTGGAAAAAGAGTTCCATGCCTACCCAGCAGTCCGACAGATGATGATGATGATGATAGGACTCCCTTTTCCGCACTTAGACTCTCATTCGGTCCGTTGTGCGTGGGGATTCTGGCTAACAGAGCTAGCCTAACTCCGCCCAGAAGCACAGAAGCTTCCTGGGAGCTTCACAGGCTTCGCGGAGTGATTTCTGCGCGTTGAGAAGCCACAGCCTCGCATTCCAGGATGACGTGGGCGGCTGATTCCTCGGCGTCAAGGCAGCCCCTGCAGAGGGGGCAGTCCGACAGAATAGGCTAAACAAAAAAAAATTCTAAAGGTATATATACCTACTTAATTTTCATAAAACAGTCCTAATTAACAAACAGGTCGTAAAATTAACTTATAAATAGACGAAAGAGAAAATAAACAAATTATACAAATTAACCCTTCAACCAGGAACTGTCCAAAACAAATGGAAACAATTTTAGGCATTTTTGTCTGAAGTCCGTCATTAAATTAAATCACTCCAATTACTTCCGTGGTCCACAATCAAAGAGATGATGATATCCTTAAAATGGGTCAATTATATCAGTTAAGATAATTAATTCCACCTGGACTTGGAAATAAAAAATGTTAAATAATTTTTAAGGGAAAAAAGGTAATTATGACAAAATAATACACCTTTCCTCATACAAATGTCGTATGCAATTGGTGTTAAGCTGATGGTCACGTACCTATAAAGACGTGTCATAGTATAATCGATATGAAATGAATATATATAAACAAATAAATCATATTGAAAAAAAAAACTGAAATAGACATTATGAACCTTACATAGTAATAATAATATAATATAGTTAAATATCACTCATAAAGGACTTAAAACAACAATAATATGTACATGTATATAAAAAAGGCGGGCAACGGATCACAGGGCACCAAAACAATTTGTCCGCTTCGCTGTTAACAGGAAAAGTGCCTAAAAGGCTGTACGTACCTAGCTATTTATATAAAAGTAATTTACAGTCAACAAAAGAGACAAGTACAATAGTTGTCGATTGAAATTTAATTTGATAAATGAACTGTTTGTTTGCTATTAATAAAATTAAATTGTATTCGAGAAAATCTATCGGTTTTTTACTATACTTCAACTATATCCGACGATCCTGCATACTTATCTCTTATGTTGACTATACATAAACAAAATAAGAAAACAATTAGAGAGCCACCAGGCCTGTTATCATAATAATAAATTTGAATTGTCACTAAGTTATTTAAATAAAGCGCAACGTTAATAATAAAAACTTCCAGCTGCCAGCACAATTAGCGTTTTATAGCTTGGCCATCGTCCTTTGGAGATTTATCAACAAAAATATTGTTAAGTCCTCAATCAAAGCTAACGATGTCACCATTAAAAGAGACATAATTAAATCGGTAACAAACAAATTATAAAGTTACATCTATGATGAAGGGCCGATCCTGCATCCCTTTGATTTAAGCTGAATAACGCTCGTTAATAATATTGAAAAAAATCTATTTTGCATAACTTGTACGAGACTTCGTATTATTATGTAAACCTAACCGGTACATAAGAGAACAAAATTAATCAACTAAAATAAGATCTAATTAATTTTATCTTTATTTTAACCTTGTGTTTTTGTAGTTATTCAGTTAACACCTAGTGTAAAAAGTTACTTGTGTTATAATTTTAATGCATATGAAATATATACGTTTTCAACATAATCATAGAATAATTAAAACATAAATTCTTTAAACCTTGACGGAAAATAATAATTTAGGATTGACATTCAAGTATTTACCTTTTCAAAAAAATCCTAAGTACCGAGTTATTACTTTATATTTAAGATGAATTACTTTCAACAATAATACCCAAAGTAGTAGCAAAATGGTGGCAGTAAAAAACTTTGTGCACTGTTGCTTACATGCAGAACACCTAACTCTCAGACTGGGTAATCGAAAATGTGGTGTTTATTTGTTTTTTAACTGACTTTAAAAAGAAGGAGGTTCTCAATTCGACTGTGTGTTGTTTTTTTTTTTTTTGTATTGTTGTTATGCGATGTCTCCGGCAGTTGTAAATCGATTACAAAAATTATTTTTTTAATGGATACGGTATGCCTCAGATGTGATCCCGCATAAATTGTACTAACTTTGCTTAGGTAGTTTTTGTACGTATTTTTGCCATAGCAAGTAGTGTTATACGAATTTGTGTGGGGTAAGTACAAAAATAAATAAAGTGAAAAATTAAAAGTTTTTTACAAAAAAAATACAACCGACTTCCAAAAAAGACACTAAAACGTGAAAAATAACTTTAATTTGGAAGTCGGTTGTTTTTTTTCACTGTATTGTTCACTAAGGACCGATTTTTTAAGAAATCCATACAAGTTCCGATACAATTTAAAATTCCGTATCTGGATAGTGCATCGGTAGTAGACAGGGCCCCTCAGAGGCCGCAGTCGATGGTCCAGACTCAAGGAAATGCTAAACAATTTCACTTTGACTGCGCTCGGCTTTGGGTTTAGCACTGGAAGTGATTTGTGAATACTTGTTACTACGTCTTGGGTGTTGGATAAGAAACATAGGTATGATTTTGTATAAGAAAGAAAGTTAGATAGGTAGGCAGTATTTCTTGAATCTAGTCTTTTTTTAACCAATTTCAAAAAAGGAGGTTCTGTAATCGACCCTACGTATGTATGTATGCATGTTTGAAATGTCCGCGATTTCCTCAAAAACTAATGAACCAATTTTGATAATTCTTTCATTGACGTGATCTACATAAATTTCAGGAAGGTTGTAATATATAATACATTAGGTTCTTATGTACGAAGTTATATGCATAAATGTATTGCATCTCCGCCATTTCTATGCGAATTTTGATGATTCTTCTAGTCGGTGTCTTCAATTCTTCAATGCACTAGTGTTAATTGAATTTGTGTGGGATATATACAGAGGCCAGCACATCAAGCTACCCCAATCTGTCAGATTTTCCCAATTAAATATGAACCTTATTCCTTTGTGCTAAAGTTGAAAATCTATCAAAGAAATTTGACAGATTGTGGTAGGTTGACCTGCTGGCGTCTGTACAACTAAAAAGTGAAAAATAAAAACTATTTTACAAAAAAAAAAAAAACAACCGACTTCCAAAAAACACAACAAAGTGAAAAATAACTTTAATTTCGGAAGTCGGTATCAAAAAACGAAAATATGGAACCAACGAAACCGACTTCCGAAATGAAAATTATTTTTCACTTTGTTGTGTTTTTTGGAATTTGGTTTTTTCTTTTTTTGTTAAATTTTTGTACGCGTCTTCCAAAAAGGAGGAGGTTATTTGTTCGAGTTTATGTATGTTTTTTTTTTACGTATGTTCACTGATTTCTCCGTCAATTGTGGACCGATTTTTTATTTTTTTTGTTACTGAGTAGGCCTACTCTTGACCTCGATCACGCCTGATGGAAAGCAATTCTTACCTAATCTAACTAGCCTGTATTGTCCGAGTACAGGGTAAAGGTCTCCGTCTCCCTTTACCACACAATTCTGTTTTCTTTTAATGTGGGTGAGTACTTACTGGAATATATTTTAATATTTTGGTGGTGTTGTTCTATACATTTTTTAACAGAGAATTTTACAACTGCTCATTATGATTATAATAGCTACATATCGACACCTGTAAGGAAAAACATCGTAACTCATTTGTAGTAAGTACGAATCATTTGATCTGACTTGGTTTCCGTACGTCCTTTTCGGGTAACCACTGAAAATCAGCGCTGTGCTGTGGGTCCCTTATAGCACAGCATCATGCTGAGTGGAAGCCTTCTTGTCACAGTCATGACGTGCAGCCGTCGACTGTCTCTGCTTTGTGCTCATGTATAAAGATATATATATACTAGCTGCTGCCCGCGACGTCGTCTGCGTGAAGGCTCTACAGCACCAAAAATACCTAAGATGCCAGTGTCGCTATAGCATTATAAGTACACAACTTTTAAAATACCATTAAAATATAATTTTTTTTTGCAAGCGAAGCAAGTGAAGAGAGTTATATGGGAATCCTGCTGAGTTCAGTCATAAGATGTGACTGAGGGAAATAGAGAAAATAATGCAGGAATACATTCCAGGACACAAAAGAGTAAAAATACGTACAAAGGTATCATACCTTACAACACTTCTCTATAAACTACGTTGGTAGTTATGCTGCCAGGAGCCAAAATGTAAAGAGAGTCAGGACTGGTGACGCGGGAGCAAGCGACGTACAGTTGCCCTTGTGAGAAGCAACTCGTCCTGAGGTCGACACCCGCTGCCCTCAGTATCTGCCCCTGCGACTTATTGATGGTCATCGCGAAGCAAACACTCACGGGGAACTGTACGCGCTTGAACTGGAACGGGAAATTATGAGGTATGAGGGGAATGCGTGGTATAAATACTGCCTCGCCGACGCCACAACCCGTAAGAATATCCGCCTCAATGGTGTGTCTGTGGAGCGAGATGACTTAAGGCGGGTTACACAACTTCGGAGAAGATAGGTTCCGAAGAAACATAATCGGAACACCGACCTTCAGCTTGATGGTATGCGCTGGAAGTCCACTTGCTGACAGGGAGCTCAGAAATTCCACGGGATAATGTGTGGCGTCATCTTGATCGACAACAGTATTTATCGAGGTGTAGACCACTTTATTCCCCTCAATTTCCGAGAGAATGCATTCGTTAATTGCTGCAGCTTGATCATTTTTGGGCATCAAAATGGCCCGCTCACACACCCAAGAATTCTACTGGTGCGGTATACGACTGATGTTCCCGTACACACAGCGAATTAGTTCTTCTAAGCTGGATACCACTCTACCGAGAGACTCTGGAAGCACCGCCTGTCCACCTATCTCTTCTGGTAGAGTGCCTTCGCCAAGACTTAGAAGGACATGGGAGAATTCTTGAGCACGTGCATTGCCGCCGAGCCGAGCTCTCATATGAATGGTCAAGCGCAGCGTACGAACTCGTGACCACAACGAAGATCGTTTCAACGAAGCATTCACCTCGTCAGCCCTCGAGCCCCGCGTCACCACGGGAAGCGTTTTCCGAAAATCACCACTGAACAGAACTGTGACATCACCCATCAAATGTTCGTTCCTGCGGATGTCCTGCAGGATTCTGTCCACGGCCTCAACTGCCTTCCTATTGGCCATCGTACACTCATTCCATACGATCAGAGAGCAATCCTTGAGCACGTGTCCCTTATCGCTGTTACGTGACACACCACAAATAGGCGTTTCGGCGCTCTCTAAATCGATGGGAATTTTAAATATGGCATGTGCTATCTTGCCACTCGGAAGTAGTGTGTAAGCGATTCCCGACGACGCTACAGCAATAGCAGTTTTACCTTGCCTCCTGACCTCTGTAAGTATGCCAGTGGTAACAAATGTTTTTCCTGTTCTACCAGGAGCATCCAAGAAAAACATTTTACCCTGGTTTTGCCCAACGCTTTCAAGGACGGTGTCATAAAGTTTTTGCTCTGAAGAGAACAAAGCGACGTGGTCATTTCGTATGGTGGTTATTTCGCCCGGATCGTAATTTGTCTCAGCGTTATACTCCCAATTTCCACGGTCTTGATACGGTGATGATTGGGGAGCTGGTAACCTATATTCGATCAGTGGATTGCCGCCGATAGAAATGACCACATCTTGAAGTGAACTGAGACAGGTGTTCAGCACGCGTTCATCAGTTACTTCGACTTCGTTTCCAGTAGCACGCCTCAAAGCTCCTAGAAAATATTCAGACAGATGATGGCGATACTTCTCCCACAAAGCTACCGGGTTCGCGACTCCACAAAACACCAAGATGACGGAAAACAGATGACGCATGCGGCTGGGACTGTCACTGACGCTAGCCTCCGCGAGGGTGTCATGAAATGAAATGATCATCATCAATGAACATAACTTTTTTGTAGTACTTAACACCGCATTTTTTTTAAATTGTCTTCCTCAACTATGCTCAAGATTTTGAGGGTTTTGTTGGAACTTGAATTTGTCAAAACGAACTATACGATACAACTTTTATGAAGAAAATGCACATCACCATCTATGAATTTTAAGAATAACTAACTACTTACCACGCCAATATGATCAAATTTAAATTATTAATTTTTTTAAAATGTTAACATGTAACTTGATTTGATTTTTATGAAATCTCATTGATGGCGCTGTTTTAAAATTGTCTTTATACTACTAACATTCATTAAACTATATTTCTGTGCCCAAGTTACTTAAATGGCGTAGTTTTTATAGTGTAAAGCTAGATAATAGCATGGCTTACTCAAAAACAACATTTAAACATGCGTCGTTAGATTACACGCTGTCACAGAATGCGTAAGAAAAATAAAGATTCACAGCTCCTCCCCCGTAGGCGATAGCGTGATAATATGTAGCCTATATGTTGACCCGACCTCTTAGTAATATTCATGCAAAATTTGAAGTAAATCCATGCAGTACTTTTTGAGTTTATTCCGGACAGACAAACAGACAAAAATTCTAAAAACTATATTTTTGGCTTCTATATCGATTGTAGATCACGCCCCAAGTATTCTTTTTTAAAAATATTAAATGTACAGTTTTGACTTTCCTACGATTTTATTATATGTATATAGATATTTTTTGTTTTTATTATATATGCTGTCATTAGAATTAATTATCTTTTTGTTTGCACGTGTTTCTGTGACAAATAAACCTATTTTTTTTCTTTCTTTTCCTTTTCTTTCTAAATTTTCAGGAGAGCGCGTCAAAAGTATGGCCATTCCCTCGTTGCCTCAAATTTTCAAGGTTGGTTAGCATTACGACTTAACCGAAACCTGAGAGATTTTTTTTTTTATCTTTGACGCACTCTCCACTACAAATGAGTTACGATGTTTTTCCTTACAGGGGTGTCGATATAATAAAGCGTTTTGTTTTTGTTTGCTACAATAATTACCTCTGAAGATCCCTTTCTAACAGAGGTTGTTTATTCTACATAATACTCAACCAATATCTACAGCATTATGGCAACAATTTCATTAGATACATCAAGCAACGTTTGATTAAACAAAATTTGCACACTCGACGGAATGTCTGTAGCTAAGCTAACACAACTTGGAATTTGTACGCGAGAAATTCAGCAGCTCGAAATTGTTGCTACTTACCTAGCTTGAAACGTGGCAGAGCATGCATAGAATAATATTCTCGAGTAGCATTTGCACCAGACCACATAACGTTTTTTTCATTTTCAAAATTGTCGTCTGTCTAAAGAAATCACTTCTGCTTTTGTATATACAATTTGCAATGTTGCGCTCTTCTGTTTGTATTTGCATTTGTATTTTTATCTAGATTTACATATTTTACTCTGTCGGTTTAACTCCTTCTGGGCGAACTGCAGATATAGTCAAGACAAATCGTTTGGAGACTTCAATTTTAAAATTCAATTCTGTGAAAATATTATTTGACAATCCATTTGTGTTACATAAAAATATAGCATTGAAAATAACAATATAACAGAGAAAGAATTGTGTATTTATAATAAGTGCACCAACACTACATGCATGCATACATTTCACACTTTGAAAGAAACATTTGTCGATTTTGTCGTAGAACCAAAATTAAAAAGAGAATCTACCACAAAATATGTTTACAATTTCGTACTTAGTGCAGTTTTGTGGAGTTCCTCGGGTTATTAATCAATGGCGAAGGGTCTTCAAAGCTTTTGTAAGGACCAAGTATTCGGGAAGAATTTCCAACAAGGAAAGTTGCATGTTTATTTATTTTCATGGGATTATCCACAACCATAACATACTACCATAAATACCAACATAGTTTTATTTTGTATTGTTGAACGGGCCGGTTTTGACCTCGATCACGAGTGATGGTGAGCGCTGAATGAGGTCTATGATGAAACGAAGGTGCCCATAAGATGCTCACTCTTGCTTTGAGGGTTAAATGTGCCCAACCTAACCTAATTTCGTTTAATATACTTTTCTATATTATAACGAAGAAGAAATGATATAATGAATTATTGATATAATTTCATTTTACCTAATTTTATATGGTATAATGGACATTTTCTATAATACACATTTGAATTAATATTCAATTAATATAATATTCAAAATCGATAAGTAATGTTTAATATAATTTAGAAACATCTACTTTGTTTTGTATATTTTTGCAAAAACTGATTAGATTTTAAACGCCTGCCATTTTCGTTAGGATAGGTTAGAACTGGCGAGTGAGTGAAGCGAGCTTGCCACGGCAGCGACCGTCGAGCGCCAGATCCCCTCTATTGATGGTGAATCATTTGGGTTAAATGAGGTTAATAGTTATATAACAGTATGATGTTTCCTGATATTTACTTACTATTACAGAATTTTGGATGAAAACGAGTAAATATGAAAATTAGATCAACTAAAAGTTATCTATATAAAGACAGCATTATACAAATTTTAAATTATATGTAATGAACGTTAGACTAAATGTTATTAGAACAAAAGAAGGTTATATGAAATTTGTCTAACATTCAATCATGAAATTAGGTTATACGTTTTTATAGCATATGAAAATTATATCATGTGAACGTTATTTTAAGTGATATTATACTATCTGTTATTATGCCATTTATTACACGCCCTTAGATTACGACTATGCTTAAAAGCAATTACAGTTAAATAAATTGTCAAATGCAAAGAATCCACACAGTAAGTATATTATTAAAACGTTATGTCACACCTCAGGTAAGTACCTATTACGGACGTTTCAATTAAAACCCAATGTTAATTAATGTTCCAACTTGTTTAATTATCGCCGTTTGTTTTTTAAGAGTTTGCCTTGTGGGCTTCAAGCCTACCCCATCTGTTTTCGTTGGTGTCGTAAGCTTATTAGGGATTTGGTCTGAAAGTAGCAACAAGAATTTATGTTTGAATTTCGTTTTGTTCAAGATTGGTACTGAAGCTTGTTAAATTCGATCATTAATAGGGTTACACTGGCAACGTTTGAATGATTGGCTGACCGAGTTTGACACACAGGAAATATTTTAATACCCTACCTTAAAAAATATATAGGTTCTTTACACTATAGGTAATATATGTATATACCTTTAGGTTCATACAAGGCGAATTTCACTAACGAAACTAAAAGCGATCAGCACATCAGCTAAACCGCGTTCAAGATCTGTCAATATCAATATTCGCTATCTCTTTTTGTATGCTTGAGTACGAGGCTCTTGACTACGTTCTATGTTCATATTTTATGTATTTTTATTTGTAATGTGCGTTTTGTTTGTGCAAAATAAATATTTTTTCTCTCTTCTCTTAATGTGGTGGAAATGATTGCGTTAAGTTTCATTCGTGATATTTGCTCTTAAATATCCTTCTTTCCTTCATAACGAGTGTTTTTGTTTAACTTGGTTCGATATAAAGTCAAATTAAGAATGGAATTTATCTCACAATTTGACTTCGCCACTAAAATAACAATACAACGTCCATGTTAACCATCTAAAACTGACTTCTAGACCTTTAAGGACTGCAAAATGAAACCTCAATTTTAGCGGTCTTAGTTAAATTACGCTAAGTATAACTTTAACGACAAAAACTTTGACCAAACCGCTACATGATACGGGTTATACAGAAACGGGAGTGATAAGCGGGCTGACTGCGGACCATAAGACCAAAAATATATTGGCAAACGTAAAAGTTTCCCTTTTAAGAACGTAAATTAGATAAATCTAAAAAGTACCTATGTTCAATAATCATAACAGAATAATATTTCACCGCCAAACGATATGCAATGTTTTAAAAAATCCCATTTTAGATTAACTCAAAATATCCATCAACTTTCACTTGCTAACCTGCATAAAGATAACCCGTAACCCTTCTAATAATACTCCCTTTTCTCTGACGCTCGCCTTGACAACTCCCGTGTACAGTCAGCAAAGGAGATAAATATGCAGGGTCGTCGAACATAGTTGAAGTTTACTAAGAAACCGATTGATGTTTTCGAATGAAATTTAATTTGATAAATGAACTGTTTGTTATCTATTCATAAAATTAAATTGTATTCGAGAAAATCCATGGGTTTCTTACTATACTTCAAGTATATCCAACGATCCTGCATACTTTTCTCTTCTGTTGACTGCACATAAACAAAATAAGAAAACAATTAGAGACACACCAGGCCTGTTATCATAATAATAAATTTGAGTTTTCACTAAGCTAGTTAAATAAAGCGCAACGTTAATCTATTAATTA
Source organism: Globia sparganii (assembly GCA_949316385.1). Lineage (NCBI taxonomy): Eukaryota > Metazoa > Arthropoda > Insecta > Lepidoptera > Noctuidae > Globia > Globia sparganii. The sequence continues at coordinate 2,453,374 of OX438655.1, read as the reverse complement.
AAATTTATTAGAAAACATCAATCGGTTTCTTACTTCAACTATAAAACAACTATATTTGACGACCCTGCTCAGTGATCTTCTTTGCTAACTGTACATAGAGGTATGATTGTATGCACGTATGACTTACACTTTCGCACTGTTTTTCTAAAACATTGCGGTTGACAGAGTTGATGGGGGTCGCTTCTGTAAAAAAGTGGTGGAGGGTTTCTACGACACAGATGTTCCATTATACGGTGAAGAGAGGGTTGACTCTTGTCTTTTGTGACCACGGGTTTTTGGGTGTTCGTGCTAATGTAAATTTAATTTGGGTAGAAAGTCGATTTCGAATGGAGTTCCAAGGAAATATGGGCGGTGTTTATTTTTTTTTTAGCGTTGGGTTTTTTATTCGTTTGTAAAATGTTTTTGAAAATATCGTTTTTGTGTTGGTGTTAATATGTTTAAATGAAAGCCGAGAAAGATAAACAAATCAAGTATCACTTGGCTCGGGAGGTTTTCGATAAGTGGGATGTGGACTCAGCGATCATTGTGCCGATAGTCGTGGCAATGGCAATGGATTAATAGCCAAGAGCCTCTACCAACAGCTGAGGAGGCTCTCATTTTGGCAGCTGGATCAAGGGCTTCATTCAAAAAGCGGTACTTTTGGACATGGGTACTATATTATTATTATTTCTATACTATATTACTTCTTCTTCTACATTTTCGTATTCACTTAATGATCTCTTGGACTCCAATCCAACAAACGATCTGTTTGCGGATGGAGATTTTCTCGGCATGTCAGAAGTACCCTGAGAGGGATGTATGAAAGTGTTGTTAACTTTTTACTTGATGATTTTATATTTAATCTTTTATATGCATATGCAAACTGTGTCTTTAATTTCTGTAATTGGTTTTAAACCGTTTAAATTAAAGAAATACCTAAATAAATGGGCCGCATTGTCAGGAGATTCGCCAACCCCAACATAGGTGGGAAAAGGCTAGGCAGATGATGATGACTTGCTCAAGAATTCATCCAACATATCTTAAAGTTATGTTTTTATTTATAGGTACTTTGCTGGCATGATTACTGAAGTTAAAAACCTGTGCCAATAATTTTTGCTTGGAAAAAAGTACCTACATGTAGTTTTAGTACTGTAACAATAAGCTAACAACTACTTCTACATTCAACTCTGTAAAACGCTAAATACCACTGATATAGATTACTAGCTTCTGTCCGCGACTTTGCCCGCGTGAAATTTCACCCTCTCCCTATTCACCCTCTCAGGGGTGCAATTTCGAAAAACCCTTTCTTAGTGGACTCTTCACAAAGAACACACCCTCCAAATTTCTTGTTTTTAAGACCAGCGGTTTAGGCTGTGCATATCAGTCTGTCAGGACTTTGAATTTTATATTTATACGTCACGGCTAATGGCCGAACTGCGGCTACACCTAGTTTTAGCCGGGTACAACTAGGTGCAGCCACATGCGGTTCGTGTGTGTGTGACATCGGTTGCATGGTTGCGGTCAGTCGATAGGCGACGTAGGATGCAAGAGCGATCGAAGGGCACCCCGAGGTTAGGTTTGGTTAGGTTACTTTAAACCCTTTACATTTACCCCAAACCCTTTACCCTTTGCATAATTTTGGCCATTTTGTAATTTCTTACATCATAATTTCTTTGGTGCATGTTAAGTTATGTCAAATGAGGACGCTTCGAAATGTTCAATGTTGCCACTACTTTAAAGAGTAAAACATTTGATTGAGGATGATATTCTCATAGCATGTACCTATGTCTATTTCCTGTTTAGTAAATATTGTATCACATTTAAATTCAATTAAATCATTTTTCTTTAAGAACGCTGTGCCGGTACAGTGTACTATTAAGTGTTTGCTGCACCGGACGACGTCATTACGTCAGCGCCGGCTGTCGCTGAATACCAGCGCTGGGGCTCTGTCTTGCACAGGGTCGCAGCATAATGCTGAGCGATAGCCGTTTTGCGTGGATGTGACGCATGTTTCCCCCTACCGTTTATTTATTTTATTTTTTGTGTTTTTGTTCTTTTTGCGTCATGTTCACCGCAAATAAACGTATTTTCTTTCATTCTTTCTTTACACAGAAATAGCTCCATCGACGTAGGATGCACCTAGTTGTACCCGGCTAAAACTAGGTGTAGTCGCACTTCGGCAATTAGCCGTAACATATACATATAGTTGCAGCCTATATAATTTTCAAATAGACCGCCTCTCCGTGAGATGGAGTGGGACGTAATCCACCACGCGGGTCCAGTGCAAGTTAGTAGATGGCACAATATGTCTTGGAATTTTTGGTAACAGAACATGCCAGTTTCCTCACGATGTTTTCCTTGACCGTTTTGAGTGCAGTGGGGATGAAAGTTTAAGTAACACAAAGAGGTTGTCAGGGTTCGAACCTACAACTCGTAAGTCGCAACCGTTACCACTGGGCCACCACTGCTTTCACGCATTACAAAACCTAGAAATCCTTTAATACTTCGATACAGTGACTACATTCATCTAACAAATCCCACATAATATGCGCATCACTCAAAGCCCAAACTTTACTCTAATGCTCCACCGCTTAACTCTCACAAGGTCATTAATATTCCACGCCATTCTTTTAACAGCACTAAAAACAGTAAGTTAAGCAATTTCGTTGCAAAGTATTTACCACACGAGTGTACAGTTAGGGTGCTTACTGACTTAGCGTTTATTTATGTTCGTCTAACATGGATGCGAATTTTGTGAATTAGATTCCGATCTTATCTAATGTGATTGGTCTATACCAGTCCACTGCTGGACATCCTCTCCCAGGCTGCGCTATAACACCCTGTTCTCCGTTATCCGCATCCAGTTTGTCCTAATCACAATTTTAAGGTCTTCAATCCATATAAGTAGGGGGCGTTCTATATTATGTTTGCCGATACGCGCTTTTCACTACAGGAATTGTCTGCTCCACTGGCCATCAGTCCTTTAACAAACATGGCCAGCTCACTGCCACATCAGCTTGCTTACTCTGCAAGCTATGTCGGTAACTTCGGTCCCTTTCGATTGGTAATTTTTGCATACTAAATGCCAGCAGACAAAGAAGGACATGAATGAATTAAGTATCTACATAAGTCTATATGTTTAATACGTTTTAAACGTATTTTCTTTCTTTCTTAGGTGGTGAAGGCGGCTTTTTTTTATTTATTCCGGTCTGACCCCTGAGCCCCCCCTCCACCCCCCCTCTTGGATACCCCGCTAGGTCTTCTTCTTTGAAGTGCCTCTAAAAAGTGGCAGAAGTGGCCCAACAAATTCCCCAGCAGCACAGCTGTCTGTTAAGTTAGAAGAACTTTATTCTATAAAATAGTATGCAAATTAATTAACATTAGAAAACAAAGAATAATGTGCATAGTGTTGTCCCAAAATCTGATCATTGCGGATAGACCATGTTGTTGGTATCCACACTATCTTTCTAAGCTGACCCGGCGAACTTCGTACCGCCTCAGAATCAAGTTAGTTAGCCTCAGTAAACGCACTTAAAATCCACTCAGTCAGCAAAATCCCTAATATGAACACATTAGATAAGAACTCTCTAAGTCTTGGCCACGAGGGGGCTTATAGTTAATCTGATGACTCTTATAGATCATATTATGGTTGACTTTGACTGTGCTCATTTAATTTTTATACCTGTGACGGTATTAGATTGTGGCGGACAAAATTAATGGGCACTTCTTTCTGTATGAGATTTATCCAAGTCATTAACAGTATAAAAAATGTTTTATACTGAATATCGCAATTTTGATTACGGATTACGAGGGATCATTTTGAGATATGAACGCGTGGGTATGTTTAGGTTTTCACAATGTTTGATTACAGGAAACTATTTTTCTAAATTGAGTCGTTTAAAACTCTTACTGTAGGAAAACACTCGCGTATCCGATAGAAAAGATAGGGGGGGTACTTTTGCTAAGAGATTTTTTTTAGAGCTCATTAAAATAGAAACTGGATAAGCTATGTTTTATGAAAAATCCACAAAACAAAAGTGAGTTCCACCATTGTAGAATCCTCGATATGGTTTCCGCAGAATTCTAGAGTTCTTACATGAAAACAATGTAACACAACTTTATTACCTACTTAATTTTTATGGTACCGCTAACTAAAACCGTAGACAATTAACTTCTCAATGAAATATTTTTATTAGCACAGGAAATTCAGCTGCTCTTAAAGTGCGCCATTTATTTTGCACGCCATTGTACTAAACACCGAGGCACTTAGCCTAGCCCGTAATCTTCTTAGCGTTCCCTACATACATACACACATTGTTAATTTTCGGAGTATTACTGAAATTCTAGTGTGATGGTTGTAATCTTATACTTATATAGTCTGTGGGTGAATTATACGCAAAAGCAGTACAGCGCTATACGCGTCCAATACAATAATGCATTCAGGGTGCTGTTGGGGCTGCCTCGCTTCTGTAGTGCTTCGGGGATGTTCGCTGAAGCGCGCGTGGATTGTTTTTATACAACTATGCGCAAGAGGTGCACATCCCTGTAATTCAATAAATAATAATAAATTATACAATACATACTAGTATAAATAAAACAAAGTCTGGTTACTTATACCATTTATTACACAAATACGGCTTTTTTTTTTGAGCATGGGAAATCATCAAATGAGCCCTCCCGCTCTGGGTGGAGCAGAATGAAGTATCAGACTCTTACTGACTAAAACCCACCCGTGTTCCTTCCTTAGCCCTTTGTGTTCCGGGGTAGCGGTAACCCTTTCGGACAATCCCGCTGCCCCGTCAGGCTTCGGCCCTTGCGGGTCCCTTCCTTAATGCTGACATCTCTTTGAGGCGTGCGTGGAACACGTGCGCGCCGTCCAGCACGGGCCTGGTCTTGATCGGACGGAGAGTTACCCATTACTCTCCGCCCGCAGGCCCGCGCCTACGGTGGCCGGGAGTCGTCACGCGGCTCCCGACGCCCGGAGCGTCTCCCGCGGCGGCTGGGACGTGACGCTCTCTCCCTCAGCCGTCCCGCCACCTCCTTCGCTAGCATGACTGCTTCACAGAAGGAGGTGACTGCCTCCCACTCCCTCTCGCACCGGACCATGGCTTGAACCAGGGCTGGACCGATTTTTATGATCTTTGATTTGTCTCGTGTCTCCGCCCCGAATAGCAGAATAACTATTACCGAAAAAGAAAAGGTGATACATTTTCTCATACATTTCGTATAATTATTAATTATCTCGAGAACGGATTAACTGATGTCGATGGCGGTACAAATTTCGCCGGGTCAGCTAGTAGTAATTATTGTTTGAAAAAGGATAAGGATGAAAATATACGTACGCTTTTATTGATTCTAAATGATTCACATGAAAGAGCAATTTCATCTTCTTTATTCTCGCTCCACAGCAACGTTAGACGTTTTCTATTCGCCTTTAATATGTTTTCAATGCATATCTTAACGACATAATAGGGTACTGAACTTTAGGGTATTCACCTTAACTATAATATTCTATCTATTTTATAAGAACAGAAGCTTCTGCGCTTGACTTCGTCCGCGTGAAATCTTTTGTTCCCCAGACCCACCCCGTCGCATCGCATCGCATTGTTTGATGTCTTTCTCAAAAATTGGGTTATCAAATGCAGAATTAATTTTTCAAATCCGACTTCTTCAGCTTTATTATTAGTATAGATGTGTCTACAACCTCTGTAAGTGCGTAGATGAGATAAAAATTGGTTGTAAAATCGACACCTCCATGCAATAACATCGTAACTCACTTTTTGTGATTTTACAGGAGAGCGATTTTAAAGTTTGAAAAATTATAGCAAACTCAAAACACCCCGTACAATTTTTGAATCTGGCTCTATTTAATATAGTTTAGGCGGACTATAAATAGGTATGGTTAAGTTGTAAAAGAAAAATTGTTTTCATGAGTTTTCATGACTTACGTGAAAAACAAAACAGTGAAATGACATATAAGTTACGAGGACAAACATTGTATGTCTGAGTTACAATTTAGTTTTTTTGTAGTTTAATTTATTTTTGTGGTCAGATAATTGTAACTCCAAGGTGTTAAGTTACATACTTTTAGAAACGAAAGGGAATATAATTATAATGATAGTACAGAAAAAATGCATTTTTTTTTCATAACAATGCCGTTGTAACTCAATTTTTGGAAAAAAGTGAGTTACGATGTTATTGCATGGAGGTGTCGAAATATGAAAAGAGTGTCAAAGCCCCTTTTTCATCTTGTCTCTCTCTCTGTAGTCGGTCCTTCATGTCCAAGGATCGTGGTCAGCTTCGGAATTGCATCTGGAGCGGATGATCCGCCTCCACCGGTTTCTGTCCAGCGCATCCCTTACCACCTTGTAGAATTTAGATGACGATGAGTCCTTCACCTGATTGGTCCATCGTGTTAGTGAACGACCGCGCGATCGTTTGCCTTCGGTGTTCCCAAACACAATCAGTGTTTCCAAACCTTCATCGCCTCTGCGTACTATGTGGCCGAAGTAGGAGAAAATTTGTTGTTGACATATGGTCGAGAAGCGGTTTTTTATACGAAGGTGGGTTAAGATCGTTGCATTAGTGCGTTTGGCAGCTCACAGTATTCTCAACATTCGCCTCCAGCTCATTCACCATCTGCCTAGCCTTTTCTCAACTATGTTGGGGTCGGCGTCCAGTCTAACTGGATGCAGTTGAATATCAGTATTTTACATGGAGCGACTGCCTATCTGACCTCCGCAACCCAGTTACTGGGTAATACGATACCTCTTGCTAAGACTGGGTGTCAGTAAAAAATTAAATATAATATAATATAAATATGATCAACCTGTAATGTTCAAACTGCTGAGAAGCAGGTCGCCTCTTGGTGAGACGGAGTGAGCCGTAATCCACCACGCGGGCCCAGTGCGGGTCAGTTTTTACTCAATGCTAGATCAAAAATAGTCCAGAATTTCCTTCGTGAATCCCCACACGGTACAACAGTGCCACTATTTGCAACAGCACCCAGTCAGCTATATCTACAAGTTAGACCTCGACTTGGGAAGATGGCCGGATGACGAAGAATAGAAGTGATATGAAAGTAATAATAATTACATTTGGACCAGTTGTTTTTAGTACAAAAATAAAGAGATTAAAGAAACAGTAAAATTATAGATAAGAAAGAGTTGAAATGATGAAACAAATAAAAAAAAACCGGTCAAAATTTTCGAGTCAAATACAATTGGTCGACTATTACTCGTAAACTTGTAAAGCCCACTTAAGTGTGATAGTTTTCCTTTAAACTTTGTTATATATAAGTACTATTGCTGTGACATTTGAATTTCTAACTACAACCGTTCAGTTGGTAGAGGGGGGGACACTTGACTCTAACGAAAATTGGTACTTTAAAGCTTGATAAGTCACGAACGGTTTACTTAATCCAAAAACGGTGTTCGCAAACCCTAATATTTTTGGAAGACCTATCTAACGATATCCCACACTATGGGAAGGACGAAAAAAAATTATCATCCCCACTTTACATGTAGGGGCGGTACCTTAAATAATTGTTTTTTCCAAAATTTTATTTTACCACTTTGTCGGCGTTATTCACGTGTATACTCATGCCAAATTATAACTTTCTCGTACCAATAGTTTTTGAGCTAAACCGCGGACAGTCAGACAGACAGACGGACATGGCGAAACTATAAGGGTTTCTTGTTGACTACGAAATCCTTAAAACACAATTTAACTTCTACAGCTGTCGTATACTATCAAGCTCTAATATATTATTATATAAATATGGTTCTATACTAAAAATAGTCCAGAGTTTGCTTTGTTCATTAACAACAGTACTGTATGGGGAACGAGTGTGCCCATCATTATCGGCACACTCGTTCCCCATACAGTACTGTTGCACCTAGTAGCATATCTGGAAGTTAGACTCCCACTTGAGACGGTGGCTGGACGCCAAACAATAGTGGTAGGTACGAAAATAGTTGCAGAAGATCCAGCGGTCTTTAATACAACTGGTAATGGTAGAAAATATTAAAAAAAGAATGATGAATTTGCGTTTATAGCCACATTGTCAAACTGATAATATAATAATAATAGCCTCCCCGACCGATCTCGGTCACGGTGGTCAATCTCAACGGAGATTAGCCAGGTACGCAGGAGATATTATAGTGCACAAGTATATGCGCAGACACAGGTGCACTCCCTCTTCCCTCACTCTCATAGTCCGATGGGACGACAATCCAACACGACCGGAGAGAGATCAGGCGCAGGGCCAACAGCTTTACGCTTTTTTGCTTTATAATATAAAAAAAAGTTTAACAGCAAAAAACCCCGGCCAAGTGCGAGCTATACTCACGCATTAAGGGTTCTTTGGTTTACCTTACCGTTCCAGAAAAAAAAATTGAAATTGCTTGACCGTTAAGTAATTAAAAAAGCAATAATTATGATAAAAACATACGGTCATAAAACCCCAATCAGTGTAGACCTGAGGGGCAATTCTCGTAATTTTTAAGAACGTTCACAGTCTGATCTCAGTCTCAATCTGTCAAAAATACTTCAAATTTCCCTACATTTTGACAAGTTTTTGACATTTGTTTGTCGCCGAGATGAGACTAAGACTAGATTTTGAACGTTTTAAATTAGCAGAATTGGCCTACTGATTTTAACAAACTTAAGATATACCACCTACTTTCCAGAAACTATTTTCAAGTGAGTTCCTATTTATTGCACTTTGTGACGACTGAGCCTTCTCCTTCCGCTATGTGACAGCATGCAGTGTCTGCCCGGAGATGTATATCGCAGGTCGGGAGATACATTAACAGTGAGAAATGTTTATGTACACTACGATGTTCATTGAAATAAATAAACGTTTCACACTAAGGCCTCGGTCACGAAGTCAGCGATAGCGGGGCGGCGGCGGCGACGGCACGGCGAGCGGCGTGGCAACGCAGAATTGGAATCGGTTTCGTTTTGACAGTTCAACAACATCCATTGCGTTATTTACGTGTTGAGCAAACAAATTGTTCGAACTTAAGAAGCAATGGATTAGCAATTTGCTTCAAAATGATTCAGATTCCGATTGATGGCGCGGCGCTAGAGCGGCGTAGTATTGCTGTTATGAGAAATCAGTGTCGTTGTTCGCGAACGAAATGTCTAAACAGCGACAATAACGTCTTGATACAACATTTTGAAACGTCGGTCGTTAAAAAGCAAAAAATAAAATGTACAACACTACGTTAATGAAGACGCGCGGGCACCGCTAGACTGGTGCACACCGCTCTCATACGCACGGCTACACATCAAGCTATACGTAACCAGTATAAGCTGACTTCTGATTGTACGAAAAACCTATACAATGCAAGGTCAGCTAAAACTGGAAATGGCTTGATGTGTAGCCGTGTGTACGCCGCTCCCCGCGCCGGCCGCTGCCTTCGAGGCCAGTCCCATATAACAGGGACTTGAAAACGAAATGAATTTCGTTCCGTTACCAATAATGCTATCGTATAACGTTCCAAAATTTGTAACGACACTAGAACCTAAATATATCAATAACGTTACAAAACATAACGTTATAGAATATACTTTTCATATAAAGAAAATATAAGTAACGTTATAGATATCAGTAACATTAAGCTCATCAGCTTGTATAAACGTTACTGGTATAACGTTACAGATTTATTTATAACGTTATTTTTCATGCTTTTTCGTCATCTTTTCTGTCATAAAGCTGGCAAAAGTGGCAAAGTTTAACGAAATGAATACCGTTATTATAACGTTATACTAATAACGTTATATTGTTAATATCGTTACTGAACAGCTTAGGATATCGTTCCGTTTGTCACTATCGTTATAGTCAAGGAATTAATTTTTGTTACGTTCTTGGTGGAACGTTACAAATTATCGGTAGGTACCTGAAATACGCGTAACGTTATTAGTGAGTAACGTTTCAAGTCCCTGCCATATAATCTATGCATTGAAACGCGCCGCTCCCCGCGCCGCGCGTCACCGTCGCCGTCGCCGCCCCGCGCCCTCTGAATCTGTGTCCGTAGCCTTATGGCTCTTGAATTGTTTATAGTGCTGTGTAGATCTATTTACGGCTTTATTTTGATGTGAGGTGCATGACATACCTACACCTCACAAGGCTGGCTACAAAAATCTACTTGATAAAAATCTTCTTCTTCTTTATTTTTTTTTCTTTTTTGATCATTACTGGTTGCCTTGTTCTTCCCTCTGCTTAGTTACGGTTTCTCTCTTTTGAACTATGGTTGCGTGGTTTAAACGAGGCCTTTTAAAAAAAAAAAAATATAGTGGAATACTCGAAATCTGCCTTGGCGCAATATGTTACCATGGATTTAGTACATGATTGTAGACATTTTTCGCCGTTTTTAGGGTTCCGTACCTCAAAAGGAAAAAACTGAATCCTTATAAGATCACTTTATTATCCGTCTGTCAATCTGTCAAGACCCTTTATCTTGGAAATGCGTGGAGGTATCGACTAAATTAAAACCATATACCTACTCTAGCCTACAGTCCCTTGAAGCTGTGCAAAAATCAAACATCTAAGTTAACGTGAAAAAAATACGGCCGTTTTTGCCGTAAAAAACATATAACTCGACACTCTCAAGGGAATCAAAATTTATAGGGTACTTCCCGTTGACCTAGAATAATGAAATTTTGCAAGAGGCAATTTCATGTAGCACAAGTAAAGGAAAAAATTCGAAAACCATAAATTTGTAGTTACATACCTACAAATTTGTACGGAACCCTCGGTGCGTGAGTCCGACTCGCATTTGACCGGTTTTTCTTTCTTTTTTTAGCCTATAAGTACTGTCCTACTGCTGGGCAAAAGCCCCAAATCCTTCCAGGAACTCTTTTCCCGCGCTACCTCGACCCAGCCCTCACGGTACACGTCCGGGTCATCTTGTCATCTCTTTTTTGGGCCGGCCTCCACGGCGCCGTCCATCTTTCGTCGGTTATAAAAAATAAAATCTGCTGTTTTGTAGAAAAGTGCAATACCTACGCGGTCAAAATGTATGGAAGAGCAACTTTTTTCGGAAAAGAACCGGTTTTACCGACATAGCTTGCAGAGTAAGCAAACTGAGGTGGCAGTGGGCTGGCCATGTTTGTCAAATAACCGATGGCCGGTGGAGCAGACAAGTCCTTGAGTGGAGACCGCGTATCGGCAGGCGTGGTGTGGTACGCCCCTCAGCTAGATGGACGGACGACCTAAGGAAAGTGGCTGGGACGGACTGGATGCGGAAGGTAGAGGACAGGGTATTGTGGCGCAGCCTGGGAGAGGTCTATATCCAGCAGTGGACTGCAGTAGGCTGAGTTGATTCTTTTTTTTAATCCATACTAATTGTAGTGTATGTAGTACCTATGTGTAGATATAGTGTGTGTATCATAATATCATGTACGCTCAATGTATGTGAAGTTAGAATAAATCGAGATGTTATCCAGAGCAGATGTCTTTCATTTACCACGACACTGCCATCTGCTTTGGATAACGTCTCGATTTATTCTAACTTCACATACATTGAGCGTACATGATATTATGATACACACACTATATCTACACATAGGTACTACATACACTACATAATATTATAAATGTGAAAGTGTGTGTGTCTGTCTGTCCGGCTTTCACGGCAAAACGGAGCGACGAATTGACGTGATTTCTTTTTTTGACTTGAAGGGATGGAGAGTGATATAGGCTACTTTTTTTTAACCGTGTTACCCCAAATTTAACGCGAGCGAAGCCGCGGGCAAAAGCTAGTAACCTATAAAAAAATAAAAGAATTGTTTTATCAGTGTAATGTGCATCAATACTACACCACGTTATTAAGAAGTCGTTCCACCGGGTGTCTCTCAATGCGGCTGCCACTACATGAAGTTGAATGCAAAAATATTAACCCGCAGGGACGCAGGCGGTCAGCTTTTCTCTCTATTCACACGGCGTAATACTTGTCTCATGCATATGCAATATGCATGAGACAAGTATTACGACCACAAAAATTCTACAGCTTGAATATTCAAGCTGTAGAATTTTTGTGGTGTTGATCTAGAGTTAGTTCTCAATTAGTTTTTTTAGTTTTGTTCGGGGTTACGTAGCAGTAGGTCAGAATAGTCAAACTGCGAAGGTAAACCATCTTTCATTAGTTGGATGGATGACCATATTGTACACACTAAGATATCATCGTGCCTTATAAAGCACGTGAAATTATCAGTACCACTCCACATTCAAATATCTATGACTGCAGTTTTTTATCAGGAACTCGAAAACGTAATGAATTTCGTTCCGTTACCACTAATATTATCGTACAACGTTCCAAAATTAGTAACGATACTAAAACTTAAAAACATCAATAACGTTACGAAAAAAACCATATTGAATATCATTTTCGTAAAACAATATTAAAAGTGACGTTATAGGTATCAGCAACATTAAGCTTATCCGCATATAATAACGGTACAGGTGAAACGTTACAGATTTATTTATAACGTTATTCTTCATACTTATTCATCATTTTCGTCATCTTTTAATTCATGCAGCTGGCAACAGTGGCAATTTTGAGTATCGAAATGAATAACGTTATTATATCGTTATACTAATAACAATATATTGATATTATACTTCAGGCTTCGTCCTCGAGATTAGCATTTATACACATGTAGTAACGCGTAGTACACACCATTCCACACTATTTTGAGAATATTTTGATTTATTCTGCATTTACATTTTTTTTTTTTTTTTTTTTTTTGTGGGTACATTAGTACACTTGGTTCCTGCACCCGCAATCCGTATCATTCGCTTTTTAGTGCTACGCCGTTCCACACTCGCTCGATTACAGTTATTTAAAAAGTTATCTAGTGGTATTGTTATATTGATATAATAATGCCTAAAAGAAAAGGTGATGATTGTGATCGTATAAAACATAAAATTAGAAGATTACAAAGAAAATTAAGACGCAAACGGCGTCGATCGCGTGATTCATATTACTCGGATGACTCACAGTTATCGTCAACATCAAGTTTGTACCGCCGTTCTCCGTTAGATGATCAAGGTATGTTTTCTTTTCGAACTGTCTATATTAATCAGTGGTTGACCTACTTACCCACTGCATAATTATTTTTTTCTTCAATTTGATTGCATAACGATCTTCATCTATTATTAATTACACGTCTTGTTTACTTTGTTATACATTGTATATACCTACCAACAACAATACACCTAGGTACATATTTCTTAGTTTTTCTACTCGAGGAATTAGTGTTACGGATAGTACAGTGGGACTGTTTTTTCACTAATACGAGCCAGACAAAACAAGATTTAATTATTCTTTACAAAATAATAGTTTGCGGACAGTACTTGCTTGCATTGGGACTGTTTCTTACTATTAATTTCTAACAATTCAGTTCAGTCTTTTAGACTATTACTTATTACGTAATTAACGTGTTTTATATTCAAAACGTTAAAGTTTAACATATTGAACAACTTGTTCTATTTTATTGTTACGATAATAATGCAGTCAGTTCCCGGCCCGCCGAGCAGTACAATGGGACTGTCTCATGGTGCTAGAAAAATTTGTTTGTGGACAGTACGTGTTATCAAAACTTGGGACTGTCACTTACAATATAATATTGACCCGCATTGCCAGGCTACATGGGACTTTACGTCTCCTTTTCAGACGGAGAAAATATTGGGTTGTTTAACAATGAAGCGGTCATGTCAGACCTAGATCAGCCTTCTCCCGAGCTACAAATAGATGTAGACTTAACGCAGCCCGAGGTGGACCTGGAACCAGATCCACTTCCCAGCACATCACGCGATGAAAACACTGTCCAAATTCAGTCAGTCGCGATAGTTGCGCCGGATCCTGCAGGCCCTTCACCGCCCGTAGTCCTAGAGCCTGTTCCGCTTGCAGACGAGACGATACCTGCAACAGAAGACTCAGGACTTGATAATGAACTGTTGGATATATTAGGCACTGATCCTACAACAGATAAAAAATACGGAAAAAATATACAAAAAGCAGCTGTGTCAGATATTATTTCTAAACGCGATAAAGCTATAGAAAGTAAACAAAAACAACTTACCTTAGCCATTACTTCCTTAGGAGAAGCCATCACGCTTATATTGTCTGCTAAGGAGAAAAACACCACTTTACTCAAACTTCTGATGGATTCTACTCGTATCATCTGCGACAGCCAACACGCTGACTCTGTGACGCGGAGAAACTTCCTATTGAATGCTGTAAAGAAAGAAGTTAGAGAGCAGCTACAGAATACAAAAATTGATAAGCTTCTTTTCGGTGAGAACTTAGCCGAAACCATAAAAACTGCGAAAGCCATCAATAAATCTGGTACAGATCTTAAGCCACCGGCACCTAAGCCTGCCAATAAGAAGTTTACACAGAGCACAGCTAATTCTTCAAGGAATTTAAACTGGAAGAATCCGGGTCCGACTCGCAGGCCGACGGGCCCACCAAGGATGAAGGAGCCTGCAGTGACCTCGACGCCCAATCGGCCAGCCGGCTCATCCAAGCAGTCTCAGCATCCGCAGCAGCGACAGAACTACAGGCGTCGTTAAACACGGTAAAACCTGCAGGTCGATTGTCCTTATTTTATAAAGAATGGTCAATGATCACTCATGATCCAATGATCCTTTCATATATAAAGGGCTACAAAATTCCCTTTACTCGGTTACCAATTCAATCAGTACCTCCTAACATTCGGAAATATTCTGAGTTAGAAAGGGCACACTTCATTGAAGCCATCGACAATTTATTAGTATTAGGAGCTATTTCGGAATGTGAAGCTCGGTCTGACCAATATTTGTCAAATGTTTTTTTAATACCCAAGCCAAGCGGAAAGATGCGTTTTATCTTAAACTTAAAATCTTTAAATAAATTTATTGATACTAATCACTTCAAACTGGAAGACTTGAGAACTGTATTAAAACTGATATCACGAGATTGTTACTTATGCACTATCGACCTAAAAGACGCATATTATTTAATTAAGATTGATAAAGATGATCGAAAATATCTCAGGTTCCAGTTTGAGCATTCTATTTATGAATTTAATATCTTACCTTTCGGCTTGAATACTGCTCCGTTTGTATTTACAAAGGTTATGAAACCAGTTATGAAATTATTGAGAACACGTGGACACTTATCTACTATATACTTAGATGACATTTGCCTCATTGGTCATGATCAGCAATCATGTTATAAAAACCTACAAGAAACTCAAAACTTCCTTACGAGCCTTGGCTTTATTATAAATAAGGAAAAAAGTAATTTCAGTCCTTCACACATTTGCAGATATTTAGGATATGTTGTAGATACAAGAAAGTTTCAGGTCACATTACCAAAAGAAAAAATTAATAGAATAAAATTAGAAATCAAAAGAATGTCGAGTTTAAAACAATGCAAAATCAGAGCTTTCGCTAGCTTTGTTGGTCTTTTGGTATCTGCCTGCCCAGCTGTGGAGTATGGCTGGCTCTATACCAAACTATTTGAAAGATGTAAATACCTTAATTTAAAAAATTCAAACAATGATTATGAAACAGTTATGAATATACCAAATTCATTAAAATTAGACTTTGAATGGTGGAATCATGCTATCGATCGTTCTGTTTGTAAAATCAAAATAGATAAATATGACCTTGAAATTTTCTCGGATGCCTCAACAACGGGGTGGGGAATCGCGTGTGGTGATCAGAGAGCTAGTGGCCTGTGGAGAGACGTTGAGCTCAGCCAACATATTAACTATTTAGAAATTATGGCTGCTTATATCGGCCTTAAAATATTTGCTAAAGATATATCTAACTCCCAGATTCTTCTTCGAATTGATAATACGACCGCTATTTCCTACGTCAACAGGATGGGAGGCATCCAGTTTCCCCATTTGACAGACGTTACGAAGCAACTCTGGCAATGGTGCGAACATAGAAATTTATATGTTTTCGCTTCATATATTACCTCTTCAGAGAACTTTGAAGCGGATAAAGAGTCGAGACGTACGCATCCTGATATTGAGTGGCAACTTGCAGACTATGCCTATCGTAAAATTATTACAAAATTTGGCCCTCCAAACATAGATCTTTTCGCCAGTCGGTTAAATAATAAATGCCCAAGATACGTCTCCTGGCACAGAGATCCGGATGCATACGCAGTAAATGCTTTTACAATTTCATGGTCAGAATTTTATTTTTATGCGTTTCCTCCGTTTACCATGATATTAAAATCATTACGAAAAATCCAGTCTGATAACGCCAAGGGTATCATGGTTGTCCCACACTGGTCAACACAGCCGTGGTACCCATTATTTAAAAGTCTTTTGGTGTCAGAAATGGTAATTTTCAGGGCTAATGATAATTTAATTTTATCTACTGATTTCAGTCGTCTCCACATGCGCAACAGCATTACACTGGTGGCAGGGATCTTATCCGCAAGGCGATGATAAAAAGAGGTATCCCACTTTCATCTATGGATATAGTACTTAACTCTCTCTCGGAGAACTCTTATAAACAATATGAAGGGTGCTATAAAAAGTGGTTCATTTATTGTAATGAGAATAAATTGAACATGTATGAGGTATCAATTCCAAATATTATGAACTTCCTAACAATTGCGTATAATGGTGGTGCCCAATACGGAACATTAAATTCATACCGGTCCGCTTTGAGTTTAATTACTAAAGAAAACATTTCCGGAAATGAAGATTTGAAAAGATTCTTTAAAGGAATATTTCGTTCTAGACCCCCTCTGCCTAAGTATGACGAAACCTGGGACACGTCTTTGGTATTAAATTATCTGGAAAAATGGTACCCTAATGAAGACATAAGCCTCGAAAAAATTTCTAAGAAATTAATTACTCTGTTAGCTCTCGTCACTGCACATAGGGTGCAAACATTATCAAAAATTTAAATTTGTAATATTGAAAAGTTTCCAAATGAAATCAAAATTAAAATTCCCGACCTCATAAAAACATCTAGAATTGGGGCATCTCAACCCATGCTCGTTATTCCGTTTTTTGATAAAAAACCAGAGATTTGTCCAGCAAAAGCTATACTCGATTACCTCGTAATGACTGAAGGACTTCGTATCAATACGGATACCTTATTTATCAGTTTTAAAAGGCCGCACAGAGCGGTAGGTGCACAAACTTTATCTAGATGGATAAAAAATACCCTAAGTTTAAGCGGAATTGATACTTCCACGTTCACTGCGCATAGCACTCGGCATGCTGCCACATCTGCTGCGCAAAGGTTAGGTGTTAATATTGATCAAATTAGAAAAGCTGCTGGTTGGAGCCCTAGCTCCCAAACATTTGCAAAATTTTATAGTAGACCTGTTAATAATGTGTCTAATGATTGTTTTGGTATGGCAATTATGAATGATTCAGTTAAAAAGTAAACCTTTTAGTTACTAAATTACAGCAATTGTAAAATGAAGTGATTTTGTTTTTTCGTTACAGCAATACAAAATACTTTGCAACCTATAACTCATGTATTTCATTTAATTATATTTTACGATTCATATCTCTAAAAGTCTACATGTGTATAAATGCTAATCTCGAGGACGAAGCCTGAAGTATAATTAGAGATTAAACGAACTTACCTGTGAGTGAAGTTCGATCCTAATTATATGAAGGCTTCGTCCGAAGAGATTAGCAACCCTCCCACCCTCTCGTTCAGTCTCTACCCTTATCAATCGTAAAATATGAAGTGAATGGGCTATACTCTAAACTAAATGATACGGATTGCGGGTGCAGGAACCAAGTGTACTAATGTACCCACAAAAAAAAAAAAAAAAAAAAAAATGTAAATGCAGAATAAATCAAAATATTCTCAAAATAGTGTGGAATGGTGTGTACTACGCGTTACTACATGTGTATAAATGCTAATCTCTTCGGACGAAGCCTTCATATAATTAGGATCGAACTTCACTCACAGGTAAGTTCGTTTAATCTCTAAATATTGTTAGTGAACAGTTTAGGATTTCGTTCCGTTTGTCAGTATCGTTATAGCCAAGAAATTAATTTTGTTACGATCCTGGTGGAACGGTACAAATTATCGGTACCTACTGGAACTACGCTTAACGTTATTTTGAGTAACGTTTGAAGTCCCTGGTTTTTACCGACTTCAAAAAAGGAGGTTATTAGTAGTCAGAAGCTCAAAACTCTGGTCTAAAGTATCAATACAGGTTTTGCAAAGTAATTGGACTGTGGAGTGTGGAGTTCAGAAGACAGTGACTCTTTGAAAATGTATAATTTTTGGTAATCATAAAATAATAATTTTATCGTCACTAATGAAGTGACTCCAAATGAAAAGTCATTGCATGTAGAATAGACGAAGAAAATCCTGTATTTTTGAATAACACACACCTTAAAATTTCGACAACTTCACTGAGATAAGTAACTTACAAATTCTCATATAATATTCTACCTACCTCAGCGTTACTAAGTGCTGGTTTTAAGCACTCATTTCTAATATTAATGCCATGTGAAAAACTTAAAGAACACTTAAAAGACATTAGACATGGTCTGATACCACTAACAAAGTCTTTTAAAATTTAACATAAAATTAGTCTTTGTATATTTTTTAAGTAATATACAAAGACGAATACTTTGTTTTTTAAAAGACTTTTTTGTTGATGGAACATAGGATTTATATGCCCTGCAAAGACACATTTATCCTGCCATAAACCAGACCAGAATGATTATATAACATAATATGACACCTGTTATCGGTTATCCTCGAAGAAGTTAGGCAGATGTGTACTTAGTACATTCAAATTTCTCTAATCGCTATAAACAAGATTTACCAGAATAAACGCAAGTCCTGAAAGTAGTTTGTTCATAATTGACTACTGAATCCATTTCAGTAACTTTTAATGTCGGTAATTTTTCAAAAATTATGATTTTTTTCATACTAACCACCCATTGAGCCATATAAAATTCAATCTAATTTCAAGGCAATAAGACTCAATTTTAAATTCATAAAGCAATGCTAGTGTCAACACGTTTTTCTTAATAAAAATGTAAGCTTTAAAAAAAAAGTTTTGGTCATTGTATTATGCTTTTAATTCAGTACTCTAATTGGGGTGTATGAGGTCTTGCGTTAATTATTTTACACCTTGTATAGCTTTTCATTAATCCTCTTCGTAGCGTTTCAACGATGGCAAAAAGTCTAAACATCTTTGGCATTTTTTTTTTCATAATTCAATTACGCGAACTCCGCTCACTGACGCTCATAAGAGAACCCAGGCTATTTATCTACTATTGATACGTTGCGTTCTAACGCACAACAAGTTGTTGAGTTACAATGTAACGCACAATGATCTCAACTGCATTGAACAACGTATTGTGTCCTATACAAGGTTATTGGAAAAACACCAACAACTTCTTAAGAGGTCATTGTACTCATCGTTATGAACAACTTTTACTATGGGACCAAACTTGAAATCGCGAAATAAAAATCAGCGGTTCCCTACATTTATTTTCGTCTATCTCGTCAAAATGTAGGGAATAGCTGATTTTTTTTCGCGATTTCAGGTTTGGTCCCATAGTAAAAGTTATTCATAATGATGAGTGCTGTGACCTCTTAAGAGGTTGCTGGTGTTTTTCCAATAACCCTATATATCACTATAAAAGTTGTGGTTTGCTGGTTTTCAGCAATACACACTTTTATAACACACTAGCTGACCCGGCAGACTTCGTACTGCCTCAATCGATAAATAAAAGACAATTGACTCTACATTTTATTTAGAAAACGTTTGTATGGGAAATAGAAAAGGGCTGTTTTTAGGGTTTTCCCGGGAATCATTCGATTTTTCTCACCTTTTAAACCTTCCCTAGACCTCTACGAACATTTCAAGACCAAGATAAGATAAATCCGTTCAGCCGTTCTCGAGTTTTAGCGAGGCTAACGAACAGCAATTCATTTTTATATATATAGATAACCGCATCCCGAAGAAGTATTTTCCGGGTAAACAAAAACTTCGCACGCTTCTACATTTTCGGATAAGGGTATAAAGTTTATTGACCTCACATAACAAATCTAATTTCCCTGAAGCCAACAATGGCTAAATGGAAATTATTTTATCTCAAAACTATAGACAGGCTCTCAGCTTTTAGGTTATTGTCAAATTTAAATAGAAAACGTGTCCTCAAACTTAATTGTTAGAAAGTTCAAAATTATTTGTCTTCGTCTCCGTTGGTTCCGCATTTTCATTTATTGACACCGACTTTCGTAATTAAAGTTATTTTTCACTTTGTAGTGTTTTTTTGGAAGACGATTGTTTTTTTTTTGTAAACAGTTTTTTATTTTTCACTTTTTAGTGGGCCACTTTGTTTTATCTAAGTTACAATAGCCTATAAATGTCAACTGCTCATCACCTCTTACAAAATATTGATTTTGCTGATACAGGGACGTTAATTTTTGAGGAATTATCCTTGTTAGAACCAGGAGAACTGGAGCTGCCATCAGCTCCATTTCACCATATGCATTGTGGCGAGCATAAATTGCTTAGCAACCACATTAAAGTACATAATCGAATTGCAATTCGTGAAATACTTAGATATTATTGAGTAGTTCCGATGGCCATCTGTGGTCTTCATCATCAGTTCCACTTCACCAAGTGGTGCTTTCTGAGAGCAAATGCACGAGTTACTATAAAAAATAACCAAATCGCTATAGGTGTACCTATAAAAAAAAACATAAAGTCGAACATATAACCTCCTCCATTTTGGAAGTCGGTTAAAAATTCAAAATCATTTTCAAAATTAAATAATCTTTGAAATCAATTAGACTTCAAAATACATTAAATTCAACATAATTTTCATAATTATATAACTTTGAAGGTATAAAAAAACAAAGCACACCATCTTTCTCATCATCATCCCTTATTGATAGAACACTGATGTTACCTAGGCTAAATCTTTTAAACAAAACAAAAGATAAGTAAGTAAGTAAATAATTACTTACTTATCTTTTGTTTTGCAAACAAACCAAATTGCAAGAAAAACGACAGTAAAAACAGATAAAAAAAATATATTTATTGCAATTACATAAAATTGCTTTACGCGAGATCACCTTTTAAGCAAGGAGATGCATATGTATATGTGAGTTTTTTATTTGAGTTGAGTTTTTATATTACTTATATATTTTTGAAATCTTTTTTTAGGTATCACTTTAGATTAGCCCTGCTACAATGTCTTGGAATCGAAAGAAGACTGATTACGTTCAAACTCTTTGAGACAATGATATTTCACTCCCAATAAATCTTGACTCAATTTGGTAGTGATTGTACGACTGGCGCACTTCAAAACTGACGGATGACCGTTTTCCTGTTCGCTGCGAGACCCTAAGGCTGCATTTCTACCAGAGATAAGCGAGGTTGCGTAGCGAAGAATCTGTGTAAAACTAACCAATAACAATGCAACGTGTGTCGATACTCTTGCGTCATCCCATCTTCCTGCCTCGGCATGCTGTGCTGGCACTGCTGCTTCGGCTGCGGAAAACCTCAAGCGGCGAAAATATAATAACCTTAGCGCAAGTTATATTTTCGAGCCGTTTGGGGTTGAAACCCTCGGGCCGTGGGGTCCGAATGCTCATGTTCTTTTTAAGGAAATTTCAAAATGACTGGTTGACACTTCCCATGACCCAAGGGCTGGCTTTTACCTTGGCCAGAGGCTAAGCATTGCTATTCAACGTGGTAATGCCGCCAGTTTCTTGGGTACATTACCGGTCGACAGTGATGCGGATGAATTTTTCGACGCTATATTTTAGTTTGTTTTTTGTTTTAGTTAAGTTAGGATTTAATTTTGTTATTTTTTGTTGATAATAATACTACTGAATCGATTTCAGTAACTTTTAATGTATTTTTTCACAAGACTATAAGGCTCAATTTTAAATGATAACAGATGATGTTAAACCAATAACAACGCTAACTTAGTCGAAGCCATGAAAATGAAGCGATGTTATTGGTTTGTTTCACACACATCCCTCGCTACGCATCCTCGCATATCTCTGGTGTAAGCGCAGCCTAAAATGTTAAGGTGTGTTTTTTTTTTCTTGTGACGGGCTTAGGGCTGGTCGCCATTATCGGCTTGTTATACTCCAATAAAAATTTCATGGGGTTTTTTGATATATGGAATAATTTTCTACTTATATGCGTCTACCCTTAAAAATGGGCCAAGAAAAC
Organism: Globia sparganii; assembly: GCA_949316385.1. NCBI lineage: Eukaryota > Metazoa > Arthropoda > Insecta > Lepidoptera > Noctuidae > Globia > Globia sparganii. The sequence goes on along the minus strand of OX438655.1, from coordinate 2,431,187 downwards.
GTCGTTAGTATACGTACAATGTAAGCAAATAACAACTAATACCTAATTAATTAATAAAAATCATCATCATCTGCCTAGCCTTTTCCCAACTATGTTGGGGTCGGCTTCCAGTCTAACCGGATGCAGCTGAATACCAGTGTTTTACACGGAGCGACTGCCAATCTGACCACCACAACCCAATTACTGGGTAATATGATACCCCTTGGTAAGACTGGTTGTCAGACTTTCGGGCTTCTAGCTTCGGGGACTAACGTGCTTTCCGAGGCACGGAGGGGCCTCGGTTTGTAAAAATGGTCACCCATCCACAGACCAACTGCGGCAAGCGTAGCTTAACCTGATAGATCGACCTGTGTGGCTGTTAATTATTTAGCCACGGGCCCCTCAATTAATTAATAAAAATAACTTAGCCAAAACACAAACACAAACAAAAATATATGTACTGTCGAAAAATTCATTCGCATCGCTGTCGACTGGCAATGTACCCAAGAGACTAGCGGCATTACCTCGTTGTATGTCAATGAGGTAATGCCATAATAATAATAATAATAATAATAATTATGTAATACCTGCTATTACTATTAGTTATTTACATAATTCCTAGAAATTTCAGACATGGGACTTGATAAATATTGCTGTAATTGTGATGTTTTTGTAATGTTTTTATGATTATGCGTGTATTCCTCATAAAAACAACATTGATTTTGGTCATAATACTATAGGTACGCCGTGGGCCTTCGACCCCTGAAATAAAATGTTTTTTTTTTATTATTCTTAGACGCATCGAACTAGTGATGAGCCATACATAAACCAAAAAAACGATTGCCTCTTTTCTGCTTGGCATCCATTTCAATAACCCGAAATTCGTTTCCACTGACTTCAATATCAAACAAATTACCTTTCCAGTAAAACACGAATGCAAAAAAACCTTTCCGACTTTCTTCTGACTTCGCTTTCACCCGAACTGAACTCTTAGAGAAAGCAATTATTCTGTAGTGTCGCAATCGCGGAATCGAACAGGAAAAGACACAGTTTTTAACTAATGGGAACAATAAAAGGCTTGAGTGGTCATTAACGTGGAGATTTTTCCGGTACATCGAGTCGAGGGTCGTAAAAAAATGTAAACAGTAGTAAAAGAAGGGTGAATTACGTAAGTTTTATACGTTATGTTATGTTAGGAGTTGTGTTGTGACGTTTCATCTTTCGTTGATTTTTTTAGTATTAATTACTTTAAAACAAACGATTTTCTACTTAAAGTTATCCAACCAAGTTTCTGTATCAGTTTTTACCATTGATATATATGTTACACTAGATTAGCAATTACCGCACCAAGGCGTTGCCACTAGGCTGATGGCTACAGCCATCAGCGTAGCTAACGTCAGTTCAGTGCTCTGTGTGACGCCAACCGAAGTCAACCGAGTGACATGCGACAAAAAATATCGCGAAAGAGTGCGATTCAAGATCACAAAAACATAATAAATTAACCGGAATTACTTTCCACACGTAAATTAATTGTCTCTGTGTTTATATCAACGTAAAAACGCAATAAAATGTAGAATTTTGTAAATTGGGTTCAGTGTTACCACTAAAAACTTAGTTTTAGTTTCCCACATTAGTGGGAGTTTTTAATTTATGGAATAAGTGATTTTAAATATTTTTTAATAGTACCAACGTAGCAGGGTGCCTAAAGATGCAGCACGCCGTGAAAAATGGGTGGACATAATCCGATTGCTGAGAAAAGAGACTAACTGGCTACCTACTAAATCATTCAATTTCATTAATAATAAAGAAAAAATATTCAAAAAGAAAATATCTTAGTTATTTTCATTATTTATAAACTTCTATTACACATCCATTATGAAATACATAATTCAAATATTTTAAAAATAATTTAAATTAACCTAAAACGCTTTTTATGGCTTAAAATGTTGGGTAAAATTTCGCATGGGTAGGCAACCCCATCCCGTCATTGCATGTTTATATTGTGGTCTTTGTCTAATTGAAGCGACGGTAGTATTCTTACGACGCGTGTAAGTGAGACAGATATATGTTTACTTTGAAATGTTTAGTGGTTTCAAAGCTACGTCGTCGCGTTTGTAAAGTGGCTACACTTTTTTGACACATTTTATTGAGGTTTGCTTCTCTAGTTATATAGCTCAACGGTTTTTACACTGTGCGGACGATGCTTCAGTGGCCGCTATTAGTTGTTTGTCTTTATTGGCATACTAAATCATCGCTACGCTGTCTACAACAGTTTGAAATATCTTTGAAAATCTATAAATATCTGACGGAATATAAAAAAATACCAAGCTTGGTTACATAACATTCATAATCAGCCTATAATGTTCCTTGCTGGGACACAGGTCTCCTCTAGGCGAGAGGGAGTGGGCCGTATGCTTGGTTAATACAATAAAATTATAATACGGGCACAGTTAAAATGTGGAGTCATATTTTCCGTCAAAATATGATTCATCACGATCAAATTATTAGACGTCAAAACCACGTTTAAGTATAGAACAGCTCTGTAAGCAGAAGATTGATAGATGTACTAATGAGCGCATGCCAAGTTAATTTAAGCAAAGCAAGCTCAATTACTTCAGCAAACTTAAAGACCAACCAAACTCACAAGTAGGTAAAACTAAAAGAGCATTGCAACTAAAACACCTACTCATTCCCTAGGGAAATAATATTTAAAAAGTAAATAAAATGCTCTAACGCTCCCTTAGGCCTAGTTTCTCTAAGAAATCCAAACTTAGATAGTGCTTAGACAAAGTCAAGACTATTCGCTTTATACTTAACTCGTAACAAATCATAGATAGTCAAAGTTGTTAAAATGAACTGAAAACCTGTTTTGACAGAAGGCAAAACTCTTCTGTCATGATGGAAAAGTTTGAAGGCCAATTCCCGTAATATAAAATACGTTCAAAATCTAGATGCAGTCTAATCTCAGCGAAAATGTCAAAAATGTAGGGAAATAAACCCTCTGACGTTCACGGTCGGGTATAGCCGACAAATGAAAACGTGCTCAACACGGTCGGCTAATGCCGACAAGGAAACACCATGTTTTAAGTATAAATACAGAAAACTGAATTTAGTTTATTTATTTTGTACTTAAAACATTGTGTTTTCTTGTCGGCATTAGTCGACGGTGGCGTGTTGGGCATGTTTTCATTTGTCGGCTACACCCGACCGTGGCGGTCAAAAGGTTAAAAGTATTTTTGATTAGGACAGCTCAGAGGGGTAATTCTCATTATTTTAAGACTAGTCTGCCAAAAAAAAGTTAGTCTGCCAAAAATACGTCTAATCTCCCTACATTTTTGACAGTGTTTTGACATTGATTGTCGCTGAGATGAGATGAGATTGCGAGTTGAATTTGAACGTTTTTTAGGTAGGAGAATTTGCCTTCAGACTGTGAAAGTTCTTAAAATAACGAGACTCACCCCTCTGTTTTTCCAGTGTTCACTGACACGAACCTAGACAATTATAGTCAAAACGTACTTAAGAAAAAAAAAAACATTTTTTACAAGAGATAGAAACTGTTTAAACTAAGTCTGTGCAGAGCCTTACACCAACTCAAAAACATTCTACCTACAAGTACGAAATTAACAAAACTATCAATCTTAGATAGCGTCATTCAATAAAGCCATTGTCAGGAGCGTCACAGTTTGAAAAATGTGCGAATCCGGCTAGGGGTGTCCCTCGGTAGATGTAATCAATCAATGAGAGAAATTGAGACCGCTTCTGATATGCGCAGCCCTAAATTATAAGAGATAAATGTCTATTTATCGGTGGTTTTGGGAGGGTTCAGTGATTTTGGAGGCAGGAGGAGGCACTTATCATTTACTGAAAAATGATATGTTTTCTTTGCGTTCCCTACGTCATTATTGTTCAAATCTGGTCGCTTGGGAAGATAGTGGCCCCGATTCTGTTGTTCACAAACTAAATTAAATTTAAGTTCACTGCATCTTTTTCTTTCTATTTCAATAAAAAAAGGACAGAAGATAAATATTAGTTTAGTCCTGTCAAATTAGACAATCCATAGACAAGTTAGACGAGATTAAAAAATTGGCTACTAAAAATACGTCAATTTAGGTCAGGCGCTGACAAATTTTACGGGACTAAACAAATATTTATCTTCTGTCCTTTTCTTAATGAAATAGAAAGAAATAGATGCACTGAACTTAAATTTAGTTTAGTTTGTAAACAACAGAATCCATTATCTTACTTTGGGGAATATGTTTTTGTGAGTTCCTGGACTTAATTAATATGAATAGTCCTCCAGATCGAATTTCGGCCATAGCAGCATCGTACGGGGACTAACCATCTACTTGGGAGATATTATTATACAAATACAGGTGCACTCACTCTTCCCTCACTCTTAGTCCGATGGGACCGCATTTGAGAGATCCTGGACCTATTGAAGTATCATCTCTCACTTCTGATGCACCATCAGGAATGATTGAATTTGACCCACTCCCTGTAGTATGGCAATGAATCAGATAGCATAAATAAAACGTGATTAAAACGTGTTATTTTTTCATTGATATAATTAACTATCGATGTTCAACTTCAAACGAAGCAAATTAAAGGAAATGCAACTTGTAAATAAATATATAATTATGTTTATTCTGACGACTGTTACGATTGACGTAAGTAAACATTTATAATTAAAGCAGAACATAGATCAACGCAAAAATTCTAAAGCTTATTTTTTCAGAAATGATACGTCAGGAATTCGTTATCGTCATTTTGAAAACAAACCGCTTTTAATCATACTTTATACATAATTTTACGAAACTAGTTTCTATCTACAGGGTGGAATTGAAGTCATGGGCATTATTTTAACCTAAGGCACTACTCACGATACTGATTGCATTAGGGCTATTAATACGCAAATCAAAAATATTATTAATGCAATTAAGGAAAACCTTAAAAATCTAGTAAGTAAAATTGCACAAGGCTTATTATTGCAAATAAACACTTAAAGTAATTAAAACAAAATACTTCGTTAACGCCAATAAATTTTGAAGTATCAAAATCTTAAAGCGCAGTACAGCGCAAAGCGAAATGTAAACAAACATCACCTGCGCGCGCGCGGGTTTTTCCTTACAAGTAATAATAACAATGGGCTAAAAGACATGCCGTCCGGCGGGATTCCCTGAACTCTCTCCGTCCCACTCCCTCACTCGCAAAAATACGAATATCACCCCCGCGCGGGGTCTGCTTCCCGCCGCAACATGAACCCGGAACCAGTGTCATAACGACTGCGCAGGTGCATTGACGCGTAATTGATTTATTGATCCCGTGATGTAATCGCCGTACTCGCCGCTCGCGTCATACGGTGCTTGGATTGCAGTGTATTAAGTGTTAGTGTAGTATTTGTGTGTTGTGTGTGTGTTTGTGTACACGATGCCTCGATCGCGTAATGTGCAGGCTAGGTACACCAACCAACAATACCCACAAATGGTTGTAATTTACGATCGCACAAGAAATTTAGTATGAACTCGTGAAATGTTCCATCGCCGCAACCCAAACGACCCTATTCCTTCACGGGGTCTCTTTCCACCAGAACCACTAAGAACCTGTTTGATTTTTCGTCTTTTCACGTGCTGGCACATGCACAAGCTCGTGGAAGAGCACCCGTTTACCCTCTGTTACTTTACCGACAAATAAGGTTTTTTCAAAACAATCCACAAGCTAGGTACGTAAATGTTTTTTTTTAATGTATGTTAGTTGACGTAGTTTTGACCGTCCTAAGCCGGCAAAGTACGAAGGGAAAGTTGGAATTTATTATGAATCAATTCATTGGCAACTTACGAATGTCACGTGAGTCGGGCGGGGTCAAAGAATTCACGCCCAATGACGCGTACGGCGTAATGTACCTACGCATTTGCTATCGAGAAGCGCAAAGTATTTCATACTTTCTATGACATACTACATTTTAAGGTTTTCCGTACTTGCATTAATAATATTTTTGATTTGCGTAATAGTAGCCCTAATGCAATTAGTATCATGAGTAGTGCCTTAGGTTAAAATAATGCCCATGACTTCAATTGCACCCTGTATAGTTTGTATAACATCAAAGCATGCTTCGTATGAACCAATTTAAGCACGTAATTTTTTTTTTTACTTTTTTCGTTTGTTAATTGATATTGAGCAGAGCATGTTCGTTTAAAGTTGTCTTGTTTTTATTTCTAAACAAAATAAGAAAACTTAATTTTATTCTTTACTTTATCCTATTTCAAGAATACTTAAGTATATATTCTAATATTCTAATTTGTTATATTTTCTCAGGTTCGGCAATATGTACCTACACACAACTCGAATTCTCTCATTATTTTATCAAAACATGTACCAATAAGTAATATACTAAAGTAAACTGTAGTATACTAAAAATATACAAAATCTCTTAAACATATGACTTAACAAATATAATACATCATCATACATCTACACTAATATTACAAAGAGGAAAGATTTGTATGTTTGAATTGAATAGGCTCCGAAACTCCTAGACCGATTTTAAAAATTCTTTCACCATAAGAATCCTACATTATCTCTAATGAACATAGGCGATAGAATATTTTCTAAAAAGTTAGGGATCTTCCAGATATCATTTTTCTGAGCTACCTCAATCCAACCCTCGCAGTACGTATCTATACCATCCGTCACAAGAAGATGTAAATTTTGTAAATAAAGAACTTCTACTAAGTTTCGTAGCGACAATTCAATCAACAACAAATGATCTCAAATTTAATCAATTCAAAGTAAAACACGTGTAATATGAAACCAACTAGCAATTTCACTTGGTCGAGTTATATTTTAGTGATAAACCGCTGTCGTGTAATTTTTTGTGGTACTGGAATGCGTCTGACTCATGGAACATAAATATTTGAACCGCCATTTTGCAGTAAGTTCACGTTGACGCTGTCAATGCTGCAGAATGCAGATGCAGAATACTCGGAATCATCTGATGACAGTAATTAGACGTGTGTGTTAACATAATTATATCCCTTTAACAAAATAAATATCATTACAAAACTGTTTTTTTTATTTGATCCAAAGGTTGCGAACCCCTGAATGTGTGTTTACATAATTTTATAGCTTCTCGTAACGGATACTTTAGATCGCTAATTCAACTTAGCTTTACCTTGCAAAAACTCTATTAGCAATTTTTTTTTTATTTCATACTGCATGATCACAGTTTTACTCATGTAGGTACCTATCTAATTACTACGGGTTTGTCTGGCTAGTTTTCATTTTCATTCAACATCCTGCATTAAAACTATTAAACCGAACTGCTCGCTCATCACTTATAACTTAAACTCAATATCGAGACCCATCAAACACGCGTTTCCGCTCGATAGTCAGCCATTAACACGGCAAATATTTTCCCTTTTAATTTATTGGAAAAACATACAGCTATAGATTGGGCCGGAAAAATACCATTTATTTTGGCGAAAACGTATAAATAGAATGTGGGTCACGCAAGCTTTGTGATACGTGATTAGAATTATGATCAGCAACATTCGGCTGGATTGTAACTGTCCCAATTTAGGGAATAAGCATTTTCTCATACTGATAACTGGAAACCCAAAAAGAGTTACTCATTATGCATAAAGCCCCTTATTCATGGTAAACATTTGTTTATAAAAAAGGTTTAATCAACATATTGCTGGGTTGCTGGCAACACTGCGTGTTGCAGAACTCTCACGGCATGTTGACAAGTTCACGCTCGGCGAGAGATAACATCTATTTATCAAGAATTGTTGACGTGTGTGGACGTGTTTGCAACCAGTTTATAAACACACAGTTATAGCGAGGAATACATTAGCTATAGAGAACACAACAACATTACAGCCGCGAGCAACATTTAGACGCAGACTGGCGTGTGGACAAGATATTGATATAGACTTCTACTACTTGTCTAAGAAAGAAATCGAAAACAAAATTACTTGCTTTATTCATTTAAGAATAAGAAGCTGGGCTAGTCGGCATTTTTTCCAAACAAATATTGTGGGGTGATTACTCCACAATTATACAGGGTCACATTAAATTAGCCTGCAGAAGTGATGGATATGGATATGATAAAACAAAAATTAGTTAATTTGATGTTTTTTTTGTGAGGTCGTCGACCGCAGTTATTTTAGTTATTTGAAATCAGTTTATAAAATCTGTTTTTTTTTGTGTAATCTTCACAGACGTGATGGGTTTCGATGTTTAAACAGGATAAAACAAAAGAAAACAGATTTTCCCAAATCAAACCTCAGGTAACAAAACTACTAGCGGTCGTTAACCCCAACAAAAAACACACCAAATAATTTTATCATTTTATTTTATAGTGTTTAGATATTATTATTTTTTTTTCTGTTTTTATAGTTTTCAGGTGTATTTATTAATGCCTATAAACGCATTTGTTTTCTTTCTTTTATTACAGAGTTACGCTAACTAATTTAATTTGACCCAGTATATCAATTTGTCTTGTCGTTATCGATTCCTGTACGTAAGTAGATTGGTTTTTAGTTACATTGATTGCACCGTGTTGAGCCTAGGTTTCCCTACTATCTATATTTTCCATCTCCAAGGTCATGTCACAAAAAGTCATTATTTTGCACTTGTCAGATTCGAGAAGCAGAGTCATCACCTCCAGGGTAATTGCGTAACACACTATCAGTAGCAATCGGTTTCATTTTGACAGTTCAACAGCATTCATTGCGTTATTTATGTTGTTGAGAGTAATTAGTGTGTTACGCAACTAGGGTGCTGGTTAGAGATCATAGTATTCTTATTCTTCTTCGTAGCACTCGTGTCTAAACGATCGAGGTCCTCATGTAGTTTCTTGTTTTGGGGCTGATGTGATTCGCCTCACGATTTTGACGTCGCCAATTCATGGTAAGTATTAGCAGCACATATTTGTCCCGTACTTCCTGATTGACATATGCCATATTCTCAAACTAATAGCATATCCTTGGATTATGGGAAGTAGGTAATATTAGCATAAGATGTTTGTACTCAATGAAAATTAATGCAAATCTCCATATTGGATCTGAAGATGTAGGATTAGCCTAGTTTAATGCGGGACTAATAGCACTCAGAATATCATTATTGTCCCGATCCATGGCTAAATTTATTTTTGGAAGAACAAACAGAATAAATCTTTTGAAAGAGCTCAACGTTTTCACTGAGTCTAATGTAATTTTGACATCATCATGATCTCAGTCGAAAGAGGTTCACTGCTGTATATAAGCCTCTTCCATTTGTCTTTCATTGACTTTAATGTGCTCTCGCGGCTGATAGTATATCATGCTCACACAAATGTCTCGCTGACGGTGGCGTGTGTGTTGGATCATTTAGCTCCCTTCAAAATGGTTGAGCTGAATGATGCTGATCTATGCGTCACGTTCGTGAACGAGCGCCATTAGTTGGGACTGGACATCATTTCTGCCTCATTAGCTTCCTCAAATTATATACGATAGATTATTTTATTTTTGGATTGTTGTTTTGGTACTATTTGCTGTACTCTGGACGTTTTTAACGCGTATGTCTTTTTTGCGTCGTTCTCACATATAATTATAAATTCAACATTATTGATGTAACTAATATTTTTGTAAAAATATAATTTAAAAGAGTGTCCATGAAGTTTTTTGCCCGTTCTTCTCCATATGCTTTGGAATGGGCAACTAGCTTCATATTTTCTGACTGACCGACTTCTTGAGAATTCAAAAGTGGTTTAATTGAAATAAATGCTTTGAGTTTTAAGTTTTGATTTATCGTCTCGTCGTCTTCGTACCGTCATTGATTGTGAGGAAGCCGGCATGTCCTAGAACCAAACATTCGACAACATGTGACATCTACCAACCCGCACTGGGCCCGCGTGATGGATTATATATCCCACTCCCTCTCGATGAGAGGCTTGCGTCCCAGCAGTGACGGTCTGACGGTTTAATTTGCCAGTATTATACGACAATACAGACTGTCAACTAAAGTTCTGAACCTAAAACTAATTGAATATCCAAACAATACGTTACATTTAAACGTACGTCCTTTCGAGAAATTTAGTACTAAAATTTTAAACATAACACGTCTAGTTTGGTTTAGTTGAATTTTAGCTTTGAACAAGTTACCGCTGTGTTGCGTGGTTGTGTGTTCCTTGTTTGAAGAGTACATCACGCCGGTTTACCCCGAAAGGATATTCAGTTAAAGGTAACTGAATATCCTTCCAGAGTGGTGTGAGTGTACTAAAGGTAGTACACTCACACCTAGACGCACACACACGAGCTCTCACTCACATACACAACACACTAAATAACCTACATACACTTATTTCATAGAATAACGTTAGCTTATGTAACACCGACAATGGCCCCGATTATGTTGTTCACAAACTAAACTAAATTTAAGTTCAGTGCATCTTTTTCTTTATATATTTCATTATTAAAATGACAGAAGATAAGTATTAGTTTAGTCCTGTCAAATTATATAATCCATTATTATAGACAAGTTTAGACGTGATTAAAAAATTGCCTACTAAAAATACGTCAATTTACGTCAGGGGCTGACTAATTTGACAGGACTAAACTAATATTTATCTTCTGTCATTTTCGTAATGAAATAAAAAAAAAAAGATGAACTGAACTTTAATTTAGTTTAGTTTGTGAACAACATAATCGGGGCCACTGTTTCATTTTTTACAGAATGTCAATTATTTACTGTGCCCATATTATGGCTGAACCCTATCTCTTAAGATACAGGCTAGACCTGGTTTAGGTTGCCGTAGTCAACAAGGAACCCCTATAGTTTCGCCATGTCCGTCTGACCGTCTGTCCGCAGTTTAGCTTAGAGGCTCTTAGTACTAGAAAGCTATAATTTGGCATGTATAATTATACATATTAATCACTCCGACAAAATGGTAAAATAAAATCTTGAAAAAAAAATTTTTAGGACACTTCCTTTAGAGTGGAAGTGTCTAAGGAAGGAAGTCTCTAGAGGAAGTGTGTCGGCTATGAGCCGTAACATATTTAACGAAATTAAAATGAAAATTATCACATCTAAGTAGGATTTACAAGTTTTCGAATAATAGTCGACCAACCTAAATTTGCAGTTACAATGTATAAGAGAACATGATTTTCAACTACAATGTTAAGTTTGTTCTTGGGATAAATTAATTCCAACATCATCATCATCATCATCATCATCAGCCGGAAGACGTCCACTGCTGAACAAAGGCCTCTCCCTTAGACCACCACGCCGAACGACAATCCGCCACTTGCATCCATCGGTTGCCCGCGACTCTCACGATGTCGTCGGTCCACCTAGCGGGAGGCCTGCCTACGCTGCGTCTTCCGGTTCGTGTTCGCCACTCAAGAACAACGGAACCCTTCAATTGGCTGTGGCAGTGAGACAGACACACGAGTAATCCTCTTGTATATGTGTTCTGTTTTTTAATTTGGACATACGGAACCCTAACAACATTCAAAACCGACTGTGTAAACACAAAACTCTCAACAATTTACCAGGTTACCTACATTTTTTTATTACTAACATAATATTTTTAAAATTAAACCATTTCAATAAAATAGTTTTGTAATACTCCGAACATTGATCCTGAGATGCTAATTGAGTGAAATCCCTTCAGATTATAATGATCGAACTTTTTCGAAGGACACTACGGATGAATTCGTCAATCATATTAATTATTCCATTTATTAATTGCTTATCGGATGATCTTCGGGACGTATTAATTAAAAAACGTTGTTGAAACAGATGTTTCAGATTATTTATTTTGTTCACAACTTCGATTCTGAATTAAATTAAATTCTCCATTTTGTATTTTTGTTGTGTCTGGTTGGATTTGAAATTGTTATGGCGCCGCTTTCAACTGTTTCACTCTTCAAACATATTCTTTTTCAAGGAAACTTACTGTTTTTTGAAGTAGGAAAAAAACACTTGAGGTCCCCATACTTTACTTCAATAACTTCCACTTTCACTTCCTCTCATAACAATTTGTGGATATTACAAGCACTTTCATAAACACGGGTCACGTTCAATCAAATCAATTGGATATCCAAACATAAGGGAAGGACAAAAATAGGGGTTAAAAATACACAGCTTTTTCTATAGCAAGCCATTTGTCAGGCGATTTGATGGTGTCGCCTAGTATCATCTCAATTCATCATGGGGGCAAGCGGCTGGAAACGAGTACCACTTATTAGAATGAAAAATGATTACCTACTGCTTTTTTCCCTTTTTTTTGTATCTTTTAGCTATCATTTTCATGTGTGGCGAGATTATGTATAATGTATGGAGCTTTTGTTTGGTTTATTGGGTGCTTGTGCTTGGCTGTCTGGAGTTTTTTCTTCAGCATTAACTTGATAACATCGGACTTTCCTATATATGTACAGTGAAACTTTTTAACTGGGATCTCACACAAAACATGAATACACGAAAAAAAATCAGCTGTTTCCTGCATTTTGGCGAGTTATGCGAACGCAAATGTAAGGAACAGCTTTTTTTTTCACGATTTCAGGTTTGGTCCCATAGTAAAAGTTGTTCGTAATGATGAGTACAATGCCCCCTTAAGAGGAAAATCGTGATTAAAATTTCACACTGTTTATAAACCTATATATTTTTTTAATTCATATTAATTAAAGTTGGTTTTCATGTCTGTCTATGTGATTGCGTTGTTCTACTAAACTGCGCAACGGATTTTGATGTGGTTATCACCATCATCGTTTAGGAAATTTGCCCCAAACTGTGTGTTAAATAAAATAACATACTATAAAGCTGTAATTTGGCATGGATACACATATTAATCACGCCGACAAAGTGGGAAAATAAAATCTTGAAGAAAAGTTTTAAGGTACCTCCTCTACACGTAAAGTGGGGATGTTTTCTTTTTTCTCGTTTGCGCCATGGTGTGGGGTATCGTTGGATAAGTCCTTCAAAATTATTGCAGGTTTGTGAAAACTATTTTTCGATTCCGGGATCCGTTTGTGAAATATTAAGCTTTAAAGTGCTTATTTTGGTCAAGTCAAGTGTGCCCCCCCACCCCTGTTAACTGGTTGCTTTTGGATAAATGTGAACAAATTCACGGCAGTAGTTTATAGTGTATAGATTTAAAGGAAAACTATCACAGCTAAGTAGGCTCTACAAGTTTACAAGTACTAGTCAACCAACTTAAATTAGCAGTTGCAATGTATGGGAGAACATGATTTTTAACTACAATGTTAAGTTTGTTCTTGGCATAAATTCATTCCAACTACGGAATCTTTCATTGTGCGTGGTCCGACACGCACTTGGCCGGTTTTTCCTTTTGCTTCGTCTACATCCCTAAGTAATACACGCACTAATTCCGAGAGCTACGCAACTGACAAACGGGCCCGTGGCTAAATAATAACAGCCGCACAGGTCGATCGGTCAGTGGATGGGTGATCATCTCTACATACCGAGACCCCTCCGTGAGTCGGAAAGCACGTTAAGCCGTTGGTCCCGGCTGTCATTCGTGGATCTTTGACAGTCGTTACGGGTAGTCAGAAGCCCAAAAGTCTGACAACCAGTCTTACCAAGGGGTATCGTATTACCCAGTAACTGGGTTGTGGAGGTCAGATAAGCAGTCGCTCCATGTAAAATATTGGTTTTCAGCTGCATCCGGTTAGACTGGAAGCCGACCCCCTGCAACAGTATGGCAGTTCTTAATGGCATTATGTTCGTTTATTATGTTGTATTTTAAAAGAATGGACTATTATTTCATTTAGATTGTTTCCACTGTGTTGAAATGAATTTGTATAGCAGTAATGTCTTGTAATAAATGTTCAAGTTGCGATGGGTAAGAATCATGTTGGTTCCTTTTGTTTTATGTGGTGTACATTCATCATCATCATCATCATCAGCCGGAAGACGTCCACTGCTGAACAAAGGCCTCCCCCTTAGACCACCACGCCGAACGACAATCCGCCACTTGCATCCATCGGTTGCCTGCGACTCCTACGATGTCGTCGGTCCACCTAGCGGGAGGCCTGCCTACGCTGCGTCTTCCGGTTCGCGGTTGCCACTCAAGAACTTTTCTTCCCCATCGGATATCAGTTCTACGAGCGATGTGGCCTGCCCATTGCCACGTCAACTTGCAAATTTTAAGAGCTATGTCAGTGACTCTGGTTCTTCGTCGAATATCCTCTTTCCGGATTTTATCACGCAAAGAAACTCCGAGCATAGCTCTTTCCATTGCTCGTTGAGTGACTCTTAGTCTCTCTAAAAGGACTCTCTAAGGGTGTACATTATTTAGTGTTTGATAAATAAATAAATGCATATATTATGTTTTGTTAGATTTTCCGTTAAAGACAAAATGGGCTCAATAAATTTTGTTTATTGTGTCACTTTTCATAATAAAGATAACAATAAATCACCTCAGGCTGTTTACAAAACTTTTTAAAACAGTAGCGAAGCCTACAGTTGTACAGTTTCTGATTGAATTGTTAATGATCTTTGATCTTTGGGTATCGACCAAATAACAAAAGTATTGTAATTTTAGCTTTTGGTAAAATTGAGAAAACATTTTGTGTACTTTTTGTTTGTTATTCGGATGGTTCGATTTCATAATTGAAAAGTTCATAGCTAATATTTCCCAAAGGCGTAGGTAAATTTTGAATTCTGCTGGCCCTGTGAAATATCGATAAATTCGATAAGGTAGGTACTACATTTTTGGTAGTTTTGCTTCAAAGAAAAAAAGCCGGTCGTGTGCCAGTCAGACTCGTGCTCTGAGGTCTTCGTACAAAGGAGAAGTTTCATTTTTGTATGGGACTCCGGCCATAACATGTACACTTTAGAAAACCTGGAAAACGAACCCCTGAATACAATAAAGAATGTTTTTTTCACTTCAGTAGCTCAAACATGTAGGTTTTGCTGCCTGACATCAGTGAGCAAAATACTACTAGTAGTAGACTAGTACATAACTAGTCCAGACTAGTACAAAACTAGTCCAGACTAGTAAAAAACTAGTCCAGTTTAGTACATAACTAGTCCGGACTAGTACAAAACTAGTCCAGACTAGTAAAACACTAGTCCCGGCTAGTAAAAAACTAGTCCAGACTAGTACATAACTAGTCCGGACTAGTACAAAACTAGTCCAGACAAGTACAAAACTAGTCCAGACTAGTACAAAACTAGTCCAGACTAGTACATAACTAGTCCGGACTAGTACAAAACTAGTCCAGACTAGTAAAACACTAGTCCCGGCTAGTAAAAAACTAGTCCAGTCTAGTACATAACTAGTCCGGACTAGTACAAAACTAGTCCAGACTAGTACAAAACTAGTCCAGACTTGTACAAAACTAGTCCAGACTAGTAAAAAACTAGTCCAGACTAGTACAAAACTAGTCCAACTAGTACAAAACTAGTCCAGACTAGTACAAAACTAGTCCGGACTAGTACAAAACTAGTCCAGACCAGTACAAAACTAGTCCAGACTAGTAAAAAAGTAGTCCAGACTAGTACAAAACTAGTCCAGACTAGTACATAACTAGTCCAGGCTAGTAAAACACTAGTCCAGGCTAGTACAAAACCAGTCCAGGCTAGTACATAACTAGTCCGGACTAGTAAACAACTAGTCCAGGCTAGTAAAACACCAGTCCAGGCTAGTACAAAACTAGTCCGGACTAGTACAAAGCTAGTCCAGACTAGTAAAACACTAGTCCAGGCTAGTACAAAACCAGTCCAGGCTAGTACATAACTAGTCCAGACTATTTATTTTATTTTATTTTTATTTATTTTATTTTATTTTTTTTTTTTTTTTTTTACAATTTTAAGAAAGCTTACAGACTAATACACAAAATGATAACGAAATAATTAACAACTGACAATTGCTAATTACAAGCTTCCACATTTAAATTACAATGTTATAAAATGAAGATTAAAGAAAAAAGGCATGGAAAATAGGTAGGTATGCCGCGATAAACCACAAACGAATTTCACCCGTTGAAATATTCCTTACTCAAGGTTTTCCTGATTCTTAACGCACTTGTACAAAATAAGTCAATTTCTAAATGCGATGGTAGGTTGTTGAATAATATTGCACTGCGTATAGAAAAAGCGTTACGCCTATAATTTGTCATTGTAAACGGTACTTGTAATAATGGTCGTAATCTTAGGTTATTTTGATTGGTGCGAAGATAAATTTTACTGAGTAAATCGGGACAGTCGATTGATCCATTAGCAATGTTGACAAGAAAACAAATATCATTAATATTACGCCTTAATTCTAATGGTAAGAAGTGATAACGCTTACACCGGTGTGCATAGCCGTCTGAAAGCTGCTGCGCCTTGAAATCTAGGTATCTCATAAATTTCCTCTGAATTAACTCAATACGAGATTTATACGTTTCATACTGGGGGTTCCATACTTGGGAAGCATACTCAAGGGTACTGCGCACGTAAGAACAGTAAAGTACCTTTACTGGTTTTAGAGAAAGAAAGTCAGAACAAGTTCGTATTATGAATCCCATAGCTTTGGAGGCTTTCTTTATGATGGATTCTATATGTACGTCAAAAATTAGTTTACTGTCATGTATCACGCCAAGATCTCTAACACTATGCAGTTTATTTATGAAGTGACCATCTAATTTATACGCAGAATCAATTAAACGTCTTTGCCGCGTAAACGGTACATGAAAACATTTAGACACGTTAAGTTGCAGTTTATTATACTTGCAATAAACCACAAACCTGTCCAGATCGGACTGGAGTTGCTCAGCGTCAGATAATGTACGTACTAATTTAAGGATCTTCATATCGTCTGCGTATAAAAGTATGTGTGTGTTTCTAAAACAGGTTTTAATGTCTAAAATAAATATAATAAATAATAACGGACCCAAGATCGAACCTTGGGGGACTCCTGAAGGGATCGAATTCCATCGAGACGTATATCCCCGTAACACGACAGCCTGTGATCTATTTTTTATATACGACGAAAACCATCGAAACAAATCACCGTGTATTCCTATAGACAATAACTTCTGTTGAAGCACGTGATGATCTATCCTGTCAAAACATTTACTATAGTCGGTGTAAATCACGTCTACCTGATGACCTCCCTCCATTCCATCTGTTATGATGTCATTGGACAATACTAAGTTGGTGGTAGTAGACCGTTTTCTGAGAAATCCATGCTGCTCATCACTAAAGTGATTTTTCATAGCCGAGTAAATTTCTGAATACACTAGTCTCTCTAAAACTTTTGAAAAAAGACATAATTTAGATATAGGCCGATAGTTCTGTACGTCGGATTTGTCTCCTTTTTTGAAAATAGGTGTGACAAAGGCAGACTTCCATATATTAGGTACGACACCACATTTCAACGACCATTCAAACAAAAAACAGATGGGTGCCACTAGGCTCTCTGCACAGTTTATTATGAAAATAGGAGGGATCATATCTGGTCCACCCGATTTCGACGGATCCAGATTTTTAAGTAGTTTTAATACTCGATCCGGAGAAACTGTAACCGAGCTCAGACATACTGATGTAGTAGAATGCGTATCAAAATTCAAATTCATATCACTTGAAGAAGTGTTCTGAAAGGTTGACTGAAAGTAAGAGGCAAAAAGTTCAGTGACACTCTCACCTGTGTCTGCGGTCCTATCCATATAGTGAAATGCTTTAGGCAAGGTGTTGTTACGCCTTTTACCCTTCACGTATGACCAAAATAGTTTAGGGTTAGCGACGATTGAGGCTTCTATTTTTGTCATATAAGCAGAAAAACATTCTTTCTCTAGCTGCTTAGCGCGGCTTCGCAAAAGAACAAAAGAGTGATAATCCGATATGTTACCGTATATTTTATGTTTTTGATGATGTTTATATTTTTCATTTAAAACTTTAATCAATGCACGAGTGAACCATGGGGGATGAGCCGCTTTTTTAATTGTTTTAACCGGAATGTGTAAGTCCCTGAGTTCGTAAAGTTTATTATAAAAAAGGCAAACAGCTTGGTCCAGACATTCAGCAGTTAAAAACTCGCTCCAATCTACCCGATCCAATGCATTAATTATAGAAGGATAATCGGCTTGGTAGTAAAGGTACCTTGGGCTGTGTTTTGCAAAACATTTGTGTATCTCAATAAAATCAGCATGTACAACTAATGGTTTGTGGTGTGAATCCACTGGAGTGGCAAGTGGGTCACAACATTCCTTTACTTTTAGCAATCCATTTGAAAAAACAAGGTCTAATAATCTTCCATTAGTGTTACGCACTCCATTATATTGAGACAAGTTACAAGTGTTTATAGTATCAAAGAAATGTATAATGTGCTGGGAAGTCATACCTGTGGGGTTCAGTTCGGCACTGTCAATCTGGATGGGCCATTCTACATCCTTACCGAAGTTAAAATCACCAATTATAATAAAAATGTCCATTGGGTGAGAGGTTATCAGATTATTTAGGTTTTGATGAAAATTTTTTAGTTGGGTTGTGTAGGAGTTGCCCGTATTTTCTTTACATAAATACAGCGAGCAGATATGAATATTATAACTTACAGTAGGTCTGGACCTCTTAAATGTGATGGTTACCCATAAGTCTTCCGCTGTGGTACGCCAGTCGTATCTTTCGATAGCGGTCAAATCATTCCTCACTGCTATTAACACCCCACCACCCCGTGTTTGTGCTGTTCTACAATAATCACGGTCGCGCCGCCATACAAGATACCGGTCGTCCATAACCTCACTATCGTTAATATTATCTGTTAACCAGGTCTCCGTAAATATAATAACGTCGTACGAATTTAATAAAATGTTACGATATAAACTATTTGTCTTCGTGCGCAGGCCTCGTACATTTTGGTAATAAATGTTAACCATTTTTGAACCACACAATAGCTACATAATCGATTGTTTTAATAAGTCTGATTATGATGAAAAAATTCAGAAAAAACCAATAATAACATGATAGGATGCAGGTAGTAAGTAAAAAAGTATAGTAATATTCTAAGCACAGCAGCGCACAGCGACTTATGACACACAGGTTTGAGAAGACTAAGACTAATGAGTTGCGATAAGGAACAATAGGAACGTTGTATTGCTGAATGGGCTTATGTATATAGGTAAGGCGATTAAAAATGTATCTTAAGGTGAATGTAATTAGATCTATAATGGCAAACCCATAAACAACCACATCATTATTCCATTTACGAATGAGTATTAAGTTTAACACGGAGCGACACGTTAACTTTTGGAATACACTAGTAGCACTCCGGATGATATGGTTCTCAATCTTTTTCACATAATTTGGTTTAACACGAACCGAAACTGACGTAATGATGTTAGGAACACTATTTATTTTATTTTTATGAGATCCTTTTCTGTTTTCAACACCATTGGCGGCGACGTGTCGGTTTTTCTCACATGAATTTTCGAGTGCTTCACCCAGATATATTGAAAATTAGCTTCAGCAGCTGCCTTTTTAACTTTAGCCAATAAAGCTTTATTTTGCATTGTAAGGTGGTCGTTTACGTAAATGCGTTGATTTCCTGGCAGATTGATATGCCCTGTGAAAAGCGCAGAAGCTTTAAACGCCAGTCTAGCAGCTGCAATAAAGTCCTCCTTAACGTAGCGATTCAAGAAAGACACAATTATGGGCTTCGCATGGTCTTTTTCTCGTGTTGGAACTCTCGTAATAAAGTTGATCTGAGCTTTCGAGACTGGGTAATCAACTTTTGTGCCGATTTTCCCAATGAGCTCGAAAAGGTTCTCGTGGTCGGTTTGAGGAATGCCTTTAATTTCAACGTTGTTTAATCTCGTCCACTGCTCCTTAGCGTTAGACTCCGCTTCTATTTTTTCTAATCGAGCCTGGATGTGATCTACTTGCTCCTGTACCTTCTCCACGCGAATAAGGCGAGTTTCTATGTCTTTAATTCTTCCATTAAACTCCTTCAGCTCCCGGTTAGTGTCACAAAGGGACGACTTGAAGCCAGCTAACTCAGTGCGCAGTTCAGCAATCTCATCTTTTAAGCACTCCAATGGGGCAAGTTTGTCCGCCAGAGATCTTATTTCCTTCAGTATAAGGGAATCTGTCTCAGGCCTTGGAGACACTGGGGCTTGGGCGGAGCTTGATAATTTGCATTTGCTGCAGCGCCATGTTAGTTTTCTGTCACCCAGTTTCCTGTGACCGGATTCTGTTATACCCGCACAGTGAAAGTGAAGCTCCCGATTGCAAACTGTGCAGTGGGCTCCATCGGATAGTGGCTCGTTGCTCCACACGTAAGGGTATTCATGACTATGCACAACGTAGATATAGCAAAGTGCAACGCGTAATAGAAAAGTTTGGCAACCGTTGGAAATTCTTTAGACAACGCAGTATACCACAGGTAACGAAAGCGACCGTGCGAATTCGCGACAGAAGCGAGACTGAAACTCCGAGCATAGCTCTTTCCATTGCTCGTTGAGTGACTCTTAGTCTCTCTAAAAGGACTCTCTAAGGGTGTACATTATTTAGTGTTTGATAAATAAATAAATGCATATATTATGTTTTGTTAGATTTTCCGTTAAAGACAAAATGGGCTCAATAAATTTTGTTTATTGTGTCACTTTTCATAATAAAGATAACAATAAATCACCTCAGGCTGTTTACAAAACTTTTTAAAACAGTAGCGAAGCCTACAGTTGTACAGTTTCTGATTGAATTGTTAATGATCTTTGATCTTTGGGTATCGACCAAATAACAAAAGTATTGTAATTTTAGCTTTTGGTAAAATTGAGAAAACATTTTGTGTACTTTTTGTTTGTTATTCGGATGGTTCGATTTCATAATTGAAAAGTTCATAGCTAATATTTCCCAAAGGCGTAGGTAAATTTTGAATTCTGCTGGCCCTGTGAAATATCGATAAATTCGATAAGGTAGGTACTACATTTTTGGTAGTTTTGCTTCAAAGAAAAAAAGCCGGTCGTGTGCCAGTCAGACTCGTGCTCTGAGGTCTTCGTACAAAGGAGAAGTTTCATTTTTGTATGGGACTCCGGCCATAACATGTACACTTTAGAAAACCTGGAAAACGAACCCCTGAATACAATAAAGAATGTTTTTTTCACTTCAGTAGCTCAAACATGTAGGTTTTGCTGCCTGACATCAGTGAGCAAAATACTACTAGTAGTAGACTAGTACATAACTAGTCCAGACTAGTACAAAACTAGTCCAGACTAGTAAAAAACTAGTCCAGTTTAGTACATAACTAGTCCGGACTAGTACAAAACTAGTCCAGACTAGTAAAACACTAGTCCCGGCTAGTAAAAAACTAGTCCAGACTAGTACATAACTAGTCCGGACTAGTACAAAACTAGTCCAGACAAGTACAAAACTAGTCCAGACTAGTACAAAACTAGTCCAGACTAGTACATAACTAGTCCGGACTAGTACAAAACTAGTCCAGACTAGTAAAACACTATTCCCGGCTAGTAAAAAACTAGTCCAGTCTAGTACATAACTAGTCCGGACTAGTACAAAACTAGTCCAGACTAGTACAAAACTAGTCCAGACTTGTACAAAACTAGTCCAGACTAGTAAAAAACTAGTCCAGACTAGTACAAAACTAGTCCAACTAGTACAAAACTAGTCCAGACTAGTACAAAACTAGTCCGGACTAGTACAAAACTAGTCCAGACCAGTACAAAACTAGTCCAGACTAGTAAAAAAGTAGTCCAGACTAGTACAAAACTAGTCCAGACTAGTACATAACTAGTCCAGGCTAGTAAAACACTAGTCCAGGCTAGTACAAAACCAGTCCAGGCTAGTACATAACTAGTCCGGACTAGTAAACAACTAGTCCAGGCTAGTAAAACACCAGTCCAGGCTAGTACAAAACTAGTCCGGACTAGTACAAAGCTAGTCCAGACTAGTAAAACACTAGTCCAGGCTAGTACAAAACCAGTCCAGGCTAGTACATAACTAGTCCAGACTAGTAAAAAACTAGTCCAGACTAGTACATATCTAGTCCGGACTAGTACAAAACTAGTCCAGACTAGTAACACACTAGTCCAGGCTAGTACATAACTAGTCCAGACTATTACAAAACTAGTCCAGACTAGTAAAAAACAAGTCCAGACTAGTACATAACTAGTCAAAACTAGTCCAGACTAGTAAAACACTAGTCCAGGCTAGTACAAAACTAGTCCAGACTAGTAAAACACTAGTCCAGGCTAGTACAAAACTAGTCCAGACTAGTAAAACACTAGTCCAGGCTAGTAAAAAACTAGTCCAGACTAGTACATAACTAGTCCGGACAAGTACAAAACTAGCCCAGACTAGTACAAAACTAGTCCAGACCAGTACAAAACTAGTCCAGGCTAGTAAAAAACAAGTCCAGACTAGTACATAACTAGTCAAAACTAGTCCACACTAGTAAAACACTAGTTCAGGCTAGTAAAAAACTAGTCCAGACTAGTACATAACTAGTCCGGACTAGTACAAAACTAGTCCAGACTAGTACAAAACTAGTCCAGACTAGTACATAACTAGTCCGGACTAGTACAAAACTAGTCCAGACTAGTACAAAACTAGTCCAGACTAGTACAGAACTAGTACAGGTTAGTACAAAACTAGTCCAGACTAGTAAAAAACTAGTCCAGACTAGTACATAACTAGTCCGGACTAGTTCAAAACAGTCCAGACTAGTAAAACACTAGTTCAGGCTAGTACAAAACTAGTCCAGACTAGTAAAACACTAGTTCAGGCTAGTACAAAACTAGTCCAGGCTAGTACATAACTAGTCCAGACTAGTAAAAAACTAGTCCAGACTAGTACATAACTAGTCCGGACTAGTACAAAACTAGTCCAGACTAGTACAAAACTAGTCCAGACTAGTACATAACTAGTCCGGACTAGTACAAAACTAGTCCAGACTAGTACAAAACTAGTCCAGACTAGTAAAACACTAGTCCAGGCTAGTACATAAGTAGTCCAGACTATTACAAAACTAGTCCAGACTAGTAAAAAACAAGTCCAGACTAGTACATAACTAGTCAAAACTAGTCCAGACTAGTAAAACACTAGTCCAGGCTAGTACAAAACTAGTCCAGACTAGTAAAACACTAGTTCAGGCTAGTACAAAACTAGTCCAGGCTAGTACATAACTAGTCCAGACTAGTAAAAAACTAGTCCAGACTAGTACATAACTAGTCCGGACTAGTACAAAACTAGTCCAGACTAGTACAAAACTAGTCCAGACTAGTACATAACTAGTCCGGACTAGTACAAAACTAGTCCAGACTAGTACATAACTAGTCCGGACTAGTTCAAAACAGTCCAGACTA
The DNA here is from genome assembly GCA_949316385.1 of Globia sparganii. Taxonomy (NCBI): domain Eukaryota; kingdom Metazoa; phylum Arthropoda; class Insecta; order Lepidoptera; family Noctuidae; genus Globia; species Globia sparganii. The sequence continues at coordinate 2,407,908 of OX438655.1, read as the reverse complement.
GTAAAACACTAGTTCAGGCTAGTACAAAACTAGTCCATACTAGTAAAACACTAGTTCAGGCTAGTACAAAACTAGTCCAGGCTAGTACATAACTAGTCCAGACTAGTAAAAAACTAGTCCAGACTAGTACATAACTAGTCCGGACTAGTACAAAACTAGTCCAGACTAGTACAAAACTAGTCCAGACTAGTACATAACTAGTCCGGACTAGTACAAAACTAGTCCAGACTAGTACAAAACTAGTCCAGACTGGTAAAACACTAGTCCAGGCTAGTACATAAGTAGTCCAGACTATTACAAAACTAGTCCAGACTAGTAAAAAACAAGTCCAGACTAGTACATAACTAGTCAAAACTAGTCCAGACTAGTAAAACACTAGTCCAGGCTAGTACAAAACTAGTCCAGACTAGTAAAACACTAGTCCCGGCTAGTAAAAAACTAGTCCAGACTAGTACATAACTAGTCGGGACTAGTACAAAACTAGTCCAGACAAGTACAAAACTAGTCCAGACTAGTACAAAACTAGTCCAGACTAGTAAAAAACTAGTCCAAACTAGTACATAACTAGTCCGGACTAGTACAAAACTAGTCCAGGCTAGTACAAAAAAAGTCCAGACTAGTAAAAAACTAGTCCAGACTAGTACAAAACTAGTCAAGACTAGTACAAAACTAGTCCAGACTAGTACAAAACTAGTCCAGACTTGTACATAACTAGTCCGGACTAGTACAAAACTAGTCCACACTAGTAAAACACTAGTTCAGGCTAGTAAAAAACAAGTCCAGACTAGTACATAACTAGTCCGGACTAGTACAAAACTAGTCCAGACTAGTACAAAACTAGTCCAGACTAGTACAAAACTAGTCCAGACTAGTACAGAACTAGTACAGGTTAGTACAAAACTAGTCCAGACTAGTAAAAAACTAGTCCAGACTAGTACATAACTAGTCCGGACTAGTTCAAAACAGTCCAGACTAGTAAAACACTAGTTCAGGCTAGTACAAAACTAGTCCAGACTAGTAAAACACTAGTTCAGGCTAGTACAAAACTAGTCCAGGCTAGTACATAACTAGTCCAGACTAGTAAAAAACTAGTCCAGACTAGTACATAACTAGTCCGGACTAGTACAAAACTAGTCCAGACTAGTACAAAACTAGTCCAGACTAGTACATAACTAGTCCGGACTAGTACAAAACTAGTCCAGACTAGTACAAAACTAGTCCAGACTAGTAAAACACTAGTCCAGACTAGTAAAACACTAGTCCAGGCTAGTACATAAGTAGTCCAGACTATTACAAAACTAGTCCAGACTAGTAAAAAACAAGTCCAGACTAGTACATAACTAGTCAAAACTAGTCCAGACTAGTAAAACACTAGTCCAGGCTAGTACAAAACTAGTCCAGACTAGTAAAACACTAGTCCCGGCTAGTAAAAAACTAGTCCAGACTAGTACATAACTAGTCGGGACTAGTACAAAACTAGTCCAGACAAGTACAAAACTAGTCCAGACTAGTACAAAACTAGTCCAGACTAGTAAAAAACTAGTCCAAACTAGTACATAACTAGTCCGGACTAGTACAAAACTAGTCCAGGCTAGTACAAAAAAAGTCCAGACTAGTAAAAAACTAGTCCAGACTAGTACAAAACTAGTCAAGACTAGTACAAAACTAGTCCAGACTAGTACAAAACTAGTCCAGACTTGTACAAAACTAGTCCAGACTTGTACAAACCTAGTCCAGACTAGTACAAAACTAGTCCGGACTAGTACAAAACTAGTCCAGACCAGTACAAAACTAGTCCAGACTAGTAGAAAAGTAGTCCGGACTAGTACAAAACTAGTCCAGACTAGTACATAACTAGTCCAGGCTAGTAAAACACTAGTCCAGGCTAGTACAAAACCAGTCCAGGCTAGTACATAACTAGTCCAGACTATTACAAAACTAGTCCAGACTAGTAAAACACTAGTCCAGGCTAGTAAAAAACTAGTCCGGACAAGTACAAAACTAGCCCAGACTAGTACAAAACTAATCCAGACCAGTACAAAACTAGTCCAGACTCGTAAAAAACTAGTCCAGACTAGTACATAACTAGTCCGGACTAGTACAAAACTAGTCCAGACTAGTACAAAACTAGTCCAGACTAGTACAAAACTAGTCCAGACTAGTACAGAACTAGTACAGGTTAGTACAAAACTAGTCCAGACTAGTAAAAAACTAGTCCAGACTAGTACATAACTAGTCCGGACTAGTTCAAAACAGTCCAGACTAGTAAAACACTAGTTCAGGCTAGTACAAAACTAGTCCAGACTAGTAAAACACTAGTTCAGGCTAGTACAAAACTAGTCCAGGCTAGTACATAACTAGTCCAGACTAGTAAAAAACTAGTCCAGACTAGTACATAACTAGTCCGGACTAGTACAAAACTAGTCCAGACTAGTACAAAACTAGTCCAGACTAGTACATAACTAGTCCGGACTAGTACAAAACTAGTCCAGACTAGTACAAAACTAGTCCAGACTAGTAAAACACTAGTCCAGGCTAGTACATAAGTAGTCCAGACTATTACAAAACTAGTCCAGACTAGTAAAAAACAAGTCCAGACTAGTACATAACTAGTCAAAACTAGTCCAGACTAGTAAAACACTAGTCCAGGCTAGTACAAAACTAGTCCAGACTAGTAAAACACTAGTCCCGGCTAGTAAAAAACTAGTCCAGACTAGTACATAACTAGTCGGGACTAGTACAAAACTAGTCCAGACAAGTACAAAACTAGTCCAGACTAGTACAAAACTAGTCCAGACTAGTAAAAAACTAGTCCAAACTAGTACATAACTAGTCCGGACTAGTACAAAACTAGTCCAGGCTAGTACAAAAAAAGTCCAGACTAGTAAAAAACTAGTCCAGGCTAGTACAAAACTAGTCAAGACTAGTACAAAACTAGTCCAGACTAGTACAAAACTAGTCCAGACTTGTACAAAACTAGTCCAGACTTGTACAAACCTAGTCCAGACTAGTACAAAACTAGTCCAACTAGTACAAAACTAGTCCAGACTAGTACAAAACTAGTCCGGACTAGTACAAAACTAGTCCAGACCAGTACAAAACTAGTCCAGACTAGTAGAAAAGTAGTCCGGACTAGTACAAAACTAGTCCAGACTAGTACATAACTAGTCCAGGCTAGTAAAACACTAGTCCAGGCTAGTACAAAACCAGTCCAGGCTAGTACATAACTAGTCCGGACTAGTAAAAAACTAGTCCAGGCTAGTAAAACACTAGTCCAGGCTAATACAAAACTAGTCCGGACTAGTACAAAGCTAGTCCAGACTAGTAAAACACTAGTCCAGGCTAGTACAAAACCAGTCCAGGCTAGTACATAACTAGTCCAGACTATTACAAAACTAGTCCAGACTAGTAAAACACTAGTCCAGGCTAGTAAAAAACTTGTCCGGACAAGTACAAAACTAGCCCAGACTAGTACAAAACTAATCCAGACCAGTACAAAACTAGTCCAGACTCGTAAAAAACTAGTCCAGACTAGTACAAAACTAGTCCAGACTAGTACAAAACTAGTCCAGACTAGTACAAAACTAGTCCAGACTAGTAAAAAACTAGTCCAAACTAGTACATAACTAGTCCGGACTAGTACAAAACTAGTCCAGGCTAGTACAAAAAAAGTCCAGACTAGTAAAAAACTAGTCCAGGCTAGTACAAAACTAGTCAAGACTAGTACAAAACTAGTCCAGACTAGTACAAAACTAGTCCAGACTTGTACAAAACTAGTCCAGACTTGTACAAACCTAGTCCAGACTAGTACAAAACTAGTCCAACTAGTACAAAACTAGTCCAGACTAGTACAAAACTAGTCCGGACTAGTACAAAACTAGTCCAGACCAGTACAAAACTAGTCCAGACTAGTAGAAAAGTAGTCCGGACTAGTACAAAACTAGTCCAGACTAGTACATAACTAGTCCAGGCTAGTAAAACACTAGTCCAGGCTAGTACAAAACCAGTCCAGGCTAGTACATAACTAGTCCGGACTAGTAAAAAACTAGTCCAGGCTAGTAAAACACTAGTCCAGGCTAATACAAAACTAGTCCGGACTAGTACAAAGCTAGTCCAGACTAGTAAAACACTAGTCCAGGCTAGTACAAAACCAGTCCAGGCTAGTACATAACTAGTCCAGACTATTACAAAACTAGTCCAGACTAGTAAAACACTAGTCCAGGCTAGTAAAAAACTAGTCCGGACAAGTACAAAACTAGCCCAGACTAGTACAAAACTAATCCAGACCAGTACAAAACTAGTCCAGACTCGTAAAAAACTAGTCCAGACTAGTAAAACACAAGTCCAGGCTAGTACATAACCAGTCCAGGCTAGTACATAACTAGTCCGGACTAGTACAAAACTAGTCCAGACTAGTAAAACACTAGTCCAGGCTAGTACAAAACCAGTCCAGGCTAGTAAAACACTAGTCCAGGCTAGTACAAAACTAGTCCGGACTAGTACAAAGCTAGTCAAGACTAGTACATCACTAGTCCGGACTAGTACAAAACTAGTCCAGACTAGTAAAACACTAGTCCAGGCTAGTACATAACTAGTCCAGACTATTACAAAACTAGTCCAGACTAGTAAAAAACAAGTCCAGACTAGTACATAACAAGTCAAAACTAGTCCAGACTAGTAAAACACTAGTCCAGGCTAGTACAAAACTAGTCCAGACTAGTAAAACACTAGTCCAGGCTAGTACAAAACTAGTCCAGACTAGTAAAACACTAGTCCAGGCTAGTACAAAACTAGTCCAGACTAGTAAAACACTAGTCCAGGCTAGTACATAACTAGTCCAGACTATTACAAAACTAGTCTAGACTAGTAAAAAACAAGTCCAGACTAGTACATAACTAGTCAAAACTAGTCCAGACTAGTAAAACACTAGTCCAGGCTTGTACAAAAATTGGCCCGGCTAGTACAAAACTAGTCCAGACTAGTAAAAAACTAGTCCAGACTAGTACAAAACTAGTCCAGACTAGTACAAAACTAGTCCAGACTAGTACATAACTAGTCCAGGATAGTACATAACTAGTCCAGGCTAGTACATAACTAGTCCAGACTAGTAAAAAACTAGTCCAGACTAGTAAAAAATTAGTCCAGGCTAGTAAAACCCTAGTCCAGGCTAGTACAAAACCAGTCCAGGCTAGTACATAACTAGTCCGGACTAGTAAAAAACTAGTCCAGGCTAGTAAAACACTAGTCCAGGCTAGTACAAAACCAGTCCAGGCTAGTACATAACTAGTCCGGACTAGTACAAAGCTAGTCCAGACTAGTAAAAAACTAGTCCAGACTAGTACATTGCTAGTCCAGACTAGTACAAAACTAGTCGAGACTAGTAAAACACTAGTCCAGACTAGTAAAAAACTAGTCCAGGCTAATACAAAACTAGTCCAGACTAGTAAAACACTAGTAGAGACAAGTAAAACACTAGTCCAGGCTAGTACATTGCTAGTCCAGACTAGTACAAAACTAGTCCAGACTAGTATAAAACTAGTCCAGGCTAGTACATAATTAGTCCAGGCTAGTACATAACTAGTCCAGGCTAGTACATAACTAGTCCAGGCTAGTACATAACTATTCCAGGCTAGTACATTGCTAGTCCAGACTAGTACAAAACTAGTCAAAACAAGAACAACAAAGAACAAAATAATAAAAGGCCATCTTCCCACTCGTTACTTTTATAAATGTGAAACACATATAGTTGATTTCGAAGAAATTAACGCAAGTAACGTACAGGAGAATTTGAAAATGCTACTCTAGGGCTAGGGTAACACCTCGAACAGTTTCACCTAACAAGGTCGGGATGTCCTGCAGTGGCGAAGGCACCATACAATTCGATTCCCGCCGGCTTCCCTTCAAAAATTCAGAACACAACCATTATACAGCGTGTATCGTTTGGGCTATAGCTATCTTGATGCAATAAATATAACAGCTGGTATAGAGTCACTATACATAGTTTCAACTCAAAATAAAATACTCTAAGAATTGATACCAAATTTTCGGTTTCATTGGTTTCTTAAATTCAAATCATAACAAACGTGTCACCGCACTACGTAGGTCAATAACTTTTTAAGTTACTTGCCAATATCACGATAAACCTCTTCCGTAACTCTGCGCGCCTAGTACCGTAGCCTACTGCAGCGCAGGCGGTGTTTGTCGGCGCCAACTGACGGAATATTCCGCCGCCGCCGCGCGCGCGCGCAATAAGCCATACGTACTTTACCGTGATGTAAAAATTAATGTGTAATTCTAATTATTGATTTACAGTTTACTCGTTAATATTAAGCCAGAAATTGCACGTAAAAACTGGAATAACAAAACTTACGTATACAATCGTAACAAAGTTTAGGAAGGTACCTAGGTTAACTAGTTTCATCCCTTATTATTACTTTATACCGAGTAAACAGTAAAATCTTAAAGCTTTGCTTAATTTAGTAAATTGACTTACATTTTTAAAGATGGGGTTCGATGTGGTGACCTTGGTATTGTATGCACAAGGCCGCTCACTTGTTCATGGACACACATTACGTAGCATGTCTGGTGTTATTGTCCTGAAAGCGGCCTCAATCCGCACTTTAATTTGTATCACACTGCACTGCGTACACTACACACGCACTATGGGTGCTGACCGTCGTTGCTCAGCACTCGCCATAGGTACCTGATTACCTATGGTTAGAGGCACCAAGCCGATGTACCATCCGAGATCAAACTAAAACATGCCGACGAAGGCATCTATCGACGCTCAGCATCTGGTCTACTCTCAATAAAACGGCGCCGGTACAGTTCTCGGGCAACTCGCAAATTACTGATGCGCATAATTATCATAGGGATAAAAACGAGTGTACTAGACGCAGGACAGATGTCGACTGACGGCGACGAGCAAAGCAATAACAAAAATGAAGCTCCTATTCCCTGCTATCCTGGTACGTAAATATTATTTCGTTAAATTTGATACCTATAGGGTAGCTGTCCCTATTAGTGTCCACTACTGTTAAAAATATTATTCAAGATTATTTTACATACTAATAATAATTTCAACTAAACTCCGTTAAACTTTTAAGTAAATCTAACACAACCGAGCAAACTAATTACGAATTCAAAATTGAAAAATCATTCATTTTTTTTTTGGGTGGGAAAATCATCAATGACTCAGCTGCCGCCCTGGGTGGGGCGGAAGGCTGAAGGAAGTGTTAGACTCTTACTAACTAAATACCACCCTGTTCCTTCAGTTGCCCTTGCATTCCGGGTTATCTCGTTAGAATATTCCCGCAATCCCGGAAATTCCCAAAACTCCGGAAAATCATTCATTTCAATCCATTAAAGATCATAATATGGGTTCGCGTTATCTCGTTATAAGTCTGAAATAAAAATTGTATTTACCAGGAGTAATTGAAACTACACGGACTGCAATTGGTTCACGTACCCTAAAACCCAGGTTTACACACACATCGATGTTACATTGTGTGTGTAACGACGTAATCAGGGTTCTGTGAGCAAACGATATTCAATTCGGAAATAACAATTCCTGTTACTCATGCGCTTCTAGTACTTTTATTAATTTCTTTCGACAGTTAGATGCAATTTTGCGACATTTTCTTATTTGAATTATAATAACAAAGACTAAACGTGCTCAAACTAATAAAACCTATGTACCACTCAAACAGCACCGACAGACCGTGAACTCCGATAATTCTTTCGGTTAGTTCTACACACAAAAATTATGAGTGCGTGGTATTATTTTGTAATAAAAAAAAACGATTAACTTGTTGCTAATAATTTACGTCTTATTTAGTAAAAAAATAACCTTATTTTAAAAATTATGAACGGAACCCACTGTGATTTTATTTGTACTAGGAGAAGAATAAGTTGCGAAGAGGTGAATTGAAATGTTGTTTTGGGTTCAGTTGGACAAAAAAATGGTTTCTAAATCCTTTTCCTATTCTAAGTACTAATGGCAAATAATAATGTTTATTTAAGCAATTAATTGCCGGTAGGATGCACGTAAGGATTCGATTTTTATGATCAATTCAATGGTTGTACAAGCTGTCGATTTTTCGAAAAAATCGTTTTAATGCGATCTTCAAGCAAATGGATTCAATAGTAACGTGAATCGAATCTCTTGGATCGTATGTGTAAATAAAGGCTCTTAATAGTTCAAGTTCATATTTGCCCAAAGCATTGTGCTGACAATCATAAACAGCGAATAGGTAGGTTTATCTATTTCAAACAAGATCAATTACATAAGTATGCCGACACTTTTTAACTTGTCCGAAGATTGAAACATATTAGTCATCCATCTGAATTAAAGTCATTGAATTACGCTGGAAAGGTTATCAAATATTATTGACGTACCTACCTGACTGGCAACTGTAAATATGTCACAAAACAGAGGTGTGTTAAATGTTGTTTAAAATTTTTTAATTACGATTTTTGAATGAATTTTTAGAAGATCGATGTAAGAAGAGCACGGGATTCGATCTGTGAATCGAATGAAAAATCGAATTAAAGCAAAAAATCGTTCATCTTTATGGCCACCAAAATAAAAGGCTAGAAATAATGTTAGGAAATTTACAGGAATATTGTTTTTGAATTAGGTATTTACTGTATTGTAGGTATGATGGAAAGGTGGGTAGCGGGTGGAAAATTACTACGAGGTAGATAATAATTATCTACAAAGTAATCTTCTACAAAAGGACAACCACGTAAAAAACCAACAAGTGTGTAAATGATACGTGACAATTCAAGCAGGTATCTAAATATTTCGTTAACTTTTGATACCTAGACCAATTAATTGTATTGTAGGTAGCTAGTTCACAAACATAATCAAAGTTTTGGAAAAGTCAGTAATAATATTTTGTGAATAAAAAATAAACATGCGGAACCGTTTATTCAGAAATACCAGGAGTAGGAGGTTTATCTTTACTTACAAATAGTTCGTTGACACCGATCAGCTGTTTTAGTGCTAGTGATGTGTTTATTTCAATTTGAAAAGTTCGGTTTCTGGTATCAATGTATTAAAAAATCTCATAACTTCCGAACATGTAGCGATAGGATTAAAAAACCCTTCCTATATCGTTTGATATCATCCAAAGAAGGCGTGCCCTTTGTATGTATATACCTTTTCCGTTACAGATTGTATAGTCAATTCATCATTAAAATTTAATGAAACGGTTTATTGACATTTTGTTTTACTCTGGCTTACCTCTGTCATAAATTCACCATTTGCCACGGGTGCTCTAGCTTAGTTACTGCAATCAATTCGGCTCGCACATGATTAGTTACAGTTCCAACCTAAACTATAATTGAATATCACTCAGGCCGTTAGTTGAACGGCCACCGATTAGTTAAAAGGGTAACCGGTTAACTAAACAGCTAATTTAACCAGTCTGCTGCGACATATACTAACATAGCATACCATCACACTTTGTTTTCACAAATGGTTCGGCGGAAGTGTACCCACAGTTAGGTACGGATGCCAGCACATCAAGCTACCCGAAACTGTAAATTTTTTTCAAATCAAATCATTTTATTTGTGAGACATAGGTATTAACATTTTAAATGGATCTTAAGAACTAGATAGTGCGCTATGTTTTGTCAATTTTGACATACAAATATTTATAGAAAAAAACATACATGCATTCGTATTTATATAATAAGAAATTATTAACATATTGGAATTGAATTAAATAATTAGTTTACATTAAATTACAATACTTTGAATCTTCTTTGGTAATAAATTATCATATAAAAAGTCTTTAATTTTATAGTAACATTTGTCAATTAGTAATAATGTGAGAGCTTTTTGAAATTTTAATAGAGGCATATTTTTGATATTGTCAGGTATTTTATTGTAGATTTTCGGTGCAATGCCAAAAAAACTCTTTTGCATTAAAGCTGTCTTGCATTTTATATTACACAACTGTGACAAATATTGAGCACGTATTAGCATTCTTTTATGTCAGAAATTTTTTCGAACAAGTGGGGGTTGTTTTTTATAAATACTGCAGATTCTAAAATATACAATGCTGGCAGTGTTAGTATTTTCAATTAACTTTGAACCTTATGCTTTAGCGATAACGTTGAAAATCTATTGAAGAAATTTGACAGATTGTAGTAGCTTCATGTGCTGGCGTCTGTACACTCACATTTCGCCAGTTATGTTTAAGTCCCGCGGGAGTCCCAAGGTCCCTATTGGCAACAAACGGACACAAATCCAGACTCCGAGAAATATCTAAGGGAAAACTTTGCTCGACCTGAGAATCGAACCCCAGGGCAGCAGCAGCGCTTTCAACCACCACATGACTAGACCAATGAGTCAGAAAAAAAACATACAAAAAAAAACGAGTGTGCTTATGACCACACGACTGAAGTGAAACTTCTTTCGCTCCATCTGTATGTATATTTCATTTACTAGCTATAAGAGAAAGAGAGAAAGAAAATGTGCGCGCGCACTGCTCTCTCTTGCTCCTACACTGTGATACAGACAATAAGCCTGCAGTGTGCTTAGATATACGGAACGTATTTGGCTATGAGAGGAAGAGAGAAAGAAAATGTGCGCGCGCACTGCTGTCTCTTGCTTATATCCCCCACTTAACTTCCGTTCGCCTTGCCCGATCACACTTTTCGTAACGCTTACGTCACGCGTTCGCCAGCTTACTCCCCAAGTCAAGCGTGCGTAAAGAAGTTTCACTTAAAAAAAAAACAATAAATCTCATCACAATCACACCACATAAATAACAAGACAGTTTCATTTTTAGCTTAAATTGAAACAGGCAGTGCGCCTCACGCAATCCCACTAGAATATGTCTGCTAGTTTTAAATGGGCGTGCATGAAAACAATATGTCACTATTTCAAACTGTAGCTGTGTTACTGAATGTATTTGATAGAACACGTTCGCAATTGTTGTGTGTGTTCGCAGGGGATTATTCGTTATTTTCGCAGTGGCAGATTCGTTTAAAATAATACCAACTATCCCAACTAACATATAATATAACTAGTATAATATACAATCACATCAATACATAATATAATACGAGTATACAATCACATCACACTAATATTGTAAAGGCAAAAGTTTGTGTGTGTGTGTGTGTGTTTATATGTTTGTTACTTAATCACGCTCAAACGGTTGGACCAATTTTGATACAATTTTGTATGGAGGTAACTTACACCCTGGAGTAACATAATAGGCTATTTTTTATCCCGATATTCCCACGGGATCGATAATTACACGGTAAAACTACGGGCCGCAGCTAGTAGGATATAATTATTATTTTTATCACATAATAATATCACACTAATCACATCACACTAATATTGTAGAAGCGAATGTTTGTGAGTGTGTTTGTATGTTTGTTACTTCTTCACGCAAAAACGGCTGAATAGATTTAGATGAAATTTAGCGCACAGATAGACTATATCCAGGATTAACACATATACTACTTTTATCCCGATATCCCCACGGGATCGAAACTTATGCAGGTGAAAACGCGGGGTGGTGCTAGTAAAAAATATACGAAAAAAATCTAACTTTATTAAAAAATAAGTTCCTGCTATATTATACAGAACCACTGATTGGGTCCCACTAAACGCACGACGCGCATGCATCGCGGCAGGCCGATACTAAGATGGCGGGACGAGTTTGCCTCTTACCGTAAGGGCTGGTCGATTCTCGCAAAAGACAGAATTGTGTGGATAAGGGAGAGTGAGACCTGAGCCCTGCAGTGAGACAATACAGGCTAGTTAGATTAGATTCGATTTTATACAGTACCTACCCTCCAAAAATTAGTTGACATTTGTCATCTTCAGCTGTAACTCCACATTAACAACACATCAACATTTTTTTATTTGTAATGTTTGAACTGTACTCTATAACGTTTTTATATTGAACAATTCAACTTCCTTACCTATTTTTTTTTAATAACCGGCTTTTAGTTATCAAATACTTGCTCTAATTACCATGGTTTACACGTCTATGTGAAACATAAAAAAATCGGAATAAATTCTCTAAATTATATGGAAAACTGCATCAAAATTCATCGAGTGCTTTAGAAGAAAGCTGTCACATAGACAGACAAAAAAGTGACTGTATTTCGTACTATTTATACATATAAAAAAAATTCTAAAGTTACACACTCCCAATGAAGGATTTTCCAGTATCGTAACTTTCTAGGTAACGTTACAACATGAAGCTCTAACAAAGAAATACCCACAATGAGTTCGTGCGTACTTCTCCGTAATCTATTAATTTAACGAACTGTAGACGCTCTTCTCTGTACGCAATTTCCAGTACCATAGGGGTGACATAGTACAGACGACAGCACATCCAGCTACCCGAAACTTTCAAATGTTCCCAATCAACTTTGAACCATAAGATTTAGCAATAAATTTGAAAATCTTTTTAAAAAATGGCAGATTGTAGTAGCTTGATGTGATGGCGTCTGTACCTACATTAATTTGTTAACAATTCTTTTGGAATTTGTGAATTAAAGCATTATAAGACAAGATTTTATAACGTAAATTAACGACTGTCGCAAACGTTATAAAATCAAGCTTTAAATAACAAAGCATCATGCGCATTTCTCTGTAATCTATTGGTTTATCAAACTGTAGACGTTCTAATGTGTACATCCCTTATCGATTTCATAGGGGTGACATTATATATTTCAATTATTATAACGTTTTTGCCATTGTAATAAACGTTTTTGTCTAGCATGCAAATACGCTTTCAGAGGTATCTTATCGATAAATTATGAGATATCTAGACTTGGTTTTGTTAAAGTGGATGCTCAAGGTAGCCCGCAAAATCCAAATTTTCTTACGTTTTTTGCAATTTGCAAGTCAGTATTAGGTTATATGGTGATCCAAATTTGATCGCGGCTGTAACAAGGATGTAGAATTATAATCATTAAAGTCAATCAATACAACTCTTTATGACAAGGTAATCGTAAAATCATGGAATTGTCGTAGTTAGGATTACATGATCTTATAGACTTGTATTGATGACTTTAATGATACGCGAATCAAATTTTGATCAACTTTCAACCTAATACATAATTGCATTGTTCCTTAAGATTGAAAACTAAATTGTGTTTTGTATTAATGCACACTTGAAAATTAAATGTATTGATTTTGTATGTATTCTGTACGAATAGTTTGCTATTATTATTCGGGAGTTAAATATTGAGTATTGTTATTTGTGTTTGTTATTCTTTACATAATTAGTTGTTTTTTTAGGCTTTAATAAATGAAAAATGTAACTGTTTAACATACACACACAAAGATATGTATAAACAATAGGGTTTGGGGCGAAGATCTAAGTTGTGAATTTTTCGTACCCTTTCGGTGCGCAGCTCAGTTGACGGATGTCACTTAATCTTGTCAAATTCAAACAAAGGTGCGCGCCGAATGGGAAGCTTCTTGAATTAAATTAAAAGGAGTTTAAGGTTTGCGTTATAACTGGTTAATATGTTATAACTAGCTGACCTGGCGAACTCCGTGCTGCCTCAGATTGATAAGAAAAAAATGTGAATTATCTTTTTTTCGTGATTTTTTTTAGTTTTAATTTGTTATAAGATAACTAGCTGACCCCGCAAACGTCGTTTTGCAAAAAAAAATAGATAGTAGCCAATTCTCAGACCTACCCGATATGCGCTCAAAATTTCATACAAATCGGTCCAGCCGTTTCGGAGAAGAATGGTAACTAACACTGTGACACGAAAGTTTTATATATTAGACTAGCTGACCCCGCAAACGTCGATTTGCAAAAAAAAAAATAGATAGTAGCAAATTCTCAGACTTACTAAATATGCACACAACATTTCATACAAATCGGTCCAGCCGTTTCGGAGGAGTATGGCAACTAACACTGTGACACGAGAATTTTATATATTAGACTAGCGACCCGCCCCGGCTTCGCACGGGTGCAATGCTGATACTAAATACACTACATATAAACCTTCCTCTTCAATCACTCTATCTATAAAAAAAAACCGCATCAAAATCCGTTGCGTAGTTTTAAAGATTTAAGCATTCAAAGGGACAGAGAAAGCGACTTTGTTTTATACTATGTAGTGATGTAAAGCACAGTGACAAAATACATCAATCAATCAACTCAGCCCAGTGCACTGCCTTCGCGCATCCAGTCTCTCCCATACACCTTTTCAGGTCGTCGGTCCATCTAATTGGGGAAGGCCCACACTACGATCGATAGGCGGTCTCCATTCCAGGACTCGTCTGCTCAACTCCGGTTTTTTTTCCGGATAATTTAATTTCTGATTTTATACTTCAAAGAAACTCCGAGCATAGCCTGCTCTAGAGCGCGTTGAGTGACCTCGAATTTTTGAACCAGTCCGACTGTGAGTGTTTGCGTTACCGTCATAAAGGTCAGGACGCACAGGTTGAAAACGTTAGTCTTAAAAAAAATACAATATAAGGGCCTATACTACCTCAAATGGCTTAGCATGATCCTCCGTTATGTCGAAAATACTGCAGCATTAATTTTGAAATAAATATATGGTAAAGTTGAGGATTAATGTTAGATCTTATGTTAGACGAAAACACGATTCCATAAAATTTTCTCGATAGAAATAAACCGCTGGTATTCAAAATATACTTCAAATTAGATCATGAAACTTTGTATACTAACCGAACTAAGTATAAAGCAGGTCTTATGTTATTATTTTTTTTTTTTAGTTACCATTATTTTCACCGTAAAAAGCAAATACCTAAACTATTGACGCTGCCTGCCGCCTAGCACCGCACTCTGTCTCGCTCTCACTCAGTCCGCGAGCAGTATCGTTCGAGCGAGATGAAGAGTGAATTTTAGCTGAGGTAGTATAGGATCTCAATATACAATTTCATCGAGTTCTCAATGAAATTTCTGTACCTATAACATAAAGGTGTTATAAGTAGGTACTCAATTAATAAGTGAAATAAAATACACAAGTAGGTAAATAAGCAAGCTATTAACAGTGTTTAATTAGAAAATGAAGTACTTGCGGAGAATATTACCTCGCTATTACTACTGTATATAATGTTAATGAGTTTATTCTACGTAATCATTACAGTGGAGGCATAATTGAAGTGAATAATACACGAGTATGTTATAAGTACTGTTAGTTCAAATAGTGCTAATCCTACTTCCTTCCTACTATAATAATATATAATATCACACTAATATTATAAAGGCGAAAGCTTGTGAGTGTGTGTGCTTATATGTTTGTTACTTCTTCACGGTTAAACGGCTAAACCAATTTTGAAAAAAAATTGCATGGATATAGCTGATACCCTGGATTAACATACAGGCTACTTTTTATCCCGTTATTCCTACGGGATCGACACTTATGCAGGTGAAACCGCGGGGCGTAGCTAGTTAAATTATGAAATCCGTGCCGCTTTTCACAGAAAAGATTAAACTTATAAAAAAAGTGGTCCTCAAAATGATCTGACCAAGACTATTTCTGGATTTTTATATACACATTGACATTGATAAATTTTACATATACAGTGACATGAATATTTACTTTGTAAAGTATTATATTATTTTAATGACTGTGAATGTGAAGACTATGTGGGTTATTATTTTTTTTTTTTGCCTTTTTTTTATTTTCTCAGATAGTTTTAGTCATGGTCTGGCAGTTTGAGTAATTTATGCGACCCACCCAAATGTCCTTTCTTTGGTATTGTTCGTCGAATCGTTGAGCTCCTTAAGTTTGAGTTGAGCTGCATGATTACTGACAAATGCGTGCACTGACTGGACAGGTCCACTCAATCGGTGTGGTTCTTTCCTCAAAAGACCATTTCAGACACTAATCTACATGGTCTCCACATGATCTGACCAAGATTATGTCTGGACTTTAAAAGAGACTGTGACCTCTGAGTTTGTTTCGGCCTTTCTTCTCAGAGTAGTCAGTTAGGAAACGCCGACCTCATCTCGTTTTAAAAAATATGATTGACATGTAAAAGTGTTTGTACAAACCTACTTACAGAAATAAAATCATTTATCATTTATCATTTAAAATTTGTTGGTAACATCTTTATTATTTTGTTTGCGTTCAATACAAATTGGTGTCATCTTATCAGACCAGATAATACTTTAAATTCCATTTCTATTTTAAGTGCTGCTTCTTCATAAGTGTTTTAAAGGATTTTGTTTTTTTTATTTTTTTTTTTTTTTTGTTGCCCACAAGCGACTTTTGTGTACGGGTTTTTATCAAAGTGTTGTGTTTGTAGACTTCATGTGAGAGACAAATTAGTTATTGAGATAAAAGTTGCTCGTTGGCAACCCTAACACGTAACTTAACATCACGCCTGTACCTAATTCCAGAAGGATTAGACAGTGGTGTACCTATAGTACAGTATACATCCAAATTTCGCCAGTTATGTTTAAGTCCCATGTGTCTTAGAGGATTATTTCCACCAAACGGCTCGCATCGCATCGAATCGGAACGGATTTTACAATAATTAAATGATATTAAATCATGCACACAATATTTAAAGTCTATATTACCAAGCCGCGGCACGCGACCGTAGCCTAAAGGATACTGCGACGCGCGACCGGCTCTGTTCGCCTGTCGTCGTATCCGATCGAATCCTTTCGGCTGTCGGCCAAATTTTTCTTTTCTCTTCTGTGTTTTATGATTATTTTCTTCTTTTTCTAATACAATAGCCAACAATATTACGTCAACTTCAACCATTTTCTAAAATAAGAACACGTCAACACGATAGGAATTAAACTATTTGACTAGGCGCAGAAATGGGCACGTTCGCAAGAGACTGTACGGAGCCGATCGTATGCGTCGACATGCTGTCGGACGCGATTAGCTGTCGCCGCATCCGTTCGTATCCTTTCCGATCCGATTCGATGCGATCCGTTTGGTGAAAAACATCCCTAGACGACCCTATTGCCATCAATCGGGCACCAATCCGGGCTAGTTAAGCGAAGTGCTTTTATGTAGACTAAAAAACACACGTACAAGTTCAAGAAAACCAAAAAAAAACAAGTCGGTTGTTTTTTTTTTCAAATCCATGCCTTTTTCGAATACGCGACACGCAGTTTTGAACTCAATTTGTTCAACTCACCCACTAGAAAAACGAACCCGTCGTAGCGGCAAAAAAGACGGTCAGCAATGTACCTACGGTACATAGCCAGCGGGACTGCCTTAGGCTTGTTGGACGAACTTACGTAAGTATCATCATTCATCTTTCTTTTCATGCACACCAAAATAAAAGGTGAATAGAAATTTAATCGCTTTCGCCTAAATGTGTACACGCCCGTATATACTCTAACGCGATACCGGCAGAATTCACTTGAATTACGTGGGACGATTTAGTTCAAACTAAGCTTGTGGGATTGGTATCTAGTTACACGATAGGTGCAGTATTAACTACCTATGTGTTTCAAGATACCTGAAGGGCAATTTTCGTAGTGTTAAGAACGTTCACAGACTGATGTAAGTCTCAATCTGTCAGAAATACTTCAAATTTTCCTCTGTTTTTGACATTTTTTTTGTCGCCGAGATGAGATTGCGACTAGATTTTGAGCATTTAAATTAGGAGAATTGGTCTTCTGTAGTGCTTTTGTGTAAAGTTCATTTTTAACCTCATTTTAAGTGATTCTATTCATTAATGTTCTAATGCTGTGAGCCAATAACTTAAAATGAAATAACTGAGTTATTTCTGCTGACAACACAAATGAATAAGTCACAAAAACACAAACAGATGTTGTTAAAAATAAGTCACAAAAATTCAAACAGATGTTGTCAAAAATAAGTCACAAAAACACAAACAGATGTTGTTAAAAATAAGTAAAAAAATCACAAATAGATGTTGTTAAAAAAAAACAACTAAATAATACCAGCCAACATAAATTGAAATGGTATTTATAAAACCTCCAGAATCGGAATTCCATTTACAAAAAACACCGAGGTTCAAAAACAAAACCAATTTGTTTTACGTTATCATATTGAACGCGACTGTACCCACATATCTTGGTGGCACCCGTTTGAAATTATTACAAAACATTCCAGTGATTTACTGGGAAGATAAATCGTGCTGTAAAACTTATCTAGTAGACAAATACGTTGTGATTAATTGTTCCGGCTATGTGTAACAATGGGAGCATACGAGTACATAGCAGACTTTACTGATCCAGGCCTGAAAGAATGCAGGGTATAGGCCTTTTTTTACACAGATAAGCTACGAGCAATATCACGCTTGCTTACTGTGGATTGTCTACATTCCATTTACAGTTATTTTAGTTCTGACCGCAGCAACCTAACAGCAACTTTATTCTGACGAGAATAAAGATCACAATTATTTTGACAGACTTGTCAATAGCAGAAACCCTTATTAGAAGAATGAGACAAAATAAAGAACACTGTGATTTGGAAAGTGATGCAATAACTGCGGTAAAAAACCTGTGAAAGGACTGTAGATACAATATCTCAAGACATTTATTGTTAAACTTGCTGCGCCCCGCGGTTTCACCCGTATAAGTGCCGATACCGTAGAAATATCGGGTTAAAAAGTAGCCTATATGTTAATCCCGGGTATCAGCTACCTCCTTACAAAATTTTATTAAAATTAGTCCAGCCGTTTGAGCGTGAAGAAGTAACAAACATATATACACACACACACACACAAACTTTCGCTTTTATAATATTTGTGTGATGTCACAGAATACCTAATAGTACTTCGTACAGAATGGCCACTCCCTACCCCGCGCTGACATCAGATACCGCACCTCACCCCGCACACCCGCGGCATTATCGGCGGTTCTCTAGCTCAGGGCGCTCACAAAGAACCGCAGCACTGTACTGCTGACACGAGCACACAATTTTGCGATTTAAAAGTTTTATCTGAGTTTTAATCACGATGGTTCGATATTGTGATGCTTTTCCGAATTTGTATTTACATAAATGTTTGTAAGATATCGCATTTTAATACCATGCGATATAATAACCGATTATTTATAGTTAAGTAGGTCATTTAAACGAAAATATTTTAGTGTAAGCAATATTTAGCTAAGTACCTTATTTGCATGGGTATTTGCTCTGAGATAGCAACATTTAGTGAAGTGGAACTGATGATGAAGACCACAGATGGCCACCGGGACTACTCAATAATAAGTATTTCACAGGTTGCGATTCGATTACTTTAATATGTTTGCTAAGCACAATTTATGCTCGTCACAATGCGAACTTCTCAACAATTAACGTCCCTGCATCGGGAAAAGCAATATTTTGTACAAGGCGATGAGCAAGTTGAAGAAGTAACTTAGATACTTTATAAACAGACCCACTAAAAATCGAGAAATAAAAACTTTTTAGCAAAAAAAAAAACCGACTTCCAAAAAAACACTAAATACAAACTGAAAAATAACTTTAATTTCGTAAATCAGTGGCAATAAACTAAAATACAGATCCAAAGACACCGACATCCGAAATTAAAGTTATTGTTAAAAGTTTTACATTTATTACTTAACTATTATAATATTATTTTTATTTCATTACGAACCCGACTAATTAGATAAACAATCAAACTAGTCCTTTCTAGTCGCGTCGTCGTCGTTCCCGCCTTTTTTTTACGCTCCGCACGACAACCAACCCTACTAGAGTTTACGCACACATTTGCACGTGTACCGACGTCATTTGGCTATGTAGTAGTAGTAGGTAATTATTTTGCGCGCGTTGTACGGAGTGTCCGGGGTGTGGTGATGTCGCAGCATCATGCTGAGATAGGAATCTTTTGGCCTCGCACAGGACTTTTTGTTTTTTATATGTTACTAGCGACCCGCCCCGGCTTCGCACGGGTGCAATACTGATACTAAGTACAGGTATTTCAAGAATGCCAGCACGCGCCGCCGCGGCCGGTACCGCAGCAACCGCTATGACCCTGCATTTTAAATCTGTAATATCTTCGAAAATATTCATTTAAATTACATGCTGTAAAGGGCCATATTTATCTATATTAAATGCACAATATATTTAAGGTACTTAATTGGATAAGGATTAATGCTGTATTGCTTAAAATCGCTTCGTAAATAAGCCATTATTTCTCGTAAAAAGTAAAGGATAAAAAATGATTATTGTGGGTTATCCCTAAGAGATAGACATATACCATTGCGGATTTTTTTGTAGACCTTTTTAAGGTGTACAATACTGTAGTACATTATTTTGACCTATCTCGTAGCGTTCAGCCAGCGTTTGAAAAGTAAGCGCAAAAAAATGTGTTTATTTACCACATCGCATGCATGCATGTATTATATAATATATAAACCTTCCTCTTGAATCACTCTATCTATTAAAAAAAAAACGCATCAAAATCCGTTGCGTAGTTTTAAAGATCTAAGCGTTCAAAGGGACAGAGAAAGCGACTTTGTTTTATACTATGTAGTGATCGACGCGTTTCATTTAGTTGGAAAAGGTTTCATGAGGTCACGTCCGCCACCTGACGGCGTGCTGTTCAGCAAACGAGCGTTTCATGAGTCGATCGAACGCAGTCTGCGTGCACAGCTGTTGTAAATGAGTCCACAACTGTCTACGTATTCACCTACAGTCTGTCAGAAAGGGTAGGTATCAACGTGTGTAATTCCTTATAAGTTTCATTATGACAGCTAAGTGCTGTATATGATTTCGGATGTAATTCTTTATGTATTTTAATAACATGTATGTGCTTAAATTAATTGAATATTATATTAATCTGTGTTATTTTTCCAGATATACATATGCTTTTTTTTCTATGTTCGTTTTTCTATTTAGTTTCTTTTCTTGCTGTGCGAGTACCACTAAATACTATTTCTTTCTTTCTAAAACCGCTGGATGCGGGCAAACTCAAACTCAACTCAAACTCAAAGCATTTATTTCAATTAAACCATTTGCAGGCACTTTTGATTTGTCAAAATTAACTAGTCGGTCAGTTAGTCAGAAAGTTGAAGCTAGTTGCCCATTCCAAAATGTAGATCTCTTGGAGAAGAACGGGCAAGAAACTCCAAGGACACTCTTTTAAATCAAGATATTACAAAATCATATTAATAGTACATTATTCTTGTTGCTTCTATATGTGAGAACAATGTTATGAAGAAACAATTCAAATTAGGTATAAGATTAAAAAGAAGCCCTGGCAGCTAAGAGATGACCAGCCTCAACTGACAGCGCCCGTTCACGAACATGACGCATAGATCCATCCAGCTCAACCATTTTGAAGGGAACCGAATGATCCAACACACGCGCCACCATCAGTGAGACATTTAAGTAACAATTAAAACTTGATTGAATTAAAAATACACATTAAGTTCGAAATGTCAGAAACACTTAAAAAAAAATAAAGAAAAAAAAGGGAAGCATGTCTTCCAAATATTGAAATTTTAACTAGTAAGCCCAAGTGTCTGTGGAGCAGGGGCAGCATAAGACGGGCAGCTATAGAACGGTCTAGCGATGCTTACAGTCTATGACAAGTCGTGGACTTCTTTCAACTTAAACGATAATGATGGCGTTCTATTCTCTTCAAGATATTTTCCTTCACCGCTAG
The DNA here is from genome assembly GCA_949316385.1 of Globia sparganii. NCBI lineage: Eukaryota > Metazoa > Arthropoda > Insecta > Lepidoptera > Noctuidae > Globia > Globia sparganii. The sequence goes on along the minus strand of OX438655.1, from coordinate 2,386,331 downwards.
TGTCATAATTCAATTAAAATGTAACATTGGAGCTTCTCAGGTTCGAAAAGCAGGTTCCACATCCATCACAATTTTCGCGGCTGATAATCTTGCTGTAGTATTTGTAAAAGTCCCGAGATTTTGAACAGAAAACAAATAGCCAAGCCGCCGCTGGCCTAGGCAATCCCTCTTCCCGAAACAGTGACAACGTTTCCTAAGAATATACCTACATAAACAGTACCGTTGCCTCTGACACGTCAATTACTAGTGATGAATGATGAACGAGAACTAATAGTACGTCGCTGATTATGACTAGTGATTGATTCGATGCCGGTCGTCGTTCAAACTGAGCTCGTTCATTGAATTACGGAAGCAATTTTCCTGGAACTCGTCTTCCAAGACTTTGAATTGGTCGTGTTAGAAAAATTTGAGTAAATTATCTTTATTTAGTCATTGATTTGCTGCTGTTTAATTAATTACATTTCATTATGAAGAAAATTTCTATAATTGCTTATTTAGCAGAACATTACTCGTATAAGTCGTAATTATATGATGGTTGAAAATTTTGCTAAGAATCATTAATATAATTTGTAGAGGTAAATTACTCACTCTTCACTTAAGTGAGGTTTGCTCGATCAAAACACTTTCAAACATTCATAATAGAACCTTACAGAAACCGCTCAAAGCAAGTCTTCAACGAAGTCATAACCAAAGTAAGTAGAATATAATTTCTTGTCCACATTCTCCCTGTACCGCGTACGTGAGCGTAACTTTGAGTATGACATCAAAGGGATTATTAGACGGGCTGTCCATTGTCCACGTATGTGCTACTTGTACGTGTGTCTAAGTGATTTACATTCTTAATACTTGGAGGGCTTAACTTAGGAGCTCGCCACATTATCGTGGGCAGTGCAGTATAGTTTTGTAGAGAACAAAATATAATAATGTGACTTGGTTAAATAATCAAAAATAAATAAAATTATGAATAAGCATTGAAAAAAATATGCTAAGATTGTTTGGTCATGTTAAGAGGACGGATGAAAAGTGTCAAAAAATGTATTTGCTAAGACACATGTATCGGTACCCCCAAGTATTGCTGGGCAAATCGTAGAACGCTGAGCTTTGAACGATATGGCGGATAATAGATGGTCAAATCATGAAATGGCGGCGTATCATGAAATAGCCAGGCAGACTACGTATAGCTATTTCTACGATCGGACCACGACCTATACACAGCAGTGGGTGAAGCAAGGCTGTCAAAGATGATAATTGAAGTTGAAACATTTGGGACCTCTGTTTGATCGTGGTTTTTCTCTCTTTGGAGTTTAGTGATATAGTTCTGCTAGTAATTCATACAACGGAGTATATTCAAGCTTGATTCCGTTAGTTAGTTCTAAGTTCTTGCGCCCGGCATTAAACTTGTTAGATGCCGCCAATATTTTGATTTAGATATTATTATTTGAACGCAGTTTTAAAAGATATGGTTTAAAATTAACGCTGAATTAACTTTTAAAAGCTGTTTTAACAGACTCCGGGCCAAGGTTGGCTGAGCAAGGAAAACCTGTTCAGGTGGAGATTCATAGACGACTCCACCTTGCGTGTAAGTGTGGTGCTGTTCCACAAACGATGGGACACTCTTAATGTTATATCCTACGTGTCCTGTCAGCTGCACGTTACAGGAATTACTGATGGAGCCAAACACGAAGCCAAATTCTGGAACGAGACCATTTAGATTGCCATCGACACGCTACAACGAAGAAGCAAGCTGTTTTTTCAGATTTCTGTATCTATTTTTACAGTATAATTTGTGTCGATAAATCTTTTAAGGGCCTATGCTACCTCAAATGGCTTAGCATGATCCTCCGTTATGTCGAAAATGTTATGGCATTAAATTTGAAATAAATATATGGTAAAGTTGAGGATTAATGTTAGGTTTTTTGACGAAAACACAATTCTATAAAATTTTCTCGATCGAAAAAAAATCCAAAGTTACCTCCAAACCGAACAATAAACCGCTGGTATTCAAGAAATACTTCAAATTAGATCATGAAACTTTGTATACTAACTGAACTAATTATAAAGCAGGCCTTGTTTTTATTTTTTTTTTAATTACCATTATTTTCATCATAAAAAGCAAATACCTAAACTATTGGTGCTGCCTGCCACCTAGCACCGCACTCTGTCTCTCTCTCACTCAGTCCGCGAGCAGTATCGTGCGAGCGAGATAAAGAGTGAATTTTAGCTGAGGTAGTATAGGCTCTTAAGTTCTGTCTATAACCACAAAGTACTCACGTTGGTAGTAAAGGAACATTAATCAGTCTTATCTGGACAGTGGTATAATTAGTAGGTCTTTCTTAAAATCCGGTCTAAACGGTGAATCTTTCAAACTAGTCAGGTAAAGTTGGTGAATAGATTATTAGCTGATTTATCAATATAGATACTCCTGCCACTGGGAAATCCTTTGGCAATTCATGGGAAGTCCGTAAAACGCTTTGATGCATTCAACTATTGATGCTCCAGGCTTTTGCTCAACCCTTCAATAGCAAGCATAATTACGTACGGTACCGTTAGTAAAATGATTTCCGCCATTCCAATATCGGGTAACACAGAATCCCATAATAGCCGGGCTCCGGAATTCCATTAAGTATCAAAATGTACCTATCTGCAGTTCGTACCGATGTGACGGACATAGCTGACGCTGCATAGTGATTCGGGTAACATCTTTTTGTGTCAATTGACTGAAATATAACGATAATTGTTGAAGATGTCGCAAAAATAAAATCATGCCGACTTTCCTGGCGTGTGCCGCGTAAACTAATAGAGTTATATGAAAGCAATGTATTACGGAAATATTCCTCTAGAGTACTTCTAATCACATTACTAGGTTTCCGTTGGATTTTTTCCATCTACGCGGGCGAAGTCGCGGGCACAAGCCAGTTAAGAAAATTGAGAAGTTAAGCTTCTTTAAATTGCGAAAGTTTTAAACTGGTTCATTAGTCGCGCACTGGAATAGATCATATGGTCTTTGTCTTTTGTTATAAGCACTTATTGTCCTGCTGGGCCAAAGCCTCCTCACTCTACTTCAACCTCTCTCTGTCCAGAGCTGCTAAAGACCAATGTTTTTATAAAGAAGTTCAGCTCATCCCACTTAAAGAAGTGATCGCATATAACAAACATAATTCTTTTATAAGTGGTTAAGATGACGCAATTTAATAATCATCTTCAAGCGCCATATTCGCAGCACCATTTGTGATCTCCTTGTTACTAATCAGATTGGTCCAGACCGCGTTACCGTCGGACTAAAAGGTCACTAAAACGTAACTAGTATACCTAACTGCTTCTAGACGAAATTAATTACCATCAGAATTTGAATGGAAATTCTTTTTTGGTTTTAATATTACGCCGAGTAGTTGTTGATGCCCTTTAAAGGTCAGGTAGTCAATTTCCGTAATTAAAAACGTTCAAAATCTAGTCGCAATCTCATCTCAGCGACAACCAATGTCAAAAATATATAGAAATTAGAGGTATTTTTGGCAGATTGAGACTAAGATTAGACTGCGACTGTTCTTAAATTACGGGAATCACCTCTCAGGTGCTTAGTAGATAATTGGAAACGAAATGTGTAGGACAAGTTCACACACTGCTATAATTGGCAATTCAATAATAATTATTGATTTAATCTATAGAGGTATGAGGAACAGGGTGTAAAGTTCACTCATACTCTATAGAAAAGGGAGGATCCTCCGACCAGACGGGTGTTGTGTCTGGCGGGCAACTGCCCAATGATTCATGTCGGACCGTTGTATCTGTGTTAGTTGCGCGGTAAACTCTGCTTGCGAGATGCAGGATTTTGTGACGTCAGTATGACGCGTTGTTCACATGTGGCGTTGTAGATACCGCTACAATCCGTGTTCTTGTTATGCATCTCAACGTAATTATGGATGATGTTGCATTGCCAAAATGAAAACTGAATTGGGATCAGGAGTCAATTAGGCTGCTGATGTATGAACGTGGTCGAAACAAAAGGAGTTTGTAAAGTCCGCAGCACATGGCGTTCCATATAAGAAAATGGCGCGATTTTATTTCATTATGTAGTTAGAGAAATGTGACTTTTGACCATAATCAGTCTATAATGTTCCCACTCCTGGTTCAAGGACATGCCGGTTTCCTCACAATGTTTTCCTTCACCGTTTTAAGAGTAGTGTCCTGTTTGTGTTTCAGATTTACATATCGACACCTCCATACAATAACATCGTAACTCACTTTTTGTGATTTTGCAGGAGAGCGATTTTAAAGTTTGAAAAATTATAGCAAACTCAAAACACCCCGTACAATTTTTGAAGCTGGCTCTATTTAATATAGTTTAGGCGGACTATAAATAGGTATGGTTAAGTTGTAAAAGAAAAATTGTTTTCATGGGTTTTCATGACTTACGTGAAAAACAAAACAGTGAAATGGCATATAAGTTACGAGGACAAACATTGTCTGAGTTACAATTTAGTTTTTTTGTAGTTTAATTTATTTTTGTGGTCAGATAATTGTAACTCCAAGGTGTTAAGTTACATAATTGTAGAAACGAAAGGGAATAGAATTACAATGATAGTACAGAAAAAATGCTTTTTTTACATAACAATGCCGTTGTAACTCAATTTTTGGAAAAAAGTGATTTACGATGTTATTGCATGGAGGTGTCGATATTATCCTTGCCGTGTTATAGCAAGTTTATAATGACAGACGTCACTTGATTATACGGACAATTTGAGTTAGATGCCCTGATCTGACTTGTTAGTTTCCCTGATTGTACCAGCTACATTTATATTTTGTTATTTATTTATTTAACCTTGTAGCAGAAGAGACAGATGTTTTTGCTTGTACACGGAGTGAATTCACAAAGATAACATTATATGTAATAAGTTTTAGAAAATAAGTTGTTATTATTAGGTTTGCTTCACTATTGCATTGGGTTGTACCTGTAATAATAGTTAGTTGTAAGTGATTATAAATAAAAATAAACAAATAAATAAATATCAAAAAAGGTTGGCACATGAATCAAATGTTTCATGCACACCTTTTAAATTTGAATATAACAAACGTCTTCTCAACATCTTACTTTCACGTCACGCAGCTTCGATTACAATCGAACGTTTCGCTCGCGTTTACGTAATCGAATCGATGATTCTGCATTTTTGCTCACGACTAATGTGATTCGGAAAATGCAAGCCACCGAACAACAGTGAACGATGAACTGTGGATACTAACATATTATTGTATGTTATTTGTGAGTGTTGCTTCTTATTATTATGCTTGAGTTTGGTGTTAGAATAATGACATTGTGGAGTTTTTATTAATTGCATCGATGATTATTTAGATGTTAAGTGGCGTTTAAACGTTAAAAATGTATGGTTAAACAATCGCTAATCATTACTTTACATTTAAGCAACGTTAGTAAATAAACCTCAGAATTCAGGGTGTTCATTTGGTGGAAAATAACCTTTGTCAAGCCACACGAGACTTTAAAGAGAAAACACATATATTACAATACTCTATTTAATTAATGACGTTTGATAGTCTCTCAATCATGGTGATCATCTATAGGCTATTTAACATCACGCTAAGACCCTAAGAAGCCAAGCATAAAAAACGAGAAAGAACGCTTCGCGAAAACGAAGCCATAGCGCGGGCAGGCGATGCGATGCGACGGGGTGGGTCGGGAGAGCAAAAAATTTCACGAAAAACTCGCACGCAAAAGCTATTAATAAGATAAAGTAACGGACGTGCAAATATCGTCACGAGTCTCGACACAATTATCGTTCATGCAATGCAACTATAAAAAAAAAGTATTGGGACCGCGCGCGCAGGCGACAGCGACGCGGAGGTGAGGGTCGGAGCGAGACAAAACACAGAATTTCCCTCTTTATTAAGAGCCTACACTACCTCAGCTAAAATTCACTCTTTATCTCGCTCGCACGATACTGCTCGCGGACTGAGTGAGAGTGAGACAGAGTGCGGTGCTAGGCGGCAGGCAGCACCAATAGTTTAGGTATTTGCTTTTTACGGTGAAAATAATGGTAATTAAAAAAAAGTAAATAACATATGACCTGCTTTATAGTTAGTTCGGTTAGTATACAAAGTTTCATGATCTAATTTGAAGTATTTCTTGAATACCAGCGGTTTATTGTTCGGTTTGGAGGTAACTTTGGATTTTTTTTCTATCGAGAAAATTTTATGATATCGTGTTTTCGTCTAACATAAGACCTAACATTAATCCTCAACTTTAACATATATTTATATCAAAATTAATGCTGCAATATTTTCGACATAACGGAGGATCATGCTAAGCCATTTGAGGTAGTATAGGCCCTTAAATACTTTGGGTACAAATCTATTTAAGAACGCACGGTGATGCCTGCGGATAAATTAAATTTTATGTTATTTAATTTCATATAATTGTTGGTTAAGTAGTTGCTTTAATTTATGAGTACTGTTTGTTTTATTTTATTTTGTTACCTGTTAAGTACGAATCATTTGATCTGACTTGGTTTCCGTACGTCCTTTTTCGGGTAACCACTGAAAATCAGCGCTGTGCTGTGGGCCCCTTATAGCACAGCATCATGCTGAGTGGAAGCCTTCTTGTCACAGTCATGACGTGCAGCCGTCGACTATCTCTGCTTTGTGCTCATGTATAAAGATATATATATATTTTTTGTTTTTATTATATCTGCTGTCATTAGAATTAATTATCTTTTTGTTTGCACGTGTTTCTGTGACAAATAAACCTATTTTTCTTTCTTTTCTTCTTTCAAATGAATGATTTGCAGAGCTTCGGGCCTCTCGGTTGCTGGCGGTGCCGCGCGCGCGAACTAACTTGCTGCGGGACGCGCCGCTGACAAGCGCGCTCCGCACTCTCAACCTCATTGCTGATGACGTAGACATATTCTGTTGCTCTTTGGATGAATTTGAAAGAATAGCTACCTATAGAATTTGCTATGGTACAAGCTTTGGCACTGTATAATTTTTAAGTGTACTACAATATCGCATTGGGTCTAGCCTGTAAGGATATTTGTATGTTTGGAGTGAATAAATAAACAAATAAATAAATAAATATTTTTTTTGTTTTTATTATATATGCTGTCATTAGAATTAATTATCTTTTTGTTTGCACGTGTTTCTGTGATAAATAAACCTATTTTTCTTTCTTTCTTTTCATAATTACAAACAAACTCGGTTCGAAATGTGATACATTTCTCATTAATCAATTCATTGCTGAACAACAACTTGATAACAAATTTGTCGCATGCGCGCAAAATGTACGATAAATTTAAAAACATTTATTCACGATGGCACCGCTGTTAACATTTTGTCGCGTAAATGCTCGTCAGTTGACTGATTTGCGTAAATTTATTACGTAACGTAACGAAACGGAATTATAGCGCGCTATTTTGTTGCACGTGTAGGCTTGCTTCTGTTCAACATTGTGTTTTAATCATATTCTCTGGTATGTTTACGGTTATACGAACATAAATTGTGGGAGCTATTGAAGCTTCCTTGTAAGGCAAGTGATGCGTAATTTATTTTCGTGTGGAAATATTGAGGTACCGAGATTCGTGTCAAGTATATTCCAGATTTTATGAATACTCTCACTAGCTGTGTATTTCATGCGAGCTAAAGAGCTAATATTTTAACAATTTCTTACTTTTTTTGCTATAAATAACTTTTATCATCATCATTTTCAGCAGAGAGACGTCCACTGGTGTATTAAGCCTCTTCAAGGATTGCCACAGCAACCAAATCCCTGCCCACATCCAGCGGATTCTTGCAAACTTCACCAAATTTTCGCTCCAGACTGTGCCTTCTGAAGTTTTCGGCCCCATCTAGTCATCCTTTCTGTGAGTAATAGGTGCCAGCCACTTTCAAATAAGTTAAGGTAATCTTATAGAGATGTGGGAAACAGGGTGTAAAGTTCACTCAACCTCCATAGAAAAAAGAGGATCCTCCGACCAGACAGGTGTTATGTCTCGCGGGCAACTGCCCAATGATTCATATCGGGCCGTTGTATGTATGCTAGTTGCGCGGTAAACTCTGCTTGCGAGATGCAGGATTTTGTGACGTCAGTATGACGCATTGTTCGCGTGTGGCGTTGTAGATACCGTTACAATCTTATCGGGTATTATCTTTTGCCTGCGTGAAGGTCAGAAATTATCCCGAGGGTCATACTACTGGGATAAAGAGGGTATCCTATGTCATACCTTATGATCTATCCGAGTGCCAAATTTCATCCAAATCCGTATTACCATTAGGGCGTGAAAAAGTAACAGACAACCAGACAAACAGCTGTTACTTTCGCACATTTAGCAACCCAAGCTGTCCTGAGAATTTTCTAAAGTTAGTTCATCCAAATCATTGACTTCAAACTTCTTATTCATTGAGTTTTAAAACGGAACAGATTTTCAAGTAACCGTTTCAGTAACTTATTACTTTATTTAAGCGTGTTTACTTTCAAAGTATTAGCTGATCAGTCTTGGTTGCCTTAAGTTTTACTGAGCCTTAAGTTGAATTGAAGTTAATTATAAATTAACGGAGTTTTGCCTCCGTTTTAATGCTTAGTTTAGGGGCCTCCGTTTTAATGCTTAGTTTAGGGATAAAGATTACTCAATGTTGAAAACTGGAATTTGTTGTTAATAATAGTTGACTCAATTTCGTTATTTTGGGCTTTGGCACGACTGAAATACGACATGAAATAATGTAAGCATAAACCTTTTGCAAAGGGCACTATGTTTAATTGGTAAAAACCGGAATTGAAAATCCGATAAACAGTTTTTGTGATTGGCTTTTAAAAATCCATCAAATAGTTTAAAAGAGATGGATAACGGTCTCATACAAGCTTGGCCCAGAAATGAACACAAATAAAACCAAAATGTATTTATTCATCATCATCTGCCTAGCCTTTTTCCAAAATATTGGGGACGGCTTCCAGTCTAACCGGATGCAGCTGAATACCAGTATTTTACATGGAGCGACTGCCTATCTGACCTCCAAAACCCAGTTACTGGGTAATATGATACCCCTTGATAAGACTGGTTGTCAGACTTTCAGGCTACCGACGACCCGTAATGACTGTCAAAGATCCACGAATGACAGTCGGGACCAACGGCTTAACGTGCTTAAAACCAAAATGTATTATGAAGCTATAATAATGTGTCATAGCACTATATATTTTTGTTCGTCATTAAACTTTGTGAAAGGACATATTTAAGACCCCAAGTCTGATGACTTCAAAAAATAAATTCAAACTTATCAATCGCGGAGTAATCCACTGTCTTCCAGCAGATTGAATTTCACTCAAGGTAACGACTGTATCCCAAAGTATGCATTTCCATCCCATTTCCACAACTGGCAACATACTTCGACTACTTGAATCAAAATAATAATTTAAAATTGAAATCTTTCCTGCGAAGTTTTATGAAGCAATGAATTCTGTGGTGGGATGTCAATTATTAACTCTTTGTTTGTTCTGGGCCGAACTTTTTCCATGTCCTAAGAATTCACAGACATACACGAAGAAGCGACTGTTTTTTCACAATTTCAAGATAGTTAAAACCATCTCAAGTTTATTTTCGTCCAACGCGACGTTAACATCAAAACATTGGCATTTATAATAATTCCAAAAGACCTTCCACTTTCTTCAATATTTCAAATAACGCTTCTGTTAACTGTAATTAATAAAATTTCTCTACGCTCGCCTTCAGCACACGTCGATCAAATTACATTTTAATTAGACACACTACCGATGAATATTAAACCTTACCTTTGTGGGAATAAAGTCTAAAGTTGAATGAGTAGCGGTATTGTTATTGCCTTAATATCTTTAGGTTATTATGCGCTGGTTGTGCTTTTTCCTTCACAGCCTCGGGCTATGAAGATGAGCATGAACTATTTATGGATGAGCTACTAGAAAAAGGCTTGAATAAGTTGAATAATTAATGTTTTATCGGAAAATTCATGGGAAAAATTACGTATTCTCGTTTAGATGGAAAATTGTAAAGTTAGATTACATCAAGTCGGTTGAGAACTGAGGGGCAATTCTCGTAATTTTTTAGAACGTTCACAGTCTGATCTCAGTCTCAATCTGTCAAAAATACTTTTAATTTCCCTACATTTTGACAAGTTTTTGACATTTGTTTGTCGCCGAGATGAGACTGCGACTAGATTTTGAACGTTTTAAATTAGCAGAATTGGCCTACTGGAATCTAACCTTTGTATTTAAAGCGTGTTTTATATAGTGAATACAGGTCATGAATATGGATTTTTATGTGTGTTCTTTTCGACTAGACACAAAATGAATTACCACTAGGTACTCTGACAGTGAATAAACTTGTTACAAAAGTTTGACAGAAAATTATTATCTATATTATATCAAAATTTATTTTTCACATTTCCACAACTTATATTATTTTTAGTTTTGTCAAGAATAGGGGCTTTGTGGATTAGTTATAACGGCCGCACTGGTCGATCGATCAGGTTAAGCTACGCTTGCCGCGGTTGCTCTGTGGATACATATTTACCAAGACCCCTCCGTGCCACAAACCTACAACTCCGTGAACAATTAGTTACGCTGCTATTAATTTATTCTTCTTACCGTCCATATAAAGTATCTGTATCTACCTACTTAGATGTTTAATCAGATTGTTGATACCAAATGTTTTAAGACGAGCGCTAATCCTGCCGACAAACTGTCACACAGTTTGGCAGGTTTATGATGTATGTAGAAGTGTTTGGTCCAAAATAAATAATTTATTTATTTTTTTTTTTACGTTATACGGTTGGTCCCGGCTGTCATTCGTGAATCTTTGACAGTCGTTACTGGTCGTCAGAAGCCCGAAAGTGTGACATCCATGTTTACCAAAAAAATTATATTACCCAGTAACTGGGTTGTGGAGGTAAGATAGGCAGTAGCTCCATGTAAAATAATGATATTCGGTTGCATTCGGTTAGACTAGAAGCCGACCCCAAAATACTTGGTAAAAGTCTAGGGAGATGATGAGTGTTTTCAAGAATGAGCGGTCTGTGTAATTCAAGCAGTCTTGATTCAGTCTCCACACAGCGTTACAAATAAATTCAGTTGTTATCCATACAGTTTCAACTTTATCTTCTGCCAACTGTCTAATTATTATCAATCAGGCTTAGTGTTAAGCTTTAGAATACACTTTTAAAGTTTCCAAACAATCCCGAAATTCCGGCATAAGTCACTTAAGTTGTAATAATAAAAAACTTTTTACAAAAAAAAAAAAACAACCGACTTAAAAAAAAAACACAATAAAGTGAAAAATAAGTTTAATTTCGGAAGTCGGTGTTGTTGGTTCCGCATTTTCATTTTTTGACAAATGAAATGTTTTCTATACTAACATAGAAAACATCTAAATAACTATAAACCATTCACTAAATGGCGTCAGCTCCGCATTCTGTCCTCATGGCTTTCCCAAGTAATAAAGCTTTTAAATAATCTGTCAAGCATTTATAAACGTTTGAAAGGAACTTTGCTTGAAGGAACTCCAAAATGCCAAAATATTTTCCTGTTTCCCGAAACGTATTGAAGCAAAATGGAAATCAATTTGGAAGGCTTAGTGATGATTTTAATAGATGTATATTTATGAGACACGTTCAGAAAGAACAATAAAGTCTTCTAAAAAAAAAACAACTTAATTTTCCTGAAAGTTTTCACACAAATTCTTGTACAGTTTCTAGATTTATTTGGGAGATATTGTCAACGGAATTCTAGGGATGATTTCGGAGAGGCCAGGCTTTGCAGTGCTGGGGAGATTCATCCAGCTTCATGTGACGAGATGACACTCTAACGCTTACTATGATATTTATTTTTTTTTTGACCTGATTTTTTTTGACATGAGTGATTTTATTATTTGATTTTTAAATAATAATAATATCGTTTAATGCGGATCACATGTAAAGAAACACAGAATCAATATAGAATTAGTAACAACAACTTAAAAATTATGTTAGTAAAGACTTACAAACTAACCTATCAACAACTTAACTACAACCGAAGCACCTGCCATCTAATCTCTTCACCGCCCTTGGTTGACTGGTAGAGAATGCCTAAGTCCGCCTTTGTACCTTTTTGTGCGAAAAGTTTAAATAAACAACATGGCTCAACACACATCGGCACGTGCCTCTGCACCCAGTGCCTCATAAAGGGGCTGTCCACCTTGTCAACCAATGTCTTCAGGATATTGTTGGGGCTTCTAATATGAATGATGTTTTGTTTTAATTTTGGTTTAAGTATTGACTAACATAGTTTTAAGACCTTCATTACTAACTGTAATCAATAATCTGCTGTATTTATTTATGTATCTATTATACAACTTGTATGTATATACATATTATATTATCTATTATACTATATTATGTTGCACCACTGACAACCACATTATAAACATCCACGCAATCACTGTCCATTCCAAGGTTGGAAGAGATCGCAAAAAGCGATAAGGCCGCCCATTGTATGTTTTGTAGTAATAATTGATTTTTTTGTTATGTATTTTCTGGTGTTCAATAAAGTAAACCTATATAAATAAATAAATACTAACAAGTATGGAAAATAGTAGGGCTGAAATAAACGTATTTTATTTAAATTGCGGACATTGCGGGACGTATAGTGACTTTCAATCCGTATTTGCTTATTTTGTATCCACAGAGCTACACTGTTGAGAAGTCTCACATGCCTGAGATTCCACCGGCACCAATACCTTTCAAACCGATACATCACAGAAACACAGCGTTCAATATATTTAAAAATCCAAAGGTGCTGGCTGTAGCATTCATTATTCACAACGTACTTAGTCGTCACTACTTCTAGTACTTGTTAACCTGTAGCGGAACTTTTCAACGGAGTTGAAACAACTTTCAGATCATTTTCTCTGTGGAGTTTCGCCACGGTTTTCCTAGTTATCACACAATAGATAGGTACAGAAGGCTAGTTTCATACAAGGAGCGATAATAGGCGCATGCACACGTACCTATAGTCCATTCAAAAATTATCTGATGAAAATGTAAACAAATCGATCAAAAAAACGTATCTGTGGATGCCCATTAGTAGTTCTACTTACAAATTGAGGGCTTTGATTTAATTTATTGAATATTTAAGCCCGATGTTCTAATTTTAAATCACATTAAAGCGATTTTTCATTTGACATTTGAAGTAAAACTCAATTTATAACCTTTAAATTTTTGTGATGATTATCCAATTATAGTTTAAGAAAGAAAGAAAAGAAAAAGTATTTATTTCGACTCGTACAGGAAGATCATAAACTAAACTAAACATAGTCAAAAATAAAAAAATACAAATTATATTGAAATAAAAGTATAGGATTAGGATCCGCTGTGATGTCACACACTTTAAATAGATAATTAATAAATAGATACTTAATTAATGTCTAAATTATATATCCAAACAACAGTTATTGGAAAAACTCGTGAGATATTATACATAAAGTTGAAACTTTCTAACTACAGAGAAATGTGTCAGCTATTAACCAGAAAAGGGTGTGTTTACACTTTCATGAGGTCTTTTAGGAATAGATTATAGACGCATAGGCACGGCAACCTGAAAATAAAACAAATGCCGGTCGTGAGTTGCACTCGCTGTAAGTGAAGCGTGTCTGTGTGTGTGGGCGTTTTCACTCGCTGTATTGCACCTTCTGTACTTTTCTGTTGTATGTTAAAAAATAGGGCTTCGTGCACTCTGTTGAATATTTTAATTACATTACAACCGAACACTCCAACGTTTTAGCTATTAGGTTATGCAATTATGTCGGTACTTACGTGGTTTCGGAAAGTTTACTTTTAGTGTTAAGTTTTATTAATTTGATGATTATCATAAATAAATAAATAAATAAATCAGTTTTGGGGCTTAGTTAATTATATTTTTTTTCTTTATTTAAGGCGATTCGGTCAACAATGACGACTTCGCCCCGTAATTAAAATAAAAATAAAAAATAAAAAGTAATTATAATCTAATATATAAAATTCTCGTGTCACAGTGTTAGTTACCATACTCCTCCGAAACGGCTGGACCGATTTGTATGAAATTTTGTGTGCATATCGGGTAGGTCTGAGAATCGGCTACTAGCTATTTTTTTTTTTTGCAAAACGATCTTTGCGGGGTCAGCTAGTTATAATATAACTCTTATGGCTTAGTTAATGATGTAATAATAATTTTCTTTTTTATTTATTTGTTTATTTACAAACTTTAAGTGTAATGTAAATTGTGGCAGACAGTACAAAACAAGTTGGCCTCGTGGTCGCAAGCGCGACTGCTGAGCGTTCTTGAAGTGGCGTCTTGGGTTCAATTCGCGGGTCGGGCAAAGTGTTATTATTGGGTTTATAATCAACAATTTTTCAGTAGCATCTCGGAGTTAGGAAGTTCGTGGAGCGAAGCCCCCATGCCTCGAATAGCACATAAAGCCGTTGGCCTTGCACCTGATCTCCCCCCGGTCATGGCGGATTGCCTTCCCATAGGACTATGAAAGTAAAGGAACAGAGAGTGCACCTGTGTTTGCCCACACACTTGTGCACTGTAATATCTCCTGCGTACTTGGCTAATCTCCGTTGAAATTGGCCACCGTGGGTGGGGAAGATTTCATCATCATCATTTCAGCCGAAAGACGTCCACAGCTGGACATAGGCCTCCCCCAAGCACCTCCACTTCGACCGGTTCTGTGCTTTCCGCATGCAAAGGATTACTGTCGGATTCCTGCAGGAGGATTTCATCATCCGCCTAGCCTTTTCCCAACTATGTTGGGGTCGGCTTCCACTCTAACCGGATGCAGCTGAATACCAGTGTTTTACATGGGTCGCTCCATGTAAAACACTGGTATTCAGCTGCCTATCTGACCTCCACAACCCAGTTACTGGGTAATACGATACCCCTTGGTAAGACTGGTTGTCAGACTATCGGGCTTCTGACTACCCGTAACGACTGTCAAAGATCCACGAATGACAGCCGGGACCAACAGCTTAAAGTGCTTTCCGAGGCACGGAGGGATCTCGGTATTTATAGATGGTCACACATCCACAGACCAACCGCGACCAGCGTAGCTTAACCTGATCGATCGACCTGTGCGGCTGTTATTATTTAGCCACGGGCCCCTCTCTTGCAGGAGGATTTATTATAACGATTGTGTTTTTCGATAAGCCAGATACAAATAAATATAACTCTGTTCGTGTCAGAGGATTTTTGATTGAAAAGCGCGGAATTGAAAGGTATTATAGCCGACATTGAATGATTGTGCCATAAAATAAACTAGTTATATTAATTGAAAAACAAAGAAGCTTCGTTATGCAGTATTTACATTTATTTTTATTCAACATTGTCAACGTTGTAAAATATCGCTGTGTATTTGTGGTGGGTTTCGAATCCAAAACTTTGCGATCACCAGTTCATAGCTTTATCCGATTAGCTTAAGTCTCTTGAGGTACCTATGTATATATATGTCACGGCTAATGGCCGAAGTGCGGCTACACCTAGTTTTAGCCGGCCGAAGTGGGCTACACCTAGCTTTAGCCGGGTACAACTAGGTGTAGCGGGCCAAATGCGATTCGTGTGTACTTCGTGTGACAACGGTTGTATGGTTGCGGTCAGTCGATAGGCTACGTAGAATGCAAGAGCGACCAAAGGGCACCCCAAGGTTAGGTTTGGTTAGGTTACTTTAAACCCTTTACAAAGAAATAGCTCCATCGACGTAGGATGCACCTAGTTGTACCCGGCTAAAACTAGGTGTAGCCGCACTTCGGCAATTAGCCGTAACATATATATAGACATAGTTACACACCTGTGTATATATGTGTAACATAGTAACGTAAACTTCTGTGTGTGCAAGTTTATATTTAGTTGCAAATATTTGTAATTTTATTTAAGGACCTGTATTGTCAGATAATTTATAATGTTTTTTTTTAATCTTCATTATTCGATATATCAAACAGGCCGAAAATTCCTGATTATTTCACATGAATTAGACCACCAAAACCAAATATTATTAGAAAACATGATTTATAACCGCATACGATATTTAATTGATATCAACCTGCTTTGGCTGTATAAGCGAGGCCAACATTAACATTTTATCACACCCGTAAACCTGGGGTGTAAGCAATTTTTCAAGGGTTAAGCCTAGGATATATATCATCTGCTAATACCGGTAGGCCATTACAGGAGTGATAAAACACGCAGTTATGTTTGAAGGGAATTTCGTATGTAAGAATTT
Organism: Globia sparganii; assembly: GCA_949316385.1. NCBI lineage: Eukaryota > Metazoa > Arthropoda > Insecta > Lepidoptera > Noctuidae > Globia > Globia sparganii. The sequence goes on along the minus strand of OX438655.1, from coordinate 2,370,075 downwards.
GTGTTTACCTGGGAGCTAATATCGTAATATTTTCTATACCAACACACTGGCAAACTAATGAAGTATGATTGTGCTCTTAACTCCGAAAGCCTAAAAACTAAAACAAAACAAATGTAAAAATACCAGTAAACTATTAAATTCACCTTAAAACTCACTATTAGGGTTCCGTACCAAACCGCTTGCATAGAGAAAAATCTGAAATTATTATATGTGATAGAAGTTAATGTAAAGATTACAGGAAAAATAAAACGATGTCTCTAAATAGCACACTTTTCAGAAATAAAAAAAAATTACATTGTTTCACTATCAGTCAAGAGATGGCGCTGACCTAAAACTGAAATATTCTACACCACAATTCTTGATGAATATAGGCCTCGCCGATGAAACTTTAAAAACATGACGATAATGAACACTCGGTGCGTGAGTCCGACTCACTCTTGACCGTTTTTTTTTTAAATTTAAAACCAAAATTCCTTGTTTTTGAAGTAAATCATAGCGGATTTTATCATGACACCGCGTGTTCACATACTACGACACATTCTTGTAGTAGATATTTGAACGGTGACAAAGCCGTGACGTCACATCTGGAGCTAAGCCGTAGTATAAATAAGTAGATTCGAGTAAGTAGATTCGAATAAGTAGAGTAGAGTAGTAGAATGAGTAGATTTTGAGTAAGTAGATTTAAAAAAAAAAAAAAAATATTCTCTTGCTCTTATACAATTGTAGTCGTCGCAACATGTTTTTTTCTTCCATACTTGTATGGGAGCCCCTTAAATATTAATTTTAATTTGTTTTTTAGTATTTTTTGTTATACTGGCAACAGAAATACATCATCTGTGAAAATTTCAACTGTCTAATCACGGTTCATGAGATAAAGCCTGGTGACAGACGGACAGATAGACAGACGGACGGACAGTGGAGTCTCAGTAATAGGATTCCGTTTTACCCTTTGGGTCCTGAACCCTAAAAATTACAATATTTGTAAAAAAGTACTCGCATAAAAATTACATAAATTAAACGAACAATAACTCCAACTCAACTCATACTGAAAGGATTTATTTCAAAAAAACTTTGACCACCAACCAACATACCAACTAAACTACCTACATAGATTAATCCCAACACATATGAGGCACAGTTTCGATACCCAACACATATGAGGCATACTCCCACAAGTGATTAAGCTCATTATCTAGAACTACGCCGTATTAGTAGCGTAGTTAGTTACCCTACAGCCAGCAAGTAGGGATTTTCGCTTCATTACCTGACCTACAAAATTACTAGGCTAATATCCGCTTGATGTTCGAACAGCGAACTTGTGATCTCTCTACTAAATGACAAGGTATGTTATTCAGTCAAGGAGTATATGGATGACAAATTTTGATTTTTTTTTTTAATCTATTGACATTGTGTAATTTCATGACATTTTCCTTATATTATTATGACAATTTTATAACTTGACATGCCTAAAATATGTTTCTTGACATTGTTGATTCGTTTATAACTACTGCATGAATTCTTTTTTGTTTTCAAAATGAGTTTACTGTAACTTCAACTCAGATTTTGTATGCCTATCAGCGGAACATGGTTTGTGCACTTGACATTTATATTGAAAAACACCAGAAGGCCAATTCTCGTAATTTAAAACGTTCAAATCTAGTCGCAGTCTCATCTCGGCGACAAACAAATGTCAATAACTTGTGAAAATGTAGGGAAATTTGAAGTATTTTTGACAGATTGAGACTGAGATCAGACTGTGAACGTTCATAAAAATTACGAGAATTGCCACTCTGTAATCACCTATATGTTCACAAAAATAATTCATTCATTCATTCATTCTCTCTGTCTTTTGAAAATGGATACGCCTGTCTCTTTTGGTTTTGAAATAGCTTTAAGCGAGCTGTTTAGACAGGTTAGCTTCATCAGCCAGTTAGCTACAGTTGAATATGGCTTCGAAAAATGACTGTTCCCAAATCAAATCACTGCACTTGCAAACTGATTATTTAGTGAATAGCTTCTGCTTACAGCTTCGTCCGCGTGACATTACTTGTACCACCCCGCCGCATTGCGTTCATTTTTGACTTTTTTTTTAAATGTTTGTTCGGCCGGAAACCGGCATGTCCTAGAACCAAAAATTCGAAGAAATGTGACATCAACCAACCCGCACTGGGCTCGCGTGGTGGATTACGGCCCACTCCCTCTCATTCTCCCTCTCACCTGTGTCCCAGCAGTGGGATCATTATAAGCTGATTATGTTATGTTATGCCTAGCGTCATGTTAAATAGCCTTTCTCAAGAATTGGGCTATCAAAAGCAAAAAATATTTTTTCAAATCAGTCTGGTAGTTCCAGAGATTAGCGCGTTCAAACAAACAAACTCTTCAGGTTTATTATTAGTATTATCAATAAAATTTGAAAATGCTTTCGTTCATTCTCCTGACGTATTCCAAACCAGAGATTCTAGCACGAATGCGCGCGTTAACGTAACTTAAATTTGAACATTTTTGAATAAAAATGAAAACTATACTATAGCATTTTGATTTAAGCATAATTATTAGGTATCATCCAGATAAATGAAAAACTAAGTATGTAAGTATGTGCCGAACGAGTATTTTCAATTTTAAAATCATTCGAATTTATGTTACTCCGCGTGAGAGCAGTGGTATCGCTCCAACTTACGAGTCATAAGTTCGAACCAAGGCAAGCATTAATTTCATCACCAAAATTCTCAAATGCCAGTTGTGATTTCAATATACGGACAATTTAACTTTTAGGCAAGTTGCTTAACAATTAATTACCCTGAATTTACCTGGAATAATGACTAACTATTTAAATACGAATATTCTCCAGTATCAAAACTTCAACAATTCCACAACACTAAACTTCCGGACATTTACCAAGTTGTAAGAAACTCTAAACAATACTGCAAGAGAGATGAAGTACAAAATGCAGGCTGACAGAGATCTCGTCAGACAAAGTTCAGTTCCGAAATTCAAAAGTTAAGACCGACAGGCAACCGCCATTACTGGGAGGTATTGAAAATTTGCATCGTGCTTATTTATCAATCGTGACGACTATTTTGATGTTTATAGCTATGCAATTAAAGTTGATTTTATAATTGCACAGACGATTTGATGAGAAAAATAACAATGGGTAGTGTATTGAAGGAGGTTTTTTCTGTTTTTTAAATTATATTCTTTTTGTCCGCGGCTTCGCTCGCGTTAAATTAGGGGTGACACGGTTAAAAAAAAAAAAAAGTAGCCTATGTCACTCTCCATCCCTTCAACTATCTCCACTTAAAAAATCACGTCAATTCGTCGCTCCGTTTTGCCGTGAAAGACGGACAAACAAACAGACACACACATACACTTTCACATTTATAATATTAGTATGGATAATCTTAAGGGCATGACCTAAAGCGCGGTCACTGTCTAGACTGCATAGAAAAGAAACAGATGCGCGATTACTAAACGCTGGTAATTTATTGCAAAATATGAAGTAACTAGCTGCGCCCCGCGGTTTCACCCGCGTAAGTTTTGATCCCGTGGGAATATTGGGATAAAAGTATCCTATGTGTTATTCTGATGTATAAACTATATTACTGTAAAGTTTCATCAAAATCCGTTCAGTAGTTTTTGCGTGAAAGAGTAACAAACATCCATCCATCCATCCTCACAAACTTTCGCATTTATAATATTAGTAGGATTAGTAGGAAGTAGGATTATCTATTTACAAAAAATCTATTGTTTGTACTAAAAAAATTAAAACACTAGTGCTTTAGTATGTTGCTTGTAGAATAATCTGGCAAAAAATCAGAATGATTGTATGTATATTAGTATGGTTTTTATTATAAAAAGAAAGTTTTTAGAGGTATTTTCATGATTTTTTTCTATCGTAACAAATTAGTTGTACGAGTATTATGTATTCAATACACTATCTACCTAGCATATATCATTAAAAATCTAATATATAAAATTCTCGTGTCACAGTGTTAGTTACCATACTCCTCCGAAACGGCTGGACCGATTTGTATGAAATTTTGTGTGCATATCGGGTAGGTCTGAGAATAGGCTACTATCTAGTTTTTTTTGCAAAACGACGGTTGCGGGGTCAGCTAGTATCATATATATTTTTGATTTTGTCTATTGTAGTCGATCATATACTTTTATTGCTTCTAAAAATTTCGTTCTTTGCGTTTAGGTCCTGTAATCCCCTTGTCCCTAGAATGTTGATCGTAAAAGTAATTTCTTGTAAAAAATGTTGGGCTCGTACCATAATTATTTGCAAAGCAGGTCAAGTTGACACCAATTACATGGTTACATCGCACGTAGTCCAAAATCCAAGCCAAGACACTTAACTTGGAGCACAAAAATGTATTCCAAGTGAAATTATGCGAAGTGAAGAAAAATTCTGTATTTTTTACAATATTTTATTTTAAGTGAAGTCTTTTCTCTTATGTTAAAAATAATAACATTCTCACCCAACATTTAATTCTCCACTAAGGGTCGACACATCTCACGTTCACTAGTTAACACAACTTTGCTCTAGTGGAGAGCGCACAATGAGAGCGATGCAAACTTGCGCTAAGCACGTACCTGGACTACGACGTGTTAAGTGGACAACCAGAATAGACTGCAATTGTGAAACAAGGTGATTTTTTATGAAAGAAAATCATTTGAAACCAATTGTGTTGACAAAACTGTTAATACTTTCGGCATGCCTGAGACGTTGCCATGTTTAAAAAAAATGTTTTTGCGTGACATAAATATTATTTATTTTTATAGATTGTTGAAGAAGGTCAAGTTAGGTATTGGTAAGTAGACTTTGAAGTAGATTTTGAGTGTTTCATAGAAGGAAAAAGATGAAAAATATAATTTATGTAGTGGAATCTTAAGTAAGCGAATACACACAATGATCTAACTATAAGACGGTGATTTTTGACGCGCAATAAGTATGATGTAAACTTGCGCTAAGCACGTACCTGCTGATCGATTCTGTAAAAATGTCACCGTGATAACTTAAGTGAAGTGAGCGTGAAGCGAGTTATCAATAGGGGCAATCCCTAATATCAGGTGGAATGACAGCTCACTTCAGCTTAGTTTTAACGGTGAGATTTTTACAGAATAGCACTGCTGCTGTGATGAAAAGAGAGGACAATTTATTTGGCCCGAATACTTATTTCTTTAAAGAAAGTATAAAGATCGTAAACATTAATTTTCGAAATAACTACCTTTCAAGGGGAGGTGAAAATTGTGGTGGAAATTTATTTGAGGAAAGTACGAAACCCACGCGGACGAAGTCGCGGGCAAAAGCTAGTCTAAATATAAGACGGTGATTTTTGACGCACAATAAGTGTGATGTAAACTTGCGTTAAGCACGTACCTGGGCTACTTGGTCCTCGACAATGTGAAGTGGTCGGCCCGCATACTTTGCGATTGTATAACAAGGTGCTTTTTTATTAAGCTTGGTGCTTTTGTTTTAATGGAAAGCAGGAGGCGAGATGCGGGTCAAAATATTGAGAAACTGCGTTTTAAGTTTATGTTGAGTGCTTTATAGAACGATTATTTTTAATAATTTTAAAGAAGGCAAGAAGGAAGACTCAGGGTCTGTCAGCGGCAGCGGGATTGTCCGAAGCAGCGGGATTGTCCGAAAGGGTTACCGCTACCCCGGAACACAAAGGGCTAAGGAAGGAACACGGGTGGGTTTTAGTCAGTAAGAGTCTGACACTCCCTTCTGCTCCACCCAGAGCGGGAGGGGTCATTGGATGATTTCCCATCCACAAAAAAAAAAAAACAAAAAAAAAAAAAAAGGGTCTGTCAGCGAGCAGTGGAGCGCAGTATCCTTGGAGTTAAACTTACTGATCGTATAAAGAACTCGATACTGCGTTCTAAAACTCAAATTGCCGATGTAGTTCACACGGCTGCCAAGCTAAAATGGAACTGGGCTGGTCACATCTGTCGCATGCCGAAGGAGCTATGCGCTAAAGTAAGCACACAATGGTTCCCAAACAGCAGTAAACGGCAACGCGGCAGGCCCAGAATGAGATGGCGGGATGAACTCGACTCTTTCCATTCTTTCCACAGGGATTGGCGCATAACAACACTGGATAGGGATAAGTGGAAGGAGGGAAGGGAGGCCTTTGCCCTGCAGTGGGACAGAAACGGCTGATAATAATAATAATAAAGAAGGTATTAAAAATAATCCCAATAACAGCCGCATAGGTCGATCGATCACGTTAAGTTACGCTTGTCGCGATTGGTCTGTGGATGGGTGACCATCTTTACATACCGAGACCCCTCCGTGCCTCGGAAAGCACGTTAAGCCGTTGGTTCCAGCTGTCATTCGTGGATCTTTGACAGTCTTTACGGGTACCTAATCAGAAGCCCGAAAGTCTGACAACCAGTCTTACCAAGGAGTAAAAAAAAAATAACATAAGACCTGCTTTATAAGACATTGCTTTAAGAAAACATAATATTCACATCTCGTTTAAGAGCCTATACTACCTCAGCTGAAATTCACTCTTTATCTCGCTCGCACGATACTGTTCGTGGACTGAGTGAGAGCGAGACAGAGTGCGGTGCTAGGCGGCAGGCAGTGCCAATAGTCCTAAACTATTGGCACTGCCTGCCGCCTAGCACCGCTTTTTACGATGAAAATAATGGTAAATAAAAAAAAAAAACATAAGACCTGCTTTATAGTTCGGTTAGTATACAAAGTTTCATGATCTAATTTGAAGTATTTTTTGAATACCAGCGGTTTATTGTTCGGTTTGGAGGTAACTTTGGAATTTTTTTTCTATCGAGAAAATTTTATGTAATCGTATTTTCGTCTAACATAAGACCTAACATTAATCCTCAACTTTACGATATATTTATTTCAAAATTAATGCTGCAGTATTTTCGACATAACGGAGGATCATGCTAAGCCATTTGAGGTAGTATAGGCCCTTAAGTGACATCTGCACCCCGCGTGGTGGATTACGGCCCACTCCCTCTCACTAAGAGGAGGCCTGTGTTCCAGCAGTGGGAACATTATGGGCTGATTATGCTAAGCGTAGAAAGTTAAATCTTAAACAAGCGAATACACACAATGGTTTTACTAAAAGACAGTGATGGTTCTCTTGACGGAAGTGAGAGATGAGATAAAGCTAAAAATATTTATTGAGAACTGTTTTTCAAGAAACTTTTGACATCTTTATAGAGGGTCTAATTAAATTAACTAACTAACCAAACTCCGCAGACGTAATGGGTATTAATATCTGCAGGTCAATTCTCGTAATTTAAAACGTTCAAAATCTAGTCGCAGTATCATCTCGGCGACAAAGAAATGTCAAAAACTTGTCGAAATTTAGGGAAATAGAGGTATTTTTTGACATATTGAGACTGAGATCAGACTGTGAACGTTCTTAAAATTACGAGAATTGCCCCTCTGGTATTAAACGTGATAAAACAAGGGACAATAAGGTCTGTAAAGTTTTGATAACTAATTTAATTTGAGAAGGAAGTTTGTTTTGGTCCACCTACTTGGGAAGTGGAATAAATAAGCAGAAAACACGTTGATTTAAAGCATATCCTGATGGATGCCTGAAAAAATCACAATTCACATAATAATTAATTGTGTCTCATTACTTTAGGCTTTTTATACCGGGGGGGCAGGGGTTGAGTGAACAAGAAACAGTCACATCAACAAGAATATCTGACAAACATTTCTTATAAACTCAAGCTTTTATTAAAAAAAAAAATAAACGTTATTGTGTCTCGCGTGGATCCACTTTCATGTCGGCACATGAACGTGGATCCACGCGAGACACTACAACTTTTTAATCGTTTCTGTAATTACGACAATCAAACGGTTAAACACTAACAAGAGACTTGCCAGCAGTTTATTTTAAACAAAAACAGTCTTTATGTATTTTCATTACAATAAGGCGTACATTTTTTGTGCTAATGAGAAATGTAATAAACGATGCACCGACATGGAATTCGCAGTGTCGGAAAGGAATTTTAATGAAAAGAAATTTTAATGTTTTGAACATTATGAGAAATTTGTGAATGTTGTAAGCTCGACTACGTAAGCTGCGGAAAATTTAAAATGGCGTTATTTGTTACAGGGTTGGGTAAAATTGTAAAGTAATGTTTCACGAGTGAAAAACTATTTTTATTCTGGTCTAACCAACACGCAATTAAATCTTTTCGATAATCAGGTTTAATTATTCCATGGAAATCGTTTTTTTTGGAACGAAGTTCCTTATCGCGCGTTGTGAAAGGGGGCTAGACGGAAAAAATTCTTACGAAAAGTTGTCACGACACTTTTTGCTATAGTAAGCTATTGTAAGCTGTGCGGCGTCGCATGTTTCTCTGTCTGTCTCTCTCTCTCTTATAGAAAGCAAGCCAGATATTTTCATTTCTATTTCGCATTGAATATAATTATTAATATAATTATTTTATACAAGATTCAATACATTACATTATTTATTATTATAACTTAAAAAAAAAAAAAAAAAAAATATTACAATTCCTTCACTAATTAATCGAAAGGAACTTCGTTCCATGTGGGTGTCCCTTGACACCTCTCAAGTTTTTTTTATTATATTTGCTATGATTGTCTGTCTGATTGTAAGAGAGAGTGGGCCGTAATCCACCACGCGGGCTCAGTGCGGGTTGGTAGATGTCACTTGTTTTCGAAATTATGGTTCAAGAATATGCCGGTTTCCTCACGATGTTTTCCTTTAAACTCAAACTCAAAGCATTTATTTCAAACTAGCTGCGCCCCGCGGTTTCACCCGCGTAAGTTTCGATCCCGTGGGAATACTGGGATGAAAAGTATTCTATGTGTTAATCTTGGTTATAAAGTATCTGTGTGCCAAATTTCATCCAAATCCGTTCAGTAGTTTTTGACTGAAGAGTAACAAACATCCATCCATTCATCCTCAGAAATTTTCGCATTTAGGTATAATATTAGTAGGATAAACTATTTACAGGCACTTTTGATTGTCTAAATTACAGGCACTTTTGATTTACAGGCATTTACAGGCACTTTTGACTGTCTAAATTAAATAGTCGGTCAGTTAGTCAGAAAGTTGAAGCTAGTTGCCCATTCCAAAACGTAGATCTCTTGGAGAAGAACGGCCAAGAAACTCCAAGGACACTCTTTTAAATCAAGATATTACAAAATCCAGGGTCTAAAATCCTTCACCCTTGTTAGATCAGTGGTGATTAAATAATTTACTGAAAGTAAAGCACCTGTGAGGTTCGAACCTACGACCTACAACTCGTAATTCGGGGTATTGTTCGGGGTCGTTAGGTACCACTGCTCAATTAAGTAAGTCAATAATTATACTTATTTTTGTTCGTACTTAAATACAGTGTTCGTAATAAAACCTTTCTTTCTGCATATCCAGTACTGAATCCATTAAGGTAGTTTCATAATTCTTCCTGGATTATTCAAACCATCCCCGTTGCTACATTCGTGACCTAACACCCTACCTATCTGCATGCAATAAATCAAACGCAGAGGAGTAATACATTAGTGCTTCCGAGACAAGTGCATCAGCTAAAGTGGTTCAAGAAATATTTTACTGTTACAAGGGAATGTACAGTGAAGTGTACTTAGAAATGTTAAGTTTTACTTGGTTCCTTAGAAGAAAGAGAGAAAGAAAATACGTTTATTTGCGGCAAACAGAGTACTACAGAGACTCAGAGTACTACAGAGACTTAGGTATTTGTAAATCTTGCAATGCTGCGTTTCAAACACAATTTTATTTTTAGGGTTCCGTATGGTAAAAAAGAACCGTAATGGTGCGACTCAGTCTGTCCGTCTGTCTGGATATCTCAAGAAATACTAATGATATCAACTTGAAATTTAGAATAGTTTTAGATGACGTTTGTCCAACTATTTCGCAAATAATTGAAGCCCGCGGTCAAGCTGCTGTGCGCGGTTTGGTAATATATACTTTAAACACTGTGTACAAGATTTAATATCGCTTAAAGTTTGTAAAATGATATTCCAGGATTCCTCACGGTGTTTTCCTTCACCGATGTCACTTATATCCAAGATAAATAGTATATAAAATGAATTGATAAAGTCACATTGGTACGTGCCCCGATTTGAAACCATAACCCAGTTTTGACTTAATAGAGCTACAAACGTAAAAGAAGTAAGTACGAGAATACGCCGGAATCAGAATAACGTCAATCAAGTTCTGATAAAGTACATTTGTTTTTATGATTTACTAGCTAGCATTTCGCGACTTTGTTTGCTTGAAATTTCTTGTTCCCCCGACCCGCCACGCGCTGTTGTTTTTGGTTGGCTCCTAAGTATCCCAGGGTGATGTTAAGTATCCCAGGGTGATGTTGCTTATAGCTTTCCTCAATAATTGGGCTATCAAATACTTAAATCATTTTTCAAATCCGATTGGTAGTTTCAGAGATTAGCGCGTTCAAACAAACAAACTTTTCTTATTAGTAATTAGTAACAAAGATTCCACTTTAATTTTCATTAGGGAGGGATTACACTTGGGTCAATAAAGTGGAAATTATCAAATTTAAGTGGTAAGCTTATATTTTCCTGTTCTTATCGGAAACGCTCGGGCAATTCTTTGAGCTCAAATCAGCTTCAAGCTTTTGAGTATCATGGGTGTAATTCTGAGGTAGAATGTATTATGTCAGTCGGTTAAAGAATTTACTAAAATATAAATAAAACTCAGGTCAAAGGTTTCCATTGCATCACCTATGGTTTTCTAGGAGAAATGTGGCCACCACAAAACGTCTGCAATTTACGGCCAAATCATCACTGAAACGTTATTTATGAGAGTGAGTTGGTTTGTTTTCCTAGAGAACGTTTTTTGAAATCGTAAATTCAAACCCTGTTTTTTTTTTTGTGAATGCGAAAACATCAAATGACCCCTCCCGCTCTGGGTGGAGCAGAAGGGAGTTTCAGACTCTTACTGACTAAAACCCACCCGTGTTCCTTCCTTAGCCCTTTATGTTCCGGGGCAGCGGTAACCCTTTCGGACAATCCCGCTGCCCCGGCAGGAAAGTCAAACCCTGGTGCCATCAATTCATGACAGCTGTCACTGTGGCTGTTATGTGGCGGCTGCCGCTATTCTATAAAAACCTAGCTTAAATAATGGAAACCAAAAAAAATTAAAGATAAAATCTACACTCCGAACTGATATTTAAAACTATTATTTGAAACTATATTTACAACTAACACCGAAGAAGGGTACAGATGTTCAACAAACTATCACGAGGATTAAAAACCTTTATTAGTTTACAAATATTTAAAACTCAATTAAAATATTTTCTTGTCTTTATCCACAAAATTTTGATTTTTGTTCCGCATGAATTTTTTGCTGCTACCTTCAATGTTTTGTTATGTAGGTTAGTTATTGTTGTTTAATATTTGTGCGTATCATACTAGCTCTGCTCATGAATGCTATCATTATTATATAGTTAACCCCTTACTAATAAACGATGTATAGCGTCTGTATAGTTAGGTACACAACGCTTTATCGTCTTTCGAAAGTCAAATTACTGACGACTGAAAGAGAGAAATCGGTGTGTAACTATTCATCTGATACAATACGTTTATTAAATACTAGCTTTTGCCAGCGACTTCGTCCGCGTGGAATAATGACTTCCGGAAATTGAGGCACTAACTCTCATAGAGTTTAACCGATGTGCTCTTTCTTCTGCCGATTCTTGAGAACGCGTATTTCTCATTCAACGCGTTTTTCAAGACAATAGCGGGCGGACGCCGGCGTCCGCTTGGGGCTTGAATAACTAAAAATATATAACTACGTCTAATATATAAAATAATATATAGTAAAACCTACTTCACTTAAAACTAAATACCTATAACTACTATAATTAATAATACCTATACCTATAATTAATAAAAGTACCTACGCTTTTACCTACTTAATATTAAAAAAAAACTGAACATAAATTAACCAAAACTTACCTACTACTAACTAACTACTACTAACCTATTACTACTTCACCTAAAAAGAAATCCTGTTTTCCCAACATTTCCCTTCACTGCTCTGCTCCTATTGATCGTAGCGTGATGAAAAGTATACTATAACCTGCCCAGGAGTATAAAGAACAATTGTACCAAGTTTCGTTGAAATCCGTCGAGTGGTTTTTGTTTCTATAACGAACATACAGACAGACAGACAGACAAACAGACAGACAGACAGACAAAAATTTTACTGATTGCATTTTTGGCGTCAGTAACGATCACTAATCACCCGCTGATAGTTATTTTGGAAATATATTTCATGTACAGAATTGACCTCTATACAGATTTATTATAAGTATAGAAGATTCAAAAGTTCAAACTAAGGTTTGCCAACGTGCTATGGAGCGCAGTATTCTAGGCGTCAAATTGACAGACCATATTCGCAACACGACACTGCGCTCCAAAACACAGATTACTGACGTGGGTCAAAAAGTCGCTAAGCTGAAGTGGAACCGAGCTAGCCACGTCTGCCGTATCCCGTATGGCCAAAATAACCACAACGTGAAGCCCTGTCACAGGTAGAAGGCGTCGCGGCAGACCCGGTAGAAGATGGCGAGACGAGCTGGATAAAACAAACGACCAGTGATCCACTTTAGCCCTGGATCGAAAGAGCTGGACATCGTGGGGCTCTCTTCATGATGTCCAGCTCTTAAAAAAGGCCTCTGCCTTTGACCAGCAGTGGGATGATGCAGGCTGACAGTAAAAGTAGATAATAAGTTTATTAGTAAGGGGGTCAAAATATCGTAGTCTTTTAAGTAAATAAAGATTTTTTAACCACAAACCTTGGACCTGAATTTTAATATATTTTCTTTTATCAACAGCCAATCACTGTCCACTGCTGAATATAGACCTCTCCGAATACACAGCAGTGGCTTTGGTGTTTAGCAACTCTTGACCATACATTACGTATAATCCAGGAAGGTTTAAATTTGTCACCTCACAGTCGTTCAATATTCCTTGACGTTCATAAAACATCCTGCATACAGCTCTTTTATCACAGACTCGTCCAATCCAAACGTTACATAAAAAAATATGAGATTTTTTACGATATCACAGTTGCTGCATAAAAATGCAAAGCCGCGTATGTATTTTAATTTGATGTTTAAAAAATGCTGGCGACAATTTCTGTCAAATGCTTTGTTTTTTTATTCTTTTCAACACTGGCTAGCGCTACTGTCATTTTGGGATGTTGTAATTTCACAATAAGACTTTTTGTTGATGTGTGTGTTATTTATACATTTATTTTTACAGAGCAGTATTTTTTTTTGACACCATTTAAATTAGTTTTGTAGTGTGAATTTTTGCGGGCATTTTTACAGCATCCTGTTTGAGCAAATCAAAATCAAAAGTCATTTATTAAAATTAAACTGAGAATCAACATATTTTGAACGTCATAATTACATTATACGGTCCCCCAAAACGCCCGCCCTTCACCACTTCCTAGTGCTTTCGCTGGGGAGAAGAAGTGACGCAACCAACTCTCCATTAGCACAGCTGTCTGTCCAGTTAGAAAACCTTGCTTTTATATGCAAAGTAATTAACATCACGAGACACAGAACATCAAATTAAACTATTTGCCTTAAGCCAAGGGCCTTAAACGAAGTTAACTGTGACCCGAAGTTGTAGGTTAATTCACAGAGAGATACAATTCAAGATATTTATGACCTCGTCGCGAGTGGAGCTCATGACTAAAAGGGCCAGTCCTATTTTGAAACTAGTCGGACCAACCCACAGCAAAAAAGTGATTAAAACCGTAAAGAAAACATTATAACAATTATATTCACAGACAACAATCGTAACATTTAATGAAATTGTCGATGGGCCGTTAAAGTATTAAGGGTGGGGTAGACTGGAGAAATTCACTCGGAAAATTGTAAAGCATAGTCGTTAGAAGAAATTTATAATGGCTAATTAACCTATTTTAATTCAGCTAAAGCAACAGTAAATTATATGGATGGCCTGTTTGGACCCTTAATTGTTTATTCTCTTGCTTAAATATACCATTGGGAAGAATATTGTCGGTCAGTCAGAGTATCCGTATTGTTCGGGAAGCAAATCCAGATATTGTATTGTTGAAAGAAAGAAATGTTATAATCAGCATAAGGGGTAGTACACATTTGATTTTAACGTCATTTTCGATTCAGCAGTGTTTATTGGACAACAAAACGACCTGTAACTGTATTATTTCGGCTTTCATTCGGCCTGAGCCGATCGGAAAAATCCGTCCGGCATCTATCTTCGCTGTAACATGTTCGGGTCAGCTTGGCACAATTCGAGCTAGGCCAAGCGGATTATTCCCGAACATATATCTGCATAATATATTCGGCTTTTCCGATCGGTTATGCCGAACATGCTAACGTGAAAAGCGTTTAGCTGGCATACAACAACAAATATTTATTGTATACTTGCAGTGATATAGATATAAATTTCTGAAAGGGTATTAAATCTTTGAGAACATAATTTATTTACATCAAAGAAGTATGTAGATAATCGTCCGGCCATGGTTACAGTTTGATTTTGATAGTGCCTTCAATTAGTTGCAAAAAGGGCAACTGATTTTCGTAGTTCAAGTGTTATTGACCTATTTGTGCTATTCTAAATTAATAAATTTAAAAAAAATAACATTCAGGCAAAACCCATATTACATACAATAAAAAATTAAAACAAATTTCAATGCCTACAAATAAAATTAATTAATTAATACACATAAAAAAGTCGCAGAATTAAAATTAAAATAAAATGTCAATGCAATTAAAATAAACGAAAATTAAAAGATATCAATTGTCAGAGTCACAGAATTCAAAATTCAATGGAAATTAAATTAAAAATTAATAAATAAAAACCATTAATAAAAAAAAAATACAAAACAAATTAATATTTTTAATATCTACTCATTTAATTTGAAAATTTTAGCTAAATGAGAATGAATAATGCTGTTATTAGTATCACAGACTGAAATAACAATTGGCATCGAATTTTACTAGCCATTTTCCATCTCATATTACTAACTAACTAAGGCTAAGGATTATGAGGCCTAATTATGACATTACAGCTAATTAGTGTTCGTTACAATGTCTTCGTTTATGTCGCAGGCGGAATGGTGTGCGATGAAGGAAAACATCGTGAGGAAACCGGCTTGTCCTAGAACCAAAAAATCAAAGACTTGTGACATCCACCAAGCCGCACTGTGCACGCTTGGTGGATTTCGATGACCCAGTTGCTCTCTTAAGGTGCCACTTGTCGATATTTTTTCCATACAAATTTCGGGAGAGTATTACTCCACTGTTTGACATTATGTATTCAAAGTTAAACATTATATCGTTTTGACTTATTATTAATTTGTGTCTGTACGGAAACAGAATAGTAAAATAAAAAGCCATTAAAAAGTTATGAGCCAACAAAGATTCGTTTTTCTTGCCATTTTTAACGTAACTTTGGGTGTAAATAAGTAATAAAAGAACTGTAAAATCTTCAAAACCAAGTCCGTACTGACAAAGTTCAGTTATCGATGAGATCAATAAACTTTATTTGTAATTGATTTATGCAGTGGTTTTATCATAAAACTCAATTTTCCGAAGCACTTTTCAATTTTTTTTAAGCGCCTATCAGTTCGGAACCGTGTTACTGTGCGTAAGAACTAGACGTTGTTCGTGTAGACTAGCGTCTAACTGCTCATCACTGATACTAGCGCTGTCGGACACGAAGCCAGACGAGACAGCGTGCTTTTTGGCCATGACCACCAGTAAGTTCGAGCTCTCGACTAGTTTACTCTTAAGGACGAAGGCCTCTTCTCAATGAGAGGGACTAGACCATCCATTTTGTTAAATTATAGGCATAAGTCGCACGCATTAAAACTACTTCAGGCAAATTGCGGTACTGAGCGCACCAGCCAAGGTATTCGAGATGGCTGTTCACAATTGCCTTTATGCACAGATAGGCCCTCATTTGTCTGATACGCAGCACGACTTCCGTCCTGGGCGCGGTACAACGGGGAACTTGCTTCATCTGATGACACGGTTGGTACCAGCTGTTGACGCTGGGCTTCAGGTTGACGTAGCCTATCTGGACTTTAAGAAGGCGTTCGACACAGTCGACCACGACATACTTTTGTCAAGGCTAGCGGGTACGGGTTGCACATTTCATACTGTCAAGTTCTTCGCCAGTTATCTTCGAGATAGACGTCAGTATGTAGACTGTGGCGGACACTTCTCGGAGCCCTACTACACCAGATCGGGCGTGAGTCAAGGTACTAATTTGGGACCCTTATTATTTATTATTATGGTAAATGATTTACCAAAGGTAGTCAGGTCAACATGCATGCTATTTGCTGACGACCTTAAGTTGTCTGCAGTGATAAAAGACACTGCGGATCGTGACACGCTGCAGCACGACTTGGATAGGGTTACTGAATGGAGTCACTGCAATAAGCTATACTTTAATGTATCAAAGTGCTCGGTGCTTTCATTCACACGCACACGAATCCCACAACACCACCAGTACAGCATGGACGGGGAGCCGCTGCAGCGTGTCATGGAGGTTAAGGATTTAGGCATTCATTTCGCCAGTGATCTGCAGTTTCGCAAACACGTAGTACACGTTTGTAAAAAGGCGTACAGGAATCTGGGATTTGTGCTGCGTCAGACAAATGACTTCACAAACATCAGTGCATTGAGGGCTTTGTGTGGAGCTCTTGTGAGGAGTCATCTGGAATATAATGCGGCCGTCTGGAGTCCGAGTGAAATAAAATACAAAAATATGCTCGAACGGATACAGAACAAATTCGTCAGATTTATTTATTTAAAACTGTATGGGAGATACCCTGGATACCCCTTACTGTATCCTACCTTATTCTGTCTCGGTATGGTGGGCTACTACAAACTAGAAATTAGGCGTGAAGTGGCACTGGCAACGTATCTTTTCAAAGTTTTAAGAGGGAGTATACAACACTCAGGTATACTATCAGAAATAGGGTTTAATTTACCGGATAGGTACGTGGCGCGGCGGCGCAAGCCGCAGCTGCTGGTGGTGCCGAGTGCGCGCACTAACCTGCTGGGGCGCGCACCGCTGACTCGTGCGCTGCGCACTCTCAACACGGTGGCGGATGCCATAGACATATTCACCTGTACACTGGGTGAGTTCACAAGGACCACGTACTGTGTAGCATGTAAGGTATAGTTAAGTATATTTTAAGTTACTTTGTCGCATTAGATTTATTATTATCTGTAATGGCAAAGAAAACATATGTGATAAATAAATAAATAAATGTATTACTTAAGAGAGTATCTAGTCTGTCCACTTTTGAGAACAACCCCCGAAACTTATCGATTAGAGGTGGAACTCTTTGCTGTAGTGTAAACAGGTAAAAGACATTGTATCTTCACAATGTCTTTTACCTGGGAGTCTTCAAGTCATGAGTGAATCTGTTAGTTTCTTCTGGCTAAACGTAGGTACACCTTCGTGTACCGCATAATTCCTTTGTAACGTAGTGGTTCAAAGGTGGGCCCACGCAAAACTAAAGTAGGTGTCTTGGACTGTAAATTGGCGATATAATATAATGTTTTTATTAAATCGCTAACCTAGTGAATTTCTACATGGAATCTATTTTTTATGCTAAGCTTTTAGCTTAAGCTACGCTTGCCGCGGTTGGTCTGTGGATGTGTGACCATCTATAAGTACCGAGACCCCTCCGTGCCTCGGAGAGCACGTTAAGCCGTTGGTCCCGGCTGTCATTTGTGGATCTTTGACAGTCGTTACAGGTAGTTGGAAGCCCGAAAGTTTGACAATCAGTCTTACCAAAGGGTATTGTATTACCGAGTAAATCGGTTATGGAGGTCAGGTAGGCAGTCGCTCCATGTAAAATACAGATAATCAGCATCCTGCTGCATGCTGTTTTTTATGCGTTTTGCTTAACCTTCAGTACGCCATTATGCACAGTCAGGGAAGTTAATTGTAAGCAAATTGACACCCTACGTCAATTTACCGTGTTATATCCAATTTACACAACTGTTAAAGAAAAACGAATGAAAATACGTTTATTTGCGGTGAACATGACGCAAAAAGAACAAAAACACAAAAAATAAAATAAATAAAAGGTAGGGGGAAACATGCGTCACATCTACGCAAAACGGCTGTGCAAGACAGAGCCCCAGCGCTGGTTTTCAGCGACAGCCGGCGCTGACGTAATGACAAAAAAAAAAAGAAAAGAAAAAGTGATGAAAAGTGTTACACTATTTACTAAAAAGGAAATAGACATAGGTACATGCTATGAGAATATCATCAAACAAACAAAAACAAACAATGCCCGTTGTAATTTGAATATACGTACAATTTAAGTTGGTACTCAGTTTGACTTTTCTTAGTATTTCTTGGTCGCCTCATAAACTACCTATAATACTCCTCTTTCAACAATATTCCGAGGACATTTACCTATATCTAAGGTAGTTACTAACAGTATCGTATCATGTTATAGTATACCAAAGTTGCGCTTTATTCCTTTATAGGGCAGTTAAACGAGAGCTTCAAATTTGAAGAGCCACTAAAGCTGTTTTTAGTCGTACTAAAGTTAGTTTAATGTAACTGCAGGTTTAAAAATTGGTTTATTTTTTGTATTTGTTTGGCGAATATTTTTAGTAGGTATCTCATAGTTACTATATCAGGGGTGAATAAGGATTAGCTTAGTGACACTGATTTTGAATTTCACGCAAAAAGTACTGGACGGATTTTGATGAAACTTTACATTAATATAGCTTATAGATCAGAATAACACATAGAATACTTTATATCCCGATATTCCCACGGGATCGAAACCTACGCGGGTGAAACCGCAGGGCGCAGCCAGTAATATTATAAATGCGAAAGTTTGTGAGGATGGATGGATGTTTGTTACTCTTTCACGCAAAAACCACTAAACGGATTTTGATGAAACTTTACAGTAATATAGTTTATACATCGGAATAACACATAGAATACTTTATATCCCGATATTCCCACGGGATCTAAACTCACGCGGGTGGAACCGCGGGGCGCAGCTAGTCTTTAAATAAACTCATGATCATCTGCCTAGCCTTTTTCTCAACTATGTTGGTGTCTGCTTCCAGTCTAACCGGATGCAGCTGATTACCAGTATTTTACATGGAGCGACTGCCTGTCGGACCTTCATAACCCAGTTACTGGGTAATACGATACCCCTTGATAAGACTGGTTGTCAGACTCGGGCTTCTGACTACCAGCAACGACTGTCAAAGATCCACGAATGGCAGCCGAGACCAACGGCTTAACGTGCTTTCCGAGGCACGGAGGGGTCTCGATATGTAAATATGGTCACCCATCCATAGAAAAACTGCGGCAAGCGTAGCTTAACCTGATCGATCGAAGGCTTTGTAGGTTGAATTGCGTAGAAGTCATCTACGCTGGCGTCAGCAAACAGGATACACTGCAATTTCGAGGGAGCCGAAACAGGGCCTGAACACTGGACTATATTATACTGATCGCGCAAGGCATTGTAGGCTTTTTGTGTAAAGTTTGTTTGTTTGTGTTTGCCCACGGTCCGCTCGTATAGAACGTCTGGCAGAATGCCTTGAATATTGTTATTTTAACAGGAGCAGTACACCGAGCGAACCTGTGTGCCAACATATTACCGGCTCGTCAACATCAATAGTTTTTATTTATTTTTTTAATTTAAAGTGTCACAAAGTACCTAAGTAAGTTTTGTCCCTTAATTTTTTTAAGATGATTGCGCGGTGGTAGACCTCGAAATTCAAAATTTCTTACGTTTTTTGCAATTTGCAGGTCAGTCTCCAGTTGTATCTTGATCAAAATTATGATTTGCGACTATAATGGGTACTTATTCACAGAATTACAGTCATTAGAATCATTAACACATCTTCCTAAGTTAGATTTGTACCACAAGAAGAAATCTCCTAGGGAAAAGCGCTTATGGTACAAATCTCACTTAGAAAGATGTATTGATGTTTCTAATGATTATAATTCTATAAATACGTACCTGTTATAGTCGCGAATAAAATTTTGATCAAGATACAACCTAATACTGACCTGAAAATTACAAAAAAAACTTATAAAAATTTAATTTTCGCGGTCTACCACTTCGCATTCACCTTAAGTATGTTTTCATTTTTTACTGTTTGTATGTTGGCACCTTGTTTTTTATATATTCATGTTATTTCTTATCATTTAACTGTGCTTTTGTGTGCTGTGCTATGTCTTTTGTGTGCACTTTATAAATGGTTTTTCTCTAAATTAATTAAACGTTAACCTCCACATAAATACATGTCACAGGTCAGGTGCAATACATCCGTAATACAATGTATTCCGCGAACGGTGTCAGATTAGCATTACGTTACGTATACCTGCAATAGATCTGTGTCCGCATTCCAGGCGTGCTTCTGCTTGTTACCGAGTTTTGAGGTCAATGATCTATTATATCATAGGTATGTAACAATAGAGTTTGTTCCCCGAAGGAAAAGGCTGAAATCTAGTCTAAGCCTCTATTATAGGAGCTGAGCTTTTTGGTATTAACTGGACAGAAATCCAGACTCGGGGCTAAAGATAATTTGTTAATGAAAAAACCTAATAGTTTTTTGCTCAACCCGGGAATCGGACCGTATAACCACGCTTAGGCCGACTTTCTGTGGCGATGCTGTCGCGCGTTTACGAATCGCTACTAACGCGCATTATTCGCATTTCCAACGCGCTACAGAAGCGATGCCAACGCGCTACTATCGCGCTACAGCATCGCGACGGTATCAATACAAACGCGCGACTGTGTCGGACGACATCGGGGAGAAAACCGAGGGAGGGTGACCTAATGTTGCCTCAATGGAGTCCATCTTGCAACTGTGGCATTTTTGTGCCATTACTGAATCGCGTTTGCATCGCGACAGAAACGCGACAGAATCGCGTTTGCATCGCTACAAAAATCGCCGTGGGCGAAGGGCCTTAGAAGTCGCGATAGTAATCACTAGATCAACAAAGCAGTCATGCTCGTTAATGAAATACGTGATTCATTTAGAATTGTGAAGAAATGCCACAATTTATTCGTTCTACATCAGTTTACTAACTGCTCTTCAAAACGCTCAAAACTTCGAGTTGTAAAAGAACACCAGTATCCAATTTCCACATAATTAAAAAAAAAGAATACTTCAAAGCAATAATAACTCTTAAAAATAGAAATTCACAAAAACGAACTTTGCATGTCGTAAACTTTTGAACACGACGAACAATTTTTACCCAATTCGACGATGCTTCAAAAATGTTTTCGAAAAAAAGTTACGTAAAAATATCAAATGCGTCATACCGTAAAGGTGACGAATTGGAAAGCTACACGGGGCAAAAACACGACAAAATTTTGATGACGCATTATCTCGAGTCAAAACAAGACATTGCTTTAAGAAAACATAATATTCACATCTCGTTTAAGAGCCTATACTACCTCAGCTGAAATTCACTCTTTATCTCGCTCGCACGATACTGTTCTTGGACTGAGTGAGAGCGAGACAGAGTGCGGTGCTAGGCGGCAGGCAGTGCCAATAGTTTAGGTATTTGCTTTTTACGATGAAAATAATGGTAAATAAAAAAAAAAAAAAAAACATAAGACCTGCTTTATAGTTAGTTCAGTTAGTATACAAAGTTTCATGATCTAATTTGAAGTATTTTTTGAATACCAGCGGTTTATTGTTCGGTTTGAAGGTAACTTTGGATTTTTTTTTCTATCGAGAAAATTTTATGGAACCGTGTTTTCGTCAAACATAAGACCTAACATTAATCCTCAACTTTACCATATATTTATTTCATAATTAATGCTGCAGTATTTTCGACATAACGGAGGATCATTCTAAGCCATTTGAGGTAGTATAGGCCCTTAAGCACGAGATAATGTGACGAGAGATTTTGTCGAACTGTGCGGGTTATCCTGGGAGGGTAACCTTAATATTTTCCGTGTCAATAGTCCTTCTTGTAGTACAGTGAAACATTTATGTGTAACATAAAGAATAACAACACGTGTTGGGTTTTACGTCATTTTTATACTTAATCGTAAAAGTTGTAACGTATTAACTGTAGGTACCTGTGGTAGGTACTTGTAGTGTACTGAAAACTAGTGATGTACCCAATAGGGTTTTTGAGTAGGTACACACTACCAAAAGTGCGAACAGGAAAACAGTTCCTAACGCGATACAAAAAAGGAAAACAAAATAATCGAAGACAGGTAAATACAGGTAGGTATAGACGCCAGCACATCAAACTACCCGAAACTGTAAAATTTTCCCAATTAACTTTGAACTTTATGCTCTAGCTATAAAGTTGAAAATCTATTAAAGTACTATTAGGTACTATATACCTATTAGGTACAGCCCACTTCCTCGACTAGAGGAGTCTAGCGTTTCAGCAGTGAGTACACTAAAGGCTATATCAAATTTATTACATTTAATATTTGATTAATATTATTAACAATAGTTGCATCGAATATAGTTTATCCTGCTAATCTCAGACCGACAAAAAAAGATAGACAGCGCGCCGCGAACTTTAAAACTGAAGCCACATTTATAAGTATGTGTGTATCGAAGGGTTGCCATTTGTTAATTTTTTTCCCTATAATTTGGGGATATTTGTGTGGGTAGGAACTAGTATAATATTGTACGAGTAAGATATTGTCGAGTATGGTATTTCACCTCAATTGTTTAGAAGGACTTCTATAGTTTATTAATAACGAAACGATGTTATTTCAAGTACTTAAGTGAAAAGTGATTCCGTGAGACTTTTTATGTTATTTGCTGTTGTTTTTGCAACCTTTCACTACACAGGAAGGCATAATTATATTTCGACGACTCGTGACGTACTAAGAGCGATGAGCATGGTTTTAGTGTAGGTGTGTGCGTGAACGTGTATGTTTACTTGCAGGAGCACGGTTCTCTCGTATCTTTTTTTGTTGGTCTGAGCTGCTAATATTATAAATGTAAAAGTTTGTGAAGATGTTTGTTACTCAATCACGCGTAAACCGATAAACAGATTTGGATAAAATTTGGCACACAGATAGTTTATAACTAGGATTAACACAAAGGATACTTTTTATCCCGATATTCCCATGTGATCGAAACTAACACGGATAAAACCGCGGGGTGCTGTTAGTAGATAATGTACTATAATCAAGTTTATAAAACACCACCTATTAAATAAAATCCCTGTAGAATCAAAACAAAATCACATCAATGAACACTTTACTAAGAATTTCCGTTGCCTTTAGTTTTCATTCCATCGCTCTTGGAGTAGCACAAACTAAACGAAATGGAATCATATTTATTTCCCATTAAATACGCGCGCTCGGACTTTCTTAGATGGTACGGAGAAAATATTATCATTTAAAAGGAAATGCCTCGTTATTTTTGTATGAGATGGGCATTTTAATTAGGTGCTTGTGTGCTCTTGCTGTTCTTGTGGCTAATATTTACAGATAAAGATGGTACATTAAAAAGTTTTAAATGTAAGTAAGGAAAGAAAATGAAACTCTGAAACATGTTTTTGGAGGGAAAATATTTCGTCTTTTGACATTATAAATGAAATCATAATGTTGCATTTCAAAAGATACATATAAAAATAAATAAAAATTAAAACGACGTTTGCGGGGTCAGCTAGTCTAATATATAAAATTCTCGTGTCACGATTTTGTTACCAAACTCCTCCGAAACGGCTAGACCGATTTGTATAAAATTTTGTGTGCATATCGGGTAGGTCTGAGAATCGGCCAACATCTATTTTTCTTTTATACACCTATTATTATTTCTTTTCTTGCAAAACGACGTTTGCGGGGTCAGCTAGTACCTAAATCATCTATTTTACGGCACTGTTGTAATAGGCATGTTGCCGGCAGCAGGGCTGGTTAGCTAGTTTGTTTTCATTTTTAGGGTTCCGTATCTCAAAAGGAAAAAACAGAACCCTTATAGGATCATTTTGTTGTCCATCCTACCGTCCGTCCGTATGTCCGTCGGTCCATATGTCTGTCAAGACCATTTATCTCGGGAACGCGTGGAGGTATCAGGTTGAAATTAAAACCATATATTCAAGTCCGCGGTCCCTTGAAGCTGTGACAAAATCAAAGTTCTAAGTTAACGTAAAAAAAAGATACGGCCGTATATGCCGCAAAAAACGTATATTTCGACGCTCTCAAGGGAATCCAAATGTATAGGGTACTTCTCGTTGACTTAGAATCATAAAATTTGACAAGAAGTAAGGTCATATAGTACAAGTAAAGGAAAAATCCAAAAACCGTAAATTTGTAGTTACATACCCACTTTGTAAGGAACCCTCGGTGCACGAGTCCGAATCGCACTTGACCTGTTATTGCTATACTTTATTTTATTATCCTTTTTAATGTGTTTTATTGTGTATTATGAGTTATGGTTGCTCGAAATGAACGTATTTTGTTTTTATTTTATTTATTTTGATCCAAACACGTGTACACATTTTGCTTGTCGGCAGGATCTGAAGGAGTGATTCTCGTAATTTAAAACGTTCATAATCTAGTCGCAGTCTCATCTCGGCGACAAATTGTCAAAATCTTTTCAAAATGTAGGAAAATTAGAGGTATATTTGTCAGATTGAGACTGAGATCAGACTGTGAACGTTCTTAAAATTACGAGAATTGCCCCTCAGGTATCATCCACTGAAGTAAAAAAAAACATTTCAGAAACAATGTTGATACTATTTGAGATCTGGGGACAGAACGTTAAAAAGCACTCAATTTTTTTTTTCTCTACTTTGTGTAAATAATTACATCACCATTTTTTTTTTTTGTGGATGGGAAATCATCAAATGACCCCTACCGCTCAGGGTGGAGCAAAAGGGAGTGTCAGACTCTTACTGACTAAAACCCACCCGTGTTCCTTCCTTAGCCCTTTATGTTCAGGGGCAGCGGTAACCCTTTCGGACAATCCCGCTGATTACATCACCACTGCTCTCAAAAACGTTGAAGGAAAACATCGTGAATAAACCGGCATGTCTTAGAACCAATAAATCTAAGACTTGTAGCAGTAGATCACTGCCCACTCCCTCTTGAAGAGAGGAGGCGTGTGTTCCAGCACTGGGAACATTATAGACTAATTATGCAACTTAAGATTCACTATATGGTAGCAAAATCAATAGTCAGTTAACAAGGATATCCAGGATGTCCAAGGGAAGTCCTGAGTGGGCTGTACTTAAAGCTATAATTAATAACACGATAATAAATTATATTCCGTAACAAAATGAGTATGCACATTGAATTAATAGTCACTTAAGGATATGAATGGCACTTGTATGCACGTTGCGCCAATGTCAGGCGCCGAACAAGACTAATAGACCTATTAATCATTCTTAAGGCGCATACACTGTGTTTGGATACTGTGAGGTCAAGAAACAAGTATAAGTTACAGCATCAGAATACTAGGATTATCTTTCTTTATATTATAAAATTAAAGTGTCTGTCTGGAATGTCAAAATAATAGCTTTTTTCTAAATGCATATGAAAGTAATCATAATTATATATGGTACTTTAAAATATATAATATATCTGCCTGTCTGTTTTTTCCGGCTTACTTACGAAACCGATGGTAGCTGATGCTTTATGGAGTAACTTAAGCTACTTTTATTTAAGGAAAAGAATAAGGGTTCCGCGCATGAAATTAAAACCCTTAAAATCCAATTTGTTTTCCGACATGCCCGCGATCGATGTGGCTGGCACAGCTAGTTAATAACTAAAATCCTTTTTGCTACTTAAATAATTATTTTGTCACAAATCTGCTACTATAAAGTACAGACGCCAGCACATCAAGTTACTACAATCTGTCAAATTTCTTTAATAGATTTTCAACTTTATCGCTAAAGCCTAAGGTTCAAAGTTGATTGGGAAAATTTGACAGTTTTGGGTAGCTTGATGTGTTGGCGTCTGTACATTTACAAAGAATGAGGAAAACTGTTCCACCGAAACACAGTTGATACAAGGAACCGAGTGGATCAGTTCCGTGCTTACAACCATATTAGGTTTCGATACATACGAAACAAAAATTGTACCCACCTTTACTGTTTATTTTACATTAACACTGCTGTATCCTAAAGTATTGGTCCTTTGGTTCGAATTCGTAAAAAGGTTATGTATTGATCATCGATAGCAACTTTTTTTTCAGTAACGCAATGGACCGTTCATTGGGTTAGTACGTTTACGAAATCTCTTACCAACGAATGTCAATACTTATACCAGTAACATCATTATAAGTGTAAGCTAAGTTTTATAAAATGACTCCCAAATTGATGGTCTTGAAAATAATCGCATCTTACTACGGCGAGTTACACTCGTATATAATAATAACAGCAGAGCAAGAAGCTAGGGTTGTACTGGAAGAGATTACTTTAGAAATAAGCAACATCTTTGTACCTATTTTTAACCGACTTCAAAAAGGAGGACGTTCTCAATTCGACTGTATGTTGTTTTTTTTTGTATATTTGCTACGCGATTTCCGGCAATTGTAAATCGATTTAAAAAAATCTTTTTTTAGTGTACAGTTTTTTTATGCCAGCAGGTCAACCTACCCCAATCTGTCAAATTTTTTGATAGATTTTCAACTTTAGCACGAAGGAATAAGGTTCATATCCAATTGGGAAAATCTGACAGATTGGGGTAGCTTGATGTGCTGGCCTCTGTACATGGTATGACTCAAGTGCCATATAAATTTTATTAACTTTGCTTGGGTAGTTTTTGAATTAGCTTCAATAAGTATTTTTGCCACTTAGTTTATATTGATGATTTTATAATGACTTCCTGTCACTGATATTTACATAACAAGTAGTCTTATACGAATTTGTGTTGGGTGAGTACAACTTAAAAGTGAAAAATAAAATCTTTTATACAAAAAAAAAAAAAAACAACTGACTTCCAAAAAAGACACTACAAAGTGAAAAATAACTTTGATTTCAGGATTCGGTGGCAAGCAACGAAAATGCGAGCCCAACGACAAACGCAACAAGAAACTTACGCAGCTTCAACGCTCAAAATGGTTCCGAATTGTAAATCTAATGGCACGGCCAACGGCTAGAGTCCGTTGGGAGAGGTAACGGTGCGGCAAATGAAATGACATAAACCAATATATGGCCCACTTATCGCCACCCTGCTTCCATGAATTCTCACGTCATTTGTTTTCCGACAGTTGCACCGGCCTGCGAAATATGTCAAAGTCGTTTTTAGGGTTCCGTACCTCAAAAGGAATAAACGGAACCCTTATAAGATCACTTGTTGTCCGTCTGTCTGTCTGTCAAGACCCTTATCTCGGGAACGCGTAGAGGTATCGAGTTGAAATTAAAACCATATTCTCAGGTCTACAGTTCGTTGAAGCTGTGAAAAATTAAACTTCTAAGTTAACGTAAAAAAAAAATACGGCCGTTTATGCCTCCCACCGGAGTCAAGCAGCCTGCTGTGTTTCGTCGATGCGTGGGAGTTCCAGTGCCTTAGGCATCTTATTATTTATTTATTTTACCATTTATGTACAGACATGTCCCTGGATGTATGGATCAAATCGAATAGGGGCGTGGGCAAGGTCATTTCCAAACTTTTTGATCCTTAGAATGATTGATGATTGAGAATTATTTTACGGTTCAAAAGTTGTGATCAAGTTTTTTCAATCGTTTCGCATAGTGCTTAAAGAAAAAAAAATCATTAAGAAAAACTATCAGGGCTGTCTAAAAAACTTAAATTGACAGTTCCTGGTAGTTTTTTTTAATGATTTTGTTGCAAGTGATTGAAAAATAACAAAAGTTGGTCATAACTTTTGAACCGTAAAAAAATTCACCAACATTCTCAGGATCAAAAAGTTTGGAAATGACTTTGCCCAAGCCCCTATTTGATTTGACCCATACTTCCAGGGACACAACACAACACAAACAGACAAGAAAAAAACAGAACAGAAAAATAGGTACAAATATCATAGACCTCATCCGTCACTTTCCATCAGGCATGATCGAGGTCAAGAGCGCCCCCTCAGCAATAAAAATAAAAATAAAGTTTTGCTAAATGTCTGATAAGATTAATACAAAATAATAGTTATACGAGTAGTGCATGCATGCACATGGCATGGCATTTGCCAGACATTACAAAACCCCACATTCTTCGGTCCTTGTTGCTTATTCCTATGTATAAGTTTATTGAAGTGAAAACTTCTTTAGCGGCGCTGCGTATTTTTTTTGGAATGGGTAAAAATCTCTAAACTCGCGTCAGGACACGTGACCTGATCGAGAATTCGTAAGACGGATGGAGAGAGGGCAGGCGGCGCAAGGCGCTTGCGCGAATGTTGAAGTGAAAACTTCTTTAGCGGCGCTGCGTATTTTTTTTTGGAATGTGTAAAAATCTCTAAACTCGCGTCAGGACACGTGACCTAATCGAGAATTCGTAAGACGGATGGAGAGAGGGCAGGCGGCGCAAGGCGCTTGCGCGAATGTTCGATAATTGTCATGTTTGTGTACGATAGCGCAATGAATAAATATTGTATCCTACCACATAAATAATAATACTTTTATACTGATAACGAAAGCAATTTGTACAAAATTATTCTCTAACCATTCCAAAATATCAAAAATGCAGAACATTAATATTTAAGTTTTCACTTCTGCCGGCACTCCCGGAGTGCAACCCGTCGATTTTTTTTATATTATAAGTTTATATATTATTATAAGATTATTATATTATTACCTTATTCCAATGTATACGTTTGATCATTCAAGCGCACTGGTTAAGATTTTCCAGGACAAATGACATGATAAATTTTCAGTAATTATAAAACTCAAAATATTTTGTTTCAGATAAGGCTTCATGAGCGATTATGAAACGTCAGAAGCTGGGTGCACATGCACAGTTCCAATTGGTCGTTTCCTATGAAGAAGAGCGGGCAAAAAACTAAGGAAATAGAACTCAAACTCAAAAATAAAATAGGTGAATTTTGTCTTTAAAAAAACTGCAAATGTTAACCAAGCAGTCATTAATGAGTAGAAGCAATCTGATCTGCCTAGCCTTTTCCAAACTATTTTGGGTTCAGCTTCCAATCCAAACGGGTGCAGTTGAATACCAGTCATGGAGGGACTGCCAGTCAAGTCAAGTTGTCAGACTTTTGGGCTTTCTGAGTACCAGTAACAACTGTCAGATATTATACGAATGACATCCAGGGTCTCGATATGTAATGGATGGTCACCCATCCACAAACAAACCGCGGCAAGCATAGCCTAAACTTCGATCGAACTGGGACCCAAGTCTGCTATTTTTATAAATTCGTCAATCCAACACGATCCCATTGTCATTTTGCTAAAAGTTCGTAATCTGCTAAATTCACAATGGTAGATCATTGGTCGGTCAATGGTCTGAGAAAAACTACTACTTTTCATGCTAGATTTCATTTAATATATATTTTTACTTATTACGCATTAGTGTGTTTAATCTGAAGTAGTAAGATGTTCGTAAATAGCAATAAACATTACATTTATTCATTTGTCATTATATAAGAGATTACCATTTTATGCCATTTTTTTCAATGGAGTGTCAGTGGTTGGCTATTGGAAAGTCATAATGATGCCATTATATTAGTAGATTACCAAACTTGTCAAAATCAACAATTATGAAATCAATAATAGACCATTCTGACACTATTGTAATAGCAGACTTGAGGCCCTGGGCGGCTGTTATTATTTAGCCACGGGCACCTCAAATAGAAGTAAAGTATCAAACGTTAAAATCAATTGATCGTTTTTTTTTTAATTGTAAATTGCAATTTGCTTTTAACATTTAGCCACGAGCAAGATTAAGGCAAGTGCTAAAATCTTAAGTGCATCGGCTACAAGGCCAAAAAGTTAACCTTTTACATGAACTTTTTTTTAATAATACAATCCACTTAGTAGTAAAACGAGAGCCGTTCCAAGGGTGAACAAACGGGTTTGATGCTCAGTTAATTCTTTGCAAACGCTCAGACGCTGAATATTCAGGGGCATTCCGTTACTATGGCAACGGAAGCTGGGACACTTAATCTTTTAAAGTGTCAAGCATATCCTAGATGTGACTTGTCGCTTTTTAAAATATATTTAAATGGATATGGTCGCGTGGAGCTGTGACTGGATACAACAGTCATGGGCTAAATTAAATGCAATGTTTCTTATACAGGGTGGAATCGAAGTCATGGGCATTATTTTAACCTAAGGCACTACTCACGATACTGATTGCATTAGGGCTATTAATACGCAAATCAAAAATATTATTAATGCAAGTAAGGAAAACCTTAAAAATGTAGTAAATCAAATTGCACAAGGCTTATTATTGCAAATAAACACTTAAAGTAATTAAAACAAAATACTTCGTTAACGCCAATAATTGTTGAAATATCAAAATCTTAAAGCGCAGTACAGCGCAAAGCGAAATGTAAACAAACATCACCTGCGCGCGCGCGGGTTTTTCCTTACAAGTAATAATAACAATGGGCTACAAGACATTCCGTCCGGCGGGATTCCCTGAACTCTCTCCGTCCCACTCCCTCACTCGCAAAAATACGAATATCACCCCCGCGCGGGGTATGCTTCCCGCCGCAACACGAAGTCACGAACCCGGAACCAGTGTCATAACGACTGCGCAGGTGCATTGACGCGTAATTGATTTATTGATCCCGTGACGTAATCGCCGTACTCGCCGCTCGCGTCATACGGTGCTTGGATTGCAGTGTATTAAGTGTTAGTGTAGTAGTTGTGTGTTGTGTGTGTGTTTGTGTACACGATGCCTCGACCGCGTAATGTGCAGGCTAGGTACACCAACCAACAATACCCACAAATGGTTGTAATTTACGATCGCACAAGAAATTTAGTATGAACTCGTGAAATGTTCCATCGGCGCTACCCGAACGACCCTATTCCTTCACGGGGTCTCATTCCACCAGAACCACTCAGAACCTGTTGGATTTTTCGTCTTTTCACGTGCCAGCACATGCACAAGCTCGTGGAAGAGTACCCGTTTACCCTCTGTCACTTTACCGACAAATAAGGTTTTTTCAAAACAATCCACAAGCTAGGTACGTAAATGTTTTTTTTTAATGTATGTTAGTTGACGTAGTTTTGACCGTCCTAAGCCGGCAAAGTACGAAGAGAAAATTGGAATTTATTATGAATCAATTCATTGGCAACTTACGAATGTCACGTGAGTCGGGCGGGGTCAAAGAATTCACGCCCAAGGACGCGCGTACGGCGTAGTGTACCTACGCATTTGCTATCGAGAAGCGCAACTAATTTGATACTTTGTATGACTTACTACATTTTAAGGTTTTCCATACTTGCATTAATAATATTTTTGATTTGCGTAATAGTAGCCCTAATGCAATTAGTATCATAAGTAGTACCTTAGGTTAAAATAATGCCCATGATTTCAAATGCATCCTGTAGAAACTTGTTTCACTGAAAACGTTTCCTAGTTAGATGTTTTAGAAGGCGGTTAGAGTTTTTTATTTGCTGTAAAACTAAGAAAGAGAATAGTGATTTCGGAATTAAAGTTGTGGAAATTAAGTTTAAGAGCCTATACTACCTCAGCTAAAATTCACTCTTTATCTCGCTCGCACGATACTACTCGCGGACTGAGTGAGAGCGAGACAGAGTGCGGTGCTGGGCAGCAGGCAGCGCCAATAGTTTAGGTCTTTGCTTTTTACGGTGAAAATAATGGTATTAAAAAAAAATAAAGAATATAAGACCTGCTTTATAGTTAGCTCAGTTAGTATGCAAAGTTTCATGATCTAATTTGAAGTATTTTTTTTATACCAGCGGTTTATTGTTCGGTTTGGAGGTAACTTTGGAATTGCTTTCTATCGAGAAAGTTCGTGTTTTTGTCAAACATAAGACCTAACATTCATCCTCAACTTTACCATATATTTATTTCAAAATTAATGCTGCAGTATTTTCTACATAACGGAGGATCATGCTATTTGAGGTAGTATAGGCCTTTAACTAAATTTTTCAAACTACGTACTTAGAATAGAGAAGAATACTCTTTATTATGTACATCATATAAATTACAGAGATATAAATATATAAACAATGGGCGGTTTTATCGCTAAGAGCGATCTTTTAAAGACAACCTTTGGATGGATTAAAAAGGGGAAGGAGAGACAAATATGTAGGTAGTCTGTGGTGTACCATTTACATAACTAATACTCACAACGCTTCAAGGTAAAGAGAGTAAACGCCCATACGTCAAAGTGTAAACACCGTTTAAATTTTTTCTCCGTTAAAATAATAAGAAAAGTGGTTAAATGTTATAATTATAAGTAGTGTTATATATATCCGTGAAGCAGTGATTACGGACTATGCAGTGGTGCTTACAGCATACCAAGACTCTTGTTTGTTCGTGAGTAATAAGCAAATTACTTTCAAAACTTTTTTATAACGGCTGTGTTATTGTCGCGTCCCTGACCTAGGGCAACCCGCGGATCGGTCGCTTCTACGCACACACGCGCAACGCTTACATGCATGCACTCCCACCGCACTGCGCTTCAACTACTTTAAGCTTTGTGCTACATACTAATAAGCACTAGTGTTGTCTGCACGAGTCAATTTGGTTTTTATTATTTTTAATAATGGCACCTAACCGGAAAATTTGCGCTGGATGTTTAAATGAAATTAATAATATGGAATTTTTGATTTGTTGCGAGTGCAAGTCAAGATATGACATTTCCTGTGCGAATATACCAAATAGCAACTTTTATCTAATGGACCATGATTATAAGTCTACCTGGAAGTGTCCGGAATGCTCCTGTAAACAGCAAAAAACTGACAACACTGATACACCGGCACGCCCTATTAATAATACTGCGAACCTCCGTCATTCACCAGGTCGGAAACAAATATCAGGCCCCAAAACTACTCCTAAAATGTTTACCACACAAACCACCCCACCTGATGCAAATGTAACTCATAGGAAGAAAAGTAGTCAGTCCATGTCGGTCTCAAATAATCAGGAACAATGGTTGAACGAAACTACCCTAAGAGATATTATTAAGGAAGAATTGGCCGCGGCTTTAAAATCTTCTTTTAAAGAATTAGTAACTGAGCAACTCAAAAATATACAAGGTGAATTATCAGAGTTCAAACTTTCGTTCGGATTTTTCAACGACTACTTTGAAGAGTTAAAGAAACGTTTTGATGAAAAGGATACCCTAATTAACCAACTGCGCAGTGATAATGCAAACCTCCAGCAAAATGTTAATGAACTTACTACTCGATTATGTATCATAGAACAAAACATGCGCGAAAACAACGTGGAAATTAACGGCCTGCCTGAGGATAGGTCCGAAAACCTAGTGAGCACTCTGCAAAAAATAGCGGAGGTAACTAGTTGCGACATTGTGGACAGGGACATTATGCAAATCACAAGAGTAGCCAAATTAAACAAAGAGAGTAACCGTCCACGCGCTGTGATTGCTAAGCTACGCAGTCCTCGTCAACGTGACGAATTACTTGCTGCTGTAGGAGACTTCAACAAAAAACATTCCTCGGACAAATTGAACTCACATCACTTAGGAATAGCTGGTAACCAAGTGCCTATATTTGTAAGCGAGCATTTATGCCCTACTGGCAAACAACTGCATGCGGCAACACGAAAACTAGCTAAGGAGTTGTCTTTTAACTTTGTCTGGATACGAAACGGGCGCATTTTTGTTCGAAAAGATGTTTATTCGAAGCCTATCTGTATTCGTAATAAGGATAGCTTGCAGCTAATGAAAACAACTACCGTTGCTATTTAGGTTTAGTTTTTTATTTAGATAAAAATGTTCTTAGCGTTATTGTATTCGCAATGCTTGACATTTACTATCAGAATGTACGTGGAATGAGAACTAAAACTGAAGATATCTTTAAAAATATTTTGCTCACTAGCTATGATGTAATAGCATTTACTGAATCTTGGCTAAACCCTAACATAACTAATGGAGAGTTCATTGACTCTCGGTACGTAGTATATCGTAGAGATAGATTAAGTTCTAAGGTATCCAAAAAAGATGGGGGTGGCGTTATGGTAGCTGTTAGTAATAAAATTAAGTCAGCTAGAATTAAAAACTGGGAGAGTGATTTGGAAGATTTATGGCTATGTGTGGAGTTAACTGTTAACAATTGTACTATAAAAATTGCACTTTGTATTATCTATATGCCTCCTCCTGTCAAACTAGACACTCTAAATTACTTTTTAAATAATGTTAATAACGTGTTAACCAATGTCAACGATGTTGTGATTCTTGGCGACTTTAATTTGGGTTTTATCGACTGGAACAGGAAAGGCGATGACCGACATCTCTCACCATCAAATTATGAAAATTCACTGGGTTACTCGCTGGTAGACTTTTTATCAATTAATGAACTCCATCAATTTAATACTATTCCTAATGCTGACTGCAGAGTTTTAGACTTAGTCTTAAGCAATATATCAGATGTAACAGTGACGAAGTCTAATGACCTGCTAAGTAAACTGGACTCTCATCACCCAAACATACTTATCTCAATTCCATTCTCTAACGTAAAATAATTAAAAACTATGTATCGCTCCGGTTACAACTTTTTCAAAGCTGACTATGAACAAATCCTAATTTATCTTAAACATATTAATTGGAATGATGCATTTCATAAATGTGTTGATGTTAATGAAAGGGTCGACACCTTTTACGGGATACTACAGAGCGCCATCGACAATTTTGTACCGAAATATACAAAGAAAAAGTCAAAATTTCCCACTTGGTATACGGACTCGCTTATTAAGGCTCTATCTGAAAAAGAGAAATTTAGACAAAAATACCGAAAATACAATAATCCCCGAGACAGACTCACCTTTGAACTACTCCGTAGTCGCTGCCATACATTAATAAATAACTGCTACAATGCATATAAACATAAAATTGAAAGTGATATTCCCAATAACCCTAAAGCTTTCTGGCGGTTCATAAAAGATAAACGTCGTGGTGAGTCTTGCATACCTGCTGACATGTTTATGAATGATAGGGTAGCTAGCAGTGGTTCTGAAATTGCAAACCTTTTCGCTGATCAATTTGTATCCGTCTTTAGTCGCAACCTTGCTACTACTAACAATACTTCCAATGCATTTTCGGGTATTGACAGTGTTATAAGCACAGTTAATTTTACGGAAAAACAAATTTTTAATAAACTCAAACACATAGACGCCTCAAAAGGGCCTGGGCCAGATTCGATACCACCTTCGTTCATCAAACGCTGCAGTCATGTTCTCTCCTTACCACTACAGTTTATTTTCAATTCCTCTCTTAAAGAAGGAATCTTCCCTGAGGTATGGAAGAGCGCAAGAATAGTCCCGGTATTTAAAAAGGGTGATCCAGCAAATGTTAAAAACTACCGCCCCATCTCAATCTTATCGTGCTTTCCTAAAATCTTTGAATCTCTTGTTTGTCCTATCATCACTCGCCACATTGATAGAATTATCTCACCAAGACAACATGGTTTTAAAGCTGGTCGCAGTGTAGAAACGAATCTTGTTGAGTTTGTAACTGATGTAACCCTAGCTCTTGACAATAGATTAGAAGTAGATGCAGTATACACGGACTTCAGCAGTGCGTTTGATAAAGTTAGACACTTCCGACAATATGATGCGTTTCGTTAATTGCCGGTTGTCATTATTTGTGTAATCAGTCTGACACCTTACATTTTCACACTGAATACACAAATAATGACAACCGGCAATTAACGAAACGCATCATATTGTCGGAAGTGTCTAAAATTTTCGATCCGTTAGGGTTACTCAGTCCCTATGTCATGACTGCAAAGGTTTTACTTCAGAAGCTATGGCTACTGAAATTAGGTTGGGACGATAAGTTACCTAGTGAC
This sequence comes from Globia sparganii, assembly GCA_949316385.1. Lineage (NCBI taxonomy): Eukaryota > Metazoa > Arthropoda > Insecta > Lepidoptera > Noctuidae > Globia > Globia sparganii. The sequence continues at coordinate 2,334,164 of OX438655.1, read as the reverse complement.
GTCACGCACAGTTGGGCACAGTTCGCAAACGGTATAGCATTGCTAAGTACATTACGAATACCGCGACACGCTATAGGTATCAATGCTACTCGTATAGAACTGCATTTATTTACCGATGCTTCACAAACAGCTTACGGCGCGTGTGCTTACATTCGTTCTATCACAGGCAATTCCATAGTTACAACGAAGTTACTGTGCTCTAAAGGAAAGGTGGCACCCTTGAAGCCCGTCAGTATACCACGATTGGAATTATGCGGCGCCCTATTAGGCGCGCAGTTATATGAAAGAATCACAAAGTCACTTCGTTGTACCTTTGATAGTGTCACATTTTGGACAGATTCTACTATTGTAATCGGTTGGTTACGCATGAATCCTAACTCTCTAAAGCCCTTTGTACAAAATAGGGTCGCGGAGCTACACGAATTAACAAAGGATATGACCTGGAACCACGTATCTGGTAAGGAAAACCCAGCGGATCTAGTATCACGCGGTGTGACCATGGACATACTTAGTTCATGCACGCTTTGGTGGGAAGGGCCGTCTTTTTTTTCCGATCCGTCATTTAATCTAGCCGATCGAAATAGTTATGATCACACAGATTATACAACACTTGATTTACCAGAGGTTAAGTCTCAAGCACATATTCATCAAATCTCTGAGACGGACAGTTGGTTTCCATTTCATCGTTTTACTCGGTTCAGTCGCATGAGACGTGTTTGTGCCTTTATGTTACGTTTTGTGCATAATATGCGAACCAAGGCCACTAAGCGTACCGGCTCATTAAACGTCAGCGAGTTGAACGAGGCACTAACTATTCTAACAAAGGCGTCACAGTCACAATCATTCCCCGACACTTTAGATAGTTTAACTAAACACAAACCCTTAAATCACTCACACAATTTAATTAAATTAAATCCATTTATACCTAGATGAACAAAATTGTATTAGAGTCGGGGGACGTTTGTATAATTCAACAGAGTTTTCGTATAGCAAAAAGCATCCCATACTATTATGCAGCAAGCACACATTCACACGGTTGCTATTTCACGCTGAGCATGAGCGACTAATGCACGCCGCGCCGCAGGCCCTCCTGTACACACTGAGAGAGAGGTGGTGGCCGGTGGGAGGGAGAAATCTCGCCAAACAAGTTGTGCATAGTTGTGTTCGATGCGCTAGATTTCGTGCCAAGCCTATTGCACCTATTATGGGTAACTTACCTGCGCAACGTTTATCCCCAGGGTTTCCTTTTATAACCACAGGTGTGGACTATGCGGGACCAGTTCTCATATTGAACCGTAAGGGCAGGGGTGCTAGAACCGTGAAGGCATACATATGCATATTTATATGTTTCACTACTCGCGCGGTTAGCTTGGAACTTGTAGGTGACTTGTCAACAGACGCATACCTGTTAGCTCTTAAACGTTTTGTCTCGCGCAGAGGCAAACCGTCACACATTTTTTCAGACAACGGAAAGAATTTTGTTGGCTTAATGAATTTATTTTCAAAATTTCTTTCCAAATGTTCACAAAATATTATAGATTACGCTACTTCACAAGATATCAAATTCAGTTTTATTCCCCCTTACGCTCCGCATTTTGGTGGATTATGGGAAGCTGGGGTCAAATCATGTAAACATCATTTGCGCCGCGTTGTGGGAAATTCGCACTTAACGTATGAGGAGTTCAACACTGTTTTGACACAAGTGGAAGCAGTCCTGAACTCCCGTCCTCTTAGTCCAATGTCCACAGATCCCCATGATTTTCAACCCCTATGCCCAGCTCACTTCTTGGTTGGCCGTCCGCTGACAGCGCCGGTCTGCGAGGACCTGATCGACAAACCTTCACACCGTCTCTCACGATATCAACGAGTGGAGCAGATTCGTCAACACTTCTGGAGCAGATGGTCCACAGAGTACGTTTCCGAGATGCAGACCAGGACGAAGTGGAAGGCAAGGCAAGCTGATCTGAAACCAGACACACTGGTACTCATAAAGGATGATCACGCACCGCCGCTGAAATGGTGTCTTGGCCGTATCATCAGTACTGTTCCAGGAAGCGACGGAGTTGCACGAGTGGCGGATATCCAGACCGAAAAGGGGGTCATAAGAAGGGCATTCTCCAAGATTTGCCCAATGTGGGATAACGAAGCTGAGTGAAGACGTTGAAAGACCATCTTTCAAGGCCGGCAGGATGTTCACGACTTCACGCATGATGTTGACAACCTGCGTGTTGCTATTACATAAACTTTAGGCGCTCAGTTCTTTGGGGTACCTACTTACGCACCGAGACTCAAAATTATTACGACTTCTTCGGACAGCCAATGAGAGGTCCTCAAGGAGGTCATCAAAGAAGCACCAATAGGAGCAGTTCACGAAGACTTCCGAGTGCTACTTCGCGGAACGTTAAAAGCGCTCGTTTTTTCTCTTTGAGACTAACTTTTAAATCGACCTTGCTCTGTATAGCTTCTATTCTCAAACTTTAAGTTCTGACGAGTCCTATTGTACAAATTCACTAACGCTTATTGAAATTAAATCATTTATATTCTGGAGAAACCAAGAAGTTATTTTACTCTCAACCGCAACCCACAACTTGAAGAGGAAGTCGCATAACGCATAAACATATTTTATGTTGACCATTCTCTGTTACTGTTGAAGTTGGAATACAATGGTATACATGGCTCACTACTAAATTGGTTTTCATCCTATCTATCTCGTAGATCGCAAATTCTTGTCGTAAACGGTTACGAATCTTACCCATACTACGCTGACTCAGGAGTTCCTCAGGGTTCTCATCTCGCACCAGTTCTGTTTTCGCTCTTCATTAACGACATTATAGATCAAATCCATCACTGTAAATATTTAATGTTTGCCGATGATCTCAAAATTTATAGAACAATCAATTCGATTGTAGATGTTACTCTAATTCAAGAGGATTTAGATAGGATAAATCAATGGTGTCACTTGAACCGCATGAAGCTTAACGTACAAAAATGTAGCCACATTCGATTTAGTAGGAAAAGACAATCCAGCGCTGTCTCATACAATATACAAGGAACATTATTAGAGTCTGTAAATAAAGTTCGAGATCTTGGTGTCATCATGGATGACAAAGTTAACTTCAGAAGTCATATTGATAGCATCGTCACGAAATCAGCAAGGCTACTTGGATTTCTTAAGAGAAGCACTAAAGGCTTCAAGCTGGCTAGAACTAAAATAGTGTTATATAATGCCTTAGTTCGGAGTCATCTTGAATTTGCGAGCGTAGTGTGGAACCCGCACTATGCTATGCACTCACAAAGAGTCGAAAGCATCCAGAGGGCCTTCACGAAACATCTAGCGTATACCTTCGGTAAAATATCTCCCCGGTGTCCATATGAACAACGTGTTCGATGCTACAATATGGATTCTCTGCGCCACCGTCGACTGACACAGGATCTAATGTTTCTTTACAAATTGGTCAATAATAAATTAGACTGTGACAGATTAGTTGAGCGTATTGGACTAAAAGTTCCTTACAAAATGCCCAGATACCCTGTAACTGATGTATTTCACACTCGAGCATCCAAGACAAATATAGGAGTAAACTCACCACTAAACAGACTCAGTAGAGAGATGAATTTTTTGATAAAATTTGTAACAGATGTCGATCTTTACCATGATTCCTTAAAAGTCTTTAAATCCAAAATACTGAAGTCTCGAAAAATACAATCTGATAATTTGTTATGTTAGTATACTTTAAGAATCCTTCGCCTTTTAATTTGTTTTTAGAAGCTATGCTCTACATTATGATCTCATTTCCATTTATATTACTTAGCCCTAGTCTTAAGTAAGTGGGCAAAATTGCAATGTTGTTCGTCTTTTTAGTCTACTTTTTGTTATTAATCTTAGCTTTAAGAAGTATTTTGGCATAATTCTTAAGTTCTAGCCTTTAGTTTTGTTAGTATTATGTGTGATCACTTAATTCTTAGGTTGCTGGTAAACCTGTAATTGGCGACTGTGTAAGACCGAGACTATTGTAATCTATAGTACTTAAGATAAATTATACATAGAAGCTGTTGGTGTACCATAAATAAATAAATAAAATAAATAAAGGTAATTATGGCGCGAGGCCAACTTATGGGAACTACAGCCGCCATTTTGTTTTGTCGAAACAACGTCTCCTTGTCAATGCCATGCAGGCGCCAAAAGAGCCTTGTAGCACTATACCTTCTACTGAGTTGCCTTGATAAGTAGACAAGAATCCTATGTTTTTTTTTTTAATCTTAAAACTCATTAGGCAATAAGTACTCTTACGTAGCTCAGCAGGCAACACCGTTACCTATATAACTGATCCATGTTTCTTATTTGTATTCTTCAAATATTTCATAGCCCTAGAAATAACTGTTTTCCATCAGGAAGAGCTTACTGCCACGATTTTTTTGTTATATTTGATGCAGAATTGTAAAAAACACATTTTAATATCACTCGCTATCAAATTGGCGGTAAATGACTTAACGCCGGCGTCGCCATATTTCGCTTGCTTCGTGCAGTAAAAAATAATATAAAGGCTATCGCAGACATGCGCGACGCGACTCCGGTAGAGCAACTTCATCAAAATTGTTCCACTAGAATCGCGTCGCACCTGTCTGTGAGAGCTTTAAGGCGGAGTTTTTATTCATAAATTGTTCATGAACGTTTTTAAGATTTTTTATGCTGATAAGTTGTGATAGTAAATTATATTGCTGTTGAAATGTGACACTTAAGTGTTAATGGTTTCTGTTTTTTTTTTATCACTTTTGAAATGAGAAATGAGAGATTAGACTTGACCGTGACTTTTTTTTATTATTCAAATAAATCTTAATAATTAAATTTAATTAATTAAATAATAAAAAAAAAACATCTTAAACACTTTAATTTTACTAAATAAAATTGAAGTGTTTAAAGTGTCACAATAACACCTTTATACTAAATGCATAATTATGACACATACGGTCCTTATTACAACAAACTTTTTTTTATCATTTTTGTCTGTCTCTTTGTTCCGGCTATTTTCCGAAACGGCTGAACCGATTTTGACGGGACTTTCACTGGTACTAGGTACTCGGTAACTACTTCTATTTTAGAAAAAGAACGGATTCCGCGAAAAAATATGAAATACAATTTGTTTTCCGCCACGCACGAGAAAGAAGTTTCGGGCACAGCAGTGGTTAAAAAAATTAGGAATAATTTTAAATGTTCTTAAGTAATTCCTTAGGACCGAATAGGTCATGTACTCACTAGTTTAAGCCTAGCGTGTAACTAAGAGTGTGCATTAATTAATAGTAGATTGTTGCATCGAGCGCAAAGTGTGTTATTTTTAATTACTCACTTTAGCAAGGTGCGTAATCTAGTTTTTTCAACTACCAATCTAACGTGATAAAATAAACCTACTCAAAATAAAAACTCAAGTTAATGAAAACAAAGTATTCCTTAAACTTTTGCTGCAAAAGGTTTTTAACAATTTCATTTGCAGCTGTTTTAATACCTTCTGGAGTTGAATCCGTATCTCTATTTTTTTTTCAAGTCTCTTACTCAGCCAATTTTTATTTTCAGCCAGTATCCTTTTGATCTAATGCATACATTTTATATTAAACTTAATGGGAGACATTAAAACCTCTGTGGTAAATTTATGTCTAAATAAAAAACAGTGCATTAATGAAAAACTTTGCAACAATGAGATTTCATATAACTTTACTGCACTGTTTTGGTTCTAAGCAAAAAATACGTCCTTTGTGATCGGTTTTGTAGTGATTAAGGATAACATTACTACGTAGATGAAAGAAAATAAATAACCATGAGTTTGAATGGAAAGAAAAAGGAGAAAGGATTTCTGTTCTGCCAGTCTCAATAGTTTCACAGCCTTTTTTAGAGGCAGATAACTGCCTCTTAAAACAGGCTGAAAAGAGAAAATCCTTTGGCATATGAAGTTTTGCTGCGTTAGAGGTGACGAAAAATCGTAAAGATCAACACCTGTAGGTGATGAGGAAGATATCAAAAACATGCCCAATCCGAAACATTCTCTCTATCTGTTCGTACATACAAAATAATTACTAACTAAATCACCTACCTACATCAGACAAAGTAATTTCCCAATACACTTGGGCCGTAATCAGGTGGGGTACTTAGTGGTTCAAAATGAATTGCGTCTCGGGACCAAACCTTGAGCAAAAGGCCTTCAGGCCGTAATAATACAACATTAAGTCCTTACAGGTACACATAATATCCAAAAGGGTGAATGCTGAAAAGGATAGAGTCAAGGGAATAACTTGGATGTGTCTTGTTCGTATTGGTTTTTGTTTTTGCAATTATATATATTTGATTACTAGTTTATAAATAATTATAAAAGGAGGAGGGGCCCGTGGCTAAATATTAACAGCCGCACAGGTCGATCGACCAGGTTAAGCTACGCTTGCCGCGGTTGGTCTGTGGATGGGTGACCATCTTTACATACTGTGACCCCTCCGTGCCTCGGAAAGCACGTTAAGCCGTTGGTCCCGGCTGTCATTCGTGGATCTTTGACAGTCGTTACGGGTAGTCAATAACCCGAAAGTCTGACAACCAGTCTTACCAAGGAGTATCGAATTACCCAGTAACTGGGTTGTGGAGGTCAGATAGGTAGTCGCTCCATGTAAAATACTGGTATTCAGCTGCATCCGGTTAGACTGGAAGCTGACCCCAACATAGTTGGGTAAAGGCTAGGCAGATGATGATATAAGTATACAAGGTGTGTATTAGGTTTGTTGAAACTGTGTGTACTCCCCGTCATTTGTCACTAAAGGTTCATTAGAAAACCAGCGTCAGACAGCATCTGTCTGGCATTAATGCTGAAATGAACCTTTTTGACGCAGCCGTGAGGCACCACACTATTGTTGCTTGTGAAATTATTTTTATTTTCTATTTTGTGTCTCACGAACTGTGTCTAAATAAACTTTTTTCTTTCTTTCTGTCTTGTTAAATTTCAATTTATTTGCTCTTTTTTGTATTGTATCGTAACAGGGGGTGTGTTTTTGAGAGAAAACCTTAGCGTGGATCTGTAATCATGAGAAATAGGTAATTCTAGGTGTTGCCTGAGAGGTGTTGATTGACGTGACGTTGTGCATAGGTCGTTGCGTTGTGCGTAGGTTTGTACAAACCTACGCACAGAAATAAAATCATTTATTATTTACCTATCTGTCAAATTCTATATCGATCGGTGATTTAGGCGTGAAAACAAAAAAAAAGAAAGTTACTTTTGCATTTTTATTATTAGCATATTTTAATGGCACAAGGAGTTCTTTCAAATTGTTTCATCATTTAAATTTTATAGGTAGTATTAAGACGGGCTGGTGCTCGCAACTACACGTACAACCACATATTTTGCGAACCAAATTAAAGATATACTGCTGTGTGTTACACGAAAATACCTAATGAAAAAATTCAATAACACTTTGCCGGACCACGGGATTGAAGCTAGGATCAACATTATAACTGAAATCGCAAGGGCCCAAACTCATTATTATCTCATCATTAAACTACACGAGAATTTTATATCTTTCTTCTAATTTATACAATTCTCGTGTCACAGTGTTAGTTACCAATACTCCTCCGAAACGGCTGGACCGATTTGTATGAAATTTTGTGTGCATATTGGTAGGTCTGAGAATCGGCTAGGTACTATCTATTTTTTTTTTTTTTTTTGCGAAACGTCGTTTGCGGGGTCAGCTAGTATTAGATATAATATATAAAAGGTGTAAAATAATTAACGCAAGACCTAATACACCCCAATTAGAGTAAGTATTGAGTTAAAAGCAAAATAAAATGATCAAAACTTATTTTTTTAAAGCTTGCTATTTTATTTAGAAAATCGTGTTGGTACGAGCATTACTTTATGCATTTAAAATTGAGTCTTCTTGCCTTGAAATAAGGTTCAATTTTAATTGCCTCAATCAGCGGTTAGTATGAGAAAATACATAATTTTTAAAAAAAATCCTACATTAGAGTTACTGAAATCGATTCAGTAGTCAATTATGAACACACTACTTTCAGGACTTGCGTTGATTCTGTTACACCTTGTGTATATACAAAATTCGCAGTCCTGACTGACTGATATATCAAAACACAGCCTAAATCGCTAGTCCTAGAGACATGAAATTCGGAGGGTGTGTTCTTTGTGAAGAGTAGGTATCCACTAAGAAAGGGCTTTTCGAAATTCCACCCCTAAGAGGGTGAAATTTCACGCAGACGAAGTCGCGGGCAAAAACTAGTTTGGCTATAAAAACCTTTTTTCCTTTCATCTCCAACATCAAACAACACCACCAGCCATATAAATTAAAATCGCTTTGCTGAAACGAGTAAATCAAATGTACGAGTATATTTTATATGTTTGGACGGTAACGCGAACGTTTGCGTTTGTCCTAACCAAACTTTAATTTGTCCCCTACCATTCAGTTCTGCCTTTGTAATAAGGTACGAGTTGGATGTTTTAAATGTGGACAAGGTTATTTGATGCAAAAAATTAATATAACTGAAGATAATATATAAAATATTTCTTATCATTTTGAATGATATCAATCACACATTAAAAATCTCTATATATCTCTGTGGGCACACCTCAAAAGAGCTGTTTTTATAGTAACATGACAATACCTATTTATTTTCTGGTAAATAATGATAGCTTAAATAAAAACCTAGGGGTCTAATCTCCTAAAATACTCAACAGAAGTTGAGATTAAAAAGGGGCAGTACCTAACTCGAAAGAAAGTTGTAATTACAACAAAGATAACATTTTTCTCGTGGTTATTTTTGTAAAAACAAGAATTTGATTTGTGTGTTGAGAACAAATTTTTATTTTTCGTATCCGTAATCTATTGATCCTTGAATAGCAGGACCAGAGATTCCATTTGCCCTAAGCTCTTACATTTAAAGTGAACAGAGTTGTCATGTAAAGTTATTTACGTTCAACTCAATTGAAAGTATTGTTCTAATGTAAATGATATCTTTGTATATGGATTTATATTATCTTATAATTATATTTGTTTGAGCTCCATTTTAACTATGTGTTAATTTTGGCTGTGTTATTAAAATTCTGCTTTTAAATATGACTGTTTTTTTTTTTTGAATATGAATCATTAAATATTCAATTCAATATTGAATATTTAATGATTTAATGTATTTCTCTTAGTCTAAATTACTAGTTTGGGGCTCATCTGCCTAGCTTTTTCCCAACTATGTTGGGGTCGGCTTCCAGTCTATCCGGATTCAGCTAAATACCAGTATTTTACATGGAGTGACTGCCTATCTGACCTCCACAACCAAGACCCACACACAAGACCAACCAAGACTGGTAGTCAGACTTTCGGGCTTCTGACTACACGTAACGATCCTGTCAAAGATCCACGAATGACAGCCGGGACCAAAGATTTAACGTGCTTTCCAAGGCACGGCGAGGTCTCGGTATGTAAAGATGGTCACCCATCCACAGACCAACCGCGGCAAGCGTAGCTTAATCTGATGGATCGACCTGTGCGGCTGTTTTCTCTGGTGCTCACTGGCAAATAATATATTGTAACCTAGCTGGAGGTAGTATTTTTAAACTTATCATGATATCTCAACTTGCTGATAAACCAGAGGCTTTCAAACTTATTTTGTCCACCGCCCACTTTGAGAATTTTTTTTTATAGTGTCCCTAATTTTTCTTACTCACCTTCTGTCGCGAAACTGAAACAGCTATTGACACGATTCTATTTAAATAAGCAATATTATACAGGGTTACTTTTCAATCACCAGCCAAATTTAAGGATGTGGTACAGACCATCAAACTAAACAAATTTCTCCATGGGACCAACATCGTAAACTCGAATGAAAATTCAGCCGTACCATACGTTTAGGCCGAGTAGGTATTGAAGTTTTCTATGGGACAGTTGATAAATTTTTCGCAATTACGATGTTTGTCCCATGGAGAAAGTTGTTTAGTTTGATAGTCTGTACCACATCCTTAAATTTGGCTGGTCATTGAAAAGTAACCCTGTATAGTCGGAAGATAGAATGTATAATTTTACTGCCCCCCTGAAAGTCTGTAGCGCCCACGGGGGGCGTTATCGCCCATTTTGAGAACCTATATGTTAAACTGTGAACCTGCGTACTGTAGGTACACACCTGAATAATATAAAAATTCTATTATTTTTCTACTTTTATCTACCCTGTTGATAAACATATTAGTACACCCTATTTCGCCAGAAATTGTTAAGACCCGTGAAATAATACCCAAGACTAATACCACTAACAGGGTATTATTGCAGCGGACTGCGTGTCAAGAGTATCACAGAGTGTCACACTGGAGCCAGATTATCATAATAGTGTCCACGTGAGACATTTGATTTCCACAATGTCGACGAGTGTGTTGCAAGTAGCACAAGTGTATACAACATTTTGGTCAACCGATACTATGAAGAACTATAAATTGGCCGTGACTAGGAAAGAATGAATGAATAATTTTAATTCTGGATAAATATTTTTTTGGGATGTATGAAGAAGCCTCCTCGTGTAGCGCAGTTTGTCCCGCCAGTTATTTAACTCAATCGAGCGCTCGGCGCATCCTGGACAGTCACACCCAACATCTTATTTGAATGGCCAATTCTTCTCTTGCGGTGGTAGGGCTAACACCCGGAATCCGGCGTCAACCAGCCTGCTGTGTTTCGTCGATGCGTGAGAGTTCCAGTGCCCCAGGCATCTTCTGAGCACGCTCGTTCCATCATAGAACTCATCCATCGCTTTCCATCAGGCGTGATCGAAGTAAAGAACTAGAGAACTGACCCATTCAGAAAAAAAAAAATAAGACGCAAATTATCTATATAAATAAAACAAAGTCGGATTAGTTACACCATTTATAACTCAAGAATGGCTTAACCGATTTTTATGATGTTTGATTTGTCTTTACCCGAATTGCAGAATAGCTATTAAAACATGGGAAAAATTAACAAAAAAAAAAATTGTCTGAGGAGGTGCAAAGTTCCGGGTCAGCTAGTTTTAAAATAAACTGTGTGTTTACAATCTACTTTTATACGTATTATTTTAGTGATAGCTGATCTTCAGGAAAATTGGTAAGAAAGCTTCAGTCAGTATATCAGTGCTGTGCCATTAGATAATTAGGTACGATAATATTATTAACTAGCTGCTGCCCGCGACGTCGTCTGCGTGCATGCTCAACAGCACCAAAAATACCTAAGATGCCAGTGTCGCTATATCATTATAAGTACACAACTTTTAAAATAGCATTAAAATATAAGTTTTTTTTGCAAGCGAAGCAAGTGAAGAGAGTTATATGGGAATCCTGCTGAGTTCAGTCATAAGATGTGACTGAAGGAAATAGAGAAAATAATGCAGGAATACATTCCAGGACACAAAAGAGTAAAAATACGTACAAAGGTATCATACCTTACAACACTTCTTTATAAACTACGTTGGTAGTTATGCTGCCAGGAGCCAAAATGTAAAGAGAGTCAGGACTGGTGACGCGGGAGCAAGCGACGTACAGTTGCCCGTGTGAGAAGCAACTCGTCCTGAGGTCGACACCCGCTGCCCTGCGACTTATTGATGGTCATCGCGAAGCAAACATTCACGGGGAACTGTACGCGCTTGAACTGGAACAGGAAGTTATGAGATATTAGGGGAATGCGTGGTATAAATACTGCCTCGCCGACGCCACAACCCGTCAGAATTTCCGCCTCAATGGTGTGTCTGGGGAGCGAGATGACTTTAAGGCGGTTAACACAACTTCGGAGGAGATAGGTTCCGAAGAAGCATAATCGGAACACCGACCTTCAGCTTGATGGTATGCGCTGGAAGTCCACTTGCTGACAGGGAGCTCAGAAATTCCACGGGATAATGTGTGGCGTCATCTTGCTCGACAAGTGTTTATCGAGGTGTAGACCACTTTATTCCCCTCAATTTCCGAGAGAATGCATTCGTTAATTGCTGCAGCCTGATCATTTTTGGGCATCAAAATGGCCCGCTCACACACCCAAGAATTCTGCTGGTGTGGTATACGACTGATGTCCCCGTATACACAGCGAATTAGTTCTTCTAAGCTGGATACCACTCTACCGAGAGACTCTGGAAGCCCCACCTGTCTCTTCTGGTAGAGTGCCTTCGCCAAGACTTAGCAGGACATCGGAGAATTCTTGAGCACGTGTATTGCCGCCGAGCCGAGCTCTCATATTAATGGTCAAGCGAAGCGTACGAGCTCGTGACCACAACGAAGATCGTTTCAACGAAGCATTCACCTCGTCAGCCCTCGAGCCCCGCGTCACCACGGGAAGCGTTTTCCGAAAATCACCACTGAACAGAACTGTGACACCACCCATCAAATGTTCGTTCCTGCGGATGTCCTGCAGGATTCTGTCCACGGCCTCAACTGCCTTCCTATTGGCTATCGTACACTCATCCCATACGATCAGAGAGCAATCCTTGAGCACGTGTCCCTTATCGCTGTTACGTGACACACCACAAACAGGCGTTTCGGCGCTCTCTAAATCGATGGGAATTTTAAACATGGCATGTGCTGTCTTGTCACTCGGAAGCAGTGTGGTAGCGATTCCCGACGACGCTACAGCAATAACAATTTTGCCTTGCCTCCTGACCTCTGCAAGTATGCCAGTGGTAACAAATGTTTTTCCTGTTCCACCAGGAAAACATGTTCCAAGAAAAACATTTTACCCTGGTTTTGCCAAACGCTTTCAAGGACGGTGTCATAAATTTGCTTTTGCTCTGAAGAGAACAAAGCGACATGGTCATTTCGTATGGTGGTTATTTCGCGTTATACTCCCGATTTTCACGGTCTTGATACGGTGTTGATTGGGGAGCTGGTAACCCATATTCGATCAGTGGATTGCCGCCGATAGAAATGACCACATATTGAAGTGAACTGAGACAGGTGTTCAGCACGCGTTCATCAGTTACTTCGACTTCGTCTTCAGTAGCGCGCCTCAAAGCTCGTAGAAAATCTTCAGACAGATGATGGCGATACTTCTCCCACAAAGCTACCGGGTTCGCAACTCCACAAAACACCAAGATGACGGCAAACAGATGACGCATGCGGCTGGGACTGTCACTGACGCTCGCCTCCGTGAGGGTGTCATGAAATGAAATGATGATCATCAATGAACATAACTTTTTTGTAATACTTGACACCGCATTTTTTTTTTTAATTGTCTTCCTCAACTCTGCTCAAGATTTTGAGGGTTTTGTTGGAACTTGAATTTGTCAAAACGAACTATACGATACAACTTTTATGAAGAAAATGCACATCACCATCTATGAATTTTAAGAATAACTAACTACTTACCTCGCCAACATGATCAAATTTAAATTAATAATTTCCAAAAAATGTTAACATGTAACTTGATTTGATTTTTATGAAATCTCATAGATGGCGCTGTTTTAAAATTGTCTTTATACTACTAACATTCATTAAACTATATTTCTTTGCCCAAGTTACTTAAATGGCGTAGTTTTTATAATGTAAAGCTAGATAAAAAACAACAAAAACAACATTTAGATATGTGTCGTTAGATTACACGCTGTCACAGAATGCGTAAGAAAAATAAAGATTCACAGCTCCTCCCCCGTAGGTGATAGCGTGATAATATATAGCCTATATGTTGACCCGACCTCTTAGTAATATTCATGCAAAATTTGAAGTAAATCCATGCAGTACTTTTTGAGTTTATCCCGGACAGACAAACAGACAAACAGACAAACAGACAAACAGACAAAAATTCTAAAAACTATATTTTTGGCTTCGGTATCGATTGTAGATCACGCCCCAAGTATTCTTTTTAAAAAATATTCAATGTACAGTTTTGACTTTCCTACGATTTTATTATATGTATAGATACAGAAACGCAGGCGATCATTAATTCAGTAAAAACGAAAAACTTCGCAAGCAATGGGAAATTACTACTCAAGGCTGCGGATTGCCGACCTCAGGTCGAGCTGTTTCTCACACAAACTTGCACGTCGCTTGCTCCTGCGTCACCAGTCTTGACTCTCTTGATATTTTGGCTACTGAGAGCAAAATTACAAACGTAGTAAATAAACAGGAAAGCTTTATAAAAATGTGTATGTTATTTTAGTAAATTGTGAGGAACTTCCACGCGAACGAAGTCGCGGGGAGAAGCTAGTTATAACATAAATAAACACAAAATACCCACATCTATGGTTATATATCCACTATCTTCCTTACCTTAACTGTCCACATTAGACCCACCTTACCCCATGCCGCCATTAGCGCCCCTACAAGATGATATATTACCCACTAATCCACATTTTGACCTCGTTTCTGTAATGACGTCACTTGTACCGATATCGGAATCTTAAAGGTTATTGATATTGAAGTGAAAATGGATTCTTGCCTACAACCAAGACCTTTTAGAATACTAGCTTCTGCCCGCGACTTCGTACGCGTTAAATTTTTAAATAAAAGATAATGTCTTATGGCATTCGGCTATAGCGTAGCTTTCTATCAGTGAAAAGTTTATACAACCTTACAATTAATTGCACGTCTTTTATTAGATTTTACATAGTAAAGCTAGTGGCATTGTTTAATTTGAGCGATGTTTATTGTATAGCATAATCAATCAGCCTGCAATGTGCCCACTGATGGAACAGAGGCCTCATCCAATATTATAAAATTATTGTGGATATTGAAAATAAAAAACAACATGAGTACAACATTATTTTCATCTTTGGTGCAAATAGATTCGCCTTACATTACAGTAAGGTTGACATACACTTTACCGGGGTCGCTCGGAAAGTTTTCAAGCATCCGGAATTCCCCGGATCACCCCATTATAATTGACACGATAAATAAACATCTATATCTAAATATACACAACACCATTATTTGGGTTCCCGTCTCGAACTCTGGGAGTAATCAAAGGGACTTAAACACAGCGTCAAGTTGGTCTCCTTGAGCTATTGCGCTTATGTCTTCTACACACATCAAAAGTGTCTAGGGATCAACATATATTTTTGCAATAACTTTTCTCCTGATTGATATTAATTAAAATTTTCTTTAAGGATTCATCAAATAAAGTGTTTTCGTTTGTCACAGTAACGATAAACCAAGTCACCTTTGCATTAATAAAGAAATTTGCCATTTTCCTAATAAAGGGATTTTTGACATTTGAACCACTAACACAAAAGTTCGAAAAAAAGACTGAAATAACAGTTTTCTCTAAAATTTTATTGGGTAACTTAAACAATTAATAATCCGTGTTTCTACCGCGAACACTAACAACACAAGAACATCGGTTTGGCATACTCAAAATGAGTTCATCCAAATCACGCTGTGGAATGGCCGCCCATGTTCGTTGCAACAACAAAAAAAGGTCTTCTTGCGACTGGATACCCTCCATATTCGGCAGAGCTCTTCTCTGTAGCATATCCCATGCATGCTCAATCGGGTTCAAGTCTGGCGACTGAGCAGGCCAGGGCAGGACATTGATGTTAGCTGCGGCGAGAGTCTGTCTTACAACTCTTGCGGTGTGCGGTCGTGCATTATCATGCATTAACTGAAATAAGGGACCGATTTGCACTTGTAGAGGAACGATGACGTCTGATACAATCGTCTCAGCATAAATTTGAGCGTTGAGGTTGCCTCTGATCCAAATCAACTCAGTTCTTCCGCCGATCCAAATACCCGCCCATACCATGATGGTTCCACCACTATAAGGATGGACTTCCTGGCAGGATTTTAATCGCTGTTGGCGTCCAGGGGTTCTCCAGTGTCGTATACGTCTTGTATCCGGTCTCATACCAAAACGAGACTTATCAGAAAAGCACACGAAACGCCATTGTTCTTCTGCCCAATTTCTGTGTTCAAGAGCCCATTGATATCGAATCCTACGATTGTGCATTGCTATAGGTGGTACCCGTAGCGGTCTTCGGGAATGAAGGTTCACTTCATGCAAGCGGTTTCTGACTGTTTGGTCGCTAATTAAGTTCCCTGAAGAGTGATGAAGCCTCACGGCTAACATCATGGCGGTTATTGTTGGAGCTCTTCGAGTTAAGATTTGAATGTATCGGTCTTGTCTCCGTGTGGTGCAGCGATACCGTCCTCCATGGCGCTCAGCCACGGTACCAGTGCTTCGGTAACGTGTCCAAAGTCGACTGATAACACTCTGACTTGTATTCAGAGCTAAAGCCACAGTACGTTGCCGGGAACCAGCTTCTATCATTCCCACGGCTCTGAGCATTTCTTCCCTGCTTAAATGACGTCGCCGCTCCATAATAACGTTGGTTTTAATCAGTAGTAGGGAAACAGTAGCACTAATAATGTCTTCAATGCGTTGTATGTTTTTATAGGGAAAATATTGACAGCTGATTTTCATCTTTTACTCGAATTTGATTCACAGTTCCTGATTCAAATTATGAAATGCACCAAAAAGGATCCATATAAATTTATAAAATCATAAATTTATTACAAAGCCACATCTCAATCTCAAGAAATCCGCATAAAAATGCTTGATCCCTAGACACTTTTGATGTGTGTATTTACTATGTCACTTAAGTTTCTATCTTGATCTGACCTACTCTGCCTTATGACCCAAGGGATACAATGCCAAGGATGAAAAATTTTGAAGGATTAATGTAAAACTGGAAAAAGGAAAAGTTACAACTATGAGGACGCAATACAAGAGCGATTCAAGTATACTCACAGTTTCATTTCTTGGTATTTCTGAATCAGTAACAAAGTCTGGATGCACCGGCTGCTTTCCGTGCTTCTGGATACTCGATGAAGGCTTAAGAGCTTTTATTTTCGCGATTTCAAGTTTAGTCTCATAATAAAAGTTGTTCATAATGATGAGTACAATCATCCAATAGAAGGAAAACGGTGATTCAAATTTCACCCTGTATAATAGGGGGGAAGGCAATTACCATCAACCAGGGGCAAATACAGACTCTCGGCTGCAACAGAGAAATTCCTGATGAAAAACCCAAATTGTCCGACCAGGGAATCGAAGCCAGGGCCTCATGCTCAGCAGTACCGTTTACCAACGTAGACCAACGTGGCAGTCATCGATATCTGTCCATAATAAAACCGATAAACACGATACATTGTAACACGAACTAATAATCAGGGACACATCTAAATCGGAATAATAATCAACTTTAAATTATGTCAATGCCAAATGCCATTAACAGATACTCCTGGGATCACTAACGTTACCCAAACCATTAATGTGTAAGTGGCTTATTGGACGTGTTACGACCCAATTATATTCACGCTCTGTTGCTCGATTATTGGTGAGCAGTGATCTATAATAGTGTTACGTTAAATAAAATTTACAGTTGCGACAATTCTGTTGAGTATTAACTAAACGACATGGAACGGCTTTATTACAAAACAACGTTTATCTTAGACCCAGGTTTAAGCCATCGGCCCATTTTTAAATTTCGAACTACAATCCGACAAATTTAAAGTTCTTATTACAAATATTGACGTTAAACCCGAGTCTATGCTGTCAATTTTGCATTAAGAACTTTACCTTTGTCGGAATAAATTTCAAAACAGTAACTGGCTCGAAGGTTTAGGCTAGGTATAAAGTCAGAACTCGTTTTGTAATAAGGCGGTATGAGTTTCATTTGCTAAAAAAAACGAGAAAAGAGGACTGGATAAATCAATGACAGCATGATATTACTTAAAATGTTATTAAGCTGCCTTTGGTATGCCAATTTAAAAAAAACTCTAATCGATAACGAAACTACTAGACATAGCATGTACAGACGCCAGCATATCAAGCTACTATCAAATTTATTAAAAAGTTTTTCAACTTTATGGCTAAAGTATAAGATTCAAAGTTGATTTGGAAAATTTTACAGTTTCGGGTAGCTTGATGTGCTGGCGTCTGTACGTAGAATATAATGTTTTATACCTTGATGTAAACGCGGGGTTACAGCTGTAAAACTAGTTACTGTTACTGTTAGCCTCCAAAATCCCACTGTTTGGCAAAGGCCTCTGCCATGACTTACTTTTTTACCATCTGGACAAAAATGGGGTTAAACGTTGACGGAGTAGAAGCCTCATCATCTGCCTAGCCTTTTCCCAACTATGTTGGGGTCGGCTTCCAGTCTAACCGGATGCAGCTGAATACCAGTATTTTACACGGAGCGACTGCCTATCTGACCTCCACAGCCCAGTTACTGGGTAATACGATACCCCTTGGTAAGACTGATTGTCAGACTTTCGGGCTTCTGACTACCCGTAACGACTGTCAAATATCCACGAATGACAGCCGGGACCAACGGCTTAGCGTGCTTTCCGAGGCACGGAGTAGAAGTCTATGGCACAGATTTTTTTTTTCACAAAAAATAAAATAAAACCTGTCTTTTTTACATGCCATCCTTTGACTGAAGCCGTCCGATGGCTTCAATCAAAGGATTGAATTCGCTACAAATTCATTGATAATTTTCGCGCGTAAAAGGGTGTCTATATGGTGATTTTTTATACTTATTATTTGTCGATTTATTGTATTTTTGTTTTGTGGAAAAAAATCTGTCCCTTAGTCTTCGGCTTCGGCCGTTTACCTTTTACACCCTAATTGGGTCCAGACAGTAAAAAAAGTCAGCTAACATGAGTGTTGTAACTATTTCTTATTCCTTAAACTAACGTATCCCCAAAATACATCCCACCCTTACCCCTTAATTGCCAATATCCTGAAGAAACTCAATAAAGATGGCCGCCAAAATATTTCCACAGCGCAATCCTATCAGCGCCATCAGCTGAACTACAAACATTGTATCTATGCTTATTAAATTCCGGAGATAGTTCGTGATATTGAGTTAATATAGTAACTAGAATATTACATATTATTATTGTACGAATATATGTTGTAGAAGAAAAATATAGTTCAATCCTGGGAATTGAATAAGTATGAAGTAGGTTGGGTACGCATATGTTTTTCTTGTCAGTAAATGTATCTATATTAATCGAAAAGACAAAGACACTCAAATTATTAGCGAACATCGTACTTTAACCAATAGTATTCTGCCTTACGTTACTAAATAATGACATTGATGACATTTTCAGATTCTTGATAGTGCATTTTGTAAATACGCTTATGATACAGGAAACTTACCGGGGGATATCCAGTAAGCCTGGCAATGTTGAACTTAGCTTTAATAAAAAAAAGGTAAGACAGCGTGGTAATTACGTAACACACTATTTGATTATTAATGGGTTTCATTTTGACAGATCAACAACGTTCATTGCGTGTTTTACATTGTTGAGCAGACACATTTTTCGAACATATGAAGCAATGGATTAGCAATATGCTTCAAAATGATTCAAATTGAGATCGATAGTGTGTTTCGCAATTAGGGTGCAGCTTTACGGCTCTAAATATTATTCAAATGTATGGATAAAATAACAGAACTAAAATTTTCTTACCTTTTAACGAAACAAAAAGCCAAACTAGAAAAACGCAGCAGATACGGATGAAACGTTTTTGATCCAAACACTTAAATTCATAGATGGTTAAAAATACAAGCGTGTACGGAAAGAGCGTTGCGATTGATCGGTATAAAGTTCCGGAGAAGTGCCATCGCCGCCGTGCCAATCCATAGGTGCCAGTTTCACGGAATCAAATCCCGGAGTTTTTCGGGAACAAACGAACTACTGTGTGGAGCTCTAAGAGCAGCGGTCAGTATATTTGATTTAAAAAAAGGTTAAACGTACAGAAAACATTAATACAATTATGGGCATCAAATTATCTCAAAAGGATTTGAAAGAAAAATCTCAGATAACGGGATAAAACTAAAGAAAATAAGAAGAAATCAAGTTATAATTAGTTATAATTTCTATATAAATTATGTCTGTAATTTATATGGTGTACAATTGTACATAATAAAGAGTATTCTATTCTATACTATTCTATTCTATAACTTGAATTAGGTCGATGATGGTCTAGAAAGAGACGACAAAAAAAAAATTACAAAGAATATATGATAATAAAAATATATTCTTGAATGTTAGGTCTTATGACAGTATTGTAATTTCATGCTTCAATAAAGAAAACAATACGATTTTATATAACAATATCTATAAAGACAAACAAATTGGTAGTTACCTACATAATTTGTAAACGCGCATATTAGACTGGCTTTTAATTGGTTTTGTGTATTCTAATTAGGTTCGAAACCGAAAGAATATCCCAGAATCTCTGTGTAGGTGTAGATAGAATAACACAATTGTTTTAATGCATGAACATTATCACGTATTAATATTATGTTTATTAAAAAGGAAGTCACTAGTTCATGTGGTCCGTATGTCGACGAGGTTACACGAATTATTTGTAATAGCGACAAGCAAACATCTGGGAATGACTCCAATTAATCTGGAAAATAACTTACAAATTCCCGGTTGTTATAACTTTTATCTTAACGAATTATGTGAGGAATTATATGAGGAATTATATGAAAGAGAAGGGAGTGATTGATAGCGTGACGATTCACAGGGGAGTATGAAGGAACAAGACGAATTGTGCCGACCTCAAGTAACATGGAACAAGCGCAGGAGGATTTTGATCTCTGGTATCGCAACCTAGGTATCGGTATCTCGGTTCACTCGTGCAAAGCGATGGCGAAGTAGATCGGACGGTTAAGCACAGAATTAACACTGGACGGATGAAATGGCGGCAGGTCACGTGAACAATCTGCGACTCCCGCATTCCCCTTTAACTTAAGGGGAAGATATATAAAACTATGATCAGACCTGCTGTCTTGTATGGATCAGAATGTTGGGCCACAAAAGGGATGAATGAAAGGCAATTGCATGCAGCTGAGATGAGAATGCTAAGAGGGATGTGTAGTGTTACACGAATGGATAGAATAAGAAATGAGTACATAAGAGGAAGTTTGAAAGTGGCACCGGTAACTGAAAAGTTGTGTGGAAATCGGTTGTCATGGTATGGGCATGTGTTACGGAGAAATGAGAAAAATGTCATGAGGAGAGTTTTGAGTATGGATGTCGATGGCTGTAAGAGTAAGGGAAGACCAAAGAAACGATGGATGGACTGTGTGAAAGATGATAATGGTTAGAAAGGGGGTGATGACGACTGATAGAGAAGTATGGAAGAAAAATACATGTTGCACCGACCACAAATAGATTGATATAAGGGCTGGAGAATGATGATGTATCGCAACCTACCTACGATGCCTCTGGTATTGCAGAATAAGCTGCGGGGACCCTCTTAGTCTTCATCAGGTGGGCCGCCAACATGATTGCCACTTAATAAAAAAGAAAAATTATCCGCTATAGACGTTTGAAACCGCTGATTTCCTAGCCTTGTTTATGTCTCGACATCACCTGCCGCGCTCGACACCTAGATATCTATCGCGCTAAAGAAGATCGTATTGTTTTTGTTCCGTATAGATTTCAGGACTTTTTTTTTGGATTTTATTTCGCTGTCGATTGGATTGGTTCCGATTCTTTTGTTTGGTCTTTGTTGATTCATATTTTTTCAGCGTCTGCAGCATTGTTTATGTTCCGCGGTATTTTGTTTTTGTTGACATTGTGCTACGTTACGGTTTTTGTGAGTGTATGTTAGTTTCAAATGATTTATTTAAATTGTGTAGAAGAACGCAATTGACAAATTTCTTACAAAAGGGGTCATTGTAGTCATAATTATAAACAACTTTTACTAAGGGACCAAATCTGAAATAAAGAAAAGAAAGAAAGAAAAAGTATTTATTGCGACTCGTACAGGAGGATGGCAAACTAAACTAAACGCAGTCTAAATTAAAATACCAAAATAAAAACTAAAAAAAAAAAAAAAATTAACAAAAAGAAAAATGAAATAGAAAGTCCTATACGAGGCCAAAAGGCTCCTATCTCAGCATGATGCTGCGATATTTAAAAATAAATATCGCAGCGCTGGTATTCTGATAGGGCCCGCTGTGATGTCACGGGCAGTTACAGAAATAAAAAATAATAAAATAAATAAAAATAAATAAATAACATAGATTACGTAAAATATTATCAAATAAAATAAATAAATCGTGAAAAAAAATAATCTATTCCCTACATACAAGTTCGCATAACTCGTCAAAATGAAGGGCACAACTGTTTTTTTTTCGCGATTTCGGAGTTGGTCCCATAGTGAAAGCTGTTCAATTCAATGGTCTAAAGCAGAGGTGCTTTTATTGTAGAGTTAATTTTGAAACACCTTATATACATAGTACGTTGATACGATTCCATGTTCTTTTTTCATGTGTACAGGTACAGAATGCGACACATGAATCATATATTATATCATCTTCATTTATTTGGGTAGCAAATCAAATTTTACATTAGTTATAGGGTACGACAGCATTACTTTAAGGTACTCAGGTTTCACCTCAGAAGCCTACGTTACGTTACGCTTTCAGCGACAGTTAATTCGATTTTGGCAAGGCAAAAAGTGCCATAAATTAACGATAAAAGGTTTCATATGCTTGAAGGAAAAAGGGGCGGGAAACATTTTTAGAGCAGCATTAGGTAGGGAAGCGAAAAAAAATCACATTCAATTACATAGGTACAACATTTATTATTAACAAACTTGATCCGTCATTGTTAATATTAGTTTTAACGATGCAGGTATAATTATTTTTAGAAATTAAATCATATTTGTGAATTTTTTCAACTAATATTGTGATTGCATCTATATACATAAACACAAAGTTGGGTTAGTTACACCATTAATTTATAACTCAAGAACGGCTGGACCGATGTTGATGATCTTTGTTTTGTTAGATTTGTCTTCGCCCCAAATAGCAGAATAACTATTACAACATTTACGAAAAAAAAAAAAAATTCATTTTCTCATACATTTTGTACGCATCGGCTTTGTTGATGATATTTCAAGAACGGATTGACTGATTTCGATGGCGGTACGAAGTTTGTCAGGTCAGTTAGTTTTAATAAATGCAAATATGCCATTTTGTTGAAATAAAAATGTAGGTACCTAGCAAAATCAGCCTATAATTTTCCCACTGCCGGGATACAGGTCTCCTCTCTTTGAGAGGGAGTGGGCCGTAATCCACCACGCGGGCCCAGTGCGGTTTGGTCGATGTCACGTGTCTTTGAAATTTCGGTTCTTGGACATGCCGATTTCCTCACGAAGTTTTCCTTCACCGTTTTGAAAGCAGTGGCGATGAATTAAATTATGCACAGGTAATGCACCTTTTTGGGTTCCAACCCACAAACCTATAACTCGTAAGACGGGCCCACTATACCACTAGGCTACCACTGCTCTGCAATACTAAAATAAAATGCTCCTTAAAATCCAAAATGTATCGAATACCAAAACAAGCATGGATAAATAACTACAATTTACGCTGTTAGATTTTAGGAAACCATAACAGCACCAAAAAGCCTCTACATTCTAAAACCACAACACAAAATCGATGGAACGTGTACCAAAAACAATACAGAAGATCTACTCAGTTCTAACCTTTAAGTCCTTTAATATCCCGTAGCAAAAAATAGCAATAATAACCTCCCCGACCGATTTCGGTCACGGTGGCCAATCTCAACGGAGATTAGCCAGGTACTCAGGAGAATTATAGTGTACAAGTGTGCGCGCAGACACAGGAGCACTCCCTCTTCCCTCATTCTCATAGTCCGATGGGACGGTAATCCGACACGACCGGAGAGAGATCAGGCGCAGGACGAACGCTTAACGTGCTTTTCGAGGTACGGGGTATCACACCGCTAACTTCCAAACTCCGGGCTGTTACTAAGAAATTCCTAATGGAAAATACTCAATAACACTTTGCCCGAGCCGGGAATCAAATTCAGGACCCCACGCTCAGCAGTTGCGCTTACAAGACCAATGGGGCAGTTAAAAAGTAGTATCACTTTAGTAAAAAGTGGAGTCATTATATAATGACGTAAAGAAATAATGTTTATGTGATGACGATTAGGTTGTTTACTTTGCATTTCTTGTTGTTCAATCCTAATTTTAGTGGTATGCCAGTCCAGTTCCAACCAGTGCTCTCGAAATTCCACCATATGTCCGTAGTTACTGTAGATGTTTTTTGAATGTACAGTCACACAAAATCGTGATTCAAATTGACTCCCTACTTTAATTTGTCGTGTTATAGCCATTTCAAACAACTGTCAAAGAAGGACAGTTGATATGTTTTTAATTGAAAAGTTGAGTATTTCAGTTGGTATAGTTTTTTAGGAATTTCCCTGACTTTACAAGCCCAAAAACCGGCGAGACAGTGGTCAAAATTCTCAGTAGAGATCTGGCTACAACAACCAAGGTAACCGTGGAGTTTTTTGCTGGTTCTTCTCCATAGGAAACGACCAATTGGAACCGTGGACATAGCTTCTGACGTTTCATAAGTGCCCTTGTAGGCTTATATGAAATAAAATATTTAGTTTTGATTTGGTAGGTCTAAGTGGTTTATTTTGCTTGAACCTTTTCTGTTTGCATATATCGTGGAGCCCTATCGGCCGTCGAAAGCACTTTCGAGACCTAATGGCCGCTTTTTCCACCTTACCTGCGTTATTTAGCGCGTCCACCCGGAAAACAGATATAAATGAGACACTTTGCGAAATGTTTTAGCTCACAGGGTTCCCAGATAACTTTCAGCAATATTCTAACTAATAGACGCAATTATAGGTTAGGTATACATTAATTTCGTAATATCTTAGTATTAGAAGTGGTGTTTTTTTAAATACATACATGCGACCATCAACTATACGCGTTGTAACAGCGAATAGTGCTTAGCTAATTGCATAATACACTCATTGTGGCGATCTTTTTTTATTTTGGAAATGAATGGATATGGAATATAGAATAAATTATAAGACTTACCTGCGAACGCGTCTTTAAGTGACGTACCGCAGCCGTTCTGCATCTCCACAGAAGACCCCGAACCTGACAGGTCCCTCCAGCTAACTACTGCATCTACAACGCCACATGCAAACTACCCGTCATACTGCCGTCACGCAAAATCCTGCATCTCGCAAGCAGAGTTTACCGCGCAACTATTTATATACAACATCGGGCAGTTGCCCGCCAGACACAACACCCGTCTGGTCGGAGGATCCTCCCTTTTCTATGGAAGATGAGTGAACTTTACACCCTGTTCCTCATACCTCTATACTGGTAACCCAGAACATGAACGTCAGCGCAGCCTCCGCAAGGGAACATGGAGTCTCCGTGTGCATTCAAAACGAATTGTTCTGACCTGATAGGTGTCTTTCGCTCCATATTATTCAAAATACTTCATCTACTAGAAAAAACTACACCTTCAAATACAGTAAATAGTGTTTAATTACCCAAATAACATCTATAATGATTACCTAAGAGATATTTTAACAAGCTCTGTGCGCTATATAAAACCTACGTTATAAAAGAAATTCTAGTTAAAGTTCACCTTAAAAAAATACTGAGGCGTGACAAAATATAACTCCAAGACTTTTAACTTGTTCAAGTTACGCTCCAACTACTCAAGTTCAAGTTACACAACTTTACCTATTTACTTTTTAACAATTCTTCTTTTTCAAGCACTTTAGAATCGTCAGAAGCCACGTCAGAATGTTGATTCTACTCGCTAGTATCAACAACTAAGTGAGACTTTATGAGTAACTAAGACTTTACTTCGAGAAGAAAAGCAAGCTTAATGTTGGTATAGGGTGCTAGGCAAATAGTTTTAGTTCGGAATTTATAATTATAAGTCTTGAAATTTAAAGATAATTTAAATACATTACATTTTATCGTCTAGAATTCTGGATCATAATAATGTTCTCAAAACGGTGAACGAATACATAGTGGGCAAACCGACTCGTCCTAATATAAAAAAAACCTTGGCGAATGAATTCGCGCGAAACGTTTCGCGGTGAATTCGGCTCTTCTAGACAAGGTCTAAGATGACTAAGAACCAGTCCTTCTCTTATAATGGCAAGCGACGTCACGGCAAGCCGAGACGGAGTAGGCGGGATTATGCTATGCATTGTAATAGTTCTGTCACTGCTGAACTAAAGATTAGCAGAGAAGTCTTATGTGCCTGTAGTATTTTTTTTACTATGAATGTAATATCTCACCCATATAAGATAGTAACCTTATGTCAAAGACTTCATCAAAAGTCTCAAAAACGTACCGTAGTACTTAAAACTTCGCCCGATCCGCAGTCCTCGCTTACTCGGCTTCAACAGTACAGTAACAAAATTGACCTTTTGGTATCTACCGTGCTGAATTTTAACGAGTAGATACTCTCATACAGTATCGGATAAACAAGTGTCGAATACTCATAAAATCTTTACGACAGCAACTTTGGGTCCAACACAAATATGAAAAAACAATAAGCTGTTCGATACATTTTCATTGTGATAGTATTGTACTACTGCAAAGTTAATCAACCAAAGGCCTGCAGGCTACCATGAGGCCCGCTAACGCATTTAAATTGGGCCATAAGTACATATGTCCTTCGTTTAACCTAATGTATGAATTTAGCGACAGATGATACTCTTTCCCGAATCTATGTACACCCACGAAATCCCTTCGGGAATATGATAGAGTAATAATAATTATATTTTTATACGTCGACACAATTTTAGTATCATGAATGCGAAAGTGTTTGTTTGTGTGTTGCTCCGAAGCGCTTCGATTCGAACCCAAGTGCTTCGATTCGCGCGATGCGCTTCCTTTCAAACTGACTTATTGCAATTATTTATATAATAAGTTATATGAATACGAGTAGGTACTCTGATTTAACACAAGCAAAAACATAATGTATCAACTTAGTTTAACAATAATATTTATATAAATTTCGGATGAAACGTAGGTATGCTTCGTGTCAGAATTCAATTTGGAATGAATTTAGACGTGAATGCTCGTTTTTTGTAAACGTAAATTGAAAAAAATGAATATTCTTCTTTAGATTGAAGGATAAATGGAAATATTAAAATGAAGGGCCTCCATTTGGTATAAATAAAATTGAAAAAGCATCTTATCAACACGAGCAACACCGAAATAGATTAAAGGTGCTTTAAATACTTATAAGAATCTTTGACGAATTTCCATCATGGCGCGTTTGATTAATTATAATTATTAAAAATAAAGCATAAAGCAAGCTATGCGTAGAAATGTAAACTCTTTTACATAATCTGTAACCGAATATCGAGCTTTCGAATTACCGTATGTTTGTGATACTAAAATTTATCATCTATACTAATATTATAAAGAAAAAAGATTTATATGTATGTTTGTAACAAATTGGCTCAAAAAGTACTGGACCGATTTTAAAAGTTCTTTCAACATTTGAATGCTACATTATCACTGAAGCTAATCAGAATCGAAGCTAGCTTATCATTATAAGTTTTTTTTTTTCTTTTTTTTCCCCACCCGTGCGAAGCCGCGTCGGGCCGCTAGTAATTAAGACTATGCCGACCGCACAGTGGCGCCGTCATCGTTTGTTTGGTTATTTCATACAATTTAGAATGAAAATGCAGAAAATGGATAACAGTGGCCACTATATTCCGTTTTAAGGATTATAATAAAACTAAACAATGTAAAACTACCGTTTCTAATAATATTAATTTATAATCTTGTGAAGCACAACTTAACGTGCTTATTTTCTGCATTTTCATTCTAAATTGTATGAAATAACCAAACAAACAATGAGGGCGCCACTGTGCGGTTGGCATAGTCTTAATAATAACGAACAGGGTATCGTTGCTATGCAGCCCTACTTTATGGCTTCAATCACTACTTCCTCCGTAAAAATTATATTGTTATTTTGTATTTGTTGTATATTGTTCACAGTGTCTG
This sequence comes from Globia sparganii, assembly GCA_949316385.1. Classification (NCBI taxonomy): domain Eukaryota; kingdom Metazoa; phylum Arthropoda; class Insecta; order Lepidoptera; family Noctuidae; genus Globia; species Globia sparganii. Next base: position 2,306,345 of record OX438655.1, on the reverse strand, counting down.
AGTGGCTTTTACCAGCGGGAAGCTACTCTGAGATGCTGAGACAAGTGCTTGGTAGTTTTCTACGTATAATAATTATAATATTTATATTTAATTTTCTAAGCACATTTATATAATTAATTATGGTGGTTACATTTAGATAATTATTTTTGGTGTACATAATAAAGAGTATTCTATTCTATATTATATACATATTTATGAAATATTGTATGTACAATAAATGTAGGCATACACAAACACACACCACAAATACCCTCACACCATCAATCACTTGTAATAATTGTACCGCGTTGCTAACCTTTAGGTACTATGTGATATAATGGGGGCTTCTAAAAAACAGGTCTAGGCTTAGTAATTTTGTCGAAATTCCTGTCGATTTAATATGTAATGTAATTTGTGGAGATAAATACACATTATTTTATTTTATATATTTTTTTAAAAGTGAGTTCCCTATATAAGGTGTTAAAAATTAACCCTACAAAAGTTAAGAGGTGCTTTAGACTATCGAACTGAACAACTTTCACTATAGCACTAACGATATGATTTCAGAACAAAAAAAAAATCTGCTGTTTAATACAAAAGTTCAATACCTGCTTGACCAAAATGTATGAAACAGCTGATTTTTTTGTATTATATATATATATTTTTTTGTATTACCAGGACAAGATCTGTATGTAATTTCGGAAATTATAAAAAAAAAATTGCACCCTTGCGAAGCGGGAGCGGGCCGCTAGTTATAGTTAGAACAAAAAAATTCACGCGCATGAAATAACATGCAGAAACTAGTTACTTACCTATAAACTTGATCAATACTCACCATAAAGATTCATTAAACCACATCTCACGAGACCACACTTTTAGTGTCAGCTACAATACGAGGCTGCCTCAGCAATTGTTCGAATGTAACTGACGTTTGTGGTTCATATAGAATCAGAATCCAATTTCCATTGACTTGTAACGACAGCCATATTGTGGTGGACCAAAATATCTGTGATTAATCTGACGAGCTGTGAGGTTTAGGCAAAGGACGAGACGGGAAATAATATCCCGGTTTTGTTAGTGACAGTTAAATAAAAGTTTTAGCTAAACGGAGAGAGTACCTACTCTAATAGTACATTATGATATAAGTGCGGTAAGTTGAAAATTACAGCCGAGGCGATATCGCTAGCCTGAGCCGCAGGCGAGAGCTACAAGAAAGCAGAGGCTGTATTATCAAAGCGCACGTATGTTATACGACGTTTTATATCCTATTTGCGAGGAAATAAATAAAACTCGGACTTTCTTAAACGAATAAATCTTTAATCACTTGTTAAAGCAGTTAGAAAAATTTGAACAATTTGTAAAATTGATTATTATGGCAAAGGCACAAAAACAGCCAGTATCACTACATATAAAACAAAGTCGTTTTCTCTGTCCGTATATCCCTATGTATGCTTAAATCTTTAAAACTACGCAACGGATTTTGATGCGGTTTTTTTTATAGATAAAGTGATTCAAGAGGAAGGTTTACATGTATAATATAGTAGAGAAACACTGATAATTGTAGAGGTTTCTAATGTGATGTCGTAATTATACCCTTTTTTTGCGCTTCCATTGCAAACACTGGCTGAACCCTACGAGATACATCAAAATAATGTACTACAGTATTGTACACCTTAAAAAGGTCTACAACAAAATCCCCGATGGTATATGTCTATCTCTTAGGGATAACCCACAATAACCATTTTTTTTTCCTTTACTTTTTACGAGAAATGATGGCTTATTTACGAAGCGATTTTAAGCAATACAGCATTAATCCTTATCCAATTAAGTACATTAAATACATTATGCATTTAATATAAATCAATATGGCCCTTTACAGCATATTATTTAAATTAATATTTTCGAAGATATTACAGATTTAAAATGCAGGGAAATAGCGGTTGCTGCGGTATCGGCGGCAGGGGCTGGCGGCAAGTTAAAAAAAAACATTAAATTAAAATGATTAATTATTTAATTAAATTTATTAAATTGCATTGCACTCGTGCGAAACCGGGGTGGGTCGCTAGTTATTAATAAAGTAAATTAATATTTTTTTTGTTTTTGTTACAGATAAATAGTTGTAATTTATTGTCAAAATTAATTAAATTAAAGAATTAAATGTTTATTTTTTATATTTTATCACCCAAAGTTAATTTTATTCATAAAATGTTGACCACTTTTCTGACATAAAAACTCTTTGCTAAGATTTAAAAAAGGACCGTTCGGTTTAGATGGAGCATTTTGATAAACCGTACGTTTTACCTTATTAAAAATAAACTCGTGCGTTTTACATTACAATAACGCACAAGTACGTAATGACATACATTACGATATTGAAATTAGTGTTATAAGAGACCCTTTACAAGCAAATGTGTTATAAAAACAACTCACAGCACGTTCTGTACGAATACAATACAACAGAAAATGAAAGTAATATATAATTTAATAACTACTATAAATATTATTTTGTAAATTACAGGTAGCAACATTAGCAGTTATATGTTTTTCAAAGATTTTAGTTACTTTGTAAAGCGAATGCCTCTTCCTATAAAGAAACAAAAAGATTAAAAATTGAGACTAATAAAGAGACTGCCCATCTACGCGGGAGATATTATTGCACAAGTATATGCGCAGACACAGGTGCACTCACTCTTCCTCACTCTCATGGTCCGATCGGACGGCAATCCGACACGAACGGAGAGAGATCAGGCACAGGACCAACGGTTTATCGCCGGTGCGGTTGGCGGTGTGAAACACCCGTGCCTCGGATTATTATTATTACCACACTAGCAAACACTAAAAACTATAATAATCTTTTGATCATTTAAGCAAAATATATTATCCTCAGAAAATTTCTATATAACACTATTTTACTTAACCCAACCAACGCAAAAAGGATATCAACCGAACGATATTGAATAAAAAAAAAATACAAAAAATAAGTTTTCTATAAGAGAAAGCTCTTGAATTTTCTTTGTGTGTCTGAAATTGTGGGCTGAGACTGTAAATTGGATTTTTGAATATTTTATTCAGATATTCGTCTAGTTTTAGCTAGATGATTGCTTTCGTTCACGTGTTTGAGTTCGGTCTAAGATTTAAATAAAGGGACGTAGGCTGTACCTAATAAGGCGAGATGAAGGTCTTTGATTGACCCTAAATTTATAAACAATGAAAAAAAAAAAAGTATAAAAAACCCGACTCCGTAAACAGTGAACTTGATTAAATAGTGAATATTATTTTAAGGATTTTGACTATTACACAATATTATACTTTAAACAATCGCATGCATTCGGAGGCAATATATGTTTTTATTATTTTTAAGAGATGCTTCCGACTATTATAACAATATAAAGTTAAGTTCACTTTTTTTATTTTATATTATTTTTTTTTATTTTAATAAATAATAATATAAAATAATAATTATTTTTCAAGTTAATAAGAGAGAGTGGAGAGGTTGATTATAATCATAGCTTTATTGTAAGTTTTGAATAAAATCAGTAGAAGTTGACCTTACATTCAATTGCATAGCGTAGTACGTATACTATGTAGTACGCTAGGCCAGCTCAACGTGAAAGTGTTAACACCGACGGCGACGTGTGGTCTACTGTAAGTACACATATACAGTCAAAATCACAAGTTATAACTCGTCAAAGTTTCAACAGCAATCAATAAATTTATTAAATGATTTCACTTCTGCAATTAGGTTTGTACAAAATCATATTTTAAAAACTAGATGGGGTCGATGTTTCGTTTCTTTTAAAGTCAAGACATAATTTTGGTCAGATTATGTGAAGACTATGTAGTTTGGTGTTTGAAATGGTCTTTTGAGGAAATAACCATACAGATTGAGTGGACCTGTCCAGTCAGTGGACGCATTTGTCAGTAAAAATAAAAACTTTTATTGCCAGGTATTGTAGGCCCATAGCGTGCCAGCATTACAAGTAACATAAAAACTGTGTTAGTATTAACAAATTAGGCACACAAATACAGTATTAAAATTATACAGGGTGAAATTGAAAACATGCGACAAATCGAAATGGGAGATTGTACTCATCATTATGAACAACTTTTACTATGGAACCAAACCTGAAATCGCGAAAAAAAAAATCATCTGTTCCCTACATTTATGTTCGTACTAGCTGCGCCCCGTGGTTTCACCCGCGTAAGTTTCAATCCCGTGGGAATATCGGGATAAAAATTATCCTATGTGTTATTCTGATGTATAAGCTATATTACTGTACAGTTTCATCAAAATCCCTTCAGTAATTTTTGCGTGAAAGAGTAACGAACATCCATCCATCCTCACAAACTTTAGCATTTATAATATTAGTAGGAAAGTAGGAATATTAGTAGGATAACTCGTCAAAATGTAGGGAACAGCTGATTTTTTTCGCGATTGCAGCGTTGTTCCCTTAGTAAAATTTGTTCATAATGATGAGTACAATCTTCCATTTCGGTTTGTCGTATGTTTTCAATTTCACCCTGTAAAAACAAAAAACGAAGTATCCATTTACAGAATGGTTTATCAAACTCCATGTCTGAGATGAGAGCATGAGATGAGAGCAGTGGTGGCCCAGTGGTAACGGCTGCGACTGACCGAGTTGTAGGTCGTAGGTTCGAATCCCGTTAGGCGCTTTACTTTGTGTAAATTATTTCAAAACCATTGCTCTTAAAACGGTGAAGGAAAACATCGTGAGGAAACCGGCATGTCCTAGAACCAAAAATTTGAAGACATGTGTAATCTACCAACCCGCACTGGGCTCGCGTGGTGGATTACGGCCCACTCCCTTTCATAGAAAGGAGACCTGTGTCCCAGCAGTCTACATGGTCTCCACATGATCTGACCAAGATTTGTCTGGACTTTAAAAGAGACTGTGACCTCTGAGTTTGTTTCGGCCTTTCTTCTCAGAGTAGTCAGATAGGAAACGCCGACCTCAACTCGTTTTTAAAAATATGATTGACGTGTAAAAGTGTCTGTACAAACCTACTTACAGAAATAAAATAATTTATCATTTAGTGGGACCATTATATAGGCTGGTTATGTTATGTATGTCTGATATGTAGCTTGATAAACCAATCCATTGTAGGCCCTCCTAACCTTTCAGAAAATACCTTCAGAATGCTATTTTTGCTGCCTCTCACTTTGCGTATCATTGAAGCCAATTTCTTGCCCATGATCGCAACACAATCATCAGAGTTGCGTATCAGCGAACATTTGCGATGCACTACAGTAAGGAAGAAGCCTCAACAGCACCCTGAAGGCATTTTTGAATTGAATGCGTCTGTTTTTTAGGTATGATTAGCCCACGCAATACCTACTAGTAACTATGGTAAATGCATAAAACTCCCCAATTAAAAATTATACCAGCAAAATAGGAACATAAATTAGATTTCTGAAATTGCAGTCTCCAACAAAACGTAAAGGCAACGTTGCACAGATAGAAAAGATATTGTTGCTGCCATGAGACTTCGATCCAGTTACATCCCACCGAGGAAGTTTACGTTCTTTATGGGTATCACACCTTTGCCTAATTGCGAGAAATGTGGAATAATCGAGGACGTACATCATATCTTGACCGAGTGTGAGCGGGGCGAACGCCTCAGGAGAAATGTTTTTGATTCCCAAAATATGTTTGGAATTGGTTCTGTAAATACTAATAGTGTTCTAGCCTAGCCTATATCGGACGAGGCTAAAACTCTGTACAAAATATACTACAACCATATAAATTATTTTAAATTCAAATTTTGGCAATGATGGAGCGACATAGTTAGTATTGTGACAAAGCTCCTTAATAAAAAGAAAAAAAAAAAAAAAACGCTGCACAGACTTAAAAAAAACTACTCTCACTCACCATTCGTGCTACAAACTTTATAATAAAAAAAATTAATAATGCGACGACGCGACTACAGTTCAGTTTATTTACTCGACTCCTTCGTAATGAGAATTTAGCTGCAAAGGAACAGGAGACCAGCGGCCATTCTTCATGGTTAATGACGAAATATTGCCACGGCTTATTTTGTTGGGCTATTGAAGGCGCGCGTTGTGGTCTGGAAAACGGACTAACATTTTTGGGTAGAAAATTATTTATGGTGGCTAATGGATTATGCTGCTGATATGTTTGTGTTTTACACAGATATTTTTACCTGTTTTTGAACTCACTGGATTAGTCGAAAGTTTATTAGACGTAGGTACAATGTCGCAAATGAATGTACAACAGTACAAGACTCAAACTTAAGAGTAAACTAGTCGCGAGCTTGACCTCGCTGGTGGTCATGGCCAAAAAGCACGCTGTCTCGCCTGGCTTCGTGTCCGACAGTGCTAGTATCATTGATGAGCAGTTAGACACTATTCTACATGAACAACGTCTAGTTCTCACGCACAGAAACACCGTTCCGAACTGATAGGCACGTAAAAAAATTCGAAAAGTGCTACGGAAAATCGAGTTTTATGAAAAAACCACTGCATTAATCAATTACAAATAAAGTTTATTGATCTCTTGATTACTGAGCTTTGTCGGTACGGACTTGGTTTTGAAGATTTTAAGTTCTTTTATTACTTATTTACACCCAAAGTTACGTTAAAAATAGCAAGACAAACGAATCTTTGTTGGCTCATAACTTTATAATGGCTTTTTATTTTACTATTCTGTTACCGTACAGACACAATTAATAATATGTCAAAACGATATCATGTTTAGCTTTGGATGCAAAATGTCAAACAGTGGAGTAATATTCACCCGAAATTTGTATAGAAAAAATATCGAAAAGTGGCACCTTAAAGCATTTATTTCAAACCAATTACGGGCACTTTTAAACTATCAAGATGTCGGCCAATCAGAAAGAGGAAGCTAGTTACCCATTCCAAAGCCTCCCGAAAAATAAAAAAAATAAACCTTTACCAAATAAAACAACAAAAATCTACCTATTCTATCGAATTTTCCACAATTAACCCAATATCGAATATGTACAAACACCAGCACATCAAGCTACTATATCTTTCAAATTTCTTTAATAGATTTTCAACTTTATCGCTAAATCATAAGGTTCAAAGTTGATTGGGAAAATTTTACAGTTTCGGGTAGCGTGATGTACTGGCGTCTGTACCTACCAAAGTACAATATATTAAAGAAATCTTTTACAGATGGTTAAAATGCTAAAAAATGGATTAACTAACATTATTTTTGCTTAAACTATCAATACCTTAAAGTTTTACTTTAGACATACCTTTTGTTTCTAATTATCATAACTGCACCACAAAGAAAAAAAAAATGCTACATCAATCAAACAAACATACAGTCACATTCAAGAGCACACACCTCCGTCAAGTCCCCGTCACGTACATAATGCGCCCCCGAGACTACGCAGAATAAATTGCACGGGATAAAGTAAGTCCGCGATATCCAACACGTAGATACTCGTACATGATTTACCATACGTAAATATTGTAATCGGAATGAATGAGATGTGTTATGACTTTGAGTAACGATTCTGAGCTTTGAAGTAACTAAGTGGAAGTGAGGTTGTTACGAAACTGGCATTGAGTGGTGAGGATGCGTATTTTTAATGAACCTATAGAGATCCTAAGAAAGAAAGATACTTTATTTTGTTTAAAATCACAAAAAATGTTGTACTTACCTATTTAATGGTGCCCAAGATACAGGCTATGCGTATTTCTGGAGCAACAATATCGAGGTATCGTATCGATAAATGATTTTACTTTTCTAATAATTATATAAAATAATCTACAAAAAGTAAACAAATAGGGAAACTATGTATCTCCTCCGCGCAAACCGGCCATCGCTTAGCATAATTCCTACGAAGCATTTAAAGCACCTACATCAAATCTATATACTTAAACAAATTTAAAAACTGTGTGTACATAAAAAAAATAAATAAAAAAGAATAATAATAGTACGAAATATAATAATTTTAAAATGGTAATATTTCGTTGCACCGCGCCATGCCTTATATAGAAATACCACAAAGGTAAGAGCTAATTGTATTATTTTTAAAACATATTATGTAAGTACCTACCTAGTCGTAGTAGTTTTACTAAGTAACCAAGTAACTACCAAGTAACTGGGTTGTGGAGGTCAGATAGTCAGTCGCTCCATGTTAAATACTGGTATTCAGCTGCATCCGGATAGACTGGAAGCCGACCCCAATATAGTTGCGAAAAAGATAGGCAGATGATGATTAGGTAAGTACAGTCAACAGCAAAAGTAGATGGTGAAAATCAGAAATTCAATACTAATTAATGAAGGGAGTTCGCGTCAGAACTGTGTGGCGTCGAGGTAGTAAATGTTTGCTATAATTTACAATCACATAACGACACTTCGACGCCACACAGTTCTGACGCGAAGTCCGTTCATTAGTATTGAATTTCTGATTTTCATCATCTACTTTTGCTGTTGACTGTACCTAAGTTAATCAGGTATATAAACCTATATATTTTTTGTAAATTGAAAGTAATTTACGGAAAATTGAATACAGTTCTGAAACTGTATTTTGCATTATACGTTCTTGATATGCATCTTTAATACTGCGTCTAGTAACATAACTGGAATAACAAAGACTTTTCATCACAACAATTTCAAACTTTAATTTCGTAGTCAAGGGTTAAACTGACAGCTGGATGAAACCCTAAAACGGAACCCGATTAAAAACAATTAACGATTTCGAGCAAAAAAGAAGAAAGTTAAAAAGTTCGCAATTAATTTTATTCAGTCAGATATTTCAGCGAGACAATTAACTTCGTTTAATTATTTCACAGATTTTGGAGAAAAGGAGAAAAAAAAAATGCATCATTCGCTTCCTGATCTTCGCAAAGTTGTCAAACAAAATTGAAGAGGCTAATTTAAAAGGCTTTTGAAAAAAAAATCGCTTTGCCATCTTAGTAACTACTTATTAAATTATTAAGTACTAGCGATCCGTCCCGGCTTCGCACGGGTGGAAAAAAAAAAAAGAATAAAAAAAGTCTATATTAATCAGTGATAATGTAGCATTCAAATGGTGAAAGAATTTTAAAATCGGTCCAGTACTTTTTGAGCCAATTCGTTACAAACATACATACAAATCTTTCCTCTTTATAATATTAGTATAGAAGTATAGATTAGTCACTACGAATTTCAGCACAGTAGGTATTTACCTAGTAGCCCGGACTTTTGTTGACTTGACATCAACCCCATCGGCTTCCAGCCTCACCGTATGCAGCTGAATACCAGTGTTTTACATGGATCGAATGCCTATATGACTTCCACAACCCAGTTACTGGGTAATACGATACCCCTTGGTAAGACTGGTTGTCAGAATTTCGGGCTTCTGACGACCCTTAAAGACTATCACAGATCCACGATTGACACTGTGTACTTTCCAAGGCGCAGAGGAGTCTCTGTATATTATAAAGATGGTCGCGTATCCACAGACCAATTTCGGCAAGCGTAGCTTTGCCTGATCTATCGACCCGTACCGCTGTTATTGCTTAACCACGAACCCGTTCATCACATACCTCAAATGTAACTGGCGTGTAAGTTACAATCGAATTACAAATTTGCCTATCCCTTTGCTAAATCAATCAACTCAGCCTATAGTCCGGAATACACATGCCAGTAACTTGCCGTGTGCCATAACTACTTTAGATTATTACTTGCATACTTTTGTGCAAGTTAAAGGTATGTGTATTCCGGGTTCATTGCAGTCCACTGATGGACATAGGCTTCTTCCAAATTGCGCCACACCGCCTTCCGCTCCAGTCTGTCCCAGCCATTTTATTAAAGTCCATCTAGCTTTTTTTTTGTGGATGGGAAATCATCAAATGACCCCTCCCGCTCCCGGGTGGAGCAGAAGGGAGTGTCAGACTCTTACTGACTAAAACCCAACCGTGTCCCTTCCTTAGCCCTTTATGTTCCGGGGCAGCGGTAACCCTTTCGGAAAATCCCGCTGCCCCGGCAGGCTACGGCCCTTACGGGCCCCTTCCTTATAATGCTGACACATCTTTGAGGCGCGCGTGGAACACGTACGCGCCGTCCGGCATGTCCTGATCGGACGGAGAGTTACCCATTACTCTCCGCCCGCAGGCCCAAGTCCATCTAGCTGGGGGGGGGGGGGGGGGGGGGCGTTCCACGCTAAGCTTGTCGATACGCGGTCTCCACTCCAGGACTCGTCTGCTCCACCGGCCATCGGTCCTTCGACGAACATTGCCAGCTCACTGCCACTTCAGTGTGCTTACTCTGCACGCTATGTCGGTAACTCCGGTTCTCCTCCGGATAATTTAATTTCTAAAACTTCGCTAAATACACCCCTGTATTTAGCGAAGTGGCAAATAAACTTGTACTCGTAATTTTGATGTTATATTATTCCTTCATATTGGTTCTAGCTATAATTATAAAAAATATTCATGATATGCCGTGGTCAAAAGTAGCGGAATTTAAGTTATTCACGTGTCTATGTCGACACTCTTTAAATGTTGTCATTACATGGTTTTACTAACTCACATTGGTTCTTAATTTACGCACTGTAGAGATATAGCCTATTAAATGCTTAAATGCAACTTTTATGAATATTTTAATAAGTTAATGGCATAAGACACAAATATTGATTTATATTAAAAATAGAAAAAAATATAGGAGCTGACAAGTATGTCTTAATATGTATAAAAATATTATTAACTTAAAAATCCAAATTGATAATTACGCTATAAAAAACTAAATAGTATTTTATTCATCAATCCTGTTACCGTTAGCTCATAGAAAGCTAACAGTAACTTACGAATATCATTTTATTACCGCCAAAGTTAACTCTGACGTCAGAGCAAAATACTGTTCCAAAGTTATTACAATAGCTTCAAGTTTCACCCTACACCGGGCGAGAAACCAAGCGTAAAAACGTATATCACTACCTAACCAATAAAGGTAATGGCGTAACTATACATTTTCGAACCCCAATTCCCGAAAAAACAAGAGTTGAAAAGCTCCCAATTAATTTTATCCGACCACGTTTTTCTAATGAAATATCTGTCGTGTAAAAAAATTAAGCCCGCGTTCAATTTGATCGCCCTAGAGGGTTGTTGAGTTAAATTTACCTACATAGATAGCCCGTGATACGATTTAAGTACTGAATTAAATGAAAAGCAAATAATAATGTATGCAAAGCTATATTAAACCTATGTCTTTCGTTTAGCTGTTGAAGTGTGAATTGTTGCTTGAAGAATTGCAACTGACTTCTTTGATTAAGATACCGACACGAGATATAAACACCTTATTTGACTGGCCAAATCTTCCCTTGCGGTGGTAGGGCTAACGCCCGCCGGGCTTGCGACCCACCGGAGTCCGGCGTCAAGCAGCATGCTGTTTCGTCGATGCGTGGGAATTCCAGTACCTAAGGCATCTTCTGGGCACGGTCGTTCCATCATAGACCTCATCCATCGTTTTCTATCAGGCGTGATCGAGGTCAAGAGCGGCCCATTCAGCAATAAAAATAAAAAGATGAGATTGTTTTTTTTTTCTCTTTATTTTTAATTAGGGACTTTTACACAACTGTGTATGCCAGTCCCAACGTACCTCATACAAAATCTTAATTAAATAAATCGTAACTTAACGAACTTAAAAACTTTAAAGGCCGCCTCCAAACTAGGTGTAGACAATATTTGGTGAAATATACCCACATCATATCTATTTAGCTCTAATTGATTAATTAAGTCCTATTTCAGACCGAAATCGGACACATTCCATCAATAAATGTAAGACATCCTCCGGCGTTTCACACACCTCACAGTTGACTGAATTCGTCTTCTTCATCAAAAATCCAAATTTATTGAGCGGCATGTGCTCAGACTGCAGTCTGTGGGCAATCACAACAAGCCCTGAGATTGTTGTTTGTTTTACCTTCCTATGGCATTATGATTCCTTTTTATCGAATACTTTTAAATTCTGAGAAGCATGATTAATGCAAAGACGCAAGATTCAGGGCCAGAAACCTAAACCGATTATACTGTATGAATTGCTAACACTGTGGGGTTTAACTTCAGGATAGACATCCTAGAGCTCGAAGAGCCTTCAAGAGCTTTTAAAGAGCCTTAAAACTAAAGTGCGTGAGTGAAATATTAAGTCCTTTATTCATGTTCATTTTGAAATATCTACATGAATTATTTTTGATGGATAAGCTCTTTATCATTACGTATCTGCGTGTCTTACATAATTCTCTTCCGTATCCATTTTTATACCCACACAAAACCCGGATAATCTTCAATAACAACAGCGGTAATAAAAAATCTCCAATAAAAGATCATGGAAATACCAAATATTAACTCGGAACAGTTCAAATAAAAGTCAAATTAAAAGGGGAGCAAACGTATTCGTTTCATTGCGAACGAAATCACTCAAAACAGTGGCAAACATTTTGTAAAACCGCCAGTCTTCTGGGATTTGAATCGGTTTCTATGTTCCGATATATACATTTATCTGTTGGTTTACGACTTAGGAAAATATCGTGGAATGGTGGTACTTCTCTGGGGAGTAATTCGGGGTATGTAAGTCATGATACTAAGTGATGTAGGCGTTTTTGGAAAAGGTTTTAGAGTTGAGATTGTTTGGTTCTTGTTATAAGTCTCCGGGCTCTTAGCAGTCACGAATAAAATAAACAATGTGGGCTTGGTACTTTACCTTAGGCCCATGCGGTTAAAGAATTACAATAGCTCTGTCAGATTTCATTATAACTTAATTTTACATCGAGATTTTTTGCTTAAACATCGTTCTATTAAACAGGCTTTTGATTAAAATCCACACCCACGCAAAACATAATCGTGTAAAGGACACTCCGCAGGCCCAGACTCAAAACGCCGTCACTCACACGACACAATCACCTCAAACATTTTGGTCCCCACCCTTCTTAATTCGAGGCTTTTGTCTGCCAAACAAAGGGGTTGACAATTAAACCATACCGAGGTGTAATAATGAGACGTTTCCCGCTTACTCTGTACTTTCATTAATGTATTATCGGTATGTTGCAGAATATACGCGCTGTGAGTGCGTGAGGAGTGTGAGTGCCTTTAGAGAGCCCATTACTCTGGGATTGTAAGTGTACATACATTTCTTATGTAATTAAACGCGCATACGATTTTGGAGTAAGCAGGTCCTCGGCTTAAGTTATTTCATCTAATAATACCCTTATATTGGTAACTACAGTTTTAAGCCGTTTGGAGTCGAAACGCTCGGGTTACGGGGTCTGAGTGCACGTCTCTTTTTTATGGAAATTTTTCGCAGACTGGTCGACACTTCACGTGACCTGCCTGGCTCGTTCTTTGACCAAAGAATTAACATTGCCATTCGATGTGGCACTGCAGTCTTCTGAGTACGTTTTCTGATGACAGCGATGCGTACGAGTACTTCGACGCTTATGAGTCTTTTTGTTTTAGTACTTATTTGTATAGATAGTTAGCTATTTAGTTTAGTAACGGAAATAGTTAGGTGTGTTTGAAATTGTATCTATATAAACATTTTTTTGTATACGAAACAATAATAGGATATTACTTTCAGAACTAACGTTTTATAATTGTAACTGTGGAAAAGGTCTGTTTTTTTTTAATTTTTTTGATTTGCCTTCAGGCTATTTTGTGTAACGTGGCTGGTTACAGCTAGATGTTTTGACGTTCAAAAATGCAGAATCTCAGCCTAATTTGAATATATTACTATGTACTTATTTGGGTTTGGGAGGGCTCGTGGCTAAATGCTATAAGCCGCACGGGTCTACTTGCAGCAGTCGGTTTGTGAATGGGTGACCATTCATTACATATCGAGGCCACTCCGTGCACCGGAAAACACGATAAGCCGTTGGTCCTGACTGTCATTCGTAGATCTTTGGCTGTCGTTTCGGGTAGTCAGAACTCAAAAAGTCACACAACCAGCCTTGCCAAGGGGTATCAACTATCATGATACCCAGTAACTGGGTTGTGGAGGTCAGATAGGCAGTCGCTCTATGGAAAATACTTTATGGAACCGCATTAAAGTGACACTAAAATAGATAAAAGGACACAGTGGATCGCTAAGTAACGACGAAGCTGACGAGCTCGCCAGAAGGGCATCCAGTACGTCAGTCTGTGTACCGGAACCTGTCTTGCCCATCCCCTGCGACCAACTACGCAGGGGGCTACAGGAGCTCACCCACACACAAGCATAAAGCTGGTAGACGTCGTCACCAGGCTGCAGGCAATCCAAGGAAGCTATGCCATCATTAGATGGCAAGCTAACCAAATTTTTATTACGACTGGACAGGAAATGCCTGTGCCTAGTGAAGGGGACCACCACGGGACACTGCTCGCTAAATAAACACTTTCACACAATAGGCATAATGGACAGTCCCCTCTGCAGGGCTTACATGGAGGCTGAAGAAACCGTTGCGCATGTGCTCTTTGAGTGCACAGGCGTCACCCAGAAACCCTCGGGACACCCAGCCGACTCCAATATATTTGGGAAAAGGCTAGGCAGAGAACTTTTGACATTGATCAGAGTAGCCGATTTTATCGATTTACGTGCGTTTAAGGTTTTTTTTTGTTTAATATCCTACTTCTGGACGCGCCACATCGAATCAGCCCTCTTGGTACGCGTCCAGGTTTAGCCATCGCTTTCTAGGCCGACCTCTGCAGCGCCGATTTTTTACTATCCGCTGACATTTTTCCCAACCAGCATAAATGCCTACTATTTATTAATCAACGAATATACCACAGTAAACATTGTAATAATGCGGCAAATACCAAATATTTACTACCTATTAAATATTATCCGTGTTATGGTAAGGGATTTTCGCTTAATTAATAAACCTTTAAAATAGTGACAGCTTTGTGGTTTCGGATATTGGAATAAAATTCAATACACTTTAATGTTTGATGATAACACTGGAATGTATTAAAACACTTTAATTTAACGCTGATCATTTTTGACTCTTTAAAACTGATCGGCATTGAATTGGTTTCACATTATTGATGTATAATTATTTACATAAAATTAATTAAATTTCATTAAAATAGGTTGAACGATAATAAATATAAAATATTTTCACAGCAATTTATAAATTTTCAGAGGTCTCAATGTAAAATAAAGTAAACCTAGAATATACACACATCAAAAAAGTGTAAGCAAGTACGGTTTTAAACTTTTGAACGCTTTTTACTGTTGTAACATGTTTATATTTCTTTTATAAGTAATAACTAAACAAAATCTTACATTCAATTGTTCATTTAATCACAATTAACAATATGCGTACCGTAACATACGTAGAATAAAAAAAAGTTAAAACAAAATTAATATTTCCATGTTTTACAAAATTAAATATCGAGATTTTTTTTTAATAATTTGGTAACTCAATACAAAATGTGACCGCCACTGCAGTTGCTTAAAACTTGTCGGCAACGATTTTTCATTGAATTCATAAGATTGTTTATTTGATCCTGCGGTAATCGCTTCCAATGGAATTTTAACAAGTCTTTCAGTTGTTGGGTTGTCGACACTCCGTCCAGGTTCTCTAGAACTCGTCTCTGGAGCTTGTCCCATGCGTTCTCGATGGGAGTGAGGTCTGGCGATTGTGCAGGCCACGGCAATACCCGGATGTTTTCCATTGCCAAGTACTCTCTGGTTCTCCGAGGTGTGTGCAAACGCGCACTGTCATGCATCAGCGTGAAATCTGAGCCAAGACTTTATGCGAATGGGTGAACATAAGGCTCGAAGATATCTTCAACGTAACTTTCAGCGTTCATATTGCCATACTCGCCCATACCATCACTCTGGAGCCACTGTAAGGGTGTGCTTCCTGGACGCATCATTTCATTTCGCGCATTTGATGATTTCCCATACACAAAAAAAAAAAAAAATCTCAGCCGTTCAGCATTTCCAGGACGACGATATACTCTTATCCTTATCGTATCAGGCCTAAATCCAAACCGGGAATCATCGAAAAATAAAATTTTATCCCATTGCTCCTGGGTCCACGTCAAGTGTTCCCACACAATTCGTTTCGACGGGCGTGATTCCCATGGCGTAAACCACATTAAAGTACCTAATCGAATACCAACCCGTGAAATACTTATTATTGAATAATTCCGAGGGCCATTTGTCTTCATCATAAGTTCCTCTTCACTAAATGGTGCTTTTCAAGAGCAAATGTACGAGTTACTTTATAAAATACGCAAATCGCTATAGGTATACCTATAAAATTTGAGGGTTGCCCTCGATTTCCATGGGATTTCCTCACCAGATTCAGACTTGGTACAATGGGAACCTCAAGGGCATACACTTTAAAAAAAAAACAATTTTTAAAATAATATCCTCCCCGACCGATTTTGGTCACGGTGGCTAATATTGAAGATTAGCCGGGTATGCAGGAGATATTTTAGTGCACAAGTGGGTGCGCAGACACAGGTGCACTCTCTGTTCCTTTACTCTCATAGTCCGATGGGACGGCAATCCGACACGACCGGAGAGAGATCAGGCGCAGGACCAACGGCTTTACGTACTTTCCGAGGCACGGGGGTATTAAACCACCAACTTCCAAACTTCGGACTGTTACTAAGAAATTCCTAATGTAAAAATTCAATAACACTTTTTTCGACCCGGGAATCGAACCCAGGACCCCACGCTCAGCAGTCGCGCTTGCAACCACGAGACCAACGGGGTAGGTCCACAATTGACGGCGAAACCGGTGAAAATACATAAAAAAAACACATAAGGTGGAACATATTATAACCTCCTCCTTTTTGGAAGTCGGTTAACAAGAAAAGATACACAAACTCCGTGATAAACATCACGATACTATGCTAAAAATATCCAAACACATTTGAATAATCTACATCCTGTATCCTCTTTTTCACCTACTTTCCTCACGTGATTCCGAAAAGTTTTCCACATGCAATACTTCTATAGCATGGTGCCCTCAATAGCTTCCCCTTTGACCATACCATAAGCAATTTAGAACTCTATAACTTCTACGTTTAGGTTTATGATTGCCTAAACAAGTGGTTTTCCAACTTTTACTGTACGATATACAAGATACCAATGCTTCAGCTGAAGTTAGGACCAACTGTTTATGTGTGTTTCTGTTTGTGTGTACAAAGAAACTGTTTTTCTGCATTTTCCTGTGTCGATTAGTAACATAATATATATCATAGAAACTGATCAAGTTGCAGAAAAGTTTTCTGGAGAGGTGTACCTTTATTTATATCTTCTACTTTTAAAAGTAATAGACAAGTATCATACTGAACAAAATAAATGAAGTATATTGAGCCAGGAATTTTAGATAACTTTCAAGTTATAGAACAATAAACTGAATGTCATTCTTAACAAAGTTCGAATTCCATTGCAACCAAAATATTATTAAGACCTTTTTGTTACAAATTGTCAATCAAAAATATATTTCACTAAATGCTGATTTTTCAATCGACAGATAATTTTTATTCGTGGGATAAAATTGACGTTTGACAGTTTTTTTTTTAAATGAAATAACTGTCAAAATATCAAATTTATTCCTCGAATAAGGATAACAGATGTTTAAAAAATTTGCCTTGTAGTAGATAACTGATTAAGTGGCGTTGGAATGTAAATTATCTGAGATTATGAACAGTGCTATAGGTACATTCTGTGCAAAGAACAGTTCCAAAGTTGTTATCAGATCGCAGTGTTTTAAAAAGAAAATAGAATTAATAAAGGAAGCCAGCGATGTGTCTAGAGATTGTATTTCCGGAATAGAATCTTATTTTCTATCTTAGGACGATGGCCCATTGTATACGTGGACACAAAATGGCTTCTAGTGCACATCTACTAGCTAACGACTACTATAATGGTATCGTATCATGAATTAACAGGTACGCGGAAGCAGACATAACTGGCATACGATACGGTGTATGCCACCGAAATACGAGAAACTATCTATAGAAGTAAGAAAGAAATTAAATACATTTATCTAACACGGACTAACAGACACACAATACATATAAAGGCCAATTCTCGTACTTATAAAACGTTCAAATTGAAGTCGTAATCTCTATTCTATTCTATTTTTAATTATGGCAAGTAAAGCCGATGTCGACTTCTATTCTGTTGAATTTAATTTATTTAAACTACTATTTCAAGTAACAACCCTACAAGCGGTCCCCAAAAAATATCATAAATAATAATATCCTTGAATATTTCATCAAATTTAGGTATTATTTTTTGGTTTATCATGTTATGATACCCATCACGTTTGTGGAGTTTCGCTACCTAATTTAATTTGACTCGGTATAACAATAATCTCTTTATAAGTTAACGGTAACGGTCACTTAGAGGCGTATGTTCCGCAAAGGAAAATTTTGGGCCGATAGTATTATGCTGATGATATAATATACATTTCGGCTATAAATGGAGGCTCAAATGGTATTTCAAGAAACTGCTAAAGTATTGTTAAAAGTTTGAAAATTATAAGCAAATCCCAAACATATTTATTACTATTCTCTATTATTGAAATAGGCCTACAAAACAAAATTACCTGGCCACAATAAACTTTAACAAGACAAGAAAATCGGTCATCTTTCATACATTTAAAACCTTCTAAGTAAATCACCCTGGGCTTGTCATAACAAATCCGTTGTATCCTGATTCATTTTTCATAGTCAAGACGAGGAAAAATTTTTTTATTGGCTGTAACGCATGTTGGGAGTCCCTGATACATCTATTAATTTCCCTTGAGGCGAACATGTCGTCCGTACAGTGTTCTCGGATGGTGTTAAAAGAATTCTTTAGTATTTTTTTCTTCATAAAGGATGGATGATGCTTTTTTGTTTCTTTTTTGCATGCTGACGAGCGTTTTGACGTCACTCACGCACGGTTGTGTTTTGTTTTTTGTGGTATTCGGCTTTGAACTATGATCGCTTAGAATATACAGCTGTAAAAGGATCTTTACAGCTGTATATTCAAATCAAAATCAGAACTGTAGTTTTGTGCCACGTTTTTTGATGTATAATTTACATTTTCAACGTCATACAAAGTTGATACGACAGAAAGGCTTTCCTTTAAACTGCTTATACTAGGTACCATTTTCAAGCTCTGTACCAAATATCATTTAAATTGAAACAGTAGTTTAGTCGCAAATGACTTTTTAAGTTTTTGGCCCGTTTGAACATGATGTATTTTTCTTAACAGCTGATTATGTCTATAGGCATAGGTCATGCACCTTAAAACGATAAATCTACGATACGTTGTTGCCGCTCTTACGCAAGTCATAAGCAAATACGTCCTACAAAAGAAAGTGACAATCCCATTAGCAAAACATCACGCGCGTAAAAGAAATAGAAATAGGTCAGTGTGTTGCTATTGCATCTTTGGTCCTTGCGAGGGGGGCCTCTAAAAACTAAAAAACTTGGTTTTTCAGTGCGCCAACGCTATCCTTCCGGGACGTACGTTACGTAACACGGAAGTCCTGTGCCGCTATTGTTTTGTCGAACTCGTGCGCTGACAATTGTGATTTTGTTTTGTTATTGTGAATAGGACACTTCTTTCTTTTTTTTTATTGTGACAAGACACGTAACTTGCTATTATAATTATTTAGTGTTAGTGTTTTTTTTTGTGAATTACTGTTTTTTATTGTGATAGGACACGTAATTAAACTTTGGTTGTGTGTGTGTGTATACCTAATTAAAGTGTTCAACAATGCCTCGTCTAACTTACACGGCGTCAGAATACACTGACATGATTTTAATTTACGGTGAATGCCGTGGAAACGCAGCATTAGCTCTGCGAACATACAGAGAAAGGTATGGTGACAGCCGCAATTGCCCTAGGAACGCCCGCACCATACAGTTGGCAGTACAAAGATTACGGGACAATAAACGTGTAGTGCCGCAACAGGAGGGAGTGCCACCGCGGCAAATACCCGCTGCATGGGACGAACGAATATTAGATCATTTTTCCCGCAACCCGACGAGTATGCACAGAGCCGCCCGGCAGTTTAGATGTTGCCATAGAACCATCCACAAGGTTCTAAAACGTAACAAACGCAAACTTTATAAATATCGGAAGGTGCAAGCTTTGTTATCGAGAGACTTACCGATCAGGAACAGTCACTGCCAATGGCTATTAAATAAAACATCCGAAGACCGCCATTTCTTAACAAATGTAATATGGACCGATGAGTGTACTTTTACTCGGAACGGCATCTGGAATCGGCAAAACCTCCGGTACTGGAGTTTGGGAAATCCACACGTGTTTCGAGAATCTGAACACCAGTACAGATTTTCTCTCAATGTGTGGGCTGGTATCCATAATAATAATATTATCGGCCCTGTTTTTATTGACGGCACCCTTACAGCGGCGAAATTTTTAGATTTATTAAGTGGTCCTGTGGCCGAGTACACTGACCAACTACCTTTAGCCGTTCATCGCAAGTTGTGGTACCAGCTGGACGGTGCGCCTCCACATTCTGTGATGGCTTCCAGGGAGCGGCTCACAGAAATGTTTGGGCAGCAATGGATCGGTCGATTCGGACCTGTTCGGTGGCCACCACGATCTCCGGACCTCACTCCCATGGATTTCTTTTTGTGGGGATACATTAAGGGTGAAGTGTATGCCTCCGAGGTAAATACAATTGTTGAACTAAAAAACAGGATTATTTTAGCATTTCACAAATTAAAGTGCTTAGCGATGGACAGTGATTTAATTAGAAAACTAAATAACAATATTCTCCGTCGGTATAATTTGTGCATTAATGTGAATGGAGGACACATAGAGAATTTAAAAATTTAGTGTTTTTGTTGTCGGCGTACTTCAAAACTATCTAACATAACAGCCAGCGCGAGCGGAGGCCTAAGCCGCCGCCCGCGCCACCGCCGGCCGCCCGCTTCGACACGAAACACATGCCGCGCCCCGGCGCGCGTGCGACGACGTTGCCACTTTGTAAGGTCAGTCGCCAGGTCCAAGTTTCTATGAAATTTGGGTTTTTCCTTTATTTACAAAGGGTGGTTGCGTTTTACTCTGATTTGTAAGCTATTTAGTTTGTTTGAAAAAAAAAAATTCTCAATTTTGGAGCTTTTTATTTTTATACCTTATCGAATTAATACTAAACACGTATAGTATACGTAGTGTAATTTAATGCCCCTCTGTCGTATCAACTCTGTATAAGCACCAAAAAAACCTTGTCCTGAACTTATAATGGGGATTGTCTAAAATTTCTAACCATTACATTTTATTTTATTTTTTGAAAATTTAGAGCATTTTGAGAAACCAATTTGAATATTTTGAGGATTGGCTCAATAGTTATTTTAAAAAAAAAGATTTAAATATTTAAAATTTTTAAGGCAGGTGTCGTCATCAGTGGCACAAAACATTAATTGCCGTTGCCTCACTAGTACATAAATAAAAAAATTACAATCTGTCAACACGTCACATCTGTCAGTATCAATAGACGTCATCTAAAATCGAATCCTATCATAACGTTTACAAATATACAAACCGTATGTGCCGATCCTCCTTTTAAACGGAAAGTGGTTGAAGGTGTAAGTACGTCACTAACAACCGACGCAGCGACATTATTTATTGTTCGTTTTCCTGAACTGCAAATTACCACAATGAGCGATACTTTTGTTAAAGCTGACTCCTGAAACCAGCCTAAAGTTGAGACCGTTATGATAGAGTATATTTCTACTAGCAGCCATCATAGTGTAGTGAGATTTTACGAGATTATGAAGCAAGTCGCAGGAATAATATATTGTAAAAACTTTAAACTGTAATTATTGTATACATGTTTGGTATTATAATTTGATACTTGACAGATTCTAGACAATACTTGCCATCATTCATTCATTTATCATTTATCATCATTTTCTAAGGTAACGATACAAAACTGTACGGCCAAAGCTGACGTGATTTGAAGGGCAAAGAAGGTCAATCGTATTTTATCATAATTAACAATAAAACATGAATATTTTTCATGATTAATTAGTCCGTAATGATCAGTAACGCTATTCCTCGAAATGGTTTTTCAATTACAACATATAAAAAAATATGGACAATGCCCATTGTTACTTTGTATTTAAGTGTGTATTTTGTGTCTTGTTCTTTTTTATAATGTGCGTTGTATTTGTGCAGAATAATCAATAAAATTGTCTTTCTTTCTTTCTTGTAGCACGCTATGATATACCATATCTTATTACTTCACGTGGCTGTATATTCACACTAAACTTCTAGACATAACACATTTGATATTCATTCATTTAGATCTAAAATTTGTCCGGCTTTGAATCGAATTTGACATCATGCCGTCGGAACTGTAATTGCTACTGGAAAAATAATTAATGTGAAAACCCAATAACACTTTTCCCAACCAGGAAATCGAAGCTTGAAGCGCAGCAATAATAATCAAATTAAGTCAAAAACAATGATTTATTGATGAGTGCCTAGGTACAAACACCAAAATATTATTATAACAAAAAGTTGTAAAAGATTCGGTTCTTTATCTAAATCAGCTCTCTAAATCAGCCACAGGCTAATTATTCGCATTCTAATCTGTCTCAATCTGCCAAATGTAACTCTAATTTCCGTAGATTTTAGACAAGTTTTTGACATTGATTGTTGTCACTGAGATAAGATTGCGACTTGATTTTCAACGTTTTCATTACGGGAAATTTGGTGTTCAGAAGGCCAATTCTCGTAATTTAAAACGTTCAAAATCTAGTCGCAGTCTCATCTCGGCGACAAACAAATGTCATAAACTTGTCAAAATGTAAGGAAATTAGAGGCATTTTTGACAGATTGAGACTAAGATCAAACTGTGACGTTCTTAAAATTAAGAGAATTGCCCCTCTGATCTCAACCTCAATCTGTCAAAAATACATCTAATTTCCCTACATTAATAACAAGTTGTGTTTGAAGTTTGTGTGTGTACTGGAATTGGCCTTCAGATCTCGCTAAGTAAACATAACATAACATAATCAGCCTATAATGTTCCTGCTGGGACACAGGCTTCCTCTCTTTGAGAGGGAGTGGGCCGTAATATACCACGCCGGCCCAGTGCGGGTTGGTAGATGTCACATGTCTTCGAATATTTGGTTCTAGGACATGCCGGTTTCCCACGATGTTTTTTTTCCTTCACCGTTTTAAGAGCAATGGTGATGAAATAATTTACACAAAGTAAAGCGCCTGACGGGGTTCGAACCTACGACCTACAACTCGTAAGCCGCGGCCATTACCACTGGGCCACACAATATTTTTAATGTTCTAGAAAAAGACGAAACAAACAAACGTAAACACTATTATGAAGGCCACGTACTAATAAACACAGCTACATCCAGTCATTAAATCCCGAAGACTGTGAACGTAGTTCAAACGCCGCGACCCGAACTTAGAAACTAAAGTTATGGGAACCGATACCGATGAAATAGTTCGTCAGACCAAACTCAGTGACTGCCGCCAAATAATAGTTTAGTTAACTTGGTCTATTATTGCTCGAAAGGGGATACTGTTTGGTGTTTGTGAAGTTATTAATACTGGACTATTAGTGAATCTAGAGTAGGTATCTTCTACAACGTGTAACGTTAAATACGCAAATCCTCATGCACCCCTATTAGAGCATTGAGTTAAAAGCATAATACAATGAAAGAAACTATTTTTTTTTAAAAGCCAATATCTATGTTCTTCTCACGCTAAGAATTTGCGTTCTTCTAACAATCTTCTACTACTCTGTCCTTCTCATACTTCTGACTTTGTTCATTCTTCCTTTCATATTCAGTCCATCCATCCTTCTTTGGAATGCGCTTCCTCTTGATATCAGGACGGCCACGGAGTTATTTTCAACACAAGTAGTGAAGAGTCATCTCAACATCTGTCTCTCGAATTTGTATGTATATATATATATATATATAAGTATTTATATATATATCATTAGTATATAATTATATATATATATTATAGTATGTATGTGTATATAACCTATTTATGTATTTGTGTATCTTGTTTTAACAGGTTTTTTTTTTCTCATTGTTTCTCTCAACTGAAGCACCTCCCATTTAATCTCTTCACCACCCTTGGTTGACTGGTAGAGAATGCCTAAGGCATTAAGTCCGCCTTTGTACCTTTTTGTGTGAAAAATTTAAATAAATAAATAAATAAAAGCTATTTTTATTAAGAAAATTGTGTTGATCCTAGCATTGCTTTATGCATTCAAAATTGAGTCTTATTGCCTTAAAATAAGACTTAATTTTCTTTGACTCAATCCGCGGATAGTATGGAAAAATACATCATTTTTTAAAAAAAAAACCTCTATTAAAAGTTACTAAAATCGATTCAGTAGTCAATTATGAACAAACTATTTTCAGGTTTTACCTACACGTTGTATACAAAACAAATAAATAATATTGAAGTGTCTGTTTGAAATGTCAAATAACAGCTTTTTACTAAATGCATATAAAAGTAAATACGATACTTATAACAAAAAAAATATTATTTTAAAATTTTTTGTCTGTCTGTTTGTTTTGGCTTATCTCCGAAACTACTAGACCGAGTTTTGACGGAACTTTCTCTGGAAGATAGCTGATGATCTAAGGAGTAAATTAAGCTACTTTTATTTTATAAAAATAATTAGTTAAATAGACACATTATTGATTTCCGAAAGCCACGGGAACGAAGTCGCAGGTACAGCTAACTAGCTATTGACGCGAATTATGTTAAGATAGTTCAAGGTGAATATTTAAAACATCTTTGTTTTTTATTTGGGAGTAGCATCTCGCAGTTCAACCTAGGAGATTGTTATCTGCTTCACCGGACTTGCCTATCGATGCCTCAATAAATAAAAAAGCATTTACACGATAAGGCCCTTTGGGGTACGGGCCTCGGCTTAGGACGTCGCTGGGAGACAGCAGCAAGGGGCAGGCTGGATTGGAATTATTTAGGAAAAGATTTAAAGCTACAGGCTCAGTGGCGAGGGCTCGCTCGAGCAAGGGTCAGGGTGGACATGGAATTTGGCGTCGCGACGGAAAAGGACGGCGGTCGAGACTTGTACTTTCTGAGAGTACTGTTGGCCTTACTACTTTCCTGTAGGAGGATCGTGACGTCTTCAGAGAGGGTAAGGGTATTTCTCGGTCGGCGAATCCTACTTATACGGGAGGGACGGGTGGCCGCCGCAATCAAGGTATTGATTCAGTGCAGAATCGAAGAAACGCTTCGAGAGGCGTTTCTTGAACTGCTGGACGGTGAGCATATCGAGCCATTACCGCCGAATTATTGTAAGCGACAAAAATCCAATTTTACAGAAGGTTTTTTAAATTATTTTTACAGTTGCGCTATTAAATTGAAATTTAAGATTTGTTTTTACTTTAATAATTGTTATATTTTGGCGTGAAATTCCAAAAAAGCCAAAGCCATTGTCATTGTTGTGATGAAAAACGCTGTTTAGGTAAAAATATCGCTTATGATAAGTCGGCGGTAATGACTCGATATATTTTTATTGTTTTTGCTCGCTGTATTTATACAAGGCTTAACAATGGTTAAAAAGTCGGAAATGCGGACGGCGTGTGTTTGAGTGGAAACACCGGGACAGAACGCCCTAGAAAGACATACTATTACAGCTAATGGTGATGCTCTTCAGAAAAATCAGCTGCGTAGAACTTGCAACCGGCGTGCGTACGTATATGACCAATGTATGAACGTGAACGAAGCAAAGGCGTGTATAAGGATCGTTCCAGGTGATATTTTTGCCACCATGGCAAGAAGGCGAGTTTGTGTGTATGCATGTTTAAGAAGCCAAAATAAAATGTAGTTATTTTGAACATTTAAGTAGTTTTTGTGGTATAATTGTAACATTTTCCTAATAAATTGATCGAAGGCTCGGGTATCCTATGTATATTGTAATGGAGCTTCCTAGGTCAAAAGAATTTGTGTAAATTGATATTGACATAATGTTTTACAAAATGGCATCCTGTCCAAACAATTATAAGTGGAAGGAACATTAAAATTAATTACGATTAGGATCCTAGTAGCCTGAGGAAGATACTAGAGTATTTTGGAGCTGAAACAATTGGCAAAAATATATAGGTAAAGTGATACTACTATTAAAAGTGGGATTGGCTATGGAAGGTTACGTACGGATTAATAAGTGACTCGCCTAACGCCTAGAGCCTGGCGAGTCACCTTGCGAAAGAGGAACTGCGGATGGTCTTTTCTCCATAGAAACGCTCTCGCCTGTTTTCATTCTGGTTAATAACCATAAAGCATTTTTTTTTTACACAATAATAAATATTAACTAATTGTATGTCATCATCATCATCATCATCAGCCGGAAGACGTCCACTGCTGAACAAAGGCCTCCCCCTTAGACCACCACGCCGAACGACAATCCGCCACTTGCATCCATCGGTTGCCCGCGACTCTCACGATGTCGTCGGTCCACCTAGCGGGAGGCCTGCCTACGCTGCGTCTTCCGGTTCGTGATCGCCACTCAAGAACTTTTCTTCCCCATCGGGTATCAGTTCTACGAGAGATGTGGCCTGCCCATTGCCACTTCAACTTGCAAATTTTAAGAGCTATGTCAGTGACTTTGGTTCTTCGTCGAATATCCTCGTTCCGGATTTTATCACGCAAAGAAACTCCGAGTATACTTGTATGTCCCTGTGTTTTAATTTTTGATAATACATTATTTTTATAAGCACTAGAAGCTTCAAAAAATGCCGATTTAAACCGCTGTCAACAGAGGCCTAGTGTACAAATATGACAAACTATTAATGAAAAAATAAAAACATACGGACACTGTATAAATCCTTCTTATTCAGTTTATGAAATATCTTGTAAATTGGTCCAATAATTATTGGAGGAGGAAATAGGCTTTTTATAAAACCTCTCCGACCGCATTTGAATCAAAAGTTTTATTTAGAATGTTTGCAACCGGCACTGCGCGCTTAGCGCCTAGCATTTATCGAAGCATTTTGACGTGACAACGTCTTATAATTCGATGAAGCTGGCTGCACGCACGAAAAAACATGACGTCATGCGGCGTTACCTCGCTCTGAGGCGTTCCATTTAAGCGACAAAGAGGCACAATCGAAAAAAAAAAATAAAGAATGAAATTTTTTTTTATTTTTTTTTATTTAATTATTTTTTTAGTATTTTCTTATGACGTTGTCACGTTCAACTATCATCAGTAAACCGACTTTACAGACAACCGATTTTTAGTCACTATTAGGTTTTAGACACTAAGCAAGCCACCTGTCAGCGCGTACGTAGCCTTAGCCTCATAAGTGACGACCGCTGGATAAGAGTTACCACACCTTGAAAGCTCGAAGGTGGATGCCTCGTCGAAGTTGGCTAAGAAAGAGGAGCTGAGATAACCAGGACGCGTAAAGTGAAGGCTTGTTCGAGGTGACAGGTTCAGGAAAAGAGCAGCTGAAGAAAGCCTTACCCGGGCAGTCTGACAGTATCCTAACTAGTTAGTTTTTTTTTTAAACACGCTTACTTCAACTAACTCATCATCATCTGCCTAGACTTTTCCCAATATTATGTTAGGGTTGGCTTCCAGTCTAACCTGACGCAGCTGAGTACCAATATTTACATGGAGCGATTGCATATCTGGCCTTCACAACCCAGTTACTAACTAACTAACCTGTTGTATTATACAGACGCCAATACATCAAGCTACTCGAAACTGTAAAATTTTCCCAATCAACTTTGAACCTTATACTTTGGCAATACCTAAAGTTGAAAATCTATTAAAGAAACTTGACAGATTCTAGTAGCTTGATGTGCGGGCGTCTGTACTTTCTTCAACGAACTATTGTGATATTAGTATCTTAGATTTTTATATAATAACTAGCTGACCCCGCAAACGTCGTTTTGCAAAAAAAAATAGGGGTATGAAAAATAGATGTTGGCCGATTCTCAGACCTACTCAATATGCTCACAAAATTTCATGAGAATTGGTCAAGCCGTTTCGGAGGAGTACGGGAACGAACATTGTGACACGAGAATTTTATATTTATGACTAGCTGACCCCGCAAACGTCGTGTTGCAAAACAAAAAAAAAGGGGTATGAAAAATAGAGGTTGGCCGATTCTCAGACCTACCCGATGCGACACGAGAATTTTATATATTAGATGATATAGTAAGACAGGTCCATAAAACTTACAAAGACAAAACAGCAAACGAAATAGTTTCTTTTCTCGGAGATTCAGTCCTCATTATAATCAATCATAATTCCTCCTCGTTAATCTGGCGGCGACGGCGACGTTGACTTATTGCAATAATTACTATCGCTCCTATATCTACACGTTATGTTATTTTTCCATTAGTTCCTGTCACCTTGTTATCAGTCAATTTTATTGTCGTAGCTTATATCAGGTATACTGTTTTCTTATATTTACTATGATTTTTCTGACTGTTTTGTTTTGAGCTCGTGAAGAGAACGACCAATAATAATACAATCTTGTATAATTAATTAAGTGTGGAGGGGAGTGTGCGTCTCCTTTTCAAGGAAATTTCTCGCCAGCTGGTCGACACTTCATGTGATCAGAAGGCTGGGTCGCTCTTTGGCCAAAGAATTTGCATTGCCATTAAACGTGGCAACGCTGCCAGCTGTCTGGGCGCATTTCCGGGTGACAGCGGTGCGGAGGAGTACCTCGACGCCGTGTCATTTGTTTTTGTATTTATTTGTATAGTAAGTTAATAAAGTAAGTTATAATAAGTAGTTTGCATTGTTCGGAAGAATAATAAATCAATACGATGGGCAGAGTAGTCCAAATTCACTCAGTTTTCAACTATAGAACATTAATAGGCAGGTAGGTACAGAGGTCAGCACATCAAGCTACCCCAATCTATCAAATTTCTTTGATAGATTTTTAACTTAACTAAAAAGGAATAAGGTTCATATTCAATTGGGAAAATTGTAAGTTTGGGGGTAGCTTGATGTGCTGGCCTCTGTACCTGAAATCATTAAGTGAGCATATACATAAGAGGCACGTATCGACGTCAGAGCCAAATGTAGCCGTCGACAACATGCTGCTCGTGTGATCACTGTACTCAAATACACGAGCGACACCTGGTCGACGATAGTCGCCAACGCGTCGGTGGCGGGTGTCGACGGGTGTCGACGGCTGCAGTTGCTTCTGTCGTCAATGCGTATCGCTCGTGTGTATCCACACTCAGTGTGGAATCGGTGCCCTAAAGAAAAACATTTCTGTGAAGATTTATGATGGATTTTGGGTTACTTGTAAATATTACTTTAATAAAACCACGGAGTGAACATTTGTAACGGGTATTAACGCGGCAAAGCAAGATATTTGACAAAATGTTGACACATACAGAATGTTGCCAATAAAAACAATTAGGACAATGTTGCAATCATTACTTAACATTCTGTAATATAACTACCGTCACACCAAAACAAAAGTTATGCCTTCTTGCAGGCTCATCTTCAGGCTGGCTAAACGCCTATTATGAAAACTACGCTTGCCGCGGTTGGTCTGTGGATGGGTGACCATCTTTACATAGGTACCAAGACCCCTCTGTGCCTCGGAAAGCACGTTAAACCGTTGGTCCCGGCTGTCGTTCGTGGATCTTTGACAGTCGTTACGGGTGTTCAGAAGCTCGAAAATCTAACAACCAGTTTTACCAAAGTGTATCGTACAGTCAACAGCAAAAGTAGATGATGAAAATCAGAAATTCAATACTAATTAATGAACGGAGTTCGCGTCAGAACTGTGTGGCGCCGAAGTAGTAAATGTTTGGTATAATTTACAATCACATAACGACACTTCGACGCCACACAGTTCTGACGCGAACTCCGTTCATTTGTATTGAATTTCTGATTTTCATCATCTACTTTTGCTGTTGAGTGTAACTACCCAGTTACTAGGTTGTGGAGGTCAGATAGGCAGTCGATCCATGTAAAATACTGTTATTCAGCTGCATCCAGTTAGCCTGGAAGCCGACCCTCACATAGTTGGGAAAAGGCTAGATGATGTCAGACTTACGTGGACATAAATACTGATTTTTATAGTTTTGTGGTTTATATTTATTTTACAAATCTCGCAAAAGCAAAATCAGAAATAAAACCTTACTTGGTTGATTATCTTCCCATTCTACGTATATGTATGAACATGATATACAGCGTGCCCTCATTTACGATAAGGTAATGTATATCCGCAACGGAAGAGGGGGTCGTAAGTATACAAATGATAAATCTCACCGAAGATGACGTCGCTGATATGATTGAGGAAGACTGTTGTATTTGATTGAATGCTGCCGTAACACAATAAAACCCATACACACATAAACTCAAGTATTTTTCCTATGGAAATGGAGACGCATACTAAGTAATAAATTGGTTTTTAATACATTTTGACAACATTGACTCTGAGAATGGGATTTTTGTAAGTGTGTTTAAATGTATTACTTTTATTGAGTATGCCTGTTACAGACAGTCCTATCGTACATTGCGCACAGCCTTATACGGGATTTGCACAGGTGAATATAGCCACACACGCCGCCTTCGCCGACTGTCTAAATGGCAATTCGGCTAAGTCGTATGTGACTAAAATCGCAAGTTCCAAAGTAGAGTAGGTTTCGACTTCTGTCCTGCGGCGATATGTCACATGCGTCGGATGACTAAAATCGAGATTGAAAATGCTTAGTCGCAGGCGATTGCCCGACGCATGAACGTCAACATTTTAATGTAAAATGAACTAGTCATCTGCGATTTTTATCTACCTTTGTAATTGGGGTGGCGATTCGGCTCGTGAGGCGATGTGGTGAGGGAACACCTGCACGGCGAAATTCGACCTAGAGTAAATGCCCGATTACCTACGTTGAAACTGACGTCTATAGAACATCTTCAACATCTCTTTTTGAGTTGTTCTCATTCAATGTTCATTCCCATTGCGAATATAAACTACACACATACTAATTATTAGATTTACATGATATTTTTTATTCAATGTAGATAAATATAAAATGAAATGAGAATTAAAACGTTACTGCTCTGTCCTAGTTAGAAAAGATACCAGAATATTAACTTAAATTGGAAACTAACCATTCCACCTCCAAGAATTCTATTGTACTGGCACAACTAATCTTCAATTACTTCCTGGATGAATGCATTTCAAGGGATCCGGTCCAGATGTCTGGAAGTGAGATAACTTCCATACATTCGGAGCTAAGGATCCGGACACCAACGGTGTCTGGATACCGTTATCTAAGTCCAGCCACGGTTTAAGACTAAGTTCTAAATATATTTGGAGTTTTGGTATGGTCTAAGCGGTAGGATCTGGTAATAAGTTGGTCCTATAATTGGACGTAGTTTAGCAGAAAGGACTCAACCCACAATAAGTAATTTTTGAATTATCGAGGTTTTAAGTTTAGGTGTATAAAAAATGTACTAATTTCTATGAAAGTATTTTAACTGAAACGATTCAAATGTTTGAGACAATTCTTTTATATTAAAATATAGACCTGCTTCTTTCAAGTTTGATTCTTTAAAAACGACCTAATCAGTTTGGGTTCTTACAGTGGTTTGTACAAAAATAGGTACCTGCATTTGTGTGGGTTGGTTCTCGTGATTAGTATCAAGGATCCTTTTTGCCGAGTGAAAGAACCAACCTTTAGAACCTCTTTGGCATATACAACTCATTTTGCTGATTTTTTTTTTCGCGATTTCAGTTTTGGTCCCATAGTAAAAGTAGTGCATAATGATCAGTACAATGACCTCTTAAGAGGTTGCTGGTGTTTTACAAATAACCCTGTATATGCTCAACCAAACTTGTGGACATAGCTTACTCACTAATAAGCAAGGTGAAATGGCAATCGGCCAGCCATATTGGCCGTAGAACCGATGATCGTTGGGTTAGACGTGTTCTTGAGTGGAGACCGCGAATTGGCAAACGTAAGGTAGGACGCTCTCAGGCTAGATGGAGCGATGATCTTTGCAGGGTGGCTGGTAACAGCTGGATAAGAGTTTCCGAGAACCTAGCTAAAGGGCGTCCAATTGGACATGTTTATGTCCAGCAGTGGACTGCCGTAAGTTGATGCTAATAAATTTAAAAAAATTATGTTAAATTTATGCCAACATTTTTGTGAGAATAATAATATTTAGTTGTTGTTATTAGTTTATGTTATATGTTAGTATTTAGTATGTATCTTTGATTTATGTAATTGGTTTCTTAAGCCGTATAAATCAAATGATTAATGATGATGATGACATATTTTTCTTTCTTTCTTTTCTTTATATGTTTAATCTGGCAATCAAACTCCTTACATGTTTCGCTGCAGCTAATCGCTTGGTCACTAAACCAATCGTATCGTCCGATAAGTGTGTTATTTTTTTTAAATTAATAAAAGCGGTGTTTTTTCTAAGTCAAAGTATTAGCAAAAACAAAAATATATAGGCTCGCATTTGACGATTACCCTCTGATGGTAATTGATGATGCGGTCGACGCAACGGCACGCTTGCTCATAACTTATTCACTCTTGACATCAAAGGTCCTTGGTTATAACTAACGAAATAATCATACATTCATATTTAGCTCAGTTGTGCCCGCGACTGCGTTTGCGTGCCTGTCGAAAAAAAAAATGGATTTCATAGGATTTTGTTTTTGGACGGAACCCTAATTATTTATTTAATAAAGCTTAAGTGTGACGTTAAACATCAGCTATCTGACAGTGAAAGTCACGTCAAAAACGGTCTAGGCATTTCGGAGATTAGCCGGTACAAACAGATCCCTCCTGATCAGAAGGTCTAAGTAGCTAAATGTCCAACAACGCGAAACGTCTAATGAGCAGTAAGTCTAATTAGCAGGACAATTCTCGTAATTTTAAGAACGTTCACAGTCTGATCTCAGTCTCAATCTGTCAAAAATAGCTCTTATTTCCCTACATTTTGACAACTTTTTGACATTAGTTTGTCGCTGAGATGAGACTGTGACTAGATTTTGAACGTTTTAAATTACGAAAATTGGCCTTCTGATGTCGGTCTTATAGAAAAAAAAAAGATTTTTTGTTACAAATACCGTATTATACTTTCATATGCTCTAAGTAAAAAGTTATTATGTTGACATTACACACAGACACCTCAATTTTATTATAGAGTATAGATTATCTATAGTTTCCTAATTCCGCTTATGTTTCACATCTTCCACCACATTACATCCGCCATTATTATTATTCGGTACTATTTGGAGGAAGCCGCTATCTCTGTTTCTGGCTGTTATTTGACCAGGATGAATTAATAGTTCGTATTGTTAGTAAAATCTATCCGCTATAGTGACCTTGTATCAAAACTGCGTGCAGGAATTTAAAGAAAAATAAATAATTATTCGCTATATCCGCTGCTTCGCTCGGTTTTTACGAGTTGACCAAACATCAAGGTTTCTTTATTATATTAAGTCCTTAGATATGAAATTGGCGTTTTGTACGGGAGGAATATAAAGTCTTTTTTTTTTTTGTATAATATATTTAATTAGTCAAAGTATGCACCGTTGTTATCACTTGTTATCACCATTGTTGCACTTTTGCCATCTCATAGGTGAGAATCAATGAACTCTGAAGGCGATTTGGACTGCCGCATCATTTTTTTTTTTGTAAGAAGTTGTCCAAAATAGGGAAAAAAATGGTAATCTGTTGGAGTAAGGTCCGGGGAGAACGGTGGATGTCGCAGACATTCCAATTGTAGCTCATCTAACTTAGTGGTTGTTTGTTGTGCAGTGTGTGGTCTTGCGTTGTCGTGAAGCAGCAGTGGTCTAGAGCGATTGACCAATATCGGTTGTTTAGCAGCTAGTTCTTCCTTCATGGTTTGC
Organism: Globia sparganii; assembly: GCA_949316385.1. Taxonomy (NCBI): domain Eukaryota; kingdom Metazoa; phylum Arthropoda; class Insecta; order Lepidoptera; family Noctuidae; genus Globia; species Globia sparganii. Next base: position 2,272,546 of record OX438655.1, on the reverse strand, counting down.
AGTTGCTGACAAAAGATATCTGCCGTAATCGTTTGGCCAGATTTTAGAAAGCTGTAGTGAATGACACCGGCGCTAGTCCATCAAACACTCACAAGTAACTTTTTCTAAGTCAATTTTCGTTTAGGGCAGGATTTGGCTGGTTCTCCAGGGTTCAGCCATTGCGACGAGCGCCGACTATAGTACAGTATCCACTTTTCATCAGAAAGAAAGAAAGAAAGAAAAAGTATTTATTGCGACTCGTACATGAGGATCACAAACTAAATTAAACACAGTCTAAATTAAAATACCAAAATAAAAACTAAAAAAATTAAAAAAGTAACAATGAATGAATGAATGAATGAATGAATTGCACCGATCCCAGCGTGGTTAAACCAGACTCGATTAATCGAATGAACCCCAAGATTCGCACTAGCTTCTGTAGCCTCATGATCATGGTGCTACAGCGGCCATTGCATATCAAGGAATAGACCGGGGGGCGCGGTAATTGGTAAGGAGGACGTGCCCGTAGGATAGGGAAGGATTTAAGAGCCTACCGGATATGCATCCTAGAGCAAGCATTGGACTAGTGGAGAGATGGGTAATTATTATCTATGGATGGGCATCTTCTAACGACCTTGCCGCCAGGCTGGTTCAGGTCGAGCTTCATCGGCGAGTCTTTTGGCGGAGTGTTACTGCTTTCTCGGTTCTTTTGTATGTCATTGTTCTGTTGTATTGTGTTAGATGTTGCTGTTATCGATGTCATCTTCGGAAGTTTCGCTACTATCCGTTTCCGGTTTATTGTAAATCTCACTAGCAGCGATCTTGATCTTACTTTTGTCTTCCGCTGTATCCATCCAGAAATTGATTCCCTTGTCGAAGTACTTCATGTCCTGTTTTAAATTGTCGTTCCATGTGTAAATAGTTCGGCTGACCTTCTTGGATTTGGCTTTGTATTGCATTGCTGCATGTAGCAGGTGTGGTTTGCGACGCCTGTAGACATGTGCGAGGTAGCACATCCTATGGTTCTTGATGCGTTTGGTTACTGTTTTTCCGTCTAATATTTCATGCATTTTCTTTTGTCTTGGTTTATTTCTAGAGTGGTTAATCAAGTCCCTCATGATAACTCGCTCATATTTTCTGGGTCTTCTTCTGTTAGCTTTAGTAAGTGCCGAAACTTTCAAACCGTGTATCATGCACGGTACGATCACCATTCGATACATGAGTCTGGCTAATTTCCAGTCCATATTTGAATTATTTATGAATGGTAGTAACGATTTGGCGTTTTTCATGGCCTGTTCGCAACGTTTTTTTATAGTGCTTTTTCTACTTAATGTAGATGTTATGTATGTACCTAGGTATTTAACTTCTTCACATGTTGGTATACTTATTCCATTAAGGGTCACGTGGGTCGTTATCTGTGTAGCTTTGGGGTCCCTAATTAGTGTTTTTGTTTCGTTTATTTGGAGGCCTACACTATTTAGTAGGGGTTTAATATGGTATATGATACCTTCTAATTCTTCTAGGTCATCTGTAATAAAGATAAGGTCATCCGCAAATGATAATACTAGAGGGCGTGAGATTTCGCGATCCTGGTCAAGTTTTATTAATTGTGTTTCTTCGTCGAGGGTTCTAAGGACTTCGTCGATGACCAGTGTAAACAGGCGAGGGGACAGAGGGCAACCTTGTTTGACTCCCTTTCCTTTAAAAATCCAACTGCTTTGCTGGCAACACCATTTGATGCATGTTCGTTCATTCATGCATACCTTGATTATCCTGTTGGTTAGCGATTTGTTGGTTCGTTGTAATAAGATATCTCTTAGTGCATTGAGGTCGACGTTGTCAAATGCCTTTTCAATGTCGAGGGCGAGTACATAAATTCTTTTACCTAAGGCCGCTTGGTAGTTGCCCAATTCCGTTATTATCTCATCTAGTTTTTTTAATACGTAGGGGGCGTAAATTCTGTAACCCGTATTGCAAACCGATACGCAGCGATATTCATTCTCATTTTTAGGGTTATTGTTTTTTGGAATTGGTACCTGTACGGTCTCCAACCATGTGTCAGGTACTTCGTTCAGTGTCCAGGCTTTGTTCATGTGTTTGGTGACGGCTTCTTGTAATATTTGGGGCATTGCTTTGTACAATTCGATTACCACTTGGTCCGTTCCGGGGGCTGTCCCGTTCCGCATTTTATTAATGATTGCCATTACGTCTTCCGTAATGGGTCCCTCACCCTGTACTTCTGTTATCGGCTTTTTTATATTAACTGTTGGTATAAGATGGCCCTCGGATTTTTTTTTAAATTTGCTCCCATTTGGTCATTGGTATATAAGTAGATCTTTTTCGACGTTTTGTTTGAAGTTTGTTCCTGCTGTAAAAAAAATATAGCATCTGCATGCGTTTTGCAGGGTGTTTTTTCCCCAATCCATTGAGGCAGGCCTTCCTGATATTTAACCTTTTGAAGTGTTGCCTGACATTCTTTTACTCGGTTGTGCCTATTTGGATTATCTGGTTGCCTGCTTTGTAGGAATTTAGCCTTTTGTAGGTTAGCAAGAGCTAGTCGATGATCTCTGGAGAGAACTGGCTGAAAAATAAGAGTTTCCTGAGCAGCCGATTTTAATACTTCCGTTATGGTATTCCAGGGTATTTCGATGAGTTTGTCCGTTGAGTTGATCCCTTTATCTTTTAGTTTTTTTGTTGTGCAATCTTGGTATTTTGTTTTCGTGAATTTACTATTGAGAGCGGCATAATACCATTGTTTATAGTTAAAATCCTTGGCCGCAATTGTTGTTTCCTTCGCGGCTTGCTGTTGTCTTTGTGTATTAATGTGTTTGGTGCTTTCTTTCTTGTTTGAAATTCGATTTGTTCTTATTAGACCCCAGATTATTTTATGGTCGGATGTGCCCCTAGCGGCCCATTCGCCTTTAATAAAATCAAAAAGTTTTTCTGATGCATGTGGCGTTATAATATGATCCAGTTGGGATTTCTGAGTGCCCTTTGACCATGTTACCCTGCACGATGATCTCGCTTTTGTCGTTTCTATTTGCAGTTTTTCCCTGTTGGCTATATCCATTAACATTTCCCCGTTGTAGTTAGATAAGTCATGGTGTAGGTTTTGTTGGATCAGCCCTTTGCGTTGGAAACTTTGTGTATTATGTCGACCAATATGAGCGTTAAAGTCGCCAAGAGTTATTAAAGTACATTTCCTTGGTTTTTGTCTGATCAAGTTTAATAAGCCTGTGAAGGATCTGTTTGCTATAGATGTACAACAGTTTATGTGAGAATTGATTATATACAGATGAGCAGGCTTATCATTTTCCCTGTTAACTTTAAGAGTAGCTGACATCGCGTCTGTATCCTTTTTTCTGTTAACTAATTCAATTTGAGCATCTTTTCTGATTAGAATTGCAAGTCCCCGATGTGTTTTACCTGAGGTTCCATAGAGGTGCCATTCGTAGTGTGTAGAGTTGTATGCTCCTGAGTTCATACCTGTTTCTTGTAAGCAGGCTACATGAATGCCCCTAATTGAAAGTTCAGCGTCAATTTTATCTTTTTTGGTCGGTTTAGAGGCCTCGCGGACGTTCCAAGTTGCAATACGCAAGTCTAGGCAAGTGTACTTTATTGAGGTAGACGGTTGGTTTCTAAGTATTGTGAACCCAGTGACATCTGCGACTACTTCTGATAACGGTGTACACATTGGTGCTTGTTGTTCATATTGTGTTAATGAGCTAGCTAATTGAGGGCTGTTCGTTTGAGACTGGGATTTCGTGAGTTGACCTTTCTCTTCACGTGTGTTGTACTGGTTAATTAAAGGCTTATTATATAGTGTTGTTGTGACATTGTTCGATTTTTGCATTATATCTATCGGGTTGCTGTTATAGTGTTTGTCGTCGGTCATGACCCAGCTATCGTAGTGCTGGTCCTTGTAGAGGATGTGAATGTTGCCGGGTACTGGTTCGCCGGTAGGTGAATACACTAGGTTGTGTCTTGTATCCGTGTGCACGTGCAAATTTACAAGATAGAACTCGGCTGCGGCGATTAAGATATCCTCTCCTCCCCAGAACGTCTTGTTAAACTGCTGTGTTATGTATTTTGTTATTCTTTGTTCCTGGGAGAGAATGCTGTTAGGAAGAATTTCTTGTACATTATTTAGAAGGGCTAGGCGAATTCTTTCGTCATCTCGATACTCTAAAACATATGAAGCAAGATCCTGACGGACAGACACGTGATCGAAAGTTAAACCCATTACATTATTTATTTGATGTGCTATGGCCCTGAATAGGCAGTTTCCGTCTTTTGTCATACGCACAATTGTGCCCATTTTAAAAGAAAAAACTTTTTATTTTTATGGTATTACAAGACCTGCTCTGCTCACATGTGTTGTGTAGCTTTGGGTTTGTGAACCACTATAGCTGACAGGGGAGCTTAACGCTTGAAATTTATGAGCTTTGCTATTTTTTGTTACTTAACCTTTTTTTTACCCTTTGGGTCCCATTTTGCGCGCGGTACACAAATTTTACAAGCTAGGAAATAGGTAGCTTGTTCAAGGCAGTTTTGATAATTTAGTACAATGTTAAATTAAGAAAAGCGTGAAGTACTAATTCTAGAGCGATACCGTATTTCAGGTTAAAATAATAGAGTATTATTTTGTCCTTCGCTCCTAAATATAATATGAAGACATTTCCTTAAAGCCTATTTATAGCTTACAATGATGTTAAATTGATGCGTGGCGTCAAAAGTCCAAATTAACAACGCAAAACGCAGTTTTATACAGCCTCCAAGCCTCTAGCGGAGGTCCCTGAAATATATAATGGAAAGATCTCACCAAATCCACGTCGTCGATATTCTCGGCCGGAAGGCCTAGACCTCAGGCTTGTATATCAGGAACACACGTATGCCACTTTACCACCGTTTTAAGGTGTTTTAATTTGCACCCACAAAAACACAGCAAGCGAAACCCCGTTCGAGTTTCAAGCTCAGAGTCAGCCACGTGTTGTGCACATTGCATCAAGTAAAAACAAAGGCGGTTCACAACACAACACGTCTGTCCCCTTCGGCGGCCACTATCCGAATCTAAAAAAATTAAAAAAGTAACAAAAAGAAAAATTAAACAAAAAGTCCTATACGAAGCCAAAAGGCTCCTATCTCAGCATGATGCTGCGATATTTAAAAATAAATATCGCAGCGCTGGTATTCTGATAGGGCCCGCTGTAGTGTCACGGGCAGTTACGGAAATAAAAAAATAATAAAAGAAATAAAAAAAATAAATAAATAACATAGATTACGTAAAATATTATCAAATAAAATATATCCGCGCCAGACGTAACCTCATTACTTGTCTATGCCTTAAGTGTCATAAAGATGTCATAGACTATAGACACTCTGTGGCATTACTGTGACAAGCAAAGGGTCGCAGGCGCCGACCTTTTGATGAAAATTAATAATTTATCACATTACGGCTGCTTATTGGAACAGTATTACATTGGATAAACATTATAAGTGTGACTAGGTAGTCAATTATCAACATGGATGGAATGAAGAAATAAACTAATGATGACTTTGACAAGAAACAAGTGTCGAACAACGAAACAAAACATGGAGTAGGCCAGCATTAACAATCAAATTAATAACAACAAAAAAAAGTAAAAGTGTGGAATATGCAAAATTAATTAATCATCAAACATGTAGGTACTCAAAGTCAAAGTCAAAGTCAAATCATTTATTTCAAATAGGCACTTAAAAGGCACTTTTGAACGTCAAAATTTAAAATGAAAAAATAGAATTGATTCTAGTCGCCCATTCCAAAATGTAGTTTTCGTGTGGAGAAGAATGGGCAAGAAACTCCACCGTTACTCTTTTAAAATGTTTTACAAGTTTTTGTATACATTGTTTATATAATTATATGTGAAGACGATGCACCTAAAATAAAATTTAGTCTACCAAAAATGGTAAAAGAATTAAAAATATAACAGACTGGTAAATCAATTATGTGATAGATACATGGTGTCCACATATTTACAAAGATTGAAAAATTTTACTAGTATTTTAAAAAGTGTGTGAGTTACATTTGTCAAAGAATGTAAAAAACAATGTAAAAAAAAAAAATGTGTATGTATAAATTAAATTAGCAACCAGTTTGATTTTGTCTAGACTCTAGATTGTCCTATGGAGCAGGACCAGCATGTTTCCAAACATTGTTATCTTGGATATAATCCTCCAATTTGTAATATCCTTGTTTACAAAGTGTACTTTTTATATGAGTTTTAAATTTTCTTTCATTTAATTGTAATATATCAAAAGGTATTTTGTTGTAGCATTTAACACAGTACCCCATAAAAGATGATTGCACTTTAGATAATCTGAAAAAAAGTTGATCTAATTTATCTTTATTTCTAGTATTAAAATTATGTCTATCACTTATTTTATTAAAAAGATGTTGATTTTTTCTTACATACATAATATTTTCATAAATGTATTGGCAAGGTACCGTCATAATATTAACCTTTTTAAATAGTTCCCTAAGAGATTCACGACGACGTAGATTGTAAATGGCTCTGACAGCTCTCTTTTGCAAAATAAAAATGGATTCAATATCAGCAGCCCGACCCCACAGTAAAATGCCATATGACATAATACTGTGGAAGTAACTAAAATAGACCAAACGCGCGGTTTCTACATCTGTTAACTGTCTTATCTTTCTAACAGCATAAGCGGCCGAGCTTAGCCGCCCCGCAATAGATGTTATATGAGGCCCCCATTGTAATTTCTCATCTAGCGTGATTCCTAGGAAAACTGTCTGATCAATAAACTCTAGTTTTTGGCCATTCAATATGATGTCACATTCGCTGCTTCTAACATTAGGCAATTTAAATTTAATGCATTTGGTTTTTTTTTTTTTCATTAAGTACTAAATTATTTACCGTAAACCAATCTTGGACCTGAAGAATAGAGTTATTCACGTCGTCAAGATTTTGTGACCGTCGGTCTATTTTAAAGATCAATGATGTATCATCTGCAAATAACACCATCTTTGGTTGATTTTGAAGTAATTGGGGTAAATCGTTAATATAAACTAAAAAGAGGAATGGACCCAATATCGAACCTTGAGGAACGCCCATTGTCATTTCAGACCCTAATGAGTTTATGCCGTTTACTTGAACTTTAACCTTTCTATCTTTCAGGTACGATCTTAGCAAATCAAGTGCTTTTTTTTTAATCCCATAGTGCTCCAGTTTCATCAGAAGTGTCTCATGGTTTACGCAATCGAACGCCTTAGAGAGGTCGCAAAAGATTCCAATGGCATCTTGTGCTTCTTCCCAGGCGTTAAAAATGTTCTTTATTAGGGTAACACCGGCGTCAGTAGTACAACGCCCTTTGGTGAAACCGTACTGGTGTTCATGAAAGATGGAATTTTTATTAAAATGACGTAACATTTGATTGAGCATAAGCTTTTCAAACACCTTACTGAGAACTGGCAGAATCGACACAGGCCTATAATTGTTGGGTTCTTTACTGTCACCGGATTTGAATAATGGAACTACTTTACTATGTTTCATAAGATCCGGAAAAACTCCTTGATCAACACTGGTGTTAAATATGAAAGCTTAATAAAGAAGAAAAGCTAAATAACTCGGAATACAAAACAAAAACAAGATGCGAAACAACTACTGTGCCTGTTCAGTGACCAATCGCTGCCAAACGCTCGGATCACCATTGCTAGCTGCGTGCATATCAAGGGTAGGTTCAAAGTTCGGTATCTTTTTGAAGCTGCAGTAAATGCTGTTTAAACTTTATCCTGAAAGTACCAACTGATTTTATAGCACGAAAAGGATGTGGCAAATCGTTCCAGCAACGGGAGGCAGCGAATTTGAAACTACCACGGAATGCAGCTGTTCTATGCGATGAGGCTAACATGAGGTAAGAAGATGCTCTAGTTTTAATTTTGTTAACATCGCGTGACCAAGACAGTTTATTATATAAATAATCTGGCTTTTTAGTGAGAATTGTGCCAAAGAGTAGGGTAGCCAGGTGAAGCTTTCTGCGTGCTGACATTCTCATCAAATTACCCTTATTTAAAAAAGGAGTGATGTGGGATCGTGGTGGGATATTGTAGCAGAATCTTGCACAAGCATTCTGCACCCGCTGAATAAGTCTTTCGCTTCTACCGAGAATGCACGACCCATACACAGTGTCAGTACAAGTAATGATTCGATTTAAAATCCTTTCATTATTGTGTCGGTTGAGCAAAGTAACACAGCAGTCAACGCGTGTTTGCAAGTTCGATTCACTCAATTCATGAGGTATCATCGTTCAAGTTTTTTTACTTTCTCGATTTGCTTCAAGTGGATTAATACAGTTTTATCACTTACCCCGAAGCCTGCAGCTATCTCTGAAGTGCTTTATGATGGATCCGCTTCCACAATAGCCTTTAATTCTTCATTTTCCACTTTGGTCTCCGGCCGTCCACGGGGTTGGTTCTGAAGGTCGAAATTTCCAGAATGAAAACGTTGAAACCAAAAACGTACCGTGTTTTCTTTTGCGACATCAGCGCCGTACACATCATTAATCCTTCGAGCTGATTCTGCAGCACTGGTGCCACGGTAGAACTCGTACTCGTAAATATACCGATATTTCATGTTTTCCATTGTGCGGTAATAAGCGACGCCAAAGAAAAAAATAATGAGGAAAAAACAAATGAATGACTGTTTTCAAAACTCAAACTTACCAGCTAAATGAATTTATAAATTTGAATTTAAAATTCTCAACCAAAGAGGAGATATTTCAGATCAAAGTGGTCAGTACGACAAAACGCTAATTTCATATGTAAGGACCTAATAAGTAAGTTTAGTATAATACGTTAAATATATGTTAATTATACTTATAATTAAATGTCATAATGATTTCTCAGAATGATTGTGGAAACCGTATTAACCCAAATAATTATGCCCAGAACTTTTTACAACACCGATTTTCATATCATTTTCATATAATTATATTGTTTATTGATTACCACAGCCAAGGACTGTGATCGTAATTTGTAGTTTTCAGTTCTGAAAAATGGTTTTTTAGTGTACGTTGCGTTTCCACGTAGTTTAAAAGGACAATGGGGTTACAAAGGCAGATACGAAAAGTGTCTTTATTTTTTTAATATTCTGTCTATACGCATAATAAATAGTAACGAAGTCAAAATTGTACATTGAATAGTTACTATTGAAAAAAAAAAAAGTAACGGCTACAAGGCGAAAGAGTCTAATGCCGAAAACATAGTTTTTAGAAACTTTGTCCGTTTGTCTGTTTAGCTGGATGTACACATGTAGGTTCCAGATTGGCTCGAAAACGGCTGAACAGAATTAGATGACATATGGCACACAGAAAGTTTATAACCTGGATTAACAGGTAACTTTTAATACTGGTAGTACCTACGTTCCTGAGGAAGGCATCCATGCGGAAGCCGCGGACAAAAGCTAATGATATAGACAAATATTAATTAAGTTTTCGCTTTGATGCTCCATCATTTCAGCCGAAAGACATCAACTGCTGGACAGGCCTCCCATAGCGTCAGGCATTTGAGATGAAAATAATTATCATTTCCCACAGATGTGTGTGGTGGCGGCATATTCGATGGTACGAGGCTCAAATAATTTTCAAAGAGCTGCACTATTTAAGCGGATAGACTTTAAGGCCTATACTACCTCAAATGGCTTAGCATGATCCTCCGTTATGTCAAAAATACTGCAGCATTAATTTTGAAATAAATAAATGGTAAAGTTGAGGATTAATGTTGGGTCTTATGTTAGACGAAAACACGATTCCATAAAATTTTCTCGATAGAAAAAAAATCCAAAGTTACCTCCAAACCGAACAATAAACCGCTGGTATTCAAAAAATACTTCAAATTAGATCATGAAACTTTGTATACTAACCGAACTAACTATAAAGCAGGTCTTATGTTTTTTATTTTTTTTTTATTACCATTATTTTCACCGTAAAAAGCAAATACCTAAACTATTAGCGCTGCCTGCCACCTAGCACCGCACTCTGTCTCGCTGTCACTCAGTCCGCGAGCAGTATCGTGCGAGCAAGATAAAGAGTGAATTTTAGCTGAGGTAGTGTAGCCTCTTAATAGTCAGTATATGCAACCTGATAACGCAGCAGAAATGTACCTAGTTGTTTCCGAAACGTGGGAAGCCGGAAGCGTAACAAAATGTTAGGGAGAAGTTGAAATTGGTCGGGGATCTGTTTTAATTGTTTGGTGGTCAGGAATAGTGTGATTGGGGTCGGCAATGTTCTATAGAATTATATAAGTAGGTTAGGTATATAAAAATGCTTATAGTCATAATTATAAAGACTTGATATTTGGTGCCGATTCTGTTGTCCTAAACTAAATTTAAGCTCAGTGCGCCTTTTTCTTTCTATTTCATTAAGAAAAAGACAGAAGATAATTTTTAGTTTAGTCCTGTCAAATTAATCAGCGGTAAAAAGTCTAAAGCAATGACACGCCGCGGTTGGTCCGTGGATGGGTAACCATTTTTACGTACCAAGACCCCTCCGTGCCTCGGAAAGCACGCTAAGCCGTTGGTCGCGGCTGTCATTAATGGATCTTTGTCAGTCGTTATGGGTCGTTAGAAGCCCGAAAGTCTGCCAATCAGTCTTACCAAGAGGTAGTGTATTATACAGTAACTGGGTTGTGGAGGTCAGACAGGCAGTCGCTCCATGTAAAATACTGATATTCCGCTTCATCCGGTTAGACTAGAAGCAGATCCCAACATAGTTTGGAAACGACTAGGCAGATGATGATCACGGGGGTGTGGGATCACGGGGAGGTGCACGGGGAGGTGGGACCCGCTGAGGAACAGCGGGTCAAAGCCAGTCGGAGGAGCGGTGAATGCTTATGCGAATCCCGTACCCCCGGCCATAAGCAGAGGTGGAACGCCGCGGTGGTTTTAGCCGGAAAGATTCCGGCATGCCCCTCTGTCACCCCCACGATGGAGGAAGTCCATGAGGATTGCCACCGATGACCAAAAAAGCAGATGATGATAGAATTAAATTAGCAACCAGTTTGATTTTATCTCGACGCTAGATTGTCCTATGGAGCACGACCAGCATATTTCCAAGTATTCTTATCCTAGATATACTTAAGGTGATTGCGCAGTGATTACCGCGAATTTCAAATTTTCTTACGTTTTTTGCAATTAGCAGGTCAGTGCCAGGTTGTATCTTGATCAAAATATGATTCGCAACTATAACAAGTACTTATTCACAGAATTATAGTCCTTAGAATCATTAATACATCTTCCTAAGCTAGATTTGTACCACAAGAAGAAATCTCATATGGAAAAGTGTTTATGGTACAAATCTCACTTATAAAGATGTATGAATGTTTCTTATGATTATAATTCTGTAAATACGTACCTGTTAAAGTCGCGAATCAAATTTTGATCAAGATACAACCTGACACTGACCTGCAAATTGCAAAAAACGTAAGAAAATTTGAATTTCGCGGTCTACCACTTCATATTCACCTTAATCCTCTAATTTTAATATGCTTGTTTACAAAGTGAATTTTTAATATGAGTTTTGAATATTATTTCATTCAATTGCATTATTTAATATTCTCATGTAAGCGAATTACTGTATTCTCAACAACTTCACACTTATATCGTAGCAGTAAGGGTGGTTTTCGCAGTACAATGTTACCACTGATATACGGACTGTCGACGAGTGTCAACGTTACGCTTTGTGAGCCACTTGATCCCGACATCGCATTTTAATTAATTAACTGGGAGTGCTGTAATTTAAGTTTATATTGATTTTCCACGTTCGGTGTCTGAGTCGAGGAGTAATGGAGGATGCTAAAAACACTGTGTATTTTATTACACACACACACACACGCGTAAACTCAGGCCTTTATCTCATGGGTTTGGGTAGACGTGGTTGAACATCATGAGTTACAAAATCTATTGCCAATAAAATATAACCAAAAAACAAAAACAAAAGCAAATCTTTATTTAAGTTTTGAAATTTTGTTCTGTACCTAAGCCCAATTTATTTGGGGTGGGCGCAACATGAGTCTTTTTTTTCCGTACTTCTTTATTAGTTGTCTTCTCGGTATTTTTCTTTACCTAAACAGGATATCGAAATTACTTTTGAACGACTTTGTGGTACCTATCCCACACGTATACGTATACCATCCCCTTTTTGTGGATGGGAAATCATCAAATGACCCCTCCCGCTCAGGATGGAACAGAAGAGAGTGTCAGACTCTTACTGACTAAAACCCACCCGTGTTCCTTCCTTAGCCCTTTATGGTCCGGGGCAGCGGTAACCCTTTCGGACCATCCCGCTGCCGCTGCCGTATACCATAGCCTGCTATGTAAATAACAGTGACAGAAAGAAATAACATCATACACAGAGTGGATTATTTACGGCTTCCAGTTTAACCAGATGCAGCGAAAAACCAGTATTTTATGAGGAGCGACTGCTCATTTGACCTCCAGAACCCAGTAACTGGGTAGCACGATACTCTTGATAAGATTGGTTGTCAGACTTTTGGGCTTCAGACTACCCGTAACGACTGTCAAAGATCTACGAATGACAGCCGGGATCCACGGCTTAACATGCTTTCCGAGGCACGGAAGGGTTTTTATATGTAATTGACGGTTACCTTCCATGAACCTACCGTGGCTAGCATAGCTTAACCTTCGACCGACCCGTGCGGTTTATAATATCTAGCCACGAACCATACACAAATTGGATTAAATGTGTATTTGACGTTCAAAAGTGCCTTTTATGTGCCTATCTGAAATAAATGCTTTGACTTTATTATTGAAACTAATTCAAAACTTCCTCTTTTTCTGAAGTCTTTTTATAAAAAAATAGAAACACTACCATCTTCTAAATTATAGTCATTTTCATTTTAGAATCTCCGGAAGTGCCAGGAAACAAGTCTAGTTCTTTTGTACAAACTAGAGAATATTGTGTGCTTTGTGCACCTCCCTACAAGATTACATTGTTTGACCTAAGGACTATCAAAGAGACTTTTCTAAACACCTTCTTTTGCTTAGGGCTAGTATTTTAATTTTGTTTCCTTCACGTTTCTAAGAACAACAGGATTCGATTTGCTCAAAAGAATTAATCAAGCACTCGTTGTAAGATAAAAGTACCTGAGTTTAAAGCTAATTGTTTATGTAACTGATAGTACCGGCGCTGCGACATTTATTTTTTTAAATGTCGCAGTATCATGCTGAGCTAAGAGCCTTTTAGCCTCGTAAAGGACTTTCTATTTCAGTTTTCTTTTTTCACTTTTTTAGTCTGTGTTTAGTTTAGTTTGTGATCTTTCTGTACGAGTCGCAATAAATACTTTTTCTTTCTTCCTTATAGTTCTGTTCTTGCAATATCGAAGTATGAATAATGGTCCATAAAATACTAATATGTATTTAAAAAAAAAGATAACATCACGCCTGTAATCGCAAAGGCTTAAGCAGAGGCAGAATCAGACTTCGGACTGCTACTGAGAAATTCGTGACGGAAAATATAAATAAAACATTGCCTTTGAACCCAAGACCCCATGCTCAGCAGAAATGCTTGCTACCACTAGACCAACGAAGCAGTCTAGAAACAAACATTTTTTTTTCACTGTAATCCAGTATAAGTCCAGTCAGAACAAATTAATGCAGCTTGCAACAAATTCAAAACATTCTTATGAGTTCCACTGACAATATTCTTCTTTCCGCATGTCCGCGCGGATCCGCATATTCCGCATATCCGCAAAAAATTACTTGACTATACAAGGTGTAACAAAATAAACACAAGTCCTGAAAGTAGTTTGTTCATAATTGCCTACTGAATCGATTTCTGTAACTTTTAATATAGCTATTTTTTCAAAAATTATGTATTTTTTCATACTAACCGCCGATTATACCAAATAAAGTTAAACCTTATTTCAAGGCAATAAGACTCAATTTTAAATGCATAAAGTAATGCTAGTGTCAACACGTTTTTCTTAATAAGAATAGCAAGTTTAAAAAAAAAATAGTTTTGGTCATTGTATTATGCTTTTAAGGTGATTGCGCAGTGGTTACCGCGAAATTCAATTTTTTTAAGTTTTTTGCAATTTGCAGGTCTGTTTTAGGTTGTATCTTGATCACAATTTGATTCGCGACTATAACAGGTACGTATCTAAAGAATTATAATCATTAGAATCATTAATACATCTTCCTAACTTAGATTTGTACCACAAGAAGAAATCTCCTAGGGAAAAGTGTTTATGGTACAAATCTCACTTATAAAGATGTATGAATGTTTCCTATGATTATAATTCTGTAAATACGTACCTGTTATAGTCGCGAATCAAATTTTGATCAAGATACAACCTGACACTGACCTGCAAATTGCAAAAAACGTAAGGAAATTTGAATTTCGCGGTCTATCACTTCCCATTCACCTTAACTCAATACTCTAATTGAGGTGTATTAGGTCCTGCGTTAATTATGTTACACCTTGTTTATGTATTTTTTATTCAGAAACCACTCTCCTTATTCTATGTCTGCAAAAAGAATCGTATCGTAAGCAACCCTATGAACGGTAGGTAATATATTATTTTCTTCTAAAAGAATTTCCCCACACAAAGTTAGTCTTTGTCGCAGTTATTGTTTATTTTTTTCAGTTTCCACTACAAAGAGACCTTTGTATCGCACGAGTTGGGTCACTGAATGAGGATATTGTTATGAAAAACATAAAAGCTAGTTGAGACATTAATATAATTTATTGTTTTTCAGCATTATCGTAGTGTTTAGAGGAAAACTTTGTAAGGTGCAGCGCAGACGACAGACTATCCGTGACGCACTTTTTAGTCTGTGAAAATAGAACCTATACAATTATATGCAGTAACGCACACGACGCGCAAAAAGTCCGGCGCACAAAAAATCCGTGTAATTCGGGCAGACCGCGCCGCGCCGCTCCGCACAAAAAGTCTGTGAAAAAAATGGAACGTTTGCTTCAACGCGCGCTAACGCAGACGGCGCACACTTTAGTCAGCAATCTGCATTTGCTAGGGGTGGACGTAATGCACGCGATCTATTATCATGGCGCGATTTACTATCAAAATAATACTTCGCGATCTCTGCACGACTTCCATAGCGTCTACGTCCCTACAGCTCTGCCGACAGAATGATCGAAGATGTGCGTCGTGTGCGTTGAGTCTGTGAAAAATCCGCGGCCGACTTTTTGCGCGCCATGCAGACTTTTTGTGCGCCGCAGACTCGATCGCACAAAAAGTGTGCCGTCTGCGCTGCACCTAAAAATCTAAGGGAATTTGTGAAGTAAGCCAATATTCTGGCTTTTTTGGTAAAAAGCTTAAAGTAACTTAAACCAATTAAAAAGTGCTTCAAAAGTCGTTTATTCTCAATAACTTGTGGATTACTAGTGATTATAATAATCCACAAACCTGTATCCGGTTAGACTGGAAGCCGACACCAAAAATAGTTCGCTAGGCAGATGATGATAGTAGTTTAAAATTGGTTCTAATTAGCAAAAATAAAAAACCGGTCGTAGCAGACGAGACGTAGCAATAGACAAAAAGTATATTATCTTATAAGTTACAATTAATCAATTACAGGATTTGAACGCTTTAGTAGGTGGTGTGTTGTTTATCGTTCGCTATCAATTATTACTGTTAATCGCATATCATAGACACACAACACCGTGAGTACTGAGTACACTTCAACACTAAAAACTGCATTCACTAATACCATCACTGATTGTCTTTATAAAAACAGTCCTAGGAAGAAATAGTCAAAAACATATCTGCAGAATATACGTGTTCAAATCAAAGCAAAATCAAATCAAAATATTTATTTCACATAAGCCTACAAGGGCACTTATGAAACGTCAGAAGCTAGGTGCACGGTTTCAATTAGTCGTTTCCTATGGAGAAGAACCGGCAAGAAACTCCACTGTTACCCTTTTAAAAATAATTGGCTTTTACAATGTTTTCAAATTACAGTAGGTATGGGAGGACAGCGTAAGCTTGTCAACAAGTACCAGGTACTAGATAAAATAAAAGATGGTCTACAGATCTAAAATCTACAGGGTGTTAAGGTTCATGTAATACATGCATATGTATATATATAGGCAGATACCACATAATGTCACCTGCTACGATCTAGGTTAATGTGATGTTAAAACAAAATGCTGTCAGCCCTAAAAATCGTATCACTTCTAGGTATTCCAAATGCACTCAAACGTCTGTATCATACTGTGTTTCAGATCTTCCCGAAATTTCCACAGTCAGCGATAGTTGTATCAAAGAAAGGCATGCAAGCCTGAAGATCTCTTAATTTGTGATTTCTAAACTTCAACACTTATAAAGAGTGAGTAAGTATATAGGAGATAATCTTAGGAATTACTTTTCCGATTCTGATTTATTTTTTCATAAATGGAAATCTACAGTATTGTCAAGTGTCATAGGATTTATTATTTTTATGTTATAACAAGAAATTTCAGGACGCCGAAGGCACGGCAGCTATGCATCAATCCGGTATCAACCAAATGCATCACATCTATTTTCAAATCTGTGCAAACTCCAAACTTTGCGACTACCTGTCGGGTTTTCCGTCAACCGCGATAGCCACAACCGTGCCAAGCACAGCGAAGTTCCTCTCTGTTTGTTGCAAACGTTTGTGTTTCGGGCTTAGCAACTAAAAGTTTGACTTTGAGGATACCTTCATATTTCGATCCTTGTTTTGATAATAATGTTTAGGTGTGTTTGTTTGCTCACTGACCGGGATATACGATAGCAATGCTTTCAAGCAGTTCCGTCATTATAATAACGGCCGTCTTGAAATAGTTTAATTTTCACCAGTACTTGATAATAATCTGACAACCAGTCTTAGCAAGGGACATCGTATTACCCAGTAACTGGGATGTGGAGGTCAGGTAGGCAGTCGCTCCATGTAAAATACTGGTATTCAACTGTATCCGGTTATATTCGAAGCCGACCCCAATATAGTTGGGAAAAGGTTAGGTAGACGATGATGATGAAAAACGAATCAAATTGTGATTGTTCGTGTGTCGTTTACGGACCGTCATTGAAATACTAGTGCTCAGATATTATGGCTACTCACTGGTGATTTGAGTGTATAACTGGTTATTTTTGAGTAGCGATGTGGACGAAGGGCCTTGGTTCTACCATCGTTATTATTTCTCCAGTCAAGTAGGTACTAGAACAATAAATTCGAGTATCCGTAGAATCTTATAACAGACAATAAATTAATTAGGTTTATTGTCTTTACGTTTGGGTGATGTTGACTTATAACAGAACATTGAGCATTCGCCATTTTTAAATTTTATCGAATCGCATTTCGAACAGGACTCTCGATGTTTTGTTACAACCTGATTTTAAAAACCAACTAACGTATGTAACATAACCCGCTCAGGGTGGAGCAGAAGGGAGTTTCAGACTCTTACTGACTAAAACCCATCCGTGTTCCTTCAGTTGCTTGTGCCAGGGGCCACGGTATCTCTTTCAAACAACCCGCGACCTGGCAGGCATTGGTCCTAGCGGACCCCGTCAGTAAGTGCTGACATCTATGGCAGCGTATTGCTGTAACATTTAATTGAGCGAAGGCACGAATGATATCTGTACGTCCGACATTTCAACAATGAACGCAAGGTACAAAGAAATGTTACAGGCTTAGCATGACGCATTCTATTTCTACGTAGAATAGACACAGCTCTTTCTATACAAAGTGACATTTCGTTTCTCCACTTTGGACATCGCACCGTAGAAATCCTTCTACAATCTGTCATTTTGTCTTTCGTTTCTAACGATCTTTGTCTAGGTCTTTTTATATTATGTAGACTATTTCAGAAGAAAGTTTTCTATCTCAACTGTCAAAATGACGCTGACGACTGACAGTTGTAAGGAGATTTTAAATTTTCTACACGACGGCCACAAAGTATACTTATACGGTTATCATGATATAACTACAATATTTTTTGTTCTAAAACCCGGTACTTCGACACTGAGAACAATTGTTGTAGTTGTCTTTGTATACGTGATTTATTATCAGTAAAAAAAAACGAATAAAAATCCTATGACAAAACAGAATTCTGAGTCGAATTATGTAAAAGAGTATGTATTTAGTAAAAAGTGCAGTTGACTCTTTCTACTTTGCTGCCGTCGTACTGTCTACACGGAATGTCATCTTTGTCTACTCTTCCGTCGACAAAACGGTGCTCATGCTAAGCCTGCTGGTAAATACTCACTCTCTATGAGCATTAGATACATCGTACATGGAAATACTCTTGGAAACTGAACTTCTGCTTATATTGTACCATTCGTAAAAACGTTATATTACATGGGAATGCTCGATAAAATGCTCTGGTGTATGCTCACCTTTAAATTGACTGAACTCGATATACAAACGTTGTGTTGCAATTAGGCCGCCTAAACTCAGGTAATTAGATTATTTAGGTGGATTGATTGCTGGCTCTTGAATACCAATTCACTTGCATTTTAGCGGATGTTCGAGTTGCATCTTGAAAATGCAATAATTAGTAAAATGTTGACTGTTAGTGCATTTCACAGATCCAAGGTCGTGTTGCAATTAGGGCGCTTAACATCAGGTGGTCAGATTCTGGGAAGATTTGTTGATTTGTGTCCAATTGATGGTAATAGATTCGCCCAGTGGTTAAACATAACTGGCCCGGCGAAATTCGGGTGTAAATATATCGTAGGTACACTTCTGCTGTACTCTTCGGGATTTATTCATATGCGTGATATTTTGTTGTATAATTGATTGCTGGCGTTTGTATAGGAATTCACTTGTTTTGTAGTATGCGTTCTACTTGCATATATAAACTGGGAAAGTGTAGGTGTTACATCTCCAAAAATTTCTTCGAAACAAAATTAAAATTCTACTTTAAACGACACACAATTTTCTGTTCACCATTCCTATCTTGACCTTTAGCAGTTTGCACATAAGTTGACCTAAATTTTTGCAGATTATAACGAAGATGAACGTTGGCTCATAGTTTCTAAGAGGTTTACATCCGCCTTGTAGGTGGGACCTACTTTGGCTTACGACTTCCCCCAGTCTTGAACTATTCACATGATTTGATTTAAGCTTGAATTTTCCTTAGCTTTTGGAACAAAGTTACACAAAGGTAAGCAACTTACACAGTGAATTTCTCTCAGACATAGTAAACCATTAGTACGTGAAGTGTTTGTATGTGGGTGTAGTGTTAGTGAGTGTGTGGGATTTAAATTAACTCCGCTTGATTGTTACTTGTTATATTTCTTATTTTTCAGGAGGTGGGCTGCGTACTGTGTCTTCAGCCGCGTTTTGGCCCTACTTATATTACAGATTTGTGTGGCGCAAGTAGTGGGTGGTCTGAGTATGAGAAGTTTACAATAAGCCACAATGCTATTTTTATGTATGATAATAAAACAAACCCTCCTAGAAGGTACAATTCTTATATACTAAGGTATATATTAGAAAACTTAACTTTATTTATTTCAAATAATGAGTATTTAATAATTAGTATTTACTTAAATCAGCTATCATCGCCAACAAAGTGTATTGTGTGTTTTTGCGTGTCTCTGTGCTTGTGTGTTGTGTCTCGCTATTTGTGATCTATGTAGCCTAATGCATTTTTTTTTTTTAACTAAAATAAGTCTACCTCGAGTACATGACAGCGAAAACCACAATAATATTGCAATTATCCAAACCAATTAGCCAAAGCATTACTCGGTCATTCATCTTTTCTCTTCATCTGTTCAACAAGATACACGACGTTTGTCTAATCACAAAAGCCGGATAAAGAATCTATTTTAAGCAGACATTAATTGACATTCATCGATTCTATTGGTACGAACTGCAAATTATGCCAATTTTATAACCGACTCTTTTCTTTCTCTACCGCAGAACCTACAGAACTCCCAGGAAAAATATGCACTTCGGCAAGCAATATCCATGTTCTGAAAACCTTTTGAATCACAGATAACCCGACATAGAGAAAACATCATACAAATGCGTAATGATAGGTGCTGTACTACAAAGCGCGGTAACTCTGTGGCGCGAAGTTCGTGCTAATTCGGAAACGCAAACATTACCGAAGCGCATACATTTTCTGGTTTGATGGGTGACCATCTTTACAGACCTCGGAAAGCAAGTTAATCCGTTGGTCCCGGCTGTCATTCGTGAATCTTTGACAATCGTTACGGGTAGTCAGAAGCCCGAAAGTCTGACAACCGTTCTCACCAAGGGGTATCGTATTTCCTAGTAACTGTGTAGTGGAGGTCAGATAGGCAGTCGCTCCATGTAAAATACTGGTATTGGACTGCATGCAGTTAGACTGGAAGCCGACCCCAACGTAATTGGGAAAAGGCTAGGCAGATGATACCTTTTCTGGTTTAACTGTAAGTAACTCATCTGCCTAGCCTTTTCCCAACTATGTTGGGGTCAGCTTCCAGTCTAACCGGATGCAACTGAATAGCAATATTTTACATGGAGCGACTGCCTATCTGACCTCCACAACCCAGTTACTGGGTAATACGATACGCCTTGGTAAGACTGGTTGTCAGACTTTCGGGCTACTGACGACCCGTAACGACTGTCAAAGATCCACGAATGACAGCCGGGACCAACGGCTTAACGCGCTTTCCGAGGCATGGAGGGGTTTCGGTACGTAAAGGTGCTCACCCATCCACAGACCAACCGCGGCAAGCGTAGCTTAACCTGATCGATCGACCTGTGCGGCTGTTATTATTTAGCCACGGGCCCCTCTGTAACTGTAAGTAACTGTCAAAAACAAATCCATAAATATCCACCTGCAGTGGCCTGCCAGTTTATTATTCGGTCCCGGAACTCCCAAAAACACGTCCTGAACACATCTTGATAAAATGATGTGCAAGTTTGGCGTACTGCCAGCCTGGTTTGCTGACCGTGTCCAGATTAGGAACAGCAGCGCAGAGGCTAAAAAATAATGTGCTGGCATTGTTGTGGGACTGTGGACATCTATGGTTGAATTGTTGTTTATTTTTTGGCTTTGGTATCGTATGAAACAAAACAGAATATACTAGGTGACCTGAAACAGACAGTTACATTAAATAATTTAATATGGTATTTCTGTTAGAAAATTTGAAGCTGTCAGAAATTTAATTTGTGGGAGTTAAATTAATACAGGTCTGGGTGTAACAGTTTGGTACGTTTATTCGAATATTGTTCAAAGTTCTAATAATTCTACAGTATGTTAACCATGTTTGTAAATTCTCTGAAACAGATAGACACGGATACAGCAAAGTTCGTGATACCCAAGAAAATATGCAAGTGTTGCGTAAGCAATTCATTAGAATTTCATTCAGCCAAATTTATTTTCCTAGTTTTGTTCTACCAACCCAATTCCAACTCCGGCAGGTCAACAAAACAGCGTTGTTTTCCAGAAATTCATAACGACCAGGCTTTTGGCACTAATTAGCTCTACAACTTTAAATTTCGACATCAGTGCTAGCTCAATTTTGCCATACAAACATAAAGAAAGTAACAGCAAAGCAGCCGCAGGACGCTCAAAGAGCTGGACCGTATAATGCGTTTTTCAGACAGTAGCGGTAGCGGGTGCGGTGGTGGAAAGTAGCAGAGTAACCAGTGCTGGAGCTCTATTTTGCATAGGCCCGCATTGAATAGTTCAATATGACGTACATTACAACTGTCTGCCACGGCAGGCCGCTTCTGTTTGAAAATCGAACGAAATCTAACGCGAGGTTCACACAAAAGTAATCCGTTGCTCTATTATGTTCGGGCAATAAGTCAATCAGCATTGCTATCAGCTGGCACAGTGCCAGGTCTGTACCCGTCACTATGATATATGGCTTTAAAGGGTTCGACTGTGGAGTGCTTACTTTAAACTGGCGGAAATATGAGTTTGAAGAATGTGGTTGCTCCGTATCGGTTGTTTGTTTTGGAATGCAGACCATTTCTATAATATAACGTTAGAAGTTTCTATACAATTATGTGTACTATTATGTAAGAACAAACTTCCATTGGTTCCATCTGCTGAAGATCTTCCATCTGGGCATAGCTTACCTTGGCTAACCTGAAAGTCTTAAGACTCCAGATCCAAGTTGGCCGAAGCAAAGAAAACCTGCTCAGGTGGAAATTCACAGATTACTCTGATGTGTAGTGTAAAATGTGGTACTGTTCCGCAAACAATAGCATATTTAATGTCGTGTTCAGCGTTTCCTATTGCCTATGGCCACAAAGTAATTGAAAGATACTACTGAATGTGAGAAGCAGTATCATCACAACGCTAATATTTTCTCATTGTTTGTCTTAGTATATTCATTTATTTATGTATATTTATTTGTGCTTATATTTATATATAATTAGGTATATATTATATTTATAGTTTAAATAGGTCTCTGCGTATCTTTATATTTAAAATATTTATTAATTAACTAGCTGCGCCCCGCCGTTTCACCCGCGTAAGTTTTGATCCCGCAAGAATATCGGGATAAAAAGTATCCTATGTGTTATTCTGTTGTATAAGCTTTATTGCTGTAAAGTTTCATCAAAATCCGTTCAGTGGTTTTTGCGTGAAAGAGTAACAAACATCCATCCATCGTCGCAAACTTTCGCGTTTATAATATTAGTAGGAAGTAGGAAGTAGGATAGGAAGTAAGAAGTAGGATTTTCATGATTGCACCTACTACTGTTTGTCTCTGCATCACCCAAAGGTTGACTAGTAGAAAATGCCTATGGCATTTAGTCCGCCTCTGTACATTTATTCGCTTGTAGCATTAAATAATAAATAAATGTGCCAAACTTGGAGCCATATTCTAGGCCGACTCAATATAGATTGCCATTGACAGTAAGAATAAGTAGGTACAAACTCATTAACTTTCCCATTAATGAATACACTTTTCCATTAGCCACGTCACAGCTTTGCGTGCCAGGACACAGATGGCTTGCAAGCTCAATTAACTCAGCAGCACTATCGAAATGAATAGTCCAAGTAGTAAGTACTCACAAATTTTATTTTCTCTTCAATGTTCTTTGTACACATGGCTAAATATTAAGCTATACATTTCCAGCATAAGTTGACCTCGCCTTGGTTTGGCTTTTCGTGCAATAAGAGGTAATTTTTTTACCAACATGTGTGTTCCAACAACAATTCATAATCAAAGTCAAAGTCAAAGTATTTTATTTGTTGAACATAGGTAATATGGTACATGGTATAAAATTTGCATTGTATCACTATGTTTTGCCTTGCAAGGCGTACAAATTAGGCGAAAAAAAAACTACAAACTAAATAAAGCTGTTTCAAATAAGTCAACAAGATAGAATAACAAGTGGATCGGACATTTTTTATTTTATGCTTCGATCATCTAAAAATTCATTGATAGAGTAGTAAGCCTTTTCAATCAAGAACTTCTTAAGTTGTGATTTAAAATGGTTTATGTTGGTCATGCTTTTTAAAGTTTTTGGTAGTTTATTGTAAATCTTTGGACCCATGCCGAGACAACTCTTTGAGAAAAGTGCAGTATTGTGTTTCTTTGATTTTAGTGTCACCATCACCAGGAGTTCAAATAAGTCATCGAATACATAATAGCTATAATATGTTATATGTTTTTTTCATAATGGTTTAAAACACACATAGATAAAGGTTTCTTTTGTACACTAACTTACAGTAGAACACGGACTCCAAGGTCACAGGGTTCCCTTAGTTTAGGAGGCAAGGTTTTTCACAATTTGTGCAGCCTTTTCCCAAAATCCAATGTACAGTCATCAAAGGAGATAAGTATGCAGGGTCGTCGAATATAGTTGAAGTTTAGTAAGAAACCGATTGATGTTTTCGAATAAAATTTAATTTACCTAGTAGAAAACAAACAGTTCATTTAATAAATTTAATTTCATTTGAAAACATCCATCAGTTTCTTCGACCCTGCATACTTATCTCCTTTGCTGACTGAACCTAAGTATGTGAAATGCATTGGTATTTTATGCAAAAGTATTTTGTGTCAATAAACTTTTATTTTATGAAGGTTAATTTTACCTCCAAGCTAACAACTTAGCTGACTCTTCTATCTTTTTAATACAGCATGATTTTTTTCTTAAAGTTTATGCCAACTTGATAGAATTAGACACACTGCACTCTCTTACAAAATAAATAATGTGGTTGACTTATCTATATATATAAAAAGAGAAGTCCTGACTGACTGACTGACTGACTGACTCATCAACGCCCAGCCTAAACCCTTGAATCTAGAAAGCTGAAATTTTGCACAGAGGTTTTCTTTATAATGTAGACGAGGAATAAGGAAGGAATTTTCGAAATTCAACCCCTAAGGGAGTTAAATAGGGGATGCAAGTTTGTATGAAAACTCTTATTCCTTGGGTTAATAAACTTGAAACTTGGCACGAATACTTATCTAAGTAAATTATGAAAATTGGTCTTTTTTGTTTTTCTAAACTACCTTCTAAAGGGGGGTGGGGGGGTGTCAAAATTTGTGTGGAAGAATTTTAACGCGCGGTCCGATTAACTCAAAACTCAGTATTTATACTTAATACCAAAAATAAAGAATTACGTGTATCAGGGTTTTTCGAAAATCTACCCCTAACGGGGAGAAAAGGGGTAGTTAATTTTACAGGGCAAATTTTACTGCCTGGCTTAATTAACTCGAAAATTGGTATAAATAATCTGTGAGTCAAGTAATGAACACATTCCAAACGATTTTTCAAAGTTCCACCCCTGTGGGGGTGAAAAGTGGGGATACAGCTTATATGAAAAATCTTATTCATTTGGTTAATATACTTGAAACTTGGCATGAATACTTATCTAAGTAAATTATGAATTTTGGCATTTTTTGCTTTTCTAAACTGCCCCCTAAAGGGCAATTAGGGGGTGTCAACATTTGTATGGAAGAATTTTAGCGTGCGGTCTCCGATTAAGTCGAAACTCAGTATTTATACTTAAGACCAAAAGTAAAGAATAACATGTATCAGGGTTTTGCGAAAATCTACCTCTGACGGGGTGAAAAGGAGTAGTTAATTTTCCATTTTACTGCGTGGCTTGATTAACTCGAAAATTGTTGGACATAATCTTTGAGTCAAGTTATGAACACATCCCAAACATTTTTCAAAATTCCTCCTGTGTGGGGTGAAAAGTGGGGAAAAACTTTATACGAAAAATCTTATTTATTTGGTTAATAAACTTGAAACTTGGAAGGAATATTTGCCTAAGTAAGTAATAAGAAATGGGTCTTTCGAAAGTAGACCCCTGACGGGTAAAAAAGTGGTAATTCGATTTTTAAGGCCGGTATTATAGTGCGTAGCTTGATTTACTCCAAAAAAATGGTATGAATAAATTTAAGCTTCAAACTTGGCACAAATACTTATCCTAGTAAATTATAGTTTGTCATTTTATGTTTTTCTGCTCTAAAGGGAGATTGAGGGTGTCAGTTTGTATGGAAGAATTTTATCGCGCGATTCAATAATATAAACTCGGAACTCAGTATGTATACTTAAGACCAAAATAAATAAAAAAGTGTGACTGGGTTTTTCGAAAATCTAACCCTAACGGGGTGAACGGGGGTAGTCCATATCACAGAGGAGTATTTTATTGCGTGGCTTGATTCAATGGGAAATTGGTATAAATAATCTTTGAGTCAAGATATGCAAACGTCCCAAACATGTTTTCAATATTTCGCCCCTATGGGGATAAAAACTGTGAAGGTGAAAAGGTGGTCTTATTCCTTTGGTTAAGAAACTTGAAACTTTTCAACATTTGCCTCAGTAAATAATAAAGATTGTCACTTTTAGGGGTTTACTACTTATTTACTTAAAATAAAAAAGTTTGAGTTTTAGGGTTTTACTTATTCGACTCCTACCGGGGTGGAAAAGGGTAATAAAGTTTAAGGAGTAGAAACTTCAACTTCCATTAACACGAAAATGGGTATAAATAATCTTTATATCATAAAAATGGAAACGTACCAAATGCAAAAACAAGCCCTGTCGTGATGAAAAGGGAGGATAGTTTATTTGAAACATCTTAGGTAGTTTAACTAAAATATTGGCCCGAATACTTATTTCTTTAAATAAAGTAAGTATAAAGATCGTAATCAATAATTTTCGAAATACCTTTCAGGGGGAGGTGGAGAGGGTGTTAAATTTATTTGAGGAAAGTACGAAACCCACGCGGACGAAGTCGCGGGCAAAAGCTAGTGTTCAATAAAGTGTGAAACTGATTTGTATGCACTCATAATCGCACCACATATTGTGATCAAAATTTTCAAAATTCATCAATCGACTAAATAGGACAGTGGATAATTCATTTTGACACGATGTTAACGAGGTACTAATAAGTGTAAATTATCAGCGGTAATTAACTCGTGTGTGTAATTCATGATTGTACTTCAATTTAGTTCAGAATGCTGTAGTTAATCAATTATTGTCATGTAATTGCGTTTTAAAATGTAAATCGACCTAGTTTTAATGGGGCTTGTTTTCGTTGGATTGTGATTGTTTATAACTGGCTGGAATTTTCAATGGTTTCATTTAGTTTTACAGCTAATTGATTGTATTTTTGTACTACATAAATTCTCATTTGTTGTTGTCGAAAAAATAAAGATAAAATATTGACACTACCCAACACGGTGTTTTATAAATTATAATCGTCTCTCTTTTTGCATTGATCTTTTAAAGAAGGCCCATAAACTGCGGGGCAATTGCTTAACACATTATCAATGGGAATCAGTTTCATTTTGACAGTTCAACAACATTCATTGCGTTATTTACGTGTTGAGTAAACAAATTTTTCGAAACTAAGAAGCAATGGATTAGCAATTTGTTTCAAAATGATTCAGATTCCGATTGATAGTGGGTTATACAATAAGGGCGCTGGACTCTGAATGACCCGCTCACTATCTTGCAATCAAACTAAACTAAATACAAACGACCAGGGTAGACAGAAGTCTTCAGGCGTATAGTCTCTAATGGAGACTATTTATTAATGCCGTGGGTAAAAATAGATAATGGCCCCGATTCTGTTGTTCACAAACTAAACTAAATTTTAGTTCAGTGCATCTTTTTCTTTCTATTTCATCATGAAAAGGACAGAAGATAAATATTAGTTTAGTCCTGTCAAATTAGTCGGCGCCTGACGTAAATTGACGTATTTTTAGTAGCCAATTTTTTAATCACGTCTAAACTTGTCTATGGATTATCTAATTTGACAGGACTAAACTAATATTTATCTTCTGTCCTTTTCATATTAAAATAGAAAGAAAAAGATGCACTGAACTTGAATTTAATTTAGTCTGTGAACAACAGAATCGGGGCCAATGACTGTTATTATAACACTAGCTGCGCCCCGCGGTTTCACCCGCGTAAGTTTTGATCCCGTGGGAATATCGGGATAAAAAGTATCCTTTGTGTTATTGTGATGTATAAGCTATATTACTGTAAAGTTTCATCAAAATCCGTTCAGTAGTTTTTGCGTGAAAGAGTAACAAACATCCATCCATCCATCCTCACAAACTTTCGCATTTATAATATTAGTAGGAAGTAGGAAGAGCATTGGTGGCCCAGTGGTAACGAACCCGATTTACGAGTTGCAGGTCGTGGGTTCTAACCCAGGTAGGCACTTTATGCGAGTCATTTTATCACCACTGCTCTCAAAACGGTGAAGGAAAATATCGTGAGGAAACAGGCATGTCCTATAACCAAAAATTCGAAGACATATGACACTCGCACTGGGCCGCGTGGTAGATTACAGCCCACACTTTTTCCAAGAGAGCCAGTATCCCAGCTGTGGGAACATCATAGGATCATTGTGCTATTACAAAGTTTTATGTGATTTTTTTTTTTGCGAGAGTACCGTGGCTAAATAAAACCAACCGCACAGGTCGATCGATCAGATTAAGCTACGCTTGCCGCGGTTGGTCTGTGGATGGGTGACCATCTTTACACAACGAGACCCCTCTGTACTTCGGAAAGCACGTTAAGCCGTTGGTCCCGGTTGTCATTCGTGGATCTTCGACAATCGTTACGGGTAGTCAGAAGCCCGAAAATCTGACAACCAGTCTTACCAAGGGGTATCGTATTACGCAGTCACTGGGTTGTGGAGGTCAGAGAGGCAGTCGCTCCATGTAAAATACTGGTACTCAGCTGCATCCGGTTAGACTGGAAGCCGACCCCAACATAGTTGGGAAAAGGCTAGGCAGATGATGATGATGATGTGTTTTTTTTGTGTTCTTAATTCTTTTTTTGCCTTAGTTTGAACCAAACAAATTTATTTTCTACCTCATCCTTTGTCACACGAACAAAATCAAAGTCCAAACGACACCGTCTGTGAATCCTACCAGTATTCCGAAACAGAATTTGTAATACCACCGGATGAAGTTTAAATCTATGACTTTGGATACCTCACAGCTATTTCACTACTTGCAAGAACTGGACAGTTAGACATCGAATCGAACGTTTATTGGTTCAATTCCTGGTAGGCACACACGGGACAAGCCTGTTCTACTTCATAGATACACTATTACATTTGGTACAAGAGAATTGAGCAAGTTTTGAGACTGGAAGCACAGTTTTGGATTTGAGTCGCGCTGATTGTTTGAAGTTAAAAGTAAAGTTTGTCTAGTTGATAGTTATAGAGTATTTTGGGGTAAGTTCGGCGCTGGGGTAAGCCCGTACGAATAAAATTCCTGGCAATATTTTTAATACTGACAACATTGTGTTGTACGGTATTTTATACTGATAAAATGTCGGAGAATTTTACATTTTTACGATTTTATTTCAGCGCTGAACATGGATACCATATACAGTTTGAGAGCCTTGTTTATTAAAACTGGGTGCCTCCCACCATATCTTATAAGAGTATTATTAAAATCTTACTTTGTCTTTTCATACTATGACGTCCTGAAATTATCTTGTTACATTCTTGAAACAAATTTGTTTTCTTAACAGTTTTGGTGTATTATTATTATCAGCTTGAGACAAAACTCTTTTAATTTTTTTTTTTTTAAGATGCTGGTGTCCACTGGTTTAATTTTTTTCTTGGCCTAATAATCGGTCAATCTAAAGGCCAACTCCCATAATCAAAAACGTTCAAAATCTAGTCGCGTAGTAAAATGATTCACTTTCTAGTGGGCCAGATTGTAACTTATATAAGTTTCAATAGCTTAATGTCAACTACTCATCACCTTTTTCAAAATATTGCTTTTCCCGATGCAGGGACGTTAATTGTTGAGGAGTTCTCTTTGTAAGAACCAGGAGAACTGGACCTCATTGAGGAGTTATCATCAGCTCCACTTCACGATACGCATTGTGCTTAGCAACCACATTAAAGTACCTAATCGAGTCGCTAATCGTGAAATATTTGTTATTGAGTAGTTCCGATGGCCATCTGTGGTCTTCATCATCAGTTCCACTTCACCGAATGGTGCTTGCTGAAAGCAAATGTACGAGTTACTATAAAAAAATACCCAAATCGCTATAAGTGTGCCTACAAAATTTGAGAGTTTCCCTCGATTTCCATGAGATTGCCTCATCAGATTCCGATTTGGTGACAATGGGACCACCTCGGCAGCATACCCTTTCAAATAAAAAAAGAATTCTGAAAATCTATCCACAATTGACGGAGAAATCAGTGAACATACATAAAAAAAACATACATAAAGTCGAACATTATAACCTCCTCCTTTTTGGAAGTCTTTTAAAAAATGAAATTAGAAGTATGTTTGACAGATTGAGACTGAGGTCAGTGGGCCAATTCTCGTAATTTTAAGATCGTTCACAGTCTGATCTCAGTCTCAATCTGTCAAAATACCTCTAATTTCCCTACATTTTTGACAAGGTTTTGACATTGATTGTCGCTGAGATAAAACTGCGACTAGAAACGTTTTTAATTACGAGAAATGGCCTTCAGATTGTGAACGTTCTTAATTTTACAAAACTTGCCCCTCTGGTATTAGTTAAATCCGTGACCTCGGTACGTATTATGACAGATTGATTGAGTAAGTCGATAATATCTTTATTGACAAATCGTTTCGCAAAATATGCAAATAACGACTTTGATTTGCGGCATCAATCTCGATCTGATTGACTACAGTTTGAACCTTTGCCAGATTGACTACTTTAGGAAGAATAAACTCAATATTTCTCTCTCCACATTATCTCAAACATGCATTAAATATTATACACAGAAAACAAACACACCCTAATACACGCACACACATATAAATAAACACAAACACACCCTAACACACACATGTTACGCAACGGTGTAACATAAGGATCGCTGATATTACGATTCGGTATAACACACGGACTGTGGACCTACGTGACACCGATATTGTGCAACGCAACGATTTACTTACACGAGGTGCCTATGCAGGATTTCGCAACCGCGGCACCGGACGTCGGCAATGCCTTCTTCGATTCCACGTTTCAGGCATTCTTGGTACATACATCGACCAATTATCACCTACGTAATTTAAATGTTTTACATTGTAATTTTTATTTCAATAAATTAGTCTAAAATAAATTGGTCTTTTTTGCATCCTCGGCTCCAGCAAACATATTTCACACACCCTAACAACAACACATCCTAATACATAAACAAACACAAACACATTCAAACTACACAGGGAGGCAGGAAATCGACGCGCTTACTGTTACCATAAAGTCAGTACTTAGACCCCCTAGGGTAGAAATACTTCGTCGGTTATTAAAAAAAAAAAACACCTATTTCATAGAAAAGTGCATTACAACAGCTTTTTTTATAATCGACAAATCTTTTCAACTCAGGGCGTTCAGAATCATGTATTGAATCCTTAGTAACTGTTTGCGCGTCGATTGTGTATTTACCAATTCAGCCTATCGCAGTCCGCTACTAGATATAAGCCTCTTTTAGGTTACACCATTTTAAGGACTATCAAATCAAAAGTCATTTATTTAAACTAGGCTGAGAATCAGCACTTTCAATCAAGACAGTCCCCTAAAACGCCCGCCCTGCACCACTTCCTAGTGCTCTCGCTGGGGAGAAGAAGTGGCGCAACAAACTCCTAAGCAGCACAGCTGTCTGTTCAGTTACAAAATACTTGATTGTATACAATACAGGTATGCAAAGTAATTAGCATTACAGGACACCAAACATTAAATTAAATTATTTACCATATGTCAGCTAGCCACGCCAATATACCAACAAATACAATAAAAACTACTCAAGCAAAAAAAAAAAATAGTAAATCAAAATTAAAAATGTAAACAAAAACTTACTACCTAAATAAAAGGAATTTCTCCAGGTATATAGGGCATGACAGCTTACATATTTATGCAATGCTGGGTTCTGTTCACATAGCTGTCACTTGAAGTCAGTCATCCATAGCTATATTATATAATTATACCTATCCCTTTTAAAATCATCCAACAATAACATATATAACAAAATGGTGAAGTACGAGTATCAACGATGGGCCATTCTAACCAACGACACATCACTAGAGCCTATTTTGATAGTGCGGGGACAGATGCAAGTAGCCATAAGCAATCAAAATTGATTATTATTTCCTCGGGTTATGGCTGAGCTGACCCCTTTACCTCCACTTTCTATACTCTGTATATATCTGTATATACAGGGTGTCCCTGGAAGTATGGATCAAATCTAATAGGGGCGTGGGCTAAGTCATTTCCAAATTTTTTGATCCTGAGAATGTCGGTGAATTTTTTTACGGTTAAAAAGTTATGACCAACTTTTGTTATTTTCAGTCACTTTGTATAGTGCTCAAGGAACAAAATAATTTAAAAAAAACTACCAGGAACTGTAATTTAAGTTTTTTAGACAGCCCTGATAGTTTTTTTTAATGATTTTTTTTCTCTGAGCACTATGCGACACGATTGAAAAAAATTGGTCACAACTTTTGAACCGTAAAATAATTCTATATCAGCAATCATTCTCAGGATCAAAAAGTTTAGAAATGACCTTGCCCACGCCCCTATTCGATTTGATCCATACTTCCAGGGACACCCTGTATAGTCATTGAACTATTATCATTTAAATTCAAAGCGATCTATGGGACTGTATGGTTATCGTAGTACATTTTCTATCGTAATTTCGGGTCTTGATGTCATATTCATATTTTGGATAATGTGAAGGTGAATAAGTCTGTGTAGCGGTGGAGCATAATGTCGAGATCCAAATAGTTTGCCGTGGTTATGAACTTCAAAGTAATATTAGAAATTGTTGTTATTAATTAGCGTAACTTTAGCTTGTATAAGGAAAAGGAACTATCTACAAGCATTGAACGTTTCACAGGCTCCTTTGTAGAAATTACGAAGTAAGATGTGTGATTACAAAACTTACTAGAATCAATGTTTATAATAGCTGATCTATTCTGTAAATAACTCACAGAAAAGAACGATATCTTAAATGAAGTGTGTTATCATTCCATCTATTAAGGATTGCCACTAGTGACAGCTCACTTCAAGCTTACCACCTAAGTTTTCACGCTGAGATTTATAAAGAATAGACCGGTTATAATCTAATAAGCGTTTTAGTATAAAGTAAAACGTTTAAAAGTTCGAGCTACTATTATATCTCATACATTTTCAATATACTCGTAAACGACAATGTTAAAATACCAACAAAGACAATAACTCGAGCACAAAGCATTTATTTCAAATGAACCAATTACAGACACTTTTGAGTTGTCAAAATTAAATGGTCGGTCAGTTAGTCAATTAAGATATTACAAAATCCTGAGTACATTCTTGTTGCTTCTATTTATGTGAAAACAATAAAAAAAAAATTAAGAAACCATTCAAAATATGAGATTAAAAATAAGCCCTGGCTATTAAGAGATGACCAGTCTCAATCAACACGAACATGACGCGTAGATCAGCACCATCCAGCTCTACAATTTTGCAGGGAACCGAACGATCCAACACACGCCCCACCTCACACACCTCCACATCAGTGAGCCATTTAAGTGAGCATGACACATTCTCAACTGCCATGCTCTTTTAAGGTGAATGGGAAGTGGTAGACCGCGAAATTCAAATTTTCTTACGTTTTTTGCAATTTGCAGGTCAGTGTCAGGTTGTATCTTGATCAAAATTTGATTCGCGACTATAACAGGTACGTATTTATAGAATTATAATCATAGGAAACATTCATACATCTTTATAAGTGAGATTTGTACCATAAACACTTTTCCCTAGGAGATTTCTTCTTGTGGTACAAATCTAAGTTAGGAAGATGTATGAATGATTCTTATTATTATAATTATTTAGATACGTACCTGTTATAGTCGCAAATCAAATTTTGATCTAGATACAACCTAAAACAGACCTGTAAATTGCAAAAACCTTAAAAAAATTTGAATTTCGCGGTAACCACTGCGCAATCACCTTAATGATTACTAACACAACCTCTGTTTTAAAAAAAAAAAACTTAAATTCACTGACTGACAACACAATCCTATACCGCTGGGTCTATTGCATGCATTTTCGATAAGAGTACCTTTAATAACAAAGGAAGGATTTTTGAAAATTCATCCCTTGGAAGTTCGTAATTTTCAAGAATTCGTAATTTTTACCAATGGGAAAGCTCATCGGCCATAAGATTTGTTTTGCTAGAAATTCTTACTAAAGAGAGATGTGGTAGCTTAATTATAATGCACGTTGATATTTTAAACAAGACTGCTGCTCCTCACAGGAATGATGGCTAACTTAAAGACGTTCAGCTTTGCTTGTGTCATGACGTCACATGTTTCTAAGGATAACACAACATTGCCTGAAGACATAACTGAGACTAAACATTTTGACGTTGCTAAATATACCGCACTTGCATTAGAATATGAGGAAAACATATAGGGGAGCTCGTAGTTTTCTAGGAAATGTAGAAAAATATTACTTTGTGCATTTCGAAAAGCAAGATAACCTACTGATACAATGTACAACTACTGAACGGAATGACGGAGCAGAAGCACTGGGAAGTGGGCAGGCGTTTTTGAGGACTGTCTTATGTAATTTTGACGTTCGATCAGTATTGATTCTTAGTCTAATTTCAATAAATTACTTTTGATTTGATTTGACCTAGATGGGACCGTTTTGCTTACAAAAATGCAAAAATTACTTCCCAAATAAAATTGTTTTATACTTTTATGCAGGCATTGATCTGGGTTTGTCGTTTATTAAGAGTCGTAGGTATCCATTTTTGGAAATTTTGAAGTTATTTAGATTATTAGTGCATGCGTTCGTACGGAACGTTAAAATTAACATACTACTTATATTTATTTAAAAAAAATAGGTACACAAAACAAAGAAATTAACACAGAAAGACCAAATTGGGGAAAAATATGCGTCACATCCACGCAAAACAGCCTAATGTTACGACCCTATGAGAAACAGAGCCTCAACGCAGATTTTCAGCGATAGCCTAAGCTAACGTCAACCGATGCCAGTATACGATAAGATATAAATAATACAATAAAAATAAAACAAATACACAATAGGTAAATCTATACTTATAAACTTATACTCTATACTTATAATCTATACTTATACTTATTACTTATTTACTTATATACTTATAATATTATAAAGAGGAAAGGTTTGTATGTATGTTTGTAACGAATTGGCTCAAAAAGTACTGGACCGATTTTAAAAATTCTTTCACCATTTGAATGCTACATTATCACTGATTAATATAGGCTATTTTAATTGCAAGAAAAAAATAAAATGTTTAAAAAATAAATGTCCACCCGTGCGAAGCCGGGACAGGCTGCTAGTAAAAAATAAAATAAAATACCTACTTCTAAATATTTATATAAGCATAATATCTATAAAATGGTAAGTATAATATGAAGCCGAATAACATATATGAAAACTAAATTACATCTGAGTCTATCTAATATTGTAATTCCAAGAATCTACCTAGATACGTTTTAATATATTATAAACTTTATCACGAACAGTAATATCATTTGAACTCATCAAAGCATCATTCTACATCAACCTACCCAAAATATATTCTAAATTAATTATAAAATTCCATGGAAAATTATTGAAATGTCAACGTATTAATAGGCATTATTAAAATGATGGTACAAGGCTTAACTTTGATCAAAATATTATTATCTTCGTTCAAACATTGTAAAGGCTCTGGAAATTTTCCAACTCCGATGGTACAAGTATTATTGAATAACGAGGACGAGATCAAGTCGAAGAGAGGTAGCGTATTACTTTTTGAAGAAATACTATGGAAACACATTCATTGTAGGAAAGAAAAATTGTTTATTCTGCACAAAAAAAAACGCACATTACAAATAAAAAAAAATAAATTTAAAAAGAAAAGACACAATACACAACACAATACAACACACAACACAACATACAATACACAATTACACACACACACATATTTACATTTTTTATTATTATTGTATTATACAATTGTACATCTTCAAGAACATTATCCCGTTATGCGGGGCTTTCCTAATCATGCGACGCCATTTATTTCTCTCTTGCGCATGATCTTCCGTAAGTCCCATCGATCATGTTCTTTTGGACCATCATCATCCATGTGGTTTGAGGTCTTCCTGTTCCCCTCTTCTTTGTAGCCAAGGAAAGGCACTTTTTCACAACACGGTCATCTTTCGTCGAAGTACATGACCGTACGATGTCAGTGGACTTTTTAACTTTATCCGCTATTTCTGCGATCTTGCAGGTCCCTCTAAAATTACGTTCATTTTTGCCTCTGAGTGTAACTCCTGCCCATCGTAGCATACTCATTTCTGTCTTATGGGTGAAACTTATATTTCGCCAGAATTTCGATTATCAAATTAAATGTGGGTATATATATATTTACTTCGTATACGTATGTAGTAATAGTATATTTCATTACAAGTGCGGAAAGGTTGTCATTGCAAAGAGTTCCGATAAATGTCTACCCGAGCCGAGGTGCAGCCGAAGGCGAGGGTTGACAGTCGGAACAAGTTGCAATGACGGTTTCGCACGTGTACTGAACGACTATTTTTAATACAGTTTCGAAAAAATGAAGCAATTTAATAAAATAAGGTGGTGTTAATTCAAAAAAACTAGGGTCGAAATTACTCATTTTGTGCAACAAACAACTAAAAACTCGCAAAGAAAATTTCTGAAAAATGGCGCCAACCGTAGAATATAAGCAGAGATTTTTTTTTCTTCACCCATTCTGGTAGGCAAAGGGATCTATGCCCATACAGCCAAGTCTTCAGTAGAATTTTTTTATTGTTATGAAATGAAAATGAAATTTAATGAGATGAAATGAAATTATACCTAACCTAACTTATTCAATCAAATCATTAAATCTGACATTGAAACAAATTAGTAGCTTCTTTTTAGAAATATACGTATTTGCATGAATCATAAAAACTTCTATGATTTTTTTTAGTAAAAACTTCATGGTTGGTTTTTCTTTTTAATAGACATTATTTTGACAGTTGGGAAAGAGAACGCACGAGTTCGGGAAAGGTAAAAAAAAAGCACGAATATGTAATAGCCCACATCCCGAACGCTATACGTCCCTGCAATACGCCACTTTTTGAGCAACTGTATTAAAAACTATATTTCGCCGTATTTTGTAGTTATCGAGTCTCATTTAACTGAGAGCGAGAGAAACTGGTAAGAATTCTTTCCCAATATACCATGATTGATTTAAGTTGGGGAACAGAACAGAACAGCTCCTTAATGACTGTGCGTACAACTTAAGCTAGTTGATTTAACATCATCATCATCATCATCATCTGCCTAGCCTTTTCCCAACTATTCTGGGGTCAGCTTACAGACTGCCTATCTGACCTCCACAAACCAGTTACTGGGTAATACGATACCCCTTGGTAAGACTGATTGTCAAACTTTCGGGCTTTTGACTACCCGTAACGACTGTCAAAGATCCACGAATGACAGCCGGGACCAACGGCTTAACGTGCTTTCCGAGGTGGGGCGGAGGGGTCTCGATGTGTAAAGATGGTCACCAATCCACAGACCAACTGCGGCAAGCGTAGCTTAACCTGATCGATCGACCTGTGCGGCTGTTATTATTTAGCTACGGGCCCCCCAGCTAGTTGTTTTAACGTATATGTGAAAACAACAATATACTTAATCGAAGTAAGTTATTACGTAAAAGTTGTACGTTCAATTTTATTATAAGATCTTATAGTTCTTGTTCGATCTTGGAAGGAATTACTTTGTAAAGCTTAACGGCTCAGTTGTGATATCTTCAAGTAACTTTTAGGTTTAAATACTTTATTCTCAAAATAAAGACAAAAGACTTTCTAACCACTTTTATAATTTCTACCCACGATAGCACAGGGAAGTATAAATAAAATGTAGGGAAATATTAAGAAGACGTTTTTAAATTTCCGTCCACGACAACGTTATAACGTGCACGTATTTCGATACATTTTATGGACGTGGACGTCCACAGTACTAATGTCACGTTAGAAATAATAAAAGCGAAATAAAAAAATAAATGTCCAACAGCATCGTGGAAGACCCAGGCGTAGATGGCAGGACGAACTTGATGTGTGCTGAATTTATTATTATTACTAGCATCTGCCCGCGATTTTATAAGCGTGAAATTTTTTGCTCCTCTGAAGTCGCATCGCATCGCCTGCCCGCGCTATTACTTCATTTTTGCTTAACGTTATTTGACTTTTTTATTTTTGCTCAACTCCTACGGGTTTAAGCTTGATGTTAAATAGTGTTTAAGCCTTCCTTAAGAATTCGGCTATCAAATACAAGTAGATTTTTTTCAAATCCGACCGATGGTTCCAGAGATTAGGGCGTTCAAACAAACAAACTCTTCAGCTTTATTATTCACCCACCCCGCGGTTTCACCCGTATAAGTATCGATCCCGCGAGAATATAGGGATAAAAAGTAGCCTATATGTTAATCCAGGGTATCAGCTACTTCTATATAAAATTTTATCAAAATTGGTCCAGCCGTTTGAGCGTAAAGAAGAGATTAACATACACACATACACTCACAAACTTTCGCCTTTATAATATTAGTGTGATATTATTATAGATTATAAATTATTACTTACAAAATAAAAAACACCCTGAAGTAACTTGTCTCTAAATCGCAAACACACTATAGAGAAGTTAGTCAAATGTTGCTTACATTTGAATAACTTCTGTGTTAAAGAAGCTAACACCACACAGCTTCCACAATCCACACGTTAATAGTACAACTACAATCAAAGTATTAATTACATTTCCCGCTGTCAGCTCCCCTACAAAACACACCCTTATCCGCTGTTTCTGCTTCGCAACTTTACTTAAGGTAAACTTGGCCAGTAAATTAATTGTAAGGAGATAGGTACTGACGATAGCTACAGCGTCTCTTATTTAAATTTTAAACCAATTACAGTACTAAATTGGGATAAGTACGAGTTTGTTTCCTGTGCTTATTTGTAAAATAAATTAAAGTATGACGCTTATTTTGGTATCTTTAATATACATGTGTAATACAACAATAAAATGTAAGGATTCCTCCCCTTCCTCTTCCCACCCCCTTTTTCCTTGTTTCTTTTCTTGTTATAAGGGTTCGGTACGTCAAAAAGGAAAAAACGGAACCCTTACAGGATCACTTTGTTCACCGTCTGACTCATGCGCGTCTCGCGTGGAGGTATCGAAATGAAATTAAAACCATAAATACTCAGGTGTTCAGTCCCTTGAAGCTTAGACGTAAAAACAAGATTCAGCCGTGTATGCCGCAAAAAAAAACGTTTTCGATACTCTCAAAGGAATCAAAATTTGTATGGTACTTTGCGTTGACCTAGAATCATGAAATTTGGCAAGAAGCAATCTAGTACAATGTACTAATAATAATGTACTTTTTAATACTAATCAATATAGTACAAGTAAAGGAAAAAATCCGAAAACCGTAAATTTTTAGTTACATACCTACAAATTTGTAGGGAACCCTAGGTGCGCGAGTCCGACTCGCACTTGACCGGTTTTTTGTGGGTCAAGTTTACCGCAAATAAACGTATTTTCTTTTTTTCTTTCAAATTAATGTTTTTCTAGCTGACTGTAAAAAATTCGAAAATCTGTGAATGCAGTTAGCAATTACCCAAGAAGTTAAAGAGAGTCTCCTAAGAACGTTTTTCTGTAGCTACAACGGTTAAACTTCCCTTAATGCAATCGTCTCTATTTCCGCCATTGTAATAATCAGATCGGACAAGGAATCAAGACAAGGTTCTTTGGAATTTTTGTACTAAATCTAACCCGAATCCCCTATTCTAATCTAACCGTATCTTTCTTGTACTTTCCTAATGATATAGCATTTATTCCTATTGGAGCGGGTACCAGCTTCCCTAAATTTCGTAGCAATCGACCTTTGAAATGCATGAAATTGATGGAATATAACACTTATTTTTATAATCATAATTATCAATCTAGCTTGGCACTGTGGACTAGTGGCTGCAAAATCCTGCTATTATTATAAATGTGAAAGTTTGTGAAGATGTTTGGATATTTGTTACTCAATCACGCGTAAACCGTCAAACGGATTTGGATGAAATTTAGCACACAGATAGTTTATAACCAGCATTAACACATAGGATACTTTGTATCCCAATATTCCCACGGAATCGAAATTTTGCGGGTGAAACTGCGGAGCGTGGCTAGTGATTTGATAAATGGAGTATAGGTACCGTAAAAATAAAAACCAAGGGTCCTTAAAAACTTAGATATATCAGGTCCTATCACCCATAAAGCTACAAGATGTACAGACGCCAGCACATCAACCAAATATCTTGAATAGATTTTTAACTTTATCGCTAAATCATAAGGTTCAAAGTTGATTGGGAAAATTTGACAGTTTCGGATAGCTTGATGTGCTGGTGTCTGTACCTATGTAAGTGTGAAATGAATAAATAAATACTGTCTTGTCCCATCTCGTCCATAGCCCGTTTCTATTCTTATTAAGGCCTATTGTATTTCTTCCATAGACCCTTGAACACCCCTCTAGGTAAATACACTCTCAAGATTGCATGCACATCTTCTTTACGATGTATCAACGTCGACCCGCCCGCGAACATTCTATAAGGAATTTCCCTATTTCACGCTCAACTGGATTCTTTTCTTTTGAGAATGTTTACCTCATAGGGTTGGCAAATATTGTAGTACAAGAAACGTTTTTGCGTTGATGCAAATATTTGTTATTGTTATTGTGTGCTTTCGGTAGGAGCGTATGTCGATTTTGACGAAATAGTTTTTTTTTTTCTTTTTTTGTGGTGGAAATCGTGACGCCGTTGCGTGAGTGTTTTGAATTTTCAGGTAGCTAAGATTTTTTTATTTTAATTTTTTTTTAGCACGGGAAAAGTGGAATGTGTTAAGGGAGAACTTTGCCCTGCAGTGGGACAATACAGGCTTATAATAATAATAATAAGAATTTTTGAAGGCAATAACCATTTTCTTTTCAATTGTCTCTAACTAAGGTTATAATCTATTATCTACACCCCGCAGTTTCACCGGCGTTAGATTCGATCCCGTGGGAATATCGGAATAAAAAGTATTGTATGTGTTAATACTGGTTATAAACTATCTGTGTGCCAAATTTCATCTCTTCTCTTCTTTTTGGGCTTTACACATTAAAAACATCCTAAAGAAATCTGGACTAAAATAATGATCTAAAATCGCCAACCCTGACAGAGCAAGCGTAGTTATTAAAAATAAAATGAATGCTCGACTTTACTCTGTTTGAAAAGAGGCTTTTACAATGCAATGAGACTTTTATAGCACTGATCAAGTTCGGTGATTTATGGTCGTTTCTTCGATTTATTCCGGTCTGATCCTCTGAGTGAGAACACCTTTAATTGTCTTTATAACCGAATTAAAAAAAGAGGGGAGGTTCTCAATTCGAATGTTTATATATTTTTTATTTTGATGATGTTTTAATAGATTCCTGTCACTAATATTCACATAGCAAGTTGTGTTAACCTACCCATACAAATTCATATAAATATGAATTTGTATGGGTAGGTACAATTAACAACTGAAAAATAAAAACTTTTCTATAAAAAAAACAGACTTCCAAAACAAAACAAAGTGAAAAATAACTTTAATTTCGGAAGTCAATGTCAAAAAAACCTCTCGCGCCCGGCCCTGGTTCAAGCCATGGTCCGGGGCGAGAGGGAGTGGGAGGCAGTCACTTCCTTTTGCGAAGCAGTCATGTTAGCGAAGGAGGTGGCGGGACGGCTGAGGGAGAGAGCCTCACGTCCCAGCCGCCGCGGGAGACGCTCCGGGCGTCGGGAGCCGCGTGACGACTCCCGGCCACCGTAGGCGCGGGCCTGCGGGCGGAGAGTAATGGGTAACTCTCCGTCGGATCAGGACCAGGCCCGTGCTGGACGGCGCGTACGTGTTCCACGCGCGCCTCAAAGAGATGTCAGCAACAAGGAAGGGGCCCGTAAGGGCCGTAGCCTGCTGGGGGAGCGGGATTGTCCGAAAGGGTTACCGCTGCCCCGGAACATAAAGGGCTAAGGAAGGAACACGGGTGGGTTCTAGTCAGTAAGAGTCTGAAACTCCCTCCTGCTCCACCCTGAGCGGTATCCACAAAAAAAAAAAACGAAAATACGGAACCCACGACACCCACTTCCGAAATTAAAGTTATTTTTCACTTTGTAGTTTTTTTTTTTAATTCTGTTGTTTTTTATTTTGTAAAAAAAAGTTTTTATAGTGGGACATTGCAGCCTGGTTTAGTCCCTATAAGAAACTACAGTTTCACAACTTACATTTAAGACTATAAAGTTCTTTCCCTACGATAAAGTTCTCAACCCACACATACTGAAAGTAATTCACTTTTTGCGAACATAAAACTTACAATAACATACAAAATGTTCGCAAGAAAACAAAGCATCTCTGCGGAGCCACGTTTTGTTAAAGGTACAAACTTTTAATATTGTTCAAACATTCTTATAGTGGCGGGGTTGTGGTCTCACTTGCAGTGAGAACATTTTTCATACAAAATTGTAAGATGACGTCAGCGATGGCCGAGCGATAGTGCTGTCATCATCTCGATTCAGTGGTAGGAAATTCATAGTGCAAGTTTACAATAAAACACGATGAGTACAGCAAATCAGTTAGTATTTCACATTCAAAATATTAAAAATAGTATAATACTTATAAATATTTTATTTTCTTTATGAAGGTTTGTACAAACACTTTTACGCGTCAATAATATTTTTAAAACTAGATGGCGTCGGCGTTTCCTATCTGACTACTCTGAGAAGAAAGGCCGAAACAAACTCAGAGGTCACAGTCTCTTTTAAAGTCTAGACAAAATCTTGGTCAGATCATGTGAAGAACATGTAGATTAGTGTCTGAAATAGTCTTTTGAGGAAAGAACCACACAGGTTGAGCGGACCTGTCCAGTCAGTGCACGCATTTGTCAAAAATCGTGCAGCTGAACTCAGAACTTGAAGAGCTCAACGATTCGATGAACAATACTAAAGAAAGAACATTTGGGTAGGCCGCGTAAATCACTAAAACTACCAGATTATGATTAGAACTAACTAAGAAACTATTATCGCTCAACTTTTATTTTTCTTTTGTTACGTAAACCAAAGTTGACGAAGATACGACGCTTCTAAAATTCTCAATACGTCACACCTTGTATTATTTTTAGTGCGCTCTGACGTCACGAGCCCCCACTCCCGAATTTTGATACGTTTTATCTTTGTCAATATTCATTGATTTACAAAAATAAAAAATATGTGTCCATTATTTTCCAAGTCTAAGTGACGGAATAAATAGATTTTCAATTTATTGATGGCTTA
The DNA here is from genome assembly GCA_949316385.1 of Globia sparganii. Classification (NCBI taxonomy): domain Eukaryota; kingdom Metazoa; phylum Arthropoda; class Insecta; order Lepidoptera; family Noctuidae; genus Globia; species Globia sparganii. The sequence continues at coordinate 2,229,738 of OX438655.1, read as the reverse complement.
GGAAACTAGCTTATTGCGCAGAAAGACATGAGGAAACGAATCGAATGACTCGTTCACTGGGACTCCACCAGAACTTGCAATAACAGTTTTCCGAAATTCCCACGTAGGATTTCATAAAGGAAGCAAAATGCCTTAGACGCCGCTGCTCCGCACTCGAATGCACCTTGCGCTCTTCTGCCGTATCAACTGTTTGGAAAACTTTGCCTAACTCAAAATAACTTGGATGCATTTTTGTTCAACATTTTGAAAGAAGGTATTGCTTGTATGTTTTGAGCTGGGTACATTTTTATAAAGTCTGACGGAAATGTTTTTGTTATTTATTCTTGCAAATAATGTCATTTTAATTTTTTAAAGACGTTGCCTTATTAGCTTATGCCCAAGCTCGGTCGTCCAAGGCCACATATAAAATCGAAGTTGATGTATACCTGATAATTTGGTCTAAAAGGTAAGTGTGCTTTCATATTCGCGAAGAAAATTTGTGTTCATTTAGGGCTGAAACAGCAGTAATAAATTAAGGCGACGACCGAATGCATGATAATGTGGAACAATCTTTCCGAAATGTAATTTTTTTTCCTTAATAAACACGGGAAAGGTATTCTCAAAGATTGAAATTCCAAGAGAACTTGTTTAAATAATTTTGATTGCTGGAGCGATCACCACACACACAGACAACTATCACGACAGAGAGATTGTAGCAAAATAAAAGTAAAAGTCAACTTCAAAAGATCAAATAGCTAAAATCCACACCACACACACAAACTATGTACTCTATTAATGCCTTAATCTGGCATAATAGCAACACAAATGCTATTGAGTCTGGTATATGCAATGATTGACCGCTCGACTAGGTCAGCTTGGCATGTTCAATAGAATCACTTTGGTACTGAGCGCCTGAAATTTTGGGAATATGAAACTGAAAAACTTTTTTACAAAAAAAAAACAACCGACTTCCAAAAAAACACAACAAAGTGAAAAATAACTTTAACTTCGGAAGTTGGTGTCGTTGGTTCCGCATTTTCTTTTATTGACACCGACTTTCGAAATTAATTTTTTTTTTTTTCACTTTGTGGTGTTTTTTTGGAAGTCGGTTGTTTTTTTTTGTACAAAAGTTTTTTTATTCACTTTTTAATGGGCTAGTTTGTAACTTATCTAAATTACAATAGCCTAATGTGAACTGATCATCACTTTTTACAAAACATTGATTTTCCCGATGAAGGGACGTTAATTGTTGAGGAGTTCTCCTTGTAAGAACCAGCAGAACTGGAGTTGATTGAGAAGTCACCATCAGCTCCACTTCACGATACGCATTGTGCTTAGCAACCACATTAAAGTACCTAATCGAATCGCAAACCTTGAAAGATTTATTAATGAGTAGTTCCGATGGCCATCTGTGGTCTTTATCATCAGTTCCACTTCACTGAATGCCGGTGCTATTTGAGGGTTTTCGTCGATTTCCATGGGATTCCCTCATCAGATTCCGATTTGGTGACAATGGGACCACCTCGGAAGCATACCCTTTCAAATAAAAAAATAATTTTGAAAATCGGTCCACAATTGACGGAGAAATCAGTGAGCATACATAAAAAAAAAACACACATAAAGTCGAATATATAACCTCCTCCTTTTTGGAAGTCGGTTAAAAAACTACTATAGTATAACACTGTGTCATCAATCTGCAGCTCAAACTGCTGGACCTAGAAAGTACAAATGTACAGAGCTTCCCTTAATAATGTTATGGATTAGGGTCGGATTTTTGGAACAAAGTTTTTTAACGCGCCTTGTGGTAGGAGTAATGCGAAGGGGAGATAGCAACCTTGAAAAGCTGGTTATTTATTAATTTATTTATTCTTTTCGCACACAAAAAGGTACAAAGGCGGACTTAATGCCTTAAGCATTGTTTACCAGTCAACCAAGGATGGTGCAGAGATGAGATGGCAGGTGCTTTGGTTGAGCCAAACAATGATAAAAAAAAAAACTATTAAAATTATTGAATTATAAATAAAACGTGCACAAATACATAAATAGGTTAAAAGCCTATAATACACATGCAAACTATAATATATAATTATAATTCATCATCATCTGCCTAGCCTTTTCCCAACTATGTTGGGGTCGGCTTCCAGTCTAACCGGATGCAGCTAAATACCAGTATTTTATATAATTATAAATTATACTATAATATATTTTATTATTGTTAGCAATACCGAAGGGAAGAGAGCACGAGGCCGGTCGCCAACACGATGGTCCGACCAAGTAAAGGAAGCTACGTCCTCAAGCAATTTTCAGCAGGTGGTGATGGCAACTTTGGACCGGGGTAGATGGAGGCAGATTGTCCGTTTAAAAGGGTCCAGTGACCACGATCCTCAGTAATGAGGGACCGATTGAAGAAAAAGAGAAGTGGTAGGAATTAACTTGTAGAAATCGTCACGTAACGAAAAAATCTAATGCTCCATGCAACTTACTCTTCATTTTTATTATCTTGGATTTTAATTTTGACCTCACTATTGGCTTCAGCACCCTCGAAAACCTTGAAAATTAAGGAAGTTCGTTGCTGACTAAGGTCCTCCGACCGCACTCGTTTTATTTTAATGCCCACGGGATAGTGAATTCACGACCGCACGAAGTCGCTGGCAAGTAAAAGCTAATTCGCCAATGAAATACGTGATTAAAATTGTAGACACTCGCAGTTATCTTCTTGATAGTAGACGCGTGTTGGATCATTTAGCTCCCTTCAAAATGGTTGAGCTGAATGGTGCTAATCCATACGTCATGTTCGTGAACGGGCGCCGTCAGTAAGGACTGGTCATCTCTTTGCTGCCATGGCTTATTTTAATTTAATATTTGAATTGTTTTTTTCTCATTTTTTAATTAAGGACGCTTTTAACGTTCTGCATCATTTTCACATGCATACTTTTTACATTAATGATGTAACCAAGACTTTGCAACCATATTAATTTTATTTAAAAGAGTGTCCATGGAGTTTTTTGTTCATTTTTCTCCATAGGTACTTACGCTTTAGAATGGGCAACTACACACATCAAAAGTGTCTAGGGATCAAGCATTTTTATGCGGATTTCTTGAGATTGAGATGTGGCTTTGTAATAAATTTATGATTTTATAAATTTATATGGATCCTTTTTGGTGCATTTCATAATTTGAATCAGGAACTGTGAATCAAATTCGAGTAAAAGATGAAAATCAGCTGTCAATATTTTCCCTATAAAAACATACAACGCATTGAAGACATTATTAGTGCTACTGTTTCCCTACTACTGATTAAAACCAACGTTATTATGGAGCGGCGACGTCATTTAAGCAGGGAAGAAATGCTCAGAGCCGTGGGAATGATAGAAGCTGGTTCCCGGCAACGTACTGTGGCTTTAGCTCTGAATACAAGTCAGAGTGTTATCAGTCGACTTTGGACACGTTACCGAAGCACTGGTACCGTGGCTGAGCGCCATGGAGGACGGTATCGCTGCACCACACGGAGACAAGACCGATACATTCAAATCTTAACTCGAAGAGCTCCAACAATAACCGCCATGATGTTAGCCGTGAGGCTTCATCACTCTTCAGGGAACTTAATTAGCGACCAAACAGTCAGAAACCGCTTGCATGAAGTGAACCTTCATTCCCGAAGACCGCTACGGGTACCACCTATAGCAATGCACAATCGTAGGATTCGATATCAATGGGCTCTTGAACACAGAAATTGGGCAGAAGAACAATGGCGTTTCGTGTGCTTTTCTGATGAGTCTCGTTTTGGTATGAGACCGGATACAAGACGTATACGACACTGGAGAACCCCTGGACGCCAACAGCGATTAAAATCCTGCCAGGAAGTCCATCCTTATAGTGGTGGAACCATCATGGTATGGGCGGGTATTTGGATCGGCGGAAGAACTGAGTTGATTTGGATCAGAGGCAACCTCAACGCTCAAATTTATGCTGAGACGATTGTATCAGACGTCATCGTTCCTCTACAAGTGCAAATCGGTCCCTTATTTCAGTTAATGCATGATAATGCACGACCGCACACCGCAAGAGTTGTAAGACAGACTCTCGCCGCAGCTAACATCAATGTCCTGCCCTGGCCTGCTCAGTCGCCAGACTTGAACCCGATTGAGCATGCATGGGATATGCTACAGAGAAGAGCTCTGCCGAATATGGAGGGTATCCAGTCGCAAGAAGACCTTTTTTTGTTGTTGCAACGAACATGGGCGGCCATTCCACAGCGTGATTTGGATGAACTCATTTTGAGTATGCCAAACCGATGTTCTTGTGTTGTTAGTGTTCGCGGTAGAAACACGGATTATTAATTGTTTAAGTTACCCAATAAAATTTTAGAGAAAACTGTTATTTCAGTCTTTTTTTCGAACTTTTGTGTTAGTGGTTCAAATGTCAAAAATCCCTTTATTAGGAAAATGGCAAATTTCTTTATTAATGCAAAGGTGACTTGGTTTATCGTTACTGTGACAAACGAAAACACTTTATTTGATGAATCCTTAAAGAAAATTTTAATTAATAAATCAATCAGGAGAAAAATTATTGCAAAAATATATGTTGATCCCTAGACACTTTTGATGTGTGTAGTTTCAACTTTCTGATTGACCGACCCCTTGACAATTCAAAAGTGCCTGTAATTGGTTTATCTATATCTATACTTATAATAAATCTGTTTAAATTGACCTCTCTAGGTCAATTCTGTACATGAAATATATTTCCAAAATAACTATCAGCGGGTGATTAGTGATCGTTACTGACGCCAAAAATGCAATCAGTAAAATTTTTGTCTGTCTGTCTGTCTGTCTGTCTGTATGTTCGTTATAGAAACAAAAACCACTCAATGGATTTCAACAAAACTTAGTACAATTGTTTTTCATACTCCTGGGCAGGTTATAGTATACTTTTCATCACGCTACGATCAATAGGAGCAGAGCAGTGAAGGGAAATGTTGGGAAAACAGGATTTCTTTTTAGGTGAAGTAGTAATAGGTTAGTAGTAGTTAGTTAGTAGTAGGTAAGTTTTGGTTAATTTATGTTCAGTTTTTTTTAATATTAAGTAGGTAAAAGCGTAGGTACTTTTATTAATTATAGGTATAGGTATTATTAATTATAGTAGTTATAGATATTTAGTTTTAAGTGAAGTAGGTTTTATTATATATTATTTTATATATTAGACGTAGTTATATATTTTTAGTTATTCAAGCCCCAAGCGGACGCCGGCGTCCGCCCGCTATTGTCTTGAAAAACGCGTTGAATGAGAAATACGCGTTCTCAAGAATCGGCAGAAGAAAGAGCACATCGGTTAAACTCTATGAGAATTAGTGCCTTAATTTCCGGAAGTCATTATTCCACGCGGACGAAGTCGCTGGCAAAAGCTAGTTTGAAATATCTGCCTTGAGTTTGAGTTTATGTCTCTCCCCAATCCACTCCTAATTATAAAGTGAAACGAAACATACCTCCACGACTTAAGCAAAGGTCATTAAAGTGTAATTATGTTGTCAAATCTAATGTCAACTGACCTGATTGGCTTCTCTTGTTGCGGGGAACCAATCACAAGAGCCAATTATGTTTGAGAGCAGATTTGCTGACCTGAAGGCCAATTCTCGTAATTAAAACCTCATCTCAGCGATAATCAATGACAAATCAATATAGGTAAATCAAAGGCATTTTTGACAGATTAATGCTGATTAGAATGCGATCGTTCTTAGAAATACGGAAAACTGCCCCTCATGATTTCAGAAATCAAGGATTAGTTTGAAATCCATACTTATATAAAATTATAAATGCGAAAGTACCAGTGTCTGTCTGTAAAAGCGAAAGTGCCTTTGACTGTCTGTCTGTTACCTTTTCACACCTAAGCCAATGAACTAATCGTTATGAAATTTGACAGATAGGAAAAGATTTGGAAAATACAAAAGTGCACGACTCACAATGCTCATTTGATCGTATAAAAACCATAGATATCCTGACACACTGTATAATAAAAAAACTAAGTAATATACTTAGTTTTTTTATTATACAGTGTGTCAGGATTAAACGATCGACATACTTTAAGGGAGTGTAGTACCCATGAAAATTAACAACTTTTACTATGAGACCAACACTGAAATCGAGAAAAAAAAACAGCTGTTCCCTACATTTTGTTCAGTTATGCGAACATAAATGTATAAATCGGATGGTTCCTTTCTTGATTACACTCCCGTAAAGTATGTCCATCGTTTAATCTGACACACTGTTTAAAATATTTATTATTTTGTAATATTTTGAGCTTTTCTTTCGTTTCTACTAAATTAAATCAATTTTTAAAAAGTAAAGAATCAATATTCATTAAATTATCTATACAATGGTATATAAATTAAGTAGGTTTTATGTACTAGCGTGAGTATAACAATAGAAACAGTTGCAGAAAAGCGGAAAAAAAATCGATCGTAATGCTTCGCATTATGAGCCGTGCAATAAGCGGGAATGATTGTATCATCAATCTCCAATATGTATGTATAGGTACCATAAACTAGCTATTTTCTTAAAAAAGTAAGTAAACTATATATACAGGGTTATTTGAAAAACTCCAGCAACCTCTTAAGAGGTCATTGTACTTATCATGAACAATTTTTACTATGGGACCAAACCTGAAATCGCGAAAAAAAAATCTGCTGTTCCCTACATTTTGACGAGTTAGACGAAGATAAATGTAGGGAACAGCTGATTTTTATTTCGCGATTTCAGTTTTGGTCCCATAGTAAAAGATGTTCATAATGATGAGTACAATGACCTCTTAAGAGGTTGCTGGTGTTTTTCAAATAACCCTGTATATTTTCCAAAGAATTAAATTGTACTAAAACAGTAGTTAATCGAAATGAATTATTGTTTCCGCACACGGAAATTCGCTTGCAACGTAGATTTAAATCGTGCTTGTTGCAACATTACTTGCTGTTGCTGTGAATATATTCAGCATAATAGCTAATAAATAACTTTTGTATTTGTATTCTAAAATTGTATATAAGGATACATTTTAACTTGTAAAGTTTGCTGTTTTCACAATGAATAAAGCTGTTTAAATATTGTTGGTAGCGTCGTTAGGGATATCAATTTGTACGTGAAGAAGTAACAAACACACTCACAAAATGAAATATATAAATATAACTTTGCATACCTAGTATTGTATACAATTAAATATTTTGTAACTGAACAGACAGCTGTGCTGCTGAGGAGTTTGTTGCGCCACTTCTTCTCCCCAGCGAAAGCACTAGGAAGTGGTGAAGGGTGGCCGTTTTGGGGGGACTGTCTTTTGTAATTGACTTTCGAAAAGTGCTGATTCTCAGCCTAGTTTGAATAAATGACTTTTGATTTTGATTTTGAAATAGCAAAAGCTACCATTATTTACCTACGCAAACTCTTTAGGTAGTTGGCGACATATAAAATGATGTATTAATTTATTTAAACTTTTCGCACAGTTACAGAAGCACATCAAGCTACCGAAATTGTCAAATATTCCCAATCAACTTTGAACCTTATGCTTTAGCGATAAAGTTGAAAATCTATTAAAGAAATTTGACAGATCGTAGTAGCTTGATGTGCTGGCGTTTGTACACAGGCGGACTAAATGCCTTAGGCATTCTCTACCAGTCAACCAAAGGTGGTGAAGAGGTGAAGAGATTAAATGGCAGATGCTTTCATTGAGAGGACTAGAATCAATTCTATTTTTTAATTTTAAATTTTGACGTTCAAAAGTGCCTTTTAAGTGCCTATTTAAAATAAATGATTTGACTTTGACTTTGAGGAACAATGATAAAAAAAACTATTAAAACTAGGTACAAAAATACATAAGTAGTTTTATACACACATATACACATACATACTATTTACTATCTAATATATAAAATTCTCGTGTCGCGGTGATTGTGGTTAAACTCCTCCGAAACGGCTTTCCCGATTCTCATGAAATTTTGTGTGCATATCGGGTAGGTCTGAGAATCGGCCAACATCTATTTTTCATACCCCTTATTTTTTTTTTTTTTGCAAAACGATATTTGCGGGGTCAGCTAATCTAATATATAAAATTCTCGTGTAACAGTGTTAGTTACCATACTCCTCCGAAACGGCTTGACCGATTTTTATGAAATTTTGTGTGCATATCGGGTAGGTCTGAAAATCGGCTACTATCTATTTTTTTTTTAAATACGACGTTTGCGGGGTCAGCTAGTAATATATATAAAGATTCAATGGAAAGAGGTGTTGAGATGACTCTACGCTATTTGTTTTAAACCTAACTCTGCAATTTCCCCATGTATATAGTGACCTCATTAATAACTAGCTACGCCCCGTGGTTTCACCCATATACTTCACGATCCAGTGGCAATACTGGAATAAAAAGAATCTTATGTATTAATCCTGGTTATAAACTCTGTGCCAAATTTCATTCAAATCCGTTCAGTAGTTCATTTATTTAATACTTCAAGCACATAAATGTACAGAGGCAGATGAGAAGATGGGGGTGATGGAGATGATGGGGATGATGTGATGGGGGATGTGTATTTTCTGCGTGAAGAAGTAACAAACATACAAACACACTCACAAACTTTCGCCTTTATAATATTAGTGTGATTCTTTTCAGGAGCAGCGATGGGCCAGTGGTAACGGCCGCGACTTACGAGTTGTAGGTCGTAGGTTCGAATCGAGACAGGCGCTTTACTTTGTGTAAATTATTACATCACCACTGCTCTCAAAACGGGGAAGGAAAACATCGTGAGGAAACCGGCATGTCCTAGAACCGAAAATTCGAAGACATGTGACATCTACCAACCCGCACTGGGTCAGCATGGTGGATTGTAGCCCACTCCCTCTCGAAGAGAGGAGGCTTGTGTGCAGTGGGCACAATATAGGCTTCTAATGATGATGCTTCTCAAAAAGATCAGTTGCTTAGTGCTCGCAGCAACGTGTATGACCGGTGTGTGTGATGAACCTAAACGAAGCAAAAAGAAGTATGTAAAGCTTGTGGCATTCTGTAGTTCCTGTCTACCCCCATTGTGAAAAAGCGTAACTTTATGCATGTGTGTGTGTATAAGTTGCAGCGCAGACGACAGACTATCCGTGACGCACTTTTTAGTCTGTGAAAATAGAATCTATGCAATTATATGCAGTAACGCACACGACGCGCAAAAAGTCCGGCTCACAAAAAATCCGTGTAATTCGGGCAGACCGCGCCGCGTCGCGCCGCGCCGCTCCGCACAAAAAGTCTGTGAAAAAAATGGAACGTTTGCTTCAACGCGCGCTAACGCAGACGGCGCACACTTTAGTCGGCAATCTGCATTTGCTAGGGGTGGACGTAGCGCACGCGATCCATTATCATGGCGCGATTTATTATCAAAATAATACTTCGCGATCTCTGCACGATTTCCATAGCGTCTACGTCCCTACAGCTCTGCCGAGTGCCGACAGAATGATCGAAGATGTGCGTCGTGTGCGTTGAGTCTGTGAAAAATCCGCGGCCGACTTTTTGCGCGCCATGCAGACTTTTTGTGCGCCGCAGACTGGATCGCACAAAAAGTGTGCCGTCTGCGCTGCACCTAATTATGTCAATAAAGAAACCCAAAAAAAAAAAACATTATGATAGCTGTAATAAAGCACCAAACTTATTAATACAAACGAGGCAACTGTCGATATGATAGCGAATCGGGGACTCCGAAGAAATATTAAAGGTACTTGGAAATTGGACGTCCAATCATCAACTGCCATTTCTCTCAGTATTGAACCTAAACAGAGGGTTCAATTTCAAGTCGGAAAACGAAAAACTTTCGAAAATACAAATAGGACTTTCGGATAAAAGTAGTACAAATGACTGACCCGAAACTTTTCAGTACAATAACTTTAATAGAATTTAGGATATATTATGTTCTGCTATCGAGATATGGAGCAGATAGATTTTATTTCCACGAGAAATGACTCCAGAACTCTGAAATTAGTTTTGATTCGTCGAATATTTTCAACAAACCCGTACTCCTGCGGCGAAATACAAACGCTCCATTGCAGTTCTAGTTTTGAAGTAGTTAAACAAAATGTTCGTTTGCAATACAAGCTTTTCGTTTTAATAAATTAATTAATGTTTGCTCACTGTTTGAATTCGTTGTTTTTGTTCGTTTTCCTGCTTCAGTATGCTTCTTTTTTGACAATTATGTGTTGTGTATGAGAAATGACCATGATTTTAACGAAATAAAATAAGTAGATGGTCTCCTGTTACTCGTACTAGTACCAACGGTAGGTTCCAGCACAGTAAACTACTACTTTCATAGTATTCAAGAAATCGAGATACCTACAGTGTACGAATTTATTCATCTAAATGAATAAATTGCAAAATATCTCCAAGCTATAATGGTACTAATTAATTACATAATACAACTCTACATCGCCCCGCAACTGCTGAGTGTGGGATCCTGGGTTCGATTCCCGAGTTAGACAAAGTGTTATTGAGTTTTTCCATTAGGAATTAACAACTTAGTAACAGCCCGGAATTTGGAAATTAGCGGTGTGACACCCCCGTGCCTCGAAAAACACGTTAAGCCATTTGTCCTACGCCTGAGGGGCAATTCTTGTAATTTTTAAGAACGTTCACAGTCTGATCTCAGTCTCAATCTGTCAAAAAGACTTCAAATTTCCCTACATTTTTGACAAGTTTTTGACATTTGTTTGTCGCCGAGATGAGACTGCGACTAGATTTTGAACGTTTTAAATTAGCAGAATTGACCTGCTGATCTCTCTCCGGTCGTGTCGGATTGCGTGCCATTTCATCGTACTATGAGATTGACGGAAAAAGGACTACACCTGTGTGTGTGCGCACACTTGTGCACTATACCTAATATCTACCGCGCCAACGGCTAGTCTCCGTTGAGATTGGCTGCCGTGGACGAATTTCGGTCTGGAGGACTTTATTTATTTACAACTAAAGAAAGAAACAAAGAAAGAAAAAGTATTTATTGCGACTCGTACAGGAGGATCACAAACTAAACTAAACAAAACAAGACACTAATCATTTTAATCCTTAAAAGGAAAACAACAGCCTTGAAATCGTGAAAAAAAAATTGCTGATCCATAAATTTATGTTAGCATAACTCGACATAATCTCAACAGATTTTTTTTGTCACGATTTCAGGGTTGGTCCCATAGTAAAAGTTATTCATAATAATGAGTGCAATTACGCCTTTTATGGATTAAAACGATCAAAATGCAAAGAGGTAGGTATATTTGTATTTGTTTGAAAAATAGGTAGTCTGTACTCAAACATTACAGGCTAAATTAAATTTAAGGAGAGTTATATGAATACTAATGACATTTACCAATAGTGTTTTGCGATTGCCTCGGTGGTCTAGTGTTCGCAAGCGCTATTGGTAAGCATGAGGTACTGGGTTCAATTCCTAGCGCAGTGTTATTGGAGCTTTTGCATCATGATTTTTTCAGTAACAACCGGGAGTCCGAATTTATTCCCGGTATGGATGGAAATTTCGATCCCAAATGAAATGGAATAAGGCTAGGCAAACAGAGAGAAAGATAGAAATATGTTACTTTATGTTAATAATCACTTAATACACAAAAAAACACTAACTACAAAACTAGTTGGTATGGATCAGACGTATAGGGTAATTCCAGGATAGGTGCCCCAATGGGATAGGTGCCGCGGCTTTGAATACTGTATATTAGAAATGTCGTGAGTACTTACTATCGAATATCTTTTCACTCTGTTATAAATTCTATATTTTTTAAATTTATTTGATGATATTACAGTTTAAAGTACACGAAATAATGCTATAAATTATAGTTTTCTTTTTAACTTTTTTTAAATTAAAAAAGGCATCTATCCTGTGCTAAAAGTATAGTTGCCCCATTTGCTGTTCTGTTTTCATATTGCAGGTGGAAGAAATTCCTCGAAAATATAAAAGAAAACCGGGGGTGGTCCCCCGTCACGTTAGTTGGACTGAAGAAAGCTTGGAAAAGGCTTTCCAAGAAATTTCCGCGTGCGGAAACAGAATACCAGCGCTGCGAAATTTATTTTTAAATATCGCAGCATCATGCTGAGATAGGAGCCTTTTGGCCTCGTATAGGACTTTCTGTTTCATTTTTCTTTTTGTTACTTTTTTAATTTTTTTATTTTGGTATTTTAATTTAGACTGTGCTTAGTTTAGTTTGTTAATTTAGACTGTGTTTAGTTTAGTTTGTGTGTCCTCCTCTACGAGTCGCAATAAATACTTTTTCTTTCTTTTCTTTGATGAGATTTGTGCTGTCAATTGACTTTTTAAGTTCCCTTCCGCGGGTTGTTACTAGTCTTGATCCCCAGTGAGTGTGCTTTGAATTCCAGTCTCCCCCTGCTATGAAGCATCCGCCCAAAGTTGAGAAGTACTCGGTGAACATATTCTCACTTATCTTGTGTTTAGGCGGGGGATAATAAAATACCCTGCCTTGTCTTTGACGGCAACATTAGCAGATTGTGTGTGCTCAATAGACATATAACTAAAAAAGATGTCACAAATTAATGTTAAATACTGAATACAAACTGATTATTGCAACTATAGTATGTTTTATTTCAATTAGCATCTAATATTGAAGCATTTATACAGTGAGTCTTCTATCCCTCACGTTAGGCATCTATCCCTTGAAGCATTTTTACTACGAGTCTTCTATCCCTCACTTTAGGCATCTATCCTACTTTTGAGAGGGTAAAAAAGACACAATTTCTTCAAAACCTATGAAACTTATGTAAAAACAAAAGGGGTACCATCATAGATTAAAGATCAAAGTTACCATATGCAAAAGACGTATTGCCAATAGATTTTTAATTAATAAGTTATGGCTCCCTATCAAAAAGTGGGGCACCTATCCTGGAATTACCCTACATACGTATACGTAAGTACTCAAGCTCTTTGATTTAGCAGCAAAACATGAGCGGTAACTAATCGATACTGTGATGCATGTCGGCGACGGGATAAAGAGCTATATAATTCATTTGTAGGACGTGTATGGTGCCAAAAACAGGCAAAGTCAAATGCAGAAATTAATGGGGATTGTGTGATCTGTGTTGCTTAAATCTGTAGTCATACAGTAAACACACAATCAATTATTTATAGACGATGCTTTTTTTCGTACAGTAAACACCTATTCAATTATATAGACAAGAAGTTTTTTTTGTATATTAATTCAAAAATAGATAACAATGCTGCTCAAAAATAATGTGTGGAAAGTAACACAATATTTTCACGATTCCTCACTGCAAAAAAGTTCTTAAGAATCTTAATAAATTTGTTTTTTATCTGAAGTGCCGTGCTTGGCCGACGCGGTGAACGCCTGGAAAATGGCTTGCCCGGATACAGATCGGCCCGCGAACCCATCTTCTCAGAGGCAGTGGGATGAGCCGCTCTGCAGGTTGGTACGGAATAATCTTATTAATACGTCCACCAACACTGCTGAGCGTGCCCGCCTACTGGCTGTGGGTGAGTGGGAGTCGGGCCTCTGGCTTCAGGCGCTACCGTCACCCAACATAGGCACTTTGATGGGTGACACCACCTTCCGGCTCGCTACTTGTCTGCGTCTGGGCGCCCCTTGCGTGGCTCCGCATCGCTGCCATTGTGGTGAAGGTGTCGACTGCCTCGGATACCATGGCTTATCCTGCAGTAAAAGCGCAGGCCGGATAGCACGGCATGCCAGCATCAATGACATCATCCGTCGTGCTCTTGTCACCGCCGGGGTGCCAGCTGTTTTAGAACCCAATGGCTTGGCACGCGACGATGGAAAGAGACCAGACGGAATGACCATATTGCCTTGGAAGATGGGTAGGCCTTTGGTGTGGGATGCAACATGTGTCGACACCCTTGCGCCATCCCATCTTCCATGTACGGTGAGCTGTGCTGGGGTGGCTGCTGCAGGTGCGGAAAACCTCAAACGGCGCAAATACTCCAATCTATTTGGAACTTATTTGTTTGAGCCGTTTGGGGTAGAAACACTAGGGCCATGGGGCCCGAGTGCCCACTTATTATTTCGAGACATCGCAAAGCGGTTGGTCGACTCTTCACGTGACCAGAGGGCTGGCCTATTTTTTGGCCAAAGAATCAGCATTGCCATACAACGTGGCAATGCTGCCAGCCTTTTGGGCACGTTTCCTGTTGACAGCGATGCGGGCGAATTTTTTGATGCCCTTTGATTATTTCCCCTTCTTTTTATATTCTTGTAGATATTATTATTATTATAAGGTTTGAACAAAAATGTTTTATTTATGTAGGTTTGTAATTATCTGTTGGGAATTGAGCAAACATCAAACACACTGGCAAATTGAAAAGCACTAAATAATTAAAGTGGTGTATTTTGCTTCGCCATTAATTGATTTTATTGTTAGGTTTAGTATTGAGTACACGACACGTGTGATTAATTTGACACATTCAATCCCCACATCAAAAAAAAAAAAAACAAAATTAAAAAATCCAAATTCAACATTTCTAAGATTATAATCAAAATTCTAAAATGAGATTCAAAATGAAAAAAAATCTTAATTCCAAAAAAAAGCAATCTAACTCGTAACCAGCGATCATTGACCGATCCTTTTATAAAGAAATGTGGCCTAATATGCCTTTCAAAATAATATCGTGTCTACACAAACTTCCCCACACAACACGTTACGTCAAGCTATCGAAAAAGACATTCTAGATTCATTGACGTTATTTATAACTCGCGCGTGCTCGTAAACGAAAGTCGAGGTCACGCTTTTGTACATAAAACCAGGCTTTTGGGTATGTCTTTATGACTGTTAGTTTTGTTTTCTCGGAGATAAGAATTTTGAGGTGTACTTTTGACCTTGACATATATCGTTTTTATGAGTTACTAGTGAGTAACTAATACTCACTTAAACCTCAGTTTTGAACCCACAAATAAAACCAATGTCATACATAAACGACAGACAGCAATATCGTATAAACTTAACTATAAAGTTCCTCCATCTTTCTCATCGGAACAATCTGTTTGCCCAACTGCCATATAAAACTGTATGCCAGAGCCGAGTCCCCAGTTTGTCGAACTCTAAGGCCCGTATTACAGAACGTCACTCAATATTCAAGCATTACTTAAAACTAGATTCAAGCCATGTGATTGGTTGAAACTAGTTTTAAGTAATGCTTGGGTATTGAGTGACATTGTCTAATACGGGCCTAAAAGTACTAAATGCTCTTTTTACTGCCAACCCTGAATGTGATGTATTTGCGGGTGAATGGAGTAAAGTTGTGCGTATGTCTAGTGTTCTGCGAGAGCAAATTTATGCAAGGGTGTACTGTTCCATATTAGTTTTAAATCTAATTTAAGTGTCACAATGTTAGTTGCCATACTCCTCTGAAACGGCTTCACCGATTTTTATGAAATTTTATATGCCTATTCAGTAGGCCTGAGGATCGGCTACTATCATTTTTTTTTTTCGCAAAACGACGTTTGCGGGGTCAGCTAGTCTAATATATAAAATTCTCGTGTCACAATGTTAGTTACCATACTCCTCCGAAATGGCTGGACCGATTTGTATAAAATTTTGTGTGCATTTCGGGTTGGTCTGAGAATCGGCTACTATCTTTTTTTTTTTTGCAAAACGACGTTTGCGGGGTCAGCTAGTCTAATATATAAAATTCTCGTGTCACAGTGTTAGTTACCATACTCCTCCGAAACGGCTTGACCGATTTTTATGAAATTTTATATGCATATTCAGCAGGTCTGAGAATCGGCTACTATCTATGTTTTTTTTTGCAAAACGACGACGTAGATAGGTCATTGAGACTGTACCAGGAACCGGAGATTGCTCTGAACTCCAGAATATCGTCACATATTGACACATTGGCTTTTGAACAATCATTTGAACTACAGCATTACCTGAAATTCAGAGTCCTGAGGGGCAATTCTGGTAATTTTTAAGTCTGATCTCAGTCTCAATCTGTCAAAAATACTTCAAATTTCCCTACATTTTGACAAGTTTTTGACATTTGTTTGTCGCCGAGATGAGACTGCGACTAGATTTTGAACGTTTTAAATGAGCAGAATTGGCCTACTGTTCACGTGTTTGCTAAAGCGATTTTGTTAAAGCGATCAATAAAATTATAAATTAGGTAATAATTTCAGTAAATAGTCTTATTCAAAGAGTAAACTGAATTGTATCCAATGTTCGCAATTGTTCGCAATGTTTTTACTCTGATGTGATTGCAATTTTATTTTTAGCCTTGAGCCAAATTATTTTTCCTTGCTTCAATTTGCCAACTCACATGAAACTAATTCTATGTATATTTTATTCAATTTGTTCTAACGTAACCTACTGTTTTATTTCTCAAGGGAAATTTCAAAAAGCCACGAATGTTTTATTGTCCTTTTTAATTTCACTCCAACTCTTGAATTATGGTTACACAAAAATTTTTGGAATACTTTTATTACACTGAATGGTGTATACCCACATTGTGTTTTGGTTTCAGAATAGTCCAGTAAGGCTCATTAAGTACTGCAACAAATAGCAACATTGATAAAACAAAACCAAATATTTTGTAAGTAATTCGACAATTTAGTTTCATAAATTTAGGTTTACTGTCTATTTTACATTTTCTTTTTTCATTTTGTTGCGTATCATGAATGCGGGTTTAAACATTTTAGTATTTAACATTGTTTAACAGGCAGAAAAATACGCATGAGAGAATTTATATTATTATTTTTTATTAAACTTGTTCAAATGTTTTTTGAAGAACCTTTTTTGCCGTAGGCACATAATGTTCGGAAAACTTTCGATTCGACGAAAAAGCGCAGAGACGTAGGCTTATGGCGTAACAACGAGTAGTCTGCGGCGTAGTTTCTCAGGCTCTACGCCGTAACACCTAAAGGTCTGCGGGTTCTACGCCGAAGGCTTGGGCTGGTAGGCCTGTTGACAAAATACGAGTAATAACAAAGCTTATTACCGACTTCACAAAAAGGAGGAGGTACTATGTTTGGATGTTTGTGTTTTTTTTGTATGTTTGTTCATCGAATACTCTGCCAATTGTCGACGGATTTTCAAAATTCTTTTTTATTTGAAAGGGTATGCTCCCGAGGTGGTTCCATTGTCACCAAATGGGAATCTGATGAGGGAATCTCATGGAAATCGAGGGAAACCCTCAAATTTTGTAGGCACACCTATAGCGATTTGGGTATTTTTCATAGTAGCTCGTGCATTTGCTCTCAGAAAGCACCATCCGGTGAAGTGGAACTGATGATGAAGACCACAGATGGCAATCTAACTCGCTCATACGATACTGCTCGCGGACTGAGTGAGAGCGAGACAGAGTGCGGTGCTAGGCGGCAGGCAGCGCCAATAGTTTAGGTATTTGCTTTTTACGGTGAAAATAATGGTATCTAATGATCTAATTTAAAGTATTTTTTGAATACCATCGGTTTATTGTTCGGTATGGAGGTAACTTTGGATTTTTTTCTATCTAGAAAATTTTATGGAATCGTGTTTTCGTCTAACATAAGACCTAACAATAATCCTCAACTTTACCATATATTTATTTCAAAATTAATGCTGCAGTATTTCCGACATAACGGAGGCTCATGCTAAGCCATTTGAGGTAGTATAGGCCCTTAAGGATTATAGCAGGTGTCGATGTCGTTCTGTAATTGCAATAATGCTGACGCATGTTTCCCCCGACCTTTTCTTATTTTTATTTTTTTATGTTCTTTTTTGCGTCAAAAAAAAACATTTATGGATATGTAAATAGTTTTTTTTTTTGTAACGTATTTAAAAATTTACGGTTTTCGTATTTTTTCCTTTACTTGTGCTACACAACATTGCATTTTGCAAAAGTTGCGTTGACTTAGAAGTTTGATTTTTTCAGTACTTCAAGGGATTGCAGCCCTGAGTATTTGATATTAATTTCAACTTGATAACTCTACGTGTTTCTGAGAAAAAGGGCATTGACTGACGGACAACGAAGTGACTTTATGTGGGTACCCTTTTTCCTTTTGAGGTACAGAACCTTAAAAAAATCAGAAAGAAAAAAAGAAGTACTAGTGCGGGCAGACGATGCGATGCGCAGGGGTTCTGGGAACAATAAATATCACGCAGACGAGGTTGCGGACAGAAGCTAATCTAGTATATTATAGTTGCCGGCACGTAACTTGGCAAGGTTTTGGCGTAGTGGGAGTAAGGTGCAACAAAAAATTGGTCACTTTTATTGGTTGTCCTTATACTATGGTAATTGCCATAGATTATTTTTAAACATGTCTGTTTACGAGAAAGTTAAAAAAAGGAAAAACGCATTTAACGACTCTTGCCAAGTTACGTGCCGGCGACTATACTTAGGCAGGGTACACAATTTGACTACCGTCAATATATTATCCTATAAAGGCACTTAACTTAAATAATGCTTGGAATATAAATGGAAACAAAAAAAAATTTACAAAAAAATTCACGAATATACTCACTTCAGAGCTCACAAAATCCTGCATTTGCATGCAGACATTCCAATTTAGTAAAACGCATCAAATCGTCGGTAATTTAGCAACAACGCTTATCTATAGGGGCGTCACACACTGAAATAAAATATGTAATGCATTTCGTACCGCTACACGTTGTAATTGAAAGTTGTGGCAAGTTACACGCTTGTAGCGGGCATTGCATTTTTGTCGGTTTTTCTTTTTAAGAATTTGAATTTTAGAATAAACGCTCTCAAATTCGAACTAGTCATTCCAAATTAGAATGTAATATTTCAAATTTTAAATTCCGAATTCGGGTAAGTAATATTAATTTTACGGCAAGTCTACTGATTACGAATAAAATTATTGGGCGAACGAAATGTGTAGATTGGTTTAGCAATAATAATTACTTCAACTAGTTAAAATGCTTTTTTGTAAATTATATGAGACTAGCTGCGCCCCGCGGTTTCACCCGAAAAGTTTCGATCACGTGGGAATATCGAAATAAAAAGTATTCTATGTGTTAATCCAGGTTATCAGCTACCTATATACCAAATTTTATCAAAATTGGTCGTACCGTTTGTGCGTGAAGAAGTAACAAACATACAAACACACTCACAAACTTTCGTCTTTATAATATTAGTGTGATTCATCGTTTAGCCGAAAGACGCCAACTGCAACAGCTGGAAACACGCCTTCCACAACCATCGGCAAATTCTCGTGATCTTTATTAGGTCATCGTCCACCCTATTCGGAACATCCCACCTTCTTACGGTACGTGGTCGCCACTGCAGAATGTTTAGAATATAATGGAATACTCATATTATTAATAAATTTAAGTTTACTTATCATTATCAACAGTTTAAGTTTATTTATTTCATAATCAACGATTTTAACAAATTCACTTTAGAGGTCTTATTTTAAATAGAGATACCTGTAACAGAAGATTTCACTCTTTCATGTCTTTGTGTGTGTATACAAAGCCTGTTAAAGACAGAATCAATAACCAGTCAGACAGCCAATCTTTGACAAGCGATATTTTAAAGAGAACCTATTATGGATGAATTAGACCTACTGATAAACGAATTTTTCTTTCTTTTATTTTTCGTTTCTTTCTTTTACTGCACGCAGTCTATGGTGTGGAATGTTTTTCCCCTGACAGTCATCAGAGGCGTAAGTCTGATCTCAGTCTCAATCTGTCAAAAATACCTCTAATTTCCCTACGTTTTTGACAAGTTTTTGACATTGACTGTCGCTGAGATGAGATTGCGATTACATTTTGAACGTTTTTAATTACCGGAATTGGCCTTCTGATCCATGAGCACGGCTTACTACCGTTTAGCAAAGATGAGATTAGCAGCTGTTTATGTGATGATCAGACAAGTGATAACTAAATACAGCCAATCTAGAACACTACAACTACACACTAAACTTAAGACTCGATAATTTCCATAAAGTTTATACACAATCATACAAGCAGTTTCCGCTTATAACTTGCACAGCATAAAAGGAAAGTGGCCATAAAACACGGTGGCTGTTTTGGATTTATACCGACGGAGTAGTCCCGGTTTATGTCCCAAGTAATGTGGTCACTTGAGCGCTGGATTAGCTGCGTTTACTAACGGTCTTTCGTTTTAGAATTGTGGTGCTAGGAGAATTTGTAGTGGAAGACGAAAATAGAATTAACTAAGAATATAGAATTTCTTTTGACCTCAATTGGATTTGACCTGGATTAGGACAGAGATACTTTTTGTCCCGATAATATTCCCAGGGGATAGAGACCTATGCGGGTAAAACCGCGGGGCGAAATTGTTTAAGTGGTTGTAAAACATGCAATTTAAATGCCTGCTATATGCCTTTGCAGAAGCTGTCAAGATTTTTATTGTACAATATTCACAGATGATTTAAATGCGTTTGCAGCATAAAAATAGTATGTACATGTTTTTATAAAAATGTATTTATTTATTATTTATTTAAATATACTTTATTGTACACCACAAAAATACAACAAGTAAAGATACATCAAACACTACAAAATATACAATGGGCGGCCTTATCGCTTTCTGCGATCTCTTCCAGGCAACCTTAGGATGGACAGTGATTTTCCTGGACATAAAATGGGCCTATCGTTGGTGCAAATATTATGTATACAATACACTAAAATATATACACAGATATATACATATCCAAAATTATAGATACATAAATACATACATACTAAATATATAGGCAACGAAAATAAAAGAAGACAGTAGATGATTGCAGTTAAGACAACAATATCACAAAGACAATTAGTGTTCCTTTACGAGTCTTTTTGAACACATGTAACGACTGCGCGCGTTTTATTTCAACTGGCAATGCATTCCACAAACGAGCGGCCTGGACAGTAAAGGATGCAATTCTTTTTTTTTAAACACCTGGATGGTGCGTCCCTCAAGCACGGAACCGGGAAGTATGGCAGAAAAAGGGAGAGCCCTATAACCAACCGTGGGTGATTCCGGGCTGAAATAATTATAGTAATGGTGATGACGGATAATCATTAACACCCTGATAAATGAGAGCCTAATGAAGCAGACTATGAATTTGTGAAACACAATTTGAGATAGGCACTGCATTATGTTCAAGTACCCGAATAGTTGATTTGTGAATGCATTTGCAACACAACTACCCAAATTAGCATGTACGGTCACTAAAGGAGATAAGTAACCAGGTGCGTCAGATATTATTAGTTATTTGTAAAACACCAGCAACCTCTTAAGAGGTCATTGTACTCATCATTATGAACAACTTTTACTTTTGGGACCAAAACTGAAATCGCAAAAAAAACAGCTGTGCCCTACATTTATCTTCGTCTGTCAGATAGACGAAGATAATGTTAGTAGAATGACCTCTAAGAGGTTGCTGGTGTTTTACAAATAACCATGTATAGTTGAAGTTTAGTAAGAAACCGATGGATGTTTTGCAACATTGCTTTGAAATAAAAAGGCCTAGGACCAGGCTTACTTACTCAGACTTACCAATTTTATACACTAAAAACAATTCATAAAAATCGGTCAAGCCGTTTCGGAGGAGTTCGATAACAAACATTGTGACACGAGATTTTTATATATTACGAGCTGACTCCGCAAAGGTTGTTTTGTAAAAAAAAAAATAGTTTTCGTCTTATTCACAGAACTACTGAATATACACACAAAATTTCATAAGAATCGATCAAGCCGTTTCGGAGGAGTTGTGTTACAAACACTGTGACACGAGAATTTAAAATATTAGATTAGATAGAAAACAAACAATTCTTTTCTCAAATTAATTTTTATTCAAAAACTTCCATCGGTTTCTTAGTAAACTTCAATATCCGACGACCCTGGTTACATATCTCTTTTGGTGACTGTACATAGCCGCCAGCAAATCGGCTTACTACTACGGATTTGCATGTTTGAATACATCATGTATAGTTTTAATTTCTATTTGGTAATGAAATTTGAAATATTTACAAGCCCTAGCACAGACTGATGCTTCTAAAATAAGCATAAAGCTCTGGTCAAATTAAGATGAATGCCGCATGGGACCCGAGATGAAATTTGCTGGCGCCGATTGTATTAACTTGGGAGGTGTTAAAACTGGCGCTAAAAATTGCTTGACTATTCCTAATCATTATAATGATAAATGATTTATTTTCTTTTTTTCTTTGAAAGGCCCGTCGCTAAATAAAAACAGCCATACAGGTCGATCGATCAGGTTAAGCTACGCTTGCCGCGGTTAGTCTGTGGATGGGTGACCATCTTTAAGATAAGATAAGATAAGATAAGATTTATTTATTTCTGAGTATATGGTACATTAAGATCTTAATATTAAACAGTTTCACATACACTACCGTTGCCGGTGTAGAAATATTAAAATTTACTTACAAAGTCAAACTAGCTAAGTTCTAGGCCGCAGCAATATAAATGGTAGTTAGTTTGTCATCAAGACGCTAAGAAGCAGCTAGATCCCAAAGAATATAATTATAAATTAGTTCAGATGTATATTGTTAATTTTTATACACTGTTAAGTTTTTTATGCACAATTTCTGTATATTTAATAACTACGAATGAAATGTCAAAAATAAAAATAAAAACAGTACAAGTCAAAAAGTATACACACAAAGTCTCAAATATCAAATGTCAAAATTTATATTCTAAAAATTCGTTAACTGAATAGAAACAGTTGTCTAAAAGCCAGGCAAATATTGTTTTTCTGAATGTATTAGTGGGCAACACTCTGATGCGTGGAGGTAGATTGTTAAAGATTTTGATTGCCATGCAATTGGAATTCCTGCTATACAAATGTAGTCTCTGGCTAGGTGCAAGCAATTTATTTGGGCTTCTGCTTTTCACTCTTTTAGAAATGTGCTCATACAATGGGAACATGTGCGAATACCTCTTTATAAACATACAAATTTCAAAAATATATAGGCAAGGAAGTGGAAGAATTTTTAGTGCTTTAAATAATGGCTTACAATGCTCTAAATATTCTGCTCCATACACAGCTCTGACACATTTTTTTTGTGCAATGAATGCTCTGTTCACATCTACAGAATTGCCCCATATCACAAGGCCGTAACGCAGCACTGACGCAACATAGCCATGATACGCATTGAGGGCAGTTTCCTTACTGGCTATTCGTCTCAGTTTTCGAAGAGCAAACACAAATTTGTCGAGTCGAGTGCAGACTCTTTGAACATGTTCTTTCCAATTTAATCTTTCATCAATTACTATTCCCAAGAATAATGTTGAAGGTGCGGGTTCCAAAATTGCTTGATTGTAGTGTATTTGAGGTGGTTTTACTAAAGAGTTGTATGTTTGAAATTGTACTAACTTTGTTTTTTCAATGTTTACACGTAAATTATTAGATTTCAGCCATTTCATTGCTCTTAGTATTTCATTATTAGTGTCAGTTTCTAGGTCATTCCTATTTGAAGATTTTATTGTGAGAGTAGTGTCATCAGCAAATAGTGTACAATTATGTTTTAAGCTCTTACAAAGGTCATTTATATATATTATAAATAGTGGAGGCCCTAATACGCTTCCCTGGGGAACACCACAACTATTTATTTTTAATTCTGAGCTGTAAGTTTTTTTTGTGTTATTGTAAATTTTTGATACTACTGTCCTTTGCTGGCGACTCGATAGATAGCTTTTAAGCCAGTCATGCGCCTTGCCTCTTATGCCGTATTTCTCCATTTTGCAAAGTAGACGATCATGTGGGACAAAATCAAATGCTTTGCTCATATCTAAAAATACTGATAATACAGACATTTTGTTATTGAGGGCTTCAGATATCAGTTTGACCAAAGTAAAACAAGCAAGTGAAGTTGAACTATTCTTCCTAAAACCAAATTGGTTCTCAGTAAGTATACTGTTTTTATTTAAAAAGTTGATTATTTTCCCGTACATTGCCTTTTCAAAAATCTTTGATAGGATAGGGATCAATGTAATGGGTCTATAATTGGACATATCCGTACGGTTTAATTTTATTTCTGCGACCTTTTTATTTGTATTAATTAATTTATTTTATGTGTAGGCATTGAAATTTGTTTTTAATTTTTTTATTGTGTGTAATATGGGTTTTGCCTGAATTAAATGAATTTTATTTATTTTTTTTATTTTTTTTTTTACATAACGAGACCCCTCCGTGCCTCGGAAAGCACTTTAAGCCGTTGGTCCCGGCTGTCATTCGTGGATCTTTGACAGTCGTTATGGGTAGTCAGAAGCCCGAAAATCTGACAACCAGTCTTACCAAGGGGTATCGTATTACCCAGTCACTGGGTTGTGGAGGTCAGATAGGCAGTCGCTCCATGTAAAATACTGGTATTCAGCTGCATCCGGTTAGACTGGAAGCCGACCCCAACATAGTTGGGAAAAGGCTAGGCAGATGATGATGATTTATTTTCTTTAAGTAGATTTGTACAAACACTTTTACACGTCAATCATATTTTCTTAAACTAGATGAGGTCGGCGTTTCCTATCTGTCTATTCTGAGAAGAAAGGCCGAAACAAACTCAGAGGTCACAGTCTCTTTTAAAGTCCAGACAAAATCTTGATCAGATTATGTAAAGACCATGTAGATTGGTGTCTGAAATGGTCTTTTATGGAATGAACTACACAGATTTGAGCTGACCTGTTCAGTCAGTGCACGTAGTCAAACAACTCAGAACTTAAAAAGCCAATAAAATAAACATCGCGTCCTTCGTCTCGCGAAGGATTTGCCGCAATTTGAGCAATTCGTAATTGAAGCTTTAGGTATATTAAAAACTAGCTTCTGCCCGCGACTTTGTTCGATTGCTATTTCTTAGCCCCTCGACCCACCCCGTCACATCGCATCGCATCACCTTCCCGCGGTATCACTTCGTTTTCTGTTAGCCTTCTTTCCGATTTATTTTATTTTGCTCGACTTCTAAGGGGCATAGCGTGATGTTAAATAGTCTACGAGATAGCCATTCTCAAGAATTGGGCCATCATATGCAAAAAGAATTCATGTGTTTTGTCTTTGGTCTCTGGTCCTGACGACATCAAGCAATGGACAAAATTGACAACTTTTTAAATGCTCGAGTACGAGGCTTTGGCTAATGGTTATTCGAAAAACACCAGCAACCTCTTGAGAGGTCATTGTACTCATTATAATGAACAACTTTTACTTTGGGACCAAACGTGAAATAGCGAAAAAAAAATCAGCGGTTTCCTCCATTTATGTTCGTATTTAAATCGTCAAAATATGTATAATGTATATATAAACACATATTATATGTTTCTTGCTATTTTTTCAAATCCGACCGGTAGTCTCAGAAATTAGGCACGTTCAAACAAACTCTTTTTTTATTAGTATAGAAGATTAAAAATAGCGGAATGGTTAAAGCTTAGCTTGTGGTTTAACTACATCCAAGACAAAATAGCAGAAGCTATTTTAAGCTAAAATAGTTCTGAAAATCAATTTTAGGTTAATAAGTAGTAAAGCGAATCAAATATTTATACTAATAATAAGGTTGAATTCTCTTCAGAAGCACTAAATAATAAAGCTGAAGAACTCTGCAGCTTTATTATTAGTA
This sequence comes from Globia sparganii, assembly GCA_949316385.1. Classification (NCBI taxonomy): domain Eukaryota; kingdom Metazoa; phylum Arthropoda; class Insecta; order Lepidoptera; family Noctuidae; genus Globia; species Globia sparganii. The sequence goes on along the minus strand of OX438655.1, from coordinate 2,204,211 downwards.
TTAGCGTTCAAATTAACTTGTTTGTTTGTTTGAATGCTCTAATCTTTGGAACTAGTCGGATTATTTTTTTAAATTTGCATTTGATAGCCTAATTATTGGGGTAGGCTGTACGTTATTTAACCCAGGACCCTTGAACCCAGGAGCCTAGCAAGAAGAAATAAATTCAGAAATAACGCTAACCGAAAATGAAATGAAAGTGCGCGCAGGCGATACGATGCGACGGGATGGGTCGGAGAGTAAGAGACATCACGCGGAAGAAGTTGCGGTCAGAAGCTAGTAACACATAAAAGTAATCCCACTTCGTCTACACAAAAAAACAGCGCAAACTAAACCATATCTAAACACTCCAACTGTAATTGCCGACATAAATCCCACTGTGAAATTCGCACCAACTAAATCACACGTACTCTCGAAATTCACCCCGGAGTCTAAAGTCGAGCTCGCGATCTGTCCGGATTTAGCCATCCGGGTCCGTCCGGTTTTCGAAGCGTCCGGGATTTGGAAATGCGTTAGTAATAAAAATGGAAAGTCTGGATGAAAGCGTGACTGGATACTGAATGGAGGATTGAAAGAAAAGTTGCGGGTTCGTGTAGTATTTTCGGGAAAAACAAATGGACAGGAGTATTTAGTTGAATCGTAAATAATAGGAGAGTGTATGTAGGGAGTTTGAAAAGAGTGATTTTTATTAGAGAAACCTAAAATTACATAACATCAATTGCTTTAAATACGCCTTAACTGAGGGGCAATTCTCGTAATTTTAAAAACGTTCACAGTCTGATCTCAGTCTCAATCTGTCAAAAAGTTTCTAATTTGCCCACATTTTGACAAGTTTTTGAAATTCGTTTGTCGCCGAGATGAGACTGCGACTAGATTTTTAACGTTAAAATTGCCCTGCTGTTCACAATATACCCTATCGACTTCGTTCGAGTGCATGTCAGAAAACAAATTCGATTTCATGTTTTTTTTCTTTTGCGCGGAACCCTAATTCTACGTAAGGACGTAGGTAAGTACTCTTTATAACATCAGCTATCTGCCAGTGAAAGACCCGTCAAAATCGACCCAGCCGTTCGAAGATTAGCCTGAACAAACAGAGAGAAAGAAATACAGACATACAACCAGTTTAAAAAAAATTAGTTGTCTGTAAAGTCGGTTAATGACGATAGTTTTACGTGATAACGTCATAAAGAAACATTGATGAATAAATGTGTCACAAGCCAACGCTTGGGCCGATCGTGCCTCTCTATCGCTTGTTCCGCGCTCTCGCTTGCACGCTCTGGCTCAGGCGGAACGTGATACTTTTTCATGCGTGCAGCCGGTGCATCGATTTATAAGACGTTATCACGTCAATATTTTACTGTTCTAAGTACCGTGTATAGTTTCATATGCATTCATAGTAAAAAGCTGTTATTTTGACATTACAAATAGAACATTTTCAAACACATGTGATATCCACCTACCCTCATTGAGCCCACGTGGTGGATTACGGCCCACTCCCACTCACCGAAAGGAGGCCTGTGTCCCAAGGGAATATTATAATATGCTGATTATGATGAATGAATACTCAAAGTATTATTTTTAATAATAATCTCTTGTCTCCTAAGGCTGATATTCCAACCATCTGATAACTTTATTCTAGGAATAATTTTGTAATTTTGACAGTTATTTGATACAAAAAATTGTCAATTTTACTCCTCGAATAAAAGTTATCTGGCGATAGAAAAAAATAATTGAACAATTAATATGTCATCTCTAGAAAAACAAATGATTTGTCAAAGTAAATTAACTTGACTTACTGTGATGAGAATTCATGTAGGTATCTCAATTACGTAGATACTAAAATAACAGCGTTTATTAGAAGCTGTATCTGAACGAACAAGGCTATGTCCGAGTTAAAGGAATTCAAATATCAAAAGACTTAATTAACCCATACAAAGTTTATTGTAAAGTTTTCCTTTAATTAAACTTATTCTTGTCAAAATTGATTAAAACAGTTCATCGAATTTGTTAACGTGAAAAATGAATCCAAATGCTTAATTAACATTTTAAATTCATTCATTTATTCATCGACGAACACCGCCTGGATCTAGCATGAAATTTTTCACAAGAGCACATAGCGATGCATTTACAAATATTTTTTGAAAATTCATCGCGTTAAGGTGTTTAATAGGTGAAGGAAAACATCGTGAGAAAACCGGCATGTCCTAGAATAAAAAAATCAAAGACACCTGCACTCACAGACGGCGGCGTGGTGTATTATGGCCCACTCCCTTTCACAGCGTGGAGGCCTGTGATTAGGCCTGTGGCCTGTAGTTATGCTTATGCTACCATTAGATAACATAAAATTCTAATAAAAAAAAAAACAAGATAACAAAAAGATGCTTTCTCACCCTTAACAGTCTAGGGAGTACCGTGATGCTTAGAATATGGAAATTATGGCCTAGAATAATATTGTAACTGCTTTAAGTTTCGAGAACTTATTATTATTGGAGAGCTGAATAAATCATACCTATAACCAGTTTAACCTCAAATGGCTTAGCATGATCCTCCGTTATGTCAAAAATACTGCAGCATTAATTTTGAAATAAATATATGGTAAAGTTGAGGAATAATGTTAGGTCTTATGTTTGACGAAAACACGATTCCATAAAAATTTCTTGATAGAAAAAATTACAAAGTTACCCCCAAACTGAACAATAAACCGCTGGTATTCAAAACATACTTCAAATAAGATCATGAAAATTTGTATACTAACTGAACTAACTATAAAGCAGGTCTTATGTTTTTTTTTAATTACCATTATTTTCACCGTAAAAATCAAATACCTAAACTATTGGCGCTGCCTGCCGCCTAGCACCGCATCTGTCTCGTTCTCGCTCAGGCCGCGAGCAGTATCGTGCGAGCGAGTTAGAGAGTGAATTTTAGCTGAGGTAGTATAGCGCGTGGTCATTTGTAACGCCAGCAGTCGCGCGTAACCTTTAGACCCATGGGATATTTCAGGGATTTAAAATACTGTTATTTAATACCTAATCATTTATTTTGTTTAGGTATATTTATCACATTATCATTATCATTACGTTAGAACATAAAACAAAATTATATTCTAATTTTCTTTGTATTAGTAAACAATTTGGCATCATACATTTTCTTATACCTCTCTTTCGCGTGCTTGCGTGCTTTCGACGCCTGCGCCGCGACTGAAACAAAATGCGATCTATGGACTCCGGGGGGTGCGGGGAGGGGAGGTAAGCAGTTTATTTCGTGCACAGTGAAACAATGACAGGCTACTAGCAATGGGAAATACATGCGACAAGAAAATAAGGATAATTATTAAGAACGAAAATGTAACGAGTGCGGTCGATTCGACGCCGCGCGTCTGATTGAAGGTTAAACTGGGAACCAGAGTACTTTAAGAGATTATCTATAAGTTCAAAATAAAAAAAAATAACATCCCTCTAGAATTATTTCAGCATGAAAACAACCATTTATTTTCTCAACGTTAATTAATCCAGGACTATCCGCCGAATGAAAAATAAAACGTTATAATGTAATACAAGTAGCTACACAGTACACTAAAGTACATAAAGTAATTTAGTTCTAACAAACAAACTCACTGTAGTCCACTATGTACTGTAAGTGTTAATATCTGCACAAAATGCTTTAAAAGTGTTTCGCTTTCTCTAGTTAATCTCTTTGCAATTGGAGACACTGCTAGCGAAACAGTCCAGCATTGCTTCACCAAACATTTTATTTGTTCAGTCTTAAAGGTCATATTGCAAAGTACAAACTTTATATATATTACTAGCTTCTGTCCGCGACTTCGTCTGCATGAAATTTCTTGTTTCCCCGACCCACCCCGTCGCATCGCATCGCCTACCTGTTCCTTCGTTTTTGCTTTTTTTTGGCTCGATAAGTACCCATGAACTTAGTGAAGAGCAGGTTAATTTAACGAAGTACACTATTTATTTCATTTGAAACTTCATCCTTATTACAACGGTTACAACTTTTGGCGCATGACCACAATCAGAACTAACGCCGCCATCTTAGTATTTTCAATACAATTTCTGTGTCAATGTCACGATTCGGGCGCCAAAAGAATAAAGGTCCAGTGTAGCAGTGTAGGTACTTAAACTTTAATGACATTTTAAACATCGAATATTTTCACTGTCGACGCATAAGCATAATGAGTCTATAAACAAGCCTGCTCTCTGTGAGAGAGTGTGGGCCGCAATCCACCACGCGGGCCCAGTGCCGATTGGTAGATATCACTTGTGTTGGATTTATCGGTTCTAGGATATGCCGATTTCCTCACAGTTTTTTCCTTAAGCGTTTTTAGAGCAGTAGGCCAATTCTCTTAATTTATAACGTTCAAAATCTAGTCGCAGTCTCATCTCGGCGACAAACATGTCAAAAATTTGTCAAAATGTAGGGAAAATTTACGTATTTTTGACAGATTGAGACTGAGATCAGACTGTGAACGTTATTAAAAATTACGAGAATTGCCCCTCAGTGGTGATGAAATAATTTACACAAAGTAAAATGCTTGCTTGGGTTCGAACCAACGACCAACCAACCGACTGGTAAGTCACCGTTGTTACCATAATTACTGCTCTCACTGTCGACAAAATCCCTAAAATTATTCATCCGTATGTCACACAAATAAGCCTGATACATAGCATCTCGTCTCTGAGCGTCATTTTTTACGTCTTAATCTCGCGCTGTTATTACTCTTAGTTTGTGTTTATCCTCACATTTATACTAGGATGAAGTTCTGTATCCTTTTCGTTTGTATTTATAGATAACTAGCAGCACCTCAGGGTTCCACCTGCATAAGTGTCGATCCCGTGGGAATATTGGGATGAAAGTGTCATATGTGTTATTCTAAGGAAGCCGCAACATTGTATTGCTAAACTCAAATATTAAACATTTAAAAAGAAGAGCTAATACTAAACCAACTAACAAAATCTTTATAAAGACATTAAAATGAAGAAACCAAAACGAAAATCTAACTCAAAGCGACGCATCATCCTTCACCACGACAACGCAAGCTCACACAGCGCTCGTCAAACGATTGAGTATTTGAAGCAGGAAAAAGTAGAAATTCTTGACCATCCTCCATACAGTCCTGATAATCCATAGACAAGTTTAGACGCGATTAAAAATTGGCTACTAAAAATACGTCAATTTACGTCAGGCGCTGACTAATTTGACAGAACTAAACATCATTAATCTTCTGTCCTTTTCATAATGAAATGGAAAGAAAAAGACGCACTGAACTTATAAGGAACAACAAAATCGGGGCCAATATCTAAAATTCCCGTCAGGCATTTTGACGTACTGTCTCAATAAGCACAACAAAGTCCTTGTCATTACATTATTTCGTCATTGCCTCTAACTACTCGTTTTTTGTAAAATTGGTCCTTAAATATTGTTTAGCTTTAAGTAGGTTAGTACCATAAGTTACCTTTCTACACATAAATTACTTTATCATCATCATCATATCAGCCGAAAGACGTCCACTGCTGGACATAGGCCTCGCCGAGCACCTCCACTTCGACCAGCTGTGTACTTTTCGCATCCAACGGGTTCCTGCGGAGCTCACAAAGTCATCGGTCCACATTGTGGGAGGCTTTCCCACGCTACGTCTTCCGGAACGCGGTTGCCACTCCAGAACCTCAGTCCCCCGGGGCAGCGGGATTGTCCGAAAGGGTTACCGCTGCCCCGGAACATAAAGGGCTAAGGAAGGAACACGGGTGGGTTTTAGTCAGTAAGAGTCTGACACTCCCTCCTGCTCCACCCTGAGCGAGAGGGGTCATTTGATGATTTCCCATCCACAAAAAAGAAAGAAACTCAGTCCTATCAGCCATCTGTTCTGCGAGCAATTTGCCCTGCCCACTGCAACTTTAGTTTGGCAAGTCTTCGCGCTATGTCGGTTACCTTGGTTCTCCTGCGGATCTCTTCATTTCTGACTCAATCACGCAAGAAAACTCCTAATTCTCGCCTTTGCCCTTTTAGTGAATTTTAACCTTCTAATAAGGTTCATCATACCTGCCGCATGTCAGACGGACAACGGGCCAAACTTACGACCCAATGGGTCCCTCTTAATGGCAAGCGACATCGTGGCAGGCACAGACGGAGATGGCGGGATGAGCTGGACTCCTTCAACAAGAACTGTTCCTTAGCAGCTTTGAACAGAGAGAAGTGGAAAGAGAGTGGGGAGGCCTGTGCCTTGCAGTGGGACATCACAGGCTAATAATAATAATAAGGCCCATTGTAAACGACCGCGTTTCAATGCCTTAAATGTCATCACTGGCAACATGCACTGGTCAAAGTCTTACGTCTTGACACTGCGTCATGCGTAGCTTCCCGAACGCTGTCCAGCCGATTCGGATTCGATGATTGATCTCTTTCTCGAAGTTGGACCTACCTAACTGGATAGTTTATCCTAGGTAAACATACTCGTCCACGACTTCGAATGCAGCGTCTGGCAGCGTCAGCGTCCGGCTGGAAGTCGTCAAACCTGTGCGCGAGACGGTTCGTGTTGACACTTGAAAATTACTTACATTTCATAAGTATCCACTGCAATTAACATAAAATAAAATACAATCCTCAATCATTATTGTGTATACAACGTGTAACATTAAATGCGCAAAACCTCATACACCCCAATTAGAGCATTAAGTATAAAAGCATAATACAATGACCAAAACTATTTTTTTTAATGCTAACTATTATTATTAAGAAAATTATTTTCATCCTAGCATTACTTTATGCATTCAAAATTGAGTCTTATTGCCTTAATATAAGACTTAATTTTCTTTGGCTCAATCGGCAGAGAGTATGGCAAAATACATAATTATTGAAAAAAAACCTATATTGAAAGTTACCGAAATCGATTCAGTAGTCAATTATGAACAGGTTTTGCGCATTTAACGTTACACGTTGTATAGTTCCATATTTGTATCATGAAAACCCACAAAATTTAACCCAGCTTGCAATATTTGTTACAATATTATTCCTCTTAAACTTCCAATAACTATAGTTAATGATAGCCTGCCTGCGTTCTCCCTAGTTTCAAGTTAAATTATGTATGTAGGTACACAAACTAGATAGCTATGTGCATATAGACCTTGTTAACGTTGCATCTGATATCTATTGAATGTAATGGATTCAAGATATTAAGAGCCTACACTACCTCAGCTAAAATTCACTCTTATCTCGCTCGCACGATACTGCTCGCGGACTAAGTGAGAGCGAGACAGAGTGCGGTGCTAGGCGGCAGGCAGCGCCAATAGTTTAGATATTTGCTTTTTACGGTGAAAATAATGGTAATTAAAAAAAAGTAAATAACATAAGACCTGCTTTATAGTTAGTTCGGTTAGTATACAAAGTTTCATGATCTAATTTGAAGTATTTTTGAATACCAGCGGTTTATTGTTCGGTTTGGATGTAACTTTGGAATTTTTTTCTATAGAGAAAATTTTATGAAATCGTGTTTTCGTCTAACATAAGACCTAGCATTAATCCTCAACTTTACCATATATTTATTTCAAAATTAATGCTGCAGTATTTTCGACATAACGGAGGATCATGCTAAGCCATTTGAGGTAGTATAGGCCCTTAAGTGAGTTCATATTTAGGTGAGCAGTTTGATGTTATGGTAGAGGGGTTCATGGAAAAATAATAACAGCGGCTCGGGTAATTTACGCTTGCCGAGGTCGGTCTGTGGATGGGCGACCATCCATTACTTAGCCCCTTAGAAACTTTGACAGCCAATTCTACCAGTGGGTATAATGTTATCCAGTAACTGGGTTGTGGATGTAAGACAGGCAATCGCTCCATGTAAAATACTGGTATTTAGAAGAAGGCCGACCCCAACATAGTTGGGAAAATGCTTGGCAGATGATGGAGATTGGTATTACGTCCAGAAGGTTCCTTAATGATCTCTTGGTCTCTAATCCAACAAACGATCTGTCTCTAATCCAACAAGCGGACGAATGGGCGGAGATTTTTTCGGCATGTCAGAAGTAGGTACTGTGAGAAGGATGCATGAAAGTGTTGTTCACTTTTTACTTGATGATTTTATATTTAATCTTTTACGTGTATACAGGTTGTGACGTAAATAGTGGTCCAGAGTAAAGGAGTCGATACACTGTATTCATATGTATCACACACCGAAATTTTAACCATTTCCAGTTTCAAATTTCAAATTTCTGTACTTTGCTTCACGAATTTGGCTGTAATTTCAACAAATATCAAAACAGAATTAAAAAATATTGATATTTGTTGAAATTACAGCCAAATTCGTGAAGCAAGATACAGACATTTTAAAAATCAACTTTTTTTTTCGAGGACCCTTTACTGGAAATGGTTAAAATTTCGGTTTGTGATACTTTAGAATACAGTGTATCGACTCCTTTACTCTGGACCATTATTTACGACACACCCTGTATACAAAGTATGTCTTTAATTCTGTAATTGGTTTTAACTTTTAAACCGTTTCAATTAAAGAAATAAATAAATAAAGGTTTATTTTAATACAGGGTACGACATGGAATTAAGTGAAAGATGAAAGCATTTTAATTAATACTTCAGCTAGAAGTAACAGGAATAAGCTTTACTTTTAGGAAATAATCGATTTATTTTAGCAAACTTACCTTCTTGATTTACAGTTAAATATTTTAATGAGCTTCATTCTCTACGTTACGGCACGGCCGGGCGGAAAAACTGAATATTTATATTAATAATATTAAAACAATAAGGTCGGCAAAAATCCGCTCAGCTCAAATTGTGCCGAGCTAGCCCGAACATGATTCAGTGATGGTTGATGCCAAACAGTTGTCACGAGCCGAATAATATGTGTAGTAATTGTTTCGGGTCGGCTTATTGTTCAACAAATACTGCCGAATCGAATGTATCGATCCGAATAAGTGTAAAAGCACTCATCAAACTCAAACTCAAAGCATTTATTTCAAGTAAACCATTTCCAGGCACTTTTGAATTGTCAAAATTAACTAGTCGGTCAGTTAGTCAGAAAGTTGAAGCTAGTTGCCCATTCCAAAACGTAGATCTCTTGGAGAAGAACGGGCAAGAAACTCCAAGGACACTCTTTTAAATTAAGATATTACAAAATCCTGAGTACAGTATTCTTGTTGCTTCTATATGTGAGAACAATGTTATGAAGAAACAATTCAAAATAGGTATAAGATTAAAAAGAAGCCCTGGCAGCTAAGAGATGACCAGTCTCAACTGACAGCGCCCGTTCACGAACATGACGCATGGATCAGCACCATCCAGCTCCACCATTTTGTAGGGAACCGAATGATCCAACACACGCGCCACCATCAGTGAGACATTTAAGTGAGCATGACACATTCTCAACTGCCATGCTCTTTCAAGTCAATATAAAAAAATTATAATAAATGGATCCGTGGTTCTTACATTTACAAAATTTCAAAAAAATGCTTCTAAATTATACAAAACTATAGTTTCCCATTTATTTCCTAAAGGTCATAGCACACATATCAACTCGGAAAGGGATCGTCACCGTATCGCCTTTTGCCCCGCCGTCAAACAGGCGTCAACCTAACGTAAGCACGTAGCCAAAGCGGATCAGCTGCTCCGATACGTCGACACGGCTACGGCTAGGCGTAGCTGCGCTTACGTCTCGCCGATCGTTGGTTGATGATAGCTGCAGGCAGCCCGCGGGAGGGGTGAGAGGTGCAAGGGAGAATGAAGAAACGTAAGCTCGGATACGGAGAGACGTAAGCGCGGGGACGAAGCGTGACAAGCCGTAAGCGCGGGAACTGCAAGTTGACTACGCACCGTACCATGGTTCGTGACCTTGTCCCGAGGCGAGGCGATTACGTTACGATTCCGATTAGTGTGCGTTGCTGTAAGGAGTTTCATACAAATAATACCTTTCCGAGTTGATTGTGCTTATGACCTTTACCCACAAAAAAAAAAACATGATTTTATTAAGACCCAGCATTATAAATGTGGAAACCCGGTTATCAAGCCACGATTGAGGTAACAACACCAGTGACGCGACGTCATATTTCTTACAAGTTACATTCCTTAGTATTCCGCAGGAAAATATTTCAATTTAAAGTAAAAGGCAAAGAAAGTAAATAAAGTTATCAACCCCCGCTATAAAGAGTCAGCTGAGGTTTACGAGGGTACTTAAAACGTTGAAAGAACTATTAAGTACACCATTGTAGGGTTTATATTCCAAGTATTAAAGAAAATGGAGATTTAAATGTATAATATTCTTCTCTTCTCTGTTTCGTAGAATAATAAATTTCATTTGTACTTTAAAGCTCGTATAACGAGCGGATAAATTATAATTATTCTACAATTGATAGGAAAGATAGTCAAACCTTTGTTTAACGATATTATAAATTTAAATGATACGATAGAATTAGTTTTTTGGAATGCAAACAAAATATAAATTGCAAAATGTGGGCTAACCTCTGACTGCTGAATCTATACTAATACTAGCTGACTCCGCAATCTCGTTTTGCAGAAAAAAATATAGGGGTATGAAAAATAGATGTTGGCCGATTCTCAGACCTACCCGATATGCGATATGTATTTGTGCTTATTAATAAGTCGGAAGTCGGTGTCAATAAAAAAAAATGCGGAACCAACGACACCGACTTCCGAAATTAAAGTTATTTTTCACTTTGTTGTGTTTTTTTGGAAGTCGGTTGTATTTTTTTGTAAAAAAAGTTTTTTATGTGTAAATTATTTCATCACCACAGCTCTCAAAGTGGTGAAGGAAAACATCGTGAAGAAACCGGTATGTCATAGAACCAAACATTCGAAGACATGTGTGGTGGATTACGGCCCACTCCCTCTCCCCGAGAGGAGGCCTGTGTTCCAGCAGTTGGTACAATATAGGCTGATTATGCTTATTTATTTAGACAAGCTTAGTTCATATGTACAAGTATATTGTTCTTAAGGGCTTATACTACCGCAAATGGTTTAGCATGATCCTCCGTTATGTTGAAAATACTGCAGCATTAATTTTGAAATACATATATGGTAAAGTTGAGGATTAATGTTAAGCCTTATATTAGACGAAAACACGATTTCATAAAATTTTCTCGATAGGAAAAAAATCCAAAGTTACCTCTAAACCGAACAATAAACCGCTAGTATTAAAAAAATGCTTCAAATTAGAACATGAAACTTTGTATACTAACCGAACTAACTATAAATCAAGTCTTATGTTATTTACTTTTTTTTAATTACCATTATTTTCACCGTAAAAAGCAAATACCTAAACTATTGCAGCTGCCTGCCGCCTAGCACCGCACGCTCTCACTCAGTCCGCGAGCAGTATCGTGCGAGCCAGTTAAAGAGTGAATTTTAGCTGAGGTAGTGTAGGCTCTTAAAACTATATCAATTCTAAACCCATACAGGTATACACTGCTTGAAAAATGGACAGTCATACTTACTGCTAACACGTCCAAAAATAGGCATGATGTTTTCGGATAGATATCAGCTCCGACGGCAACGGTGCCCTGGGAAATTATTATCAAGAGGTCAAACAAATCCCACAAACACATAGGTTTATGAGAAACAAATCAGAATATTGTACTCCGAATTCCTTTGAAAGTGCTCACTCACACAATCGGGACCCCATCGAGCCTCGCCTTTGATATCGACAGTACTCACAAAAATCGATTAAAGCTTCTCTTCATTTGGTCTTTGTGAAACTCGAGGACAAGAAATGATCAAAACACTTTTAAGTTTTTTGATTATTTTGTATTCCATGCATTGTTGCTATAAATAAAATAATGGCAGTTTTAAAAATAATGTTTTCCATACAAAACTTTATTATACGTCTTGTACTATTTTTCGGACTTCGTGTTTTATTTTTAATTTTAGACAAGATAATATTTACATAATATATTAAGATACTGTTTTAAAGTTTTAAAATAATAATATTTTATGTAAAATAAAAAGTATTTAATATTTCTTTATTTAGTTTTTTTTTAAGTATTTTTAAGTACATATACAGGGTGGCCAAAAAATCATGGATCAAACGAAATAGGGAGATAAAGGAGGCCATTTCCAACAAAAAATCTTTTTTGCAGCATGGCCATAATTCAATTGCCCTAAAAGTTATGAATATTTTTGTTTTATTTAAATAGAATACCGAATTCTTTTACAATTACACTAATATAAAAATGAGACTTAAAACAACAAAATAAACGGTTTTGTATTATTACTAACAGTTACAACATTATTATTATTACTAGCAGCATGATAAGCTTCAAAATTATTTTGAATTATGCTAATCTACTGAAATTTGCACCTTGATATGAAAAAACGATGATAAAACCAGAATTAAGAAACAAAGAGTGATGTGTTACACTTCATTTGAATCGGCAATAAATCAGCAAGTTTTTCTGATACAGGGTCACTTTTCCGTAGTAATTATTTTTTCACAGTGTGCTTTTAAAGTGAGAAAACATTTTTGGTAACGCATTTAAATAAAACAAAAATATTCATAACTTTAAGGGTAATTGAATTATGACCATGCTGTAGAAAAATTTTTTGTTGGAAATGACCTCTTTTAACACCCTATATCGTTTGATCCACGACTTTTTGGCCACACTGTTTAAAAAGGAGAGGAAAAATCATAAGGCATCAAAAAATTCGTCAGCATCGCTGTCAATTAGAAAAGTGCCCTTATGGCTGGCAGCATTGCCACGTTATATTGCAATGTTTTGAATACCTACTATGTTCATTGTATAATGACTGTCTCATGAGTCGTAAGAGACAAAAAACCTATTTACATAGTATACATTGTATAATGAAATAACGAAATGAATTCGTTTGCGATTTTGGAACGATTTTTAGGGTTCCGTATCCAAAGCCAAGGGTCTTTTACAAATCCAACGCCGTCTGTCTGTTTGTCTGAGTTCGACTTGAATTTTGCCGGTTTTTCTAATGTCTAAAAATGCTTAATCTGGGTTTTGTGCGTGTATCTTAGCATTGTAACTGTTTAATAGAAGTAAAAGTTAAACATTTATTTATTTATTTATTATTTCAAGCGCATACATGTACAGAGGCGGACTTAATGCCATAGGCATTTTCTACCAGTCAACCATTGGGTGATGCAGACAAACATTCTCATTTCAATATTATTTTTTTATTGAAAATAATAATGAACCAAGGCGCTTGTCACTTTTTCGCCGCTATATAGGTAGTTTAATAAAATCAAGAAGAAAAATCCTAGCAGGTAATTAGCATAGCCATACAACGGGGCAATGCTGCCAGCCTGTAGGACACTTTTTCTGTTAACAGCGATGTGGACAATTTTTTTAATCCCCTATAATTCTTTCTCCACTTTCTTATGTTTTATTATTTATGTATATGTACACATATTATTTTAAGTCTTAAAAATTAAAGTAGGTAATTCACAATTTTCTTTCACCCATTTCCGTATCTACACACCACCATCAAAGCGCAGATTTTGCCAGCATTTCACACGTCGTTTTCACTGGCGTTTATAAATCTAATCTGAATGCTAGTCGTAATGGCAGAGGGCCCTCGGGACGCATAGTGCCTGCTATTTCATTGCTAACGTTTTCAGCTTCGGGGAAAACCTTTGCAAAATTATCTTTTGTAAAGCTAGCCAGAGCAAAAGGGAAATAGAAGTGTTCACTTGATACAAGCAAGCATAATTTATTTACTGGGTTTAAACATTGGGTAAAATAAAGCACAAATACATTACGGCAATACATTTATAGTTATTACAGTTCTCAGCACTTGCATGTGTATTACAAGATCCTTACACTTCCACAGTTCAATCACCACTGTCTTGCTAAAATGGCCCACCCACAAGTCAGTTTTGAATCCCCCCACTTAATCAAACTCAAATAGTCAGTTGACCGTTAGTATTCGGTGGCGCCATTTTAGCATTTTAAACAAATCAAATAATTATCAAATTATGATCAAATACAATAATGTGTTATTTAAAAAAATACTGTAAATATAATAAAATACGTAAACATTTATATAAATAGCTAACACTTTGTTGGTGGCTTGGTGTTTATGCTGTGTTGGTGTAACTTCGTTTGGTTTTGAGATATTTCTTTGAAGAGAGTTTATATTCGCCATATTTAAAGTTATTCAAATTATTGTCGGTGTTGTTTTATTGTGTATAGTTATTATAAAAATAGTTGTGTTACTGGGAGGCAGAAATTTAACATGGAATTATTTTAACGCATTATCATCATTATCTGCCTAGCCTTTTCCTAGTTATTTTTATAGGTTTTTTTAATAGGTATATGTCCTAAGACGACCCACTGACTTTACCTACACCTTACTATGTCGTGTTGTGTCGTGACTCGGGACACACCAATCAAACAAATCTATTCAGAACTATATCAAATCACAACTAGTTTTAATTAGCTAACACTGCGTCAGAAGGCGTCACGAGACGACACAACACAGTAATATGAATCCGGCTTTAGGGACACGGTACAATATGGCGGTTAATAAAAAATACAAAAAAAAAAAAACGTTGTCACCATAATGACCGTTTGCTTTTTTTCGTACACCTAAAAGAAACTCCAAATGACAGACTGTAGAAATGTTTACTTGAAACCACAATAAACTTACCCCCATCAAAACCTTTTTCCCACGACATGCACTGAATAGCACCCTCACAGTAACACGTCGCCGTACCGTCCCACGCTCGTCCACAAATAGCACAATATAACACCTAAATGACAAATGCCGAACGTTTTTCATGAACATTTAACAAATCGTCCCATCTGATGTTATGTGGGTAGGCAGGAAATTGTGGCAAGCTGTCCGAGGTAAGTGTGTGTCATATTAATAATGGTTTGCTAGCATTGTATTAAGATTGTGGTTTTGCTTGTCCAGTTCGTTGGGGAAACTCTTAGCATTTATGGCAGTACCTATTAGGTTTTGGGATCAGATCTGGCAAACCGTAGTGGTCTTTATTAGATACTAGCTTCTGCGTCGTCCGCGATGATGTAGGATATTATTCCACGGGGACGTTTTACCCAGTGAAGCGAAAATAAAAGAATCACTTCACTGCATTTAATTAAAACGTACTTATATTTTTTTTTTTGGAAAAACTAATTTTTTAAATAAAATGTTATGAAAAAAAATCTAAATACAAAACAGGGTTATTAGTTACTGGACAATATTGCAGCTGTAAAAATATTGATCAAAATGTTACCGTAAAATATATTCTGAAATTGATACTTTTTTGATTTCTCGTCTTCGTAGATGAGAAATCAGAAAAATATCAATTTCAGAGTAGGTATCTTTTATGATAAAATTTTATGACAAATTTCACGAAATAGCGAATGGATTACAATCGGTGTTTAGGCTCGATAGAATTAATTTGCACAGATTTTACGAGTTAAAGGAATTCAATCTAAAATATACATTAGCTAAATAGTTATAAGTTTGAAAACGTAGTTTCCTGGACACAGGTGAAGGTGGCCATGAAATTCAGCAGCCAGTGACGTATAGGGAATACAGTCGTGTTGGACTCGAAGTACCAGAATATTCTGTAGCTGCGTTGAAGAATGCAACGATTGTCCAGCAACTAAGGAAAATGTTTTATCTATCAAACTAGCTGCGCCCCACGGTTTCACCCGCGTAAGTTTCGATCCCGTGGGAATATCAGGATAAAAAGTATCCTATGTGTTAATCTTGGTTATAAACTATATGTGTGCCAATCCTCATCCAAATCCGTTCAGTAGTTTTTGCGTGAAAGAGTAACAAACATCCATCCATCCTCACAAACTTTCGCATTTATAATATTACTAGCTGCGCCCCGTGGTTTCACCCGCGTAAGTTTTGATCCCGTGGGAATATCGGGATAAAAAGTACCCTTTGTGTTATTCTGATGTATGAACTATATTAATGTAAAGTTTCATCAAAATCCGTTCAGTAGTTTTTGCGTGAAAGAGTAACAAACTTCCATCCATCCATCCTCACAAACTTTCGCATTTATAATATTAGTAGGATAGGATAGTAGGATAGTAGGATTAGTAGGAAGTAGGAAAGTAGGAATATTAGTAGGAAGTAGGATATTAGTAGGATAGTAGGAAGTAGGATAGTAGGATAGGATAAGTAAGATAGGATGTCTTGCTTTTCATGTCAAAAATACGAATTCCGTTTAAAAAACAATAAAAGACCAGACATAATTTGGAAAAAAGTTTTTAACCAAAAAGGTAAGGTTTTAGCCGCAGAGGTAAGTACGCACTCTTCCATAGGCACTTTTAATTTGTCTATGTTCACATCGGGTCATTCTCGCGTGCCGATAGCATCCAGAACTTTTAGAGGTTATCAAAAATAAGATCAGTGTACGTCCAAATATATTATAATATATCTATATATATAAATGGGCTAATTGAGGCACTCAGTGAGCAACATATTGGTTGTTATATAGATGGCGTCTGTTTCAATAACATAAGCTACGCGGACGATATGGTGCTGCTGAGTGCCTCGGTCTGCGGACTCAGAAAGCTGATGAGTATCTGTGAGGGTTATGCAACTGATCACGGACTACTATATAATGGAAAAAAGAGCTAGTGTATGGTCTTTCAGGGAGGGCAGAGAAAAGTTATTGAAATGCCAGCTATAAAGCTGAATGGCACACCCTTAGATAGAGTAGATATTTTTAAGTACTTAGGCCACTTAGTTACTCCTGACTTGAAAGATGATACAGATATTGAACGGAAGCGAAGGGCGCTGTCGGTCAGAGCGAATATGGTGATCCGTAGGTTCGCACGGTGCTCAGTAGAAGTTAAAATTACTCTCTTTAGAGCCTACTACACTACATTATACACGTGTAGCCTATGGACTAACTACACGCAAAGGTCGTACAGCGCCCTTCGAGTCCAGTTTAATAATGCGTTCAGGATGTTGTTGGGTCTCCCTCGTTACTGCAGCGCTTCGACAATGTTTGCGGAGGCGCGCGTGGATTGCTTTTATGCAACAACAATGCGCAAGAGAGCCACCTCGCTGGTTCGGCGAGTGCGGGGGAGCTCCAACAGCATGCTGGCCGCGCTCGCGGAAAGGGTCGATTGCATTAATCACTGCTGTAGGTTACATATTCATCGCGGGTAATGTGACTGGTCTAATCAGTCAACTCAATATTTATTTATTTATTATTTATTATTTATCACATATGTTTTCTTTGCCATTACAGATAATAATAAATCTAATGCGACAAAGTAACTTAAAATATACTTAACTATACCTTACATGCTACACAGTACGTGGTCCTTGTGAACTCACCCAGTGTACAGGTGAATATGTCTATGGCATCCGCCACCGTGTTGAGAGTGCGCAGCGCACGAGTCAGCGGTGCGCGCCCCAGCAGGTTAGTGCGCGCACTCGGCACCACCAGCAGCTGCGCCTTGCGCCGCCGCGCCACGTACCTATCCGGTAAATTAAACCCTATTTCTGATAGTATACCTGAGTGTTGTATACTCCCTCTTAAAACTTTGAAAAGATACGTTGCCAGTGCTACTTCACGCCTAATTTCTAGTTTGTAGTAGCCCACCATACCGAGACAGAATAAGGTAGGATACAGTAAGGGGTATCCAGGGTATCTCCCATACAGTTTTAAATAAATAAATCTGACGAATTTGTTCTGTATCCGTTCGAGCATATTTTTGTATTTTATTTCACTCGGACTCCAGACGGCCGCATTATATTCCAGATGACTCCTCACAAGAGCTCCATACAAAGCCCTCAATGCACTGATGTTTGTGAAGTCATTTGTCTGACGCAGCACAAATCCCAGATTCCTGTACGCCTTTTTACAAACGTGTACTACGTGTTTGCGAAACTGCAGATCACTGGCGAAATGAATGCCTAAATCCTTAACCTCCATGACACGCTGCAGCGGCTCCCCGTCCATGCTGTACTGGTGGTGTTGTGGGATTCGTGTGCGTGTGAAGGAAAGCACCGAGCACTTTGATACATTAAAGTATAGCTTATTGCAGTGACTCCATTCAGTAACCCTATCCAAGTCGTGCTGCAGGGTGTCACGATCCGCAGTGTCTTTAATCACTGCAGACAACTTAAGGTCGTCAGCAAAAAGCATGCATGTTGACCTGACTACCTTTGGTAAATCATTTACCATAATAATAAATAATAAGGGTCCCTAATTAGTACCTTGACTCACGCCCGATCTGGTGTAGTAGGGCTCCGAGAAGTGTCCGCCACAGTCTACATACTGACGTCTATCTCGAAGATAACTGGCGAAGAACTTGACAGTATGAAATGTGCAACCCATACCCGCTAGCCTTGACAAAAGTATGTCGTGGTCGACTGTGTCGAACGCCTTCTTAAAGTCCAGATAGGCTACGTCAACCTGAAGCCCAGCGTCAACAGCTGGTACCAACCGTGTCATCAGATGAAGCAAGTTCCCCGTTGTACCGCGCCCAGGACGGAAGCCGTGCTGCGTATCAGACAAATGAGGGCCTATCTGTGCATAAAGGCAATTGTGAACAGCCATCTCGAATACCTTGGCTGGTGCGCTCAGTACCGCAATTGGCCTGAAGTCACTGACATCCGTACCACCTCGACCTTTCGGTATAGGTACCACTCGCGTAAGTTTCCAATGACTAGGAAAGTGTGCCATCGACAAACAAACATTAAATATGTGCAGTAAAGGGTCTATTAGTACCATGTGGCAATCTCTCAAAATGAAGGGCGGAATACCATCCGGACCCACTGAACGCTTTGGCGGCAAACCAGTCAGCGCACGCCGGACGGCCGCTCGCTCGAGGCAGGCGAGGTGTGCATACGCGCCGCTTGGCGCTGCCTCCCCGCACGCTGCCGCCGCGCTCAGCGTGCCAGCTGTCGCGCTATACACAGAGTGAAAGAATCGTGCATATTCCTTTGCGGATTCATTGCCAGTTAGAACTCGTCCCTCTTTGATCAGTTTGTACTGACTAGAAGTGTCTTTTTTCGACCTTACGTAATTCCAGAATGATTTGGGGTCAGTAGCGAGATGGTTCTGTACTCGATCTCTGTACCGGTGGTGAGAACTCGCTGTTTCCGCCTTCACCCTTGCCCGACACTGAGAGAATGCCTCATAATCACTTGGAGATTTGGTCGCTTTATACTTTTTGTGTAAGTTGTATTTTAGTTTTCGGAGGAATGTAGCTTCAAAAGTTTCATATATTTTATCATAATAAAAGTTTAAAGCTAAATCAGGATCTTGAATACTGTATAAATCTTCCCAGTCTATTAAATTAATTAAATAATATAACTTATTGTAATCTGCTTTACGAAAATTCCATTTACTATACTGTGACTGAGGGTGTGGTTGTGATTCGCGATCTGCGGGTGTGGAATGTGTTATTGTTGGCGCAAATGACGCGGCAACGCCGACCGCAAGCGGCGGGTGATACGCGTCCACGGGCTGCAAACCTTCGTCAGCAGCGCACACCTTCACCCCACCGCGCCCACTCAACACAAGGTCCAGTTGCCTGTTGTTGCAATTCGGTACCATGTTACACTGAGTGACCTCACAAAAGGCCATAAAATATTCAAAATAACTACATACATTACTATTGCACGAAACTAAATTAAAATCTCCTAAAATTACTATATTACTTCTATACTTAATACACAATTTCTCTAATACAGTAAACATTACCATGTACTCAGTCTCTTCTGCCTTTGGTGGTATATACACTACACAGCATAGAAATAAGAAACGACTCTGCTTATAAACACTTGCACATATCATTTCGAATTGTTGAGTATCAATATTAATATCATGTGGCATTTGTATTCGTCGGAGTTCAAAACACGGTGTGGCCACTAAAAGTACGCCGCCCTGCTTACGTCCGTCCGCTCGGTCACAACGTAGGATCTGGTATCCTGGCAGTGAAATTTCCGAATCGTAAATTGATTCATTACATCCCGTTTCAGTAATAGCAAATATATCAGCATCCGACGATTCCAGCAGCGATAAAAATCTTGTTGTTTTGGTTCTTAGTCCTCTAACGTTTTGGTATAAAATATTGTATGCTCTACTGTGTGTCTGTTCGTGGATGGTTTTATGTGGTCGTGGTTGGGCGTCGAAAAAAAATCCACTCACTGAATTCTACATTTAGTGGCCAAACATCAGAATTACATAATTTTTCAAAGCTGTTTTCTGGTAAACCTATTTTAAATGACGAATAATTTCTTTCAGTTCTCGTTTTTATCTTTTCTACTATAAATTCCAAGTCATTTCCTAATATATCTTTTATATATTCCTTAATGCTATCTTCTGTGGTACTTTTGTCCAACCTCCATACATGTAGATATTTTTTTCGTTCTACCGCCTTCAACAATGTCACCGAAGTGTTACCGCCTTTCTTTACCGGATTATTTCTTTTACTGCTTTTCACTTCAATCCATTTATCATTGATATTTTCCAAAACCGCTGTATTTCTGGCCACCGCAGCGTAGGTAGCGCTCAGCTGAGCCGTCCCCGTCGTAGCGCTCAGCTGAGCCGTCGCCGTCGTAGCGCTCGGCTGAGCCGTCGCCGTCGTAGCGCTCGGCTGAGCCATCGACGTCGTAGGTATGAGCGACGCGGCCGGCACTGCCGGCAGCGGTGTCGCGCTCGCGGGGCCTGGCTCGGCAACAGCGCGCGACAACTGCGTCGTCGTTGAATTGTATACTTCCTTTTCAAGTTCTTTACTAGTTTGATTATGTGAAGAATTGTGGACTAATTGGGTACAAGCGTTCGGCTGCGTCGTGGTAATCCTTTCTTTCTTAAGAACTTTAATTTCCTCTTCCAAACAAGTGCACTTTTTGTTAGCTACACTTAAAAATTCTCTCAATTTGTTATTCTCTAAGACCAAAGTTGCTACTGAATTCTTAATCTCTTGTATCAGTTTTGTTTCAATAGTATTCAATCTAGTAGATATTTCTCCTTTTAACATATCCGTAATACTCTGGATACTTTCCATCATGTTAATTGCCGATGGCGTAGTATTTTCCTTAAAATTAGTCACTTCACAACTTTTAGTTGGTTCCTTTTCTATCAACTCACCTCCTGAGCGGGAGCCGCGTATCGGTGTATCATCTGTCACTCGTACACGATGTGTTATGTTCGAGCAGGAATCACACCTATACGAACTTTCCAGCTGGGTTTTTTGCTCAGTAAATCTAGCCGAAGTAATATTTAGACAGATATAATGGTATACTGTCTTGCATCCAGTACACCTCAGGAACTCTCCCAATGCAATTTTTTTATTGCAAGCAAAACAAATCATTTTGAATGTCCGCGTTGTGCGAGTGAGACGAAGCTAAACGTTTATAGACGGGAGTGAAAGAGCAAGATGCGCGGCTCGCGATACTTCGTACCGCGCACACGTTGTCACTGTTTACACTGTTTGTTTAGGAATTAATTAGTCTCAAAGTCACGATATCCATAGAAATTAACACTGTCCTGCACTATAAACGTGTATTATGATATTAACTGTTCAGTTTACACACATTTTTAGCGTAGTACACCGCAAAATTAACCATTTATGAAATTAAAAACCGGGAGCGCGGCGGACCACGATGTCACCGCGCAGTTAGACACCGCGCAGTTAGATAATATAGGTAATTGTGATATGTGTTGTGTACCTATGTGTTGTTTTTAATGATTTATATGTTTAGCTGTGCTTGATTTGTGTAATGTGACTGTGTCTGTATGATTATTTATGAGTCTGAGAAACTTGAAATAAATGATGTTATACATATAAAAGGAGAATCTGACTGACTGACATATCAACGCACAGCCGAAACTACTAGGATTAGGAACGTGAAATTTCGCATACGGCTTCCTTTTATTATGTAGGGGAGCACTAAGATGGGGTTTTTATAAATTCGACCTTTAAGTGGGTGAAAAGGGTGGTTTTTGTTTGTATGAAAAATCTTATTGCTTGAGTTAATAAACTTGAAATTTGGCACGAATACACGCAGACGAAGTCGCGGGCGAAGTGCTAGTATATATATACTCTAGTAACTAATGTAATTTAACCACTTTAATAGCCTGCACCAAAATAACAGCTTCCAAACATTTTTCATGAACGTTAAGCCGTAATGCGTCGTACAATCAACCTCACGTCTACGGTAACAAAAAAGCGCCTTTGTGTCGAAGCGATAAGAGTGGTTTTCGTAGTTCAAGTGAGACTTGCGGTTGACCGTACAAGGAAACCCATGGAGACTCAAAGTGAGGATGTGTTGGTATTAAATCATTGTTAATTTCTAGGATTAGCTCGTCGGTATCATATGGATATTGGTCTAATAAAGCTTTGGCAATATTAACGGTGTTTTTTATGGCGTTACAGAAAAAAAAGTAATAAAAGCTGTTTCGTAATGAACTAAAACGCATATATACTGTCGAAATTTACACAGGTACCTACTACATACTGTCCACATAATCCTACTATCCTAATCCTACTATCCTTCCTATTATTTATTTATCCTA
Source organism: Globia sparganii (assembly GCA_949316385.1). Lineage (NCBI taxonomy): Eukaryota > Metazoa > Arthropoda > Insecta > Lepidoptera > Noctuidae > Globia > Globia sparganii. The sequence continues at coordinate 2,181,716 of OX438655.1, read as the reverse complement.
CTAATATTATAAATGCGAAAGTTTGTGAGGATGGATGGATGGATGTTTGTTACTCTTTCACGCAAAAACTAATGAATGGATTTAGATGAAACTTTACAGTAATGTAGCTTATATATCAGAATAACACATAGGATACTTTTTATCCCGATATTCCCACGGGATCGACACATATACGGTTGAAACCGCGGGGCGCTGCTAGTCAGCCTATAATGTTCCCACTGCCGGGACCCAAGCCTCTCCTTTCTGTGAGAAGGAGTGGGCCATAATCTACCACGTAGGCAACAGTGTGGGGGTAAATGTCACATGTCTTCGAAGTTTTGGTTCTAGAACATGCCGGTTTCCTCACGATGTTTTCCGTCACCGTTTTGAGAGCAGTGGTGATTGGTAAATAATTTACACGAAAATAAAAACATGCTTGGGTTCGAACCTATGACCAACAACTCGAAGTCACGGCCGATATCACTGCTCCATTAGGTACTGCTCACCATTTTAGCCAAGGATTTTTAATATGCTTCCATACCAGTTTTACATCTTTTCGATACGATTTTTCAGCATATTGTAAGCACTTATTTCGTATATTAATTGTTTTAGATAAAGTATAACAGGGTATACGGTATATCATCATCTGCCTAGCCTTTTCCCAACTATGTTGGGGTCGGCTTCCAGTCTAACCGGATGCAGCTGAATACCAGTATTTTACATGGAGCGACTGCCTATCTGACCTCCACAACCCAGTTACTGGGTAATACGATATCCCTTGGTAAGACTGGTTATCAGACTTTCGGGTTTCTGACTAGGTATCTGTAACGAATGTCAAAGATCCACGAATGACAGCCGGGACCAACGGCTTAGCGTGCTTTCCGAGGCACGGAGGGGTCTCGGTATGTAAAGATGGTCACCCATTCACAGACCAACTGCGGCAAGCGTAGCTTAACCTGGTCGATCGACCTGTGTGGCTGTTATTATTTAGCCACGGGCCCCTCACAGGGTATATGGTATATATACCGTATACAGGGGGTATACAGGGTATACGGTATATACTCGTACTATATTCGTTATACAAAGCAATTGATGTACATAAAGAAGACTTTAAAAACAAAATTATAGAGTATAGAATAAGCTTGAGTAATAGGAGAAAAAGTAAAACATTGTAGAACATTTACAGCGACTATAAACAGCACTATAATATCTAACAATAAAAGTCTCCTAGAACAGCCAAGAATTACGGCAGAAATATGTTATGTAATACATCATAAAATTTACTTTTACGCCATCCGCTTCCTTATGACGTCACGAACGCGTCACAAAATGTGCAAATCACGTGAACGCAGATATTATCGTTTATTAATCGATAGATTCAGACAGACTTGCTACACGTTAAATTGTCGTTAGAGATAAAACGGGATTAATGAAAACTAGCATGTTTTCATAAAAGTTCAAATAAAACTTGAATTGACAGAGCCTAGAATAATATCTAATCTATAACTTGCAATCTAGTCATAAAAAATAAGCATAAGTCAGCCTATAATGTTGGAACTGCTGAATGTGTTCTACTGGCCTCCACTCTAGAGAGAGTGGACCATAATCCACCACGCGGGTCCAGTGTTCATTGTCTTCGAATTTTTGGTTCTAGGTCATGTTTTCTTTCACCATTTTGAGAGCAATGGTGATGAAATCTATACTTCTATACTAATATTATAAACACGAAAGATTTGTATGTATGTTTGTAACGTATTGGCTCAAAAAGTGCTGGACCGATTTTAGAAATTTTTTCACCATTTGAATGCTACATTATCACTGATTAATATATGCTTTTTTTTCTTTTTTTTCCCACCCGTGCGAAGCCGGGACGTGCCGCTAGTCTATACTAATCTATACTAATATTATAAAGAGGACAGATTTGTATGTATGTTTGTAATGAATTGGCTCAAAAAGTATTAGACCGATTTTAAAAATTCTTTCACCATTTGAATGCTACATTATTACTACATTATATCGACACCTCCATGCAATAACATCTTAACTCACTTTTTTCCAAAAATTGAGTTACAACGGCATTGTTATATATATAAAAAAAATGCATTTTTTCTGTACTATCATTGTAATTCTATTCCCTTTCGTTTCTAAAAATATGTAACTTAACACCTTGGAGTTACAATTATCTGACCACAAAAATAAATTAAACTACAAAAAAACTAAATTGTAACTCAGACATACAATGTTTGTCCTCGTAACTTATATGTCATTTCACTGTTTTGTTTTTCACGTAAGTCATGAAAACCCATGAAAACAATTTTTATTTTACAACTTAACCATACCTATTTATAGTCCGCCTAAACTATATTAAATAGAGCCAGCTTACAAAAATTGTACGAGGTGGTTTGAGTTTGCTATAATTTTTCAAACTTTAAAATCGCTCTCCTGTAAAATCACAAAAAGTGAGTTACGATTTTATTGCATGGAGGTGTCGATATAGGCTTTTTAATTGCAAGAAAAAATAAAATGTTTAAAAAATAAATGTTCACCTGTGCGAAGCCGGGACAGGCCGCTAGTAATTTATAAAAAGTATAGCGCCTATTAGGGTTTGAACCTACGACCTACAAATCGTAAGTCACGGCTATTTCCACTGCGCCACACTATATAAGAGTACTAGCGACCCACCCCGGCTTCGCACGGGTGCAATGCTGATACTAAATACACTACATATAAACCTTCCTCTTCAATCACTCTATCTATAAATAAAAACCGCATCAAAATCCGTTGCGTAGTTTTAAAGATTTAAGCATTCAAAGGGACACAGAAAGCGACTTTGTTTTAAACTATGTAGTGAAGTCAGAAACTGAACCTATTAAAAAAGCTTTTTTTTTTTCTTTTTATTTAATAGAAAACTACCAAAACCAATTAATTTACTACTAAAATCAATGAATTTTGACAAAAATTTGGAAAATCAAAAAAATATATTACAAGAAGAAAATTGTGTAGTCAAACGCTTTAGTCGCCACTAAACGCACACTGAAGTCCAAATATAAAACTTTAATACTTCTTTGTAAACTTATAGGTACTTTTAATTTTATTAATAACCTTCCAATGTCCCTTTCAGTCGCACGTCTGAACCGATCCTTATTTCTACGACACGCTGCGTTTTGACGTCACAAGACGGATGGTTTGACGAACGATTAATCTTGGTTTACACGCTACTGACACTAGAAAAGTGTTTGTTAATTGTTTCCGTCGATTATACTTGGGAGGGAGCAGACAAGAAGCAAACGCGGAGCTTGTGGGTAAGTGTCGAATCGATCGATCATGGAGGTGTTATTCTGGGTGATGGAGTGATGGCTTTCGTGGGTGACCGTGCAATGCTCGTCATGATTCTTTAGTTGTGTATTCCATGATTAGAGAGTACAGTGGCGAATCATCAAAATTCTGTTGCCCAATTTCTTTGCGGTCAACGCAACATTTTTTTGTTTTCCCTTAAGTACTTCTCTATTTACAGTTCCGAATAGTTTATAGGTACAACACAAACAATTGAGTTTTGTTTTGTTACGTTTGGATTCTTTTGTTCATAATAATAATTTTGCTCTGAGTACATAATTGTCATCTTTGCCGTCAGCTAGTAAATAAATCTAAGCGGTAGTCTGTGGACAACACAAACAATTGAGTTTTGTTTTGTTACGTTTGGATTCTTTTGTTCATAATAATAATTTTGCTCTGAGTACATAATTGTCATCTTTGCCGTCAGCTAGTAAATAAATCTAAGCGGTAGTCTGTGGACAACACAAACAATTGAGTTTTGTTTTGTTACGTTTGGATTCTTTTGTTCATAATAATAATTTTGCTCTGAGTACATAATTGTCATCTTTGCCGTCAGCTAGTAAATAAATCTAAGCGGTAGTCTGTGGACAACACAAACAATTGAGTTTTGTTTTGTTACGTTTGGATTCTTTTGTTCATAATAATAATTTTGCTCTGAGTACATAATTGTCATCTTTGCCGTCAGCTAGTAAATAAATCTAAGCGGTAGTCTGTGGACAACACAAACAATTGAGTTTTGTTTTGTTACGTTTCGATTCTTTTGTTCATAATAATAATTTTGCTCTGAGTACATAATTGTCATCTTTGCCGTCAGCTAGTAAATAAATCTAAGCGGTAGTCTGTGGACTCGGGCGCGGGCAACCGATGGATGCAATTGGCGGATTGTCGTTCGGCGTGGTGGTCTAAGGGGAAGGCTTTTGTTCAGCAGTGGACGTCTTCCGGCTGATGATGATGGATCTTTGGAATATTTAGTGGGTAGTATACATATTTGTTATATTTATTTTTATGTTATTTCAATTTATTTTTAATACAATACTGTTTGTTTTCATTTACAAATAAAATCTATACTTATAATAAATCTGTAGAGAGGTCAATTCTGTACATGAAATATATTTCCAAAATAACTATCAGCGGGTGATTAGTGATCGATACTGACGCCAAAAATGCAATCAGTAAAATTTTTGTCTGTCTGTCTGTCTGTATGTTCGTTATAGAAACAAAAACCACTCGACGGATTTCACCGAAACTTGGTACAATTGTTCTTCATACTCCTGGGCAGGTTATAGTATACTTTTCATCACGCTACAATCAATAGGAGCAGAGCAGTGAAGGGAAATGTTGGGAAAACAGGATTTCTTTTTAGGTGAAGTAGTAATAGGTTAGTAGTAGTTAGTTAGTAGTAGGTAAGTTTTGGTTAATTTATGTTCAGTTTTTTTTTAATATTAAGTAGGTAAAAACGTAGGTACTTTTATTAATTATAGGTATAGGTATTATTAATTATAGTAGTTATAGGTATTTAGTTTTAAGTGAAGTAGGTTTTATTATATACTAGCTTCTGCCCGCGACTTCGTACGCGGATCCTGTTGATTATGCCAGCGACAACGGGGTCGTCAAAATCGAAGATCTGAAACGTCAGATGTCGAATTCTCAGAGCCCGGGGACGGGAAAACAACGGGATGCGCGAGACTATTCGAGACGTTCCAGATCTTTCATTTTTGTAAGTCAACAGAAAATTCCCATCAGACTAAACAACTTTTGCTAAGACGTCATTCCTATATATGTTGTAGTGTCGCTGGGCTTTGGAGTTCCACAACAGGTGTTCCAGATCTTCAGATTTATTCTCACAGCAGAAAATGCTCTTCACGTGGAATAATTTTTGCTATGGCACCATTTTTATATATATATATTTATAGATTCTAAGGCAGATTTAAAACTGTGTACGTAGGGATTTACTTCATGCAACATATTTTGAAGCAATGAAATCAGACTATTTGTTCAAGTGCGAAAAGTTTTGGTTTCTAATATTTGCCTGATCTTGATAATTGGATACGAAATATATTTGGAGAAACTTGGGGTCATTTTTAGATAATAATGAACCAATAAGGTGGTAAACTTGGCCTTGCACTTTGAATGTTGGCATAAATGGGCCTCTTGAAATCTGTTTCGCACCAAAAGATGTCATTTGAAAGGCATTGTAAGTATACAGATGTTGTCCAAGAAATGTTTTGACTGTGGATGGTCACCAATTAGCAGTGATCTTAATATTTCTGGAGGATTTTGTAATATTTCAATATGTACTTTTCCACCTGAGCAACACATACCGTTTGTTTCTTTTTGCCATTTAACAGCTTCACAAAAAGTACAATTTTGAACCATACCTCCGATAGCGGAATACGTGGCGTAGTCAATCAAGTCATTCATAAGAGTATACGTAAATGCACTCCGTTCCTTATCAACCCATGGAAGGTTGCCACGTCTTACGGCTATACTCTGTCGGATCGGATGTGTCTCTGTCTTGAGACACATCCGATTCTTCAGATGATATCGACATTCTGTTCAGAGAATGTCGAAGTCGATCAGAATTCAAACGTTCGTTGCGCTCTTCTTCTGTCTCTTCATGCCGTACTCCAGCAATTCTTTCTCTCTCACTTTCTAACTGATTATGAATATTTTGTTGTGTGCGTGTTCGGGACAATGTATGATAATCTCGATCACCAGTTACTCGCGCATCACGTTCATCACTCGTTTCAAAAGACCTGTTAGTAGATGTGCGAATACGCTGAGAACGCAGGCGTGCTTCGCGATCCGAAGAGGTTTCCACGGAGCGAGTTGCAGCCTGATGTTTTCGAACAGCATCAAGTCTCTCCTGACGCTCTTCGGTAGATTCTTGGGATCTTATGATCCTCAATCTTTCCTTTGGAACATTGGGAAAGATTTGACCTCTTTCTAGGCATGGTTATAGTTTTATTGTGAATATACCTGATCAATTAAAATCCAAGTGACTGCTCCCCTGCGTTACCGGGTAGGCTACCGAGTCACGTAGATAAATGGCAAAGGATATTAAACACTCAAATAACATAAGCCCGAAGGCATATTTATTGATAAAGTAAAAAAATAAATGGGAGTTTTGACCAGTAGAGTCAACTTTTCAATGATATACCATCGTCACCGACAATCAGTCTTAAACTGTTACCGCCTTCACCGCGTGGAGGTACTCCCAGCTTATGTTATTTTATAATTATACAGTGAAATTAGTGATAGCTTTGATTTCCACATCAGATGTTTCTGATCTTCGATTTTTATAAGTCAACAGGAAATGCCCATCAGATCGAACAACTTTTGCAAAGACGTCATTCCTATATGTGTTTTGGTGTAGCTGGGCTCTCGGAGTTCCACAACAGGTGTTCCAGATCTTCGATTTTTATAAGTCAACAGAGAGTGCTCATCAGATTGAACAACTTTTGCTAAAACGTCATTCCTATATATGTTATAGTGTAGCTGGGCTCTTGGAGTTCCACATCAGGTGTTCCAGATCTTCGATTTTTATAAGTCAACAGAGAGTTCTCATCAGATTGAACAACTTTTGCCAAAACGTCATTCCTATAAATGTGTTATGGTGTAGCTGGGCTCTTGGAGTTCCACAACAGGTGTTCCAGATCTTCAATTTTTATAAGTCAACAGAGAGTTCTCATCAGATTGAACAACTTTTGCTAAAACGTCATTCCTATATGTGTTATGGTGTAGCTGGGCTCTTGGAGTTCCACAACAGGTGTTCCAGATCTTCGATTTTTATAAGTCAACAGAGAGTTCTCATCAGATTGAACAACTTTTGCCAAAACGTCATTCCTATAAATGTGTTATGGTGTAGCTGGGCTCTTGGAGTTCCACAACAGGTGTTCCAGATCTTCAATTTTTATAAGTCAACAGAGAGTTCTCATCAGATTGAACAACTTTTGCTAAAACGTCATTCCTATATGTGTTATGGTGTAGCTGGGCTCTTGGAGTTCCACAACAGGTGTTCCAGATCTTCGATTTTTATAAGTCAACAGAGAGTTCTCATCAGATTGAACAACTTTTGCTAAAACGTCATTCCTATATGTGTTATGGTGTAGCTGGGCTCTTGGAGTTCCACAACAGGTGTTCCAGATCTTCGATTTTTATAATTCAACAGAGAGTGCTCATCAGATTGAACAACTTTTGCTAAATCTTCATTCCTATATATGTTATGGTGTAGCTGGGCTCTTGGAGTTCCACATCAGGTGTTCCAGATCTTCAAATTTATTCTCTCAGCAGAAAATGCTCATCAAGTGGAACAATTTTTGCTATGGTACCATTATTGTATCTCTTATACTTTAGCTGGTCTGTTGCGGTTCTGCATCAGGCGTTCCATTTTCCAAAATAAATTATAGCCTATATGTTGCCCAGACTTAATACCTATACAACAAAAAAAAAATCATTCAAATCCGTTCAGTAGTTCCGAAGATTAGCGTGTACAAACAAACAGACAAACAGACAAACAGACAAATTTTTTTTTTGGATTCGTGCTCTATTACTGTTTCTAAGCCCCCCTCAAGTATTTTTTTTTTAATATATTCAATGTACAGACACAGTTTTTTTACTGTTTTATTATATGTATAGATTATTTTATATATTAGACGTAGTTATATATTTTTAGTTATTCAAGCCCCAAGCGGACGCCGGCGGCGTCCGCCCGCCATTGTCTTGAAAAACGCGTTGAATGAGAAATACGCGTTCTCAAGAATCGGCAGAAGAAAGAGCACATCGGTTAAACTCTATGAGAGTTAGTGCCTCAATTTCCGGAAGTCATTATTCCACGCGGACAAAGTCGCTGGCAAAAGCTAGTAAAAAATAAACTAGAAAGATTAACTGCGTAACACAAGCACATTTAAAATACCAGTAACTTTGACAGATCAAAAATCTCTAAAAGCTTTATTTCATATATTATTATCAACAAAAAATAACAAAATTAAATCCTAACTTAACTAAAACAAAAAAATAAACTAAAATATAGCGTCGAAAAATTCATCCGCATCGCTGTCGACTGGTAATGTACCCAAGAGACTGGCGGCATTACCACGTTGAATAGCAATGCTTAGCCTCTGGCCAAGGTAAAAGCCAGCCCTTGGGTCACGGGAAGTGTCAACCAGTCGTTTTTCGTTCGTTCAAAAATAGTATTAATTAACGTTGTCGAGTTTATGAATCTCTGAAACATAATTATGAAGCAATGGATTAGGAATTTCCTTCAAATTCCTTCAGATTGTGATAAAAATTGTGTTCCGCAATTGGCGTGCGAAAACTAAAACAACAACAGAATCATGAAGAATGATAAGAAGGCTCTTCATATTCACCAATATTGTCATAAAATGTGTAATAAATGGCATGTTTGCTGAGCCTTGAGGAAAGAGTAAACTTCGCCATGCTACATTGAAACCGCCAAGAGTACCGGTGGCGATAGATTAAAGAATGGAAAAAAAAATATCTAAAGGTATAATACATACATACAAATAAATAAAATTGAAATGTCTGTTTGTAATGTCAAATTAGCAGCTTTTTATTAAATGCATGTGAAAGTATGTATATACGGCACTTTATTAATTTTTTTTTATTTTTGTCTTTCTGTCTGTTTGTTCCGGCTAATCTTCGAAACGGCTGGACCGATTTTGACAAGACTTTCACCGGCAGATAGCCGATATTACAAAGAGTAACTAAGGCTATTTTTATTTCTAGAGAGATGTCACGACGCCCTCACCTACTGCCTAACGCAGGTCCTCACCGGACATGGATGTTTTGGGAGGTTCCTGCACATCATCAGGCGGGAGGAAACGCCCGAGTGGAACCATTGCATGGATTGCCTAGAGGACACGGTGGAGCATACAGTGGAGGTCTGCCCCGCTTGGGCGGAGCACCGCCGTGTCCTCGTAGAGGCGATTGGCAGGGGCGGCGACCTCTCGCGTCCGGCCCTGGTTCAAACCATGGTCCGGAGCGAGAGGGAGTAGTAGGCAGTCACCTCCTTCTGTGAAGCAGTCATGCTAGTAAAGGAGGTGAGGGGTGGTCGAGGGACAGAGCCTCACGTCCCAGCCGACGACGAGACGCTTCGGGCGTCGGGAGCCGCGTGACGACTCCCGGCCACCGTAGGCGCGGGTCTGCGGACGGAGAGTAATTGGTAACTCACCGTCCGATCAGGACCAGGCCCATGCCGGAGGCGCGTTTGTATTCCACGCGCACCTCAAAAAGATGTCAGCAACAGGGAAGGGGCCCGCAAGTGCCGAAACCTGCCGGGGCAGCTGGATTGTCCGAAAGGGTTACCGCTACCCCGGAACATAAAGGACTAAGGAAGGAACACGGGCGGGTTTTAGTCAGTAAGAGTCTGACACTCCCTTCCGCTCCACCCAGAACGGGAGGGTCTTTTATGATTTCCCACCCGCAAAAAAAAGGCTACTTTTATTCATAATTGCTTTTGTTTTTTAGAATTAGAGATCCGCGCAAACAAAACAGTAAAAAGTTAAAATGAAATTTCGTACTACGCAAGGCCAGTTCAAGGTAACAGTATTACCACCGACGTGCGCTTGACTTTACGTACCTTTCAAAGTTCCAACGCAACAAACAAAACCATTTCATCCAACAGCACGAAACGTTTACGTTCACATAATGTATACTTAAATAACAAGATTTGACCTTCGGCTACCATCCATTGCTGTAACCAAAAAGTACTTGAATATCCAATAGATATTGATATAATGAAAAATGATATATACTGTGTCACTATGGGTAAAACATGAGCCGAAAATCTGCGGCAAAATGGAACATGTCTGCCGCGGGGCTATTTTGTGTTGAATAATTTAGTTACTAGCGTTCACAACGCTAAATGAATGGCATTTAAAATATTAATTACCTACGGATACTGTAATGGATTAAAAGGGGCTTATTTTAAAAGCTGCATATTTTTGGATCACTTCCTGTGTCTATATTGATGACCAGTTTTTTTTATCCTCCTTATTTTTCCACCTTTATGCTGTGCCTTCTCTGTCAAAATGGTTAGGAAGGAATCCAAATCGTTACACCAGCGTTTCTTAAGCCTGCCTAGTTGCTCGTATTCAAGCACCAACACTGTGTAACCACTTTGGCCCATCTGTCCGGAAGCATCCTGTAAGTGTGACCCGCCCAGCCCCACTTCAGCCATGCAGACTCATCGCCAACATCGGCGATAACTGTCTTTCAAAATTTTTGATCTTGCTAACTTCTTTTTTATTGCTTTTTTTCTCTTGCATATTTGTAAGCCTACCTTTTTATGCATGCCATAACGTATCTCATTTTTGTGTATCGCGCTTCTTTATCATATTCCTTGTAAATTGAGAGGTCTAGCTCTTGTGATACCTTGAGCTCATAGTAGAACAGCCAGGACTACACTGATGTTTGTATCTTGAAGGGAAAATAAATAAATAGTGGTATTGCGCGTATACTTGCGTTCAAAACTGATAAACAAGGACACTAAGAAAAACAAGTTATTCATTTCGCTGATTGGTTGATGTTGATTCAAGCATCAAAGAGCTTATTATTGTTTTTTTTTAGATCCAACCATTCATAGTTGAAAGGCACAAAATAATATTGAAATTCCCTCAAATCATTTTTTTCAGCTACTTATTTTTCAAGCATAGTTACATAAACATTTTTTCAATGATAACAGCAAGCTTTGAAGATACGCTATCGTCAACTTGGGCTGAAAACAATTCGGGGTCTCCACCCAAATTCATTTCCTGTTAGGAAACAGTTCATTTATAAAATCTTCAAGGATCTATTGCGAGGCCGTGCCTGATACCCACATCCTCAACGATATACCCAAATAAAACCCAAAACAATCGCCGCCGCTATATATTAGGGGGAATCCCAAACAGACACGATAATATCTCGTACGTAAAGCCATAGAATAGTACAGAAGGTCGGCGCCATACACCGAGTGACAACGCATCACACATAGCATGTCTATGTTTTACTTTAAGTACAGCAAGTACTAACGCGAGTCGTACACCTTATCCATCATCGGCCGAACTGTGCTCGTACGTCGTCAGGCGAATTCGACCAGTCGAACCAAATACATTTATGTAAAAGAAACTTTTCAGTTTCTTTCCACTATGTTAACTATTTACGCGCTCGCGTACGTAGTTATCGGACGCCAACAAAAGATCTTGATTGAAATAGTGTACGTACTCACTTTCTGATTATGATTGGTTTGATCGGCTGAGCTCGGCCGACGACGTGCGGACATAGGCTGAAGACGGATTAGGTGTACGCGAACCGTAAGATCGCCGTAAGTACGCGTCTGTGCTTGCGTGCACTCATTATCGCACATTATAATTTGTATAAAACTGACCTTCTGTAGTAAGCTCTGATAAAGCTGAGAAATGTTCTCCACACCCCAAGCAAACGGTTGTTCTTAGTCGTGGATCACTTTTTTCTCATAACGGGGAATGGCCGCAATTTTTACCAACAAAGGACAATGGAAACATTTGAGTTGAAAATCATGAAGCGACTCGCGGTAAAAATCTTTGTGGGTTGTTTAACTTTTAGGGTTAACGGTTCGTGGAGACCGAAGAGTTTAATTTTGGTTTTTGTGTGTTGAAAGTTTAATACTTAAATAATATTCTTAAATGAACCCTTGGTTCCTGGAAATACGTCCCTTTTTATCGGAAAAATCTTGATACCTGCTTTCAGAGTACCTACTGTTCTGAGTATTTCGCTAGATTTAAGGAACAACTTTTTCGATTAATGATGCTGCTGTTTTGAAAGTAAAACGCATCAATAATCTCACTTTTTCCTTCTATGTTTCGTTGTGTTCAAGTACTAATGCAATTTGAAACTATCGCAGAACAGGTCTCACAATGAATCAGGGAAATACTGTACTGTTTAAAATTCACTAAAAACTCGGTTTATTTAAAGTTTTGGATTAAATTTGAATTTTAAAATGCCAGACTTTGTAGAGAAACATTTCGAAGCAATGAACTTTTTAAAATTTATTCGGAGCTGGAGAAATAGTTTTAAGATTGCGTGCGGTGGGGGAGTTTAATCTTGGAATTATATGATTTGTAAAGTTCTTCCTTGATCTGAGAAACTGGGAATTGAATGAGGCATCAGCTGCTACAAATGCTGTAAAGTTTTTAACAACTTCACACCCTCACGCTACGGTCGTGTACTGGGAGTGCTAGCACACTATCGTAATGAAACGAAATAGGTAAAGTTTGAAGGTCTTTGAATAATTATTAAGATTGCTTTTAAAAGCAGGTGTTCTACACTTTACCTTTCCACTTACCATCAGCTCGTCTGTTCTGAATGTCTAAAAGAGTGTTAATATACAATACAGGATCCGATTATGTTTCGATATCATAATCATAAAATGATGAACGATACTTAAGTTATAATGGATAAGTGATATGGGATTATAAATCAGAAATATTTGTATATAATTTTTCTTTAAATGCATAATAATAGGGATAATGACTAACATTAGAAATGTTCCAAATAATAATGTAATATCAAAAGAAGACAGAGTTAGATAAGATAATCGTAAAAAGCTGTGGAATCGATGGAAATATGGCGAACTATACGCTTTAAAAGGTTTTGAAATGGATTATTCCCGACCTTGTCACGCGATACAGACAATGTATGGCGCTAGTATGGAGATATATAGTCGTAACGTCGCTTCTGTGATAGTGCAGTCTTTCATGCAGTCGCTTAGAATACGTTTATAACTTGTCCATTTTTTAAGCTTTTTCACTTTTTATAATATTGTTATCACTATTTGCTAACCATTATTTTTAAGAGTTTAAATAAAAAGTTTTCATCATTCCTATTAAGTACTTGTTATTAATGAAATGGAACAATGCTTGGCTAGCTGCCAGTTTCAGACCGATAATGACAGTTACAACTTTATATTACTTTGATTTTTGTGTTTTAAAATACAAGAATATAGTAAGTACTTCTTATAGAGATTTAAAAGCTTAACTCGCAACCACATATTTTCTCTTAGCTCGAAATATTTTATTTTCCGACGCCTCCAGTATTAAAAGTCTAGATAGTAACTAGGTAACTAAGTCCTTCAAAACTTGGCCTCAGTACTAGGATTTAGAGCTTAAGAGTTAGGTCTTAATGAAAGTAGACTTAGTACTGTCTTAGCGTTGTTTTACAGTCTAATCTCATTTAAAGCTTTCACCTTGCAAATCTGCTTCTGAAGAATTTAGGAGATGATAGCAGAGATTAACGTCTATTTTAATTATTTGTTTCATAGTTTTTGAAAAATTTACAGCTAAATACTTTTGGACGATTGACAGTTACATGAATAAGGCCAATTACAAGTTTTCACAGATAGAAGAGAGCATATATATAAACAAAAAAAAAAATTGAGAAAGCATTTCTTTTAGAAAAGTGTTTATACTCAGTCGGTGACCTCTAATTTGTATGTATTTTGAGTAGGAATTTGCAATTATAATAATTTTTGACATTATTTTATTATTTAACTTATGAGAATCTTTTATTATTATTAATATATTATATACTTGATATTTGTGATAATTATGACAACGTAATGATTTTATTTATATTGGAATTTAAATTAATCTAGTTTTAAAGACATATTTATAATTATCAACCTGTTCGACACAATTATGTTGTTATTAATGAAGATACTACTACTACTACTGAAATATAACCCTGTCAAAAATAATGTGTTCATATGTTTTCTGCAGCGAAGTAGCGTAACATACATAAAATTGCAATCGATCGCAATGCCTTTCATGTTGACAGTTTAGCCACGTTTATTACGATAGGTATGCATGTTATTGAGCACACGAATTTTTATTTATTTATTTATTTAACACTTCAAGCACATAAATATACAGAGGCGGACTTAATGCCATAGGCATTTTCTACCAGTCAACCTTTGGGTGATGCAGAGACAAACAGTAGTAGGTGCAATCATGAAAATTGAGGAATAAATATTTTAAATATAAAGATACACTTAGACCTATTAAAACTATGAATATAATATATACCTAATTACATATATATATATATACATATAAGCACAAATAAATACATGAATATACTTACTAAAAATAAATAAGACAAACAATGAGAAAATATCACCGTTGTGATGATACTGCCAGCTTCTTGCGAATGTGCTCACGAAACTTAACTTTGAAGGATAATCGGTTGGTTGCCATCTTAATTTCAAACCTATGAAGCAATGGATTAGAAATTCACTTCAAAAGCCCTCGGATTGTGAGCAGTGATATTGGCGCTGACTTACGAGTTGTGAGTTCAAACCCAACTTTACATTGTGTATTTAATTTCATAACCACTGCTCTCAAACTGGTGAAGGAAAACATCGTGAGGAAACCGGCATATCCTAGAAACAAAAATTCGAAGACATGTGACAACCACCAAGCCAGTCTGGACCCGCGTGGTGGAATATTTATAACCCTTTCGCTCTCACAAAAGAGGTCTTCGTTCCAGCAGTGAAAACATTATAGGCTGATAATGCATGTTATGCATGTCTCGGATTATAAATGAAAGTGTGTTACGCAATTAGGTTATTATGAAAAATTAAAAGAAGGTACAGAGGTCTGAAGACCAATTCTCGTAATTTAAAACGTTCAAAATCTAGTCGCAGTCTCATCTCGGCGAAAAACAAATGTCAAAAACTTGTCAAAATGTGGGAAAATTAGAGGTATTTTTGACAGATTGAGACTGAGATCAGACTGTAAACGTTCTTAAAATTACGAGAATTGCCCCTCAGACTGTGAACGTACTTAAAATTACAAAGATTGCCCCTCTGATTAAAGAAGGGTAATATTTTGGATACCAATCCAATATAACCGGATAGCTATCATTGTTAAAGTGTGCACAACGATATGCACAATTTCGTTTCTGACTTAATTTTAGATATTTCTTCCTAAAAGCTACAGTACTTACTTTGTAATAAACCCTATTCGTCCAAAACTACATTAAACTTCCAAATGCAATTTAAATTCCCAAAATTCTAGTCCAAATTCTAAGGTTGCGGGAACAGATTTAATACAGACGTGAACATCTGGCCATCATTCCAGTAATCTGTGCTCAGAGCGCGAAAACATATGGAGATTATGTGGAATATGTAGATAGATGTACAGCTTATAATGTTGTGTTGAAGGTTTATATCGAATATACGTAATTCAAACACATTTATAATAACGCTTTTAAGATGTTGTTGGGGATGTCGAGATACTGTAGTGTGTCTAACATGTTTATGGAAGCTCGGATTTATGGTTTTTATGCCATCATGAGAAAGAGAGCGGCTACCTTATTGCACCGTATCCGAGCAAGCTCCAACAGCTGAAAGTAATAGTGGACCGGTTAGACGGTATCTTTTGTTTGTATTGGCTTATAAGTTAGATTGAAAAAAAAAATGTTACTTATTCTTATAAAATTAAGACTGAAAATACGGAATTATTAAACGTAATGCCATCCCCTACCGTGTCAGTTAATCATGTCAACAATTTTTTCGTTAACATTGGTAAGCAACTAGCTCAACAAATTCAACCTGACTTAGACTCTGACCCCCAACACCTAATTGGAAATCAATCTTCCGTATCTCATTCTTTTGTAATCTTTGATACTGACTGTGATGAAGTAGATAGAATTCTAATGAGCTTAAAAACTGATAGTGCCCCCGGCTGGGATAGAGTATCTACAAAATTTCTTAAATATATAAAAATGGTAGCTGTTCCAATCATATCTCATCTGACCAACCTGTGCTTTAATAAAGGCGTCTTTCCGGAAGAACTAAAAAGATCTATTATTACACCTGTTCATAAGGGAGGGAACAGAGACGATGTCAACAACTATAGACCAATATCAGTACTACCAGCAATTTCCAAAATTGTTGAAAAACTAATAAATAACAGGCTCATTAACTACCTAAGTAAATACGACTTACTGTCGCCTACACAATTTGGGTTCAGACAAGGTGTATCAACCGAGGATGCAGTAACCGCTCTAACATCGCTAGTAGCTGATACTATGGATAGTGGCAACAAATGTGTTACTGTCTTCTTAGACCTAAAAAAAGCGTTTGACACCGTCTCTGTTCCAACCCTGGTGAGTAAATTAGAAAAATACGGAATAAGAGGAACTCCGCTATCTCTTTTAAAAAACTATCTTTGTGATAGGAGGCAGAGCGTTAGGATTGGAAAGTATACCAGTGACTACGCGGATGTAACTTACGGCGTACCGCAAGGAAGCGTATTGGGTCCGACATTGTTTTTAATATATATCAACGATCTCTGCAACTTAAAAATCAAAAACGCCAAAATTTTCTCTTATGCCGATGATACGGCTATCGTCTTTTCTGGTATCTCTTGGGAAGATGTTGAGTACACAGCTGAAATAGGCATGGCTACGATAGCCAAATGGTTGAAAAAAAATTTACTTACCTTGAATACAGGTAAAACTAATTTCATGTGTTTCAGTATTAGTGCAAGAACTGAACCGACGGATGATTTTAAAATTAAAATACACGATTGTGAGGACTTCAAGAATAAAAATTGTAATTGCCCAAAAATAAATAAAGTAAAACAAACCAAATATTTAGGGGTAGTAGTAGATGAGAGACTATCTTGGTATCCTCATATCGAACAGGTTGCTAACAGGGTTAGAAAACTGTGTTGGTTATTTAGTTCACTAAGACATATTGTGCCAAAAAATATAATTAGTCGTAATAACACTTCTAGAAATCTCCTTAATGAGATATACGTCGCTTTGGCTCAGTCTGTATTGGTATACTGTATTCCTAACTGGGGAGGGTCAGCAAAAACTAAATTTTTAGAAGTAGAGCGTGCACAACGTGCCCTCATAAAAACTATGTATTTTAAGAAAATGAGATATCCAACAGATAGTCTTTATAAATTAAGCGATTTACTCTCAGTAAGAAAACTATACATAGTTCAAACTATACTAAAGAAACACAAGACCCTACCTTACGATGCATCTAAACTAGCAAAGCGAAGAAAACATGCTGTTGCAGAAGTCCCCCAAACAAAAACTGTAGTTGCCTCCATGCAATTTAATACACGATCTGCACGGTTATATAATAGAATAAATAAAGAAATATGTATATATAAAAATCAATATTATGAATGCAAAAAAAAATATACTGAAATGGATCAAACCACTTACTTATAATGAAACGGAAGAGCTCTTGAAACCCACGATATAACCTATACTCTCACACAGGCACACAAACACACAACACACACACATACTCGCACACATGCACGCTCAAATTCACACATATTCACTCACACACACAAACTATGCTTAGTCTTATGCCAATCTTCTCTACATACTTACCTATGTTAAATAATTATGTTATTAGTATATTATTACTTTTGTTATGGAAGAGCGGAGTCTTCTAATACAGGCATTGTTTGCTTAAAGGAAGGCTCCAATCACAAACTAATTGTTGTAATCTTGTGGAAGAAATAAACAATTTGAATTTGAAAAAAAAAAAAATTTGAATTTGAAAAATTTTTTCAATGATTCCAGGGATTGCTGCCCTGAGTATTTGTTATAAATTACAACATAACAAACCCACGCGTTCTTGAGAAAAAGGGTCTTGAAAGACGGACAGATACGACAACGAAATGATCTTATAAGGATTCCGTTTTTCCTTTTGAGGTAAGGAACCATAAAACTATGTGTTTTTAGTTAACCAAAAAATCAATGAAGATAAAATTTGGATAGCAGACATATTAAAATACCTACAAATCTTGTAATTAAATAAATCAAACCCCGTTTAGTAACTGCACAAAACTCGTAAGTTAGTCGAAATACTAAATTAAAACAAACACAGCAAGTTATGATGTTATTCTAAATCGAAGGCTCGTGTTCGCTTTAGGCAATTTCAATATGGAAGCGGTCTTCAATCAGACAAGTCCCTACGTCCCTTTAGCCAGAAACAACCCCTATTATATAAATAAAATATAATATTTTAGTGTCAATACCGTCCCTGAATATGAAGCCTCTACTTCAGTAATCATTTCTGAACGCGCGCAAACGTATGAAATTACTCCGATACACCTGCGACACGATTGCCAAGGGTTGACAACCTCTGGGTCATCAAGAAGAATAATAACCATACGAGATTCTGTAGAATTCGCTAATCCAATTCTGTTGATAGGTCTTTGTTGTCTACTTATAGTAGAAAACGAAATATTCGGATTTGGAAAAAATCTGCTAAGTATTTATTTATTGCCCTCGATTTTAAAAGAATTGTAATCTGCAGCGATTTCTTGAGCTATTTTATTATTTCTATGATATTTTTTTATTTCTTTTATCAACAGTAGCTAAGTACTTAACCATGTTTATTTTTACAAAAGTAGACCAATGATAGAAAATTATCTTTCTACTAGCTTCTGCCCGCGACTTCGTCCATGAAATTTCGGCCCCAACCCACCGCGTCGTATCACATCGCCCACCCGCGCTACCATTATTACTGACTTCTTATTGTTTTGCTCGGCTCCTAAGGGTATTAGCGTGATGATAAATAGTCATCTTTTTCTTTCTATTTCATTATGAAAAGGACAGAAGATAAATATTAGTTTAGTCCTGTCAAATTAGTCAGCGCCTGACGTAAATTGACGTATTTTTAGTAGCCAGTTTTTTAATCTCGTCTAACTTGTCTATGGATTATCTAATTTGACAGGACTAAACTAATATTTATCTTCTGTCCTTTTCACAATGAAATAGAAAAAAAAAGATGCACTGAACTTAAATTTAATTTAGTTTGTGAACAACAGAATCGGGGCCAATATCAAGGATAGCAAAACGCTTGCAGTGTTTAAATCAAAATTAAAAAAATACATTTATGACAACATTTACTAAAATAGCTCGATCGCTGTAAAACCTACATTACTTTATTTTTTACTTAAGCTCATTGTTAAGTGAACTGTATTGTTCTTTATGAGTAAATAAATTCGTTAAACCTATATCGGGTAGGTCTGAGAATCGGCTACCATCAAAGTCAAAGTCAAATTATTTATTTAAAATAGGCACTTAAAAGGCACTTTTGAACGTCAAAAATTAAAATTAAAAAATAGAATTGATTCTAGTCGCCCATTCCAAAATGTAGTTTTCGTGTGGAGAAGAATGGGCAAGAAACTCCACCGTTACTCTTTTAAAATGTTTCACAAGTTTTTGTATGCATTCATTATATAATTATATGTGAAGACGATGCACCTAAAATAAAATTTAGTCTACCACAAATGGTAAAAAGAATTAAAAATATATCAGACCAGAGAAAATATAAATCTATTTTTTTTTTTGCAAAACGACGTTTGCGGGGTCAGCTAGTAATAATATAAAACCTATTTATTAAAGGAATTTTCGTGTTTTATCAAGTCGTAAAACAATCCAAAACAGAGGCGGGTCTTAAAAAAATAAGTTCGAGTCAAAGTCATCGCTTGTTTACAAAAACCTAATTGGATTGAAGTTCTCCTGCCTACACTTATATACTTTGTTATAATACCGAAAAATATTTATAATTAAAAGTTCCAACCCTAAAAGTTATTTGATCCTTTATTCAGCTAAAGATTCACGGTTGACAGATCAAAAGAGTTTGTTACAGCGTGTCTTAGTTACTTCTGCGACCTAGGAGTTTTGTCCACGAATGCTTGTGACCGTTTTGATTAAAGAATTCAACTTCAAAGTATTTGTGTTTAGTGATATATTTAAAATACAAAAAAAACGAGTGTGCTTATGACCACACGACTGAAGTGAAACTTCTTTCGCTCCATCTGTATGTATATATATATACATATGTGTGTACAATATATACATGTATACACATATACATATATTAATTTTCTACAAATATTTAAATTTATTTCATGGTTTCATTGGTAAATTAATATTTTTGCATAGATCTGCTTAGATATACGGAACGTATTTGGCTATGAGAGGAAGAGAGAAAGAAAATGTGCGCGCGCTATCCCCCACTTAACTTCCGTTCGCCTTGCCCGATCACACTTTCCGTAACGCTTACGTCACGCGTTCGCCAGCTTACTCCCCAAGTCAAGCGTGCGTAAAGAAGTTTCACTTCAACAAGCTTACAGTATATAAACACTTTTTTTTTTTTAAATGATCCAATGACCCCTCCCGCTCTGGGTGGAGCAGAAGGGAGTGTCAGACTCTTACTGACTAAAACCCACCTGTGTTCCTTCCTTAGCCCTTTGTGTTCCGGTGTAGCGGTAACCCTTTCGGACAATCCCGCTGCAGTATATGAACACTAAATCGTTGGTATGCTAGCATAATCAGCCTATAACGTTCCCTCTGCTGAGACACAGCCCTCCTCTCAGTGAGAGGGAGTGGGCTGTTATCCGAACCAAGTTTGTAAATATTTAAATATTTATTTTTAACTAGCTGCGCCCCGCTGTTTCACCCGCGTAAGTTTTGATCCCGTGGGAATATCGGGATAAAAAGTATCCTATGTGTTGTTCTGATGTATAAACTATATTACTGTAAAGTTTTATCAAAATCCGTTCAGTGGTTTTTGCGTGAAAGAGTAACAAACATCCATCCATCCATCCTCACAAACTTTCGCATTTATAATATTAGTAGGATAGGATAGGATATAGGAAGTAGGATTAAATAGTATCGTAAGTTATTATAAGTTTTTTTTTGTGTTTCTGTTTTTTTTTTCCTATATTTTTGGCTTCTAAAATATAAGTGATTTGGTCGTAAGCACTGTAAGCTTATGTTTTAAATAAATTAATGAATAAATCCACCACGTGGGTCCAATGCAGGTTGGTCGATGGTAAATGCACAGGTAAATGTCTTCAAACTCAAAGCATTTATTTCAAATAAACCAATTATAGGCACTTTTGAATTGTAAAGGGTCGGTCAGTCAGAAAGATGAATCTAGTTGCCCATTCCAAAGCGTAGGTACCTGTGGAGAAGAACTTGCAAGAAACTCCACGGACACTCTTTTAAATCATAAAATTGTTACAAAAATCTTGGTTACATCATTCATGTTGAAATTATACATGTGAGAACGATGCAGAAAGACGTGCACGTTAAAGGCGTCCATACTAAAAAGAACAATATTCATAAATGAAAATAAGTTAAAATAAGCCATGGCGGCTAAGAGATGACCAGTCCGTACTGACGGCACCCGTTCACGAACATGACGTATGGATCAGCACCATTCAGCTCAACCATTTTGAAGGGGACCCAATGATCCAACATACACGCCACCATCAGCGAGACATTTGAGTGAGCATGACATACTCTCAGCCGCCAGGGCACATTCAAGTCAATGAAAGACGATTCAATTTTTTTAATCTAGAACATGCCGGTTTCCTCACGATGTTTTCCTTCACCGTTTCGAGAGCAGTGGTGATGAAATAATTTACACAAAGTAAAGCGCCGTCTGAGTTCGAACCTACGATCTACAACTCTTAAGTTGCGGCCAATACCACTTGGCCATTACTGTTCTGCTTATATGCTAAATTAAAGAAAAAATAAAAGTTGCATAAGAATGTTTTGAAAAATATTTTCTTTTATAGAGACACTTTTAAAAATATTCATCAGACTTCACATTATCGAGATAACAGTGGTATAAAGACAAACCCTGATAGGCACTTTACTTTGTGTTAATTATTTCATCACCTTCTCTCAAAACGGTGAAAGAAAACATCGTAAGGAAACCGGAATGTCCTAGAACCACGGGGCCTATCACCATCTCTTTAGCAGTATTATTTTAATCTTACTTCAGTGTGGGAAAGAGATGGAGCTACATGTCCTGTATTGCTCCATCTCTTTCCCACACTGAAGTAAGATTAAATTAAAATAATACTGCTAAGGAGGTGGTGATAGGCCCCCAGATATGAGATATGGGACATCTACTAACTCGCATCGGCCTGTGTGGTAGATTACAGCCCTCCCAAACAGAGATAAAGCATTATTTCGTTGTTTTATCCATCAAGATGATAGTTATATCGAGAAAATAATTCTCTTACTCTGCTTCAATGTTCGTCTACCCTAAATCGACCTTTATAGTTTCACCTTAATTACTAGCAATAAATCATTCCAGATAGTAATTAACTAAGTTAGAACTACCTACGCGTTTGAGCACAATACCGCCACAAGAGAATCCTAACACAACATACCTATAACCTAAAAACAGATTATACTAATAGTAAGTACCTACACTAACGCGCGTTCATTATAGATTGTCGGAACAAAATTATTGCTAACATAATTCTGTTCGGTTCCGCATTTTCGTTTTTTGACACCGACTTCCGAAATTAAAGTTATTTTTACTTTGTTGTGGTTTTTTGGAAGTAGGTTGTTTTTTTTTTCAAAATAAGTTTTTTTTTTCACTTTTTAGTTGTACGTACCTACTCCACACAAATTCAATTGCTACTACCAGAAGAATCATCAAAGTTCCATAGAAATGTCGGAGATGCAGTACATTTATGCATAAACTCCGTACTACATAAGAATAATTACCTAATTTATTCTATACTTAAACCTTCCTGAAAGTATGTAGCTCATGTTAATGAAAGAAACATCAAAATTGATTCATTCGTTTTAGAGAAAATCGCGGACATACAAACATACATACATACGGGTCGAATACAGAACCTCCTTTTTTAAGTCGGTTAAAAAGTTATAATGATTCTTGAATTCTCATGAATACCTACTAAATATTGTAAAACATTTTAAAAGAGTATCTATGGCGTTTCGTGCCCATTTTTCTCCAAACGAAACTACCTTTCAGAAGGGGCAACTATAATCAATTCTAATTTCTTCTAAATGTTGGCTTTAGAAGTGCCTATTTGAAATAAATGATTTGACTTTGACTTTAAAGACGGAATTTCTGTTATGTCTAGGTATTGCCAGACTTATGATGTTGGTGATTTATTTTTCCATTTTCTTCATGTTGCCCCAAAAACATGAAATCTATTATTGGTACCTCAACCGCACCGATATTTAATGACGTGGCCGATTGATAGATAACATGGTAACCGCTGAGCCGGATATACACGAAATTGTGGATATATAATCGGATACAAAATGTGGTTTGTTACCCTGTTTACAGTGCCACAGAAAAAATTTATATATGTATTACATCAGGAATTATATTTTAAATACATCGCATTATCTGTTTTATCAATTAAGGTCTTAACCACAGATACAATAGACCTATATAGCGCAAGTATCACGATCTGTATGAAAACCAAGCGTGCCATTTTTTTGACTACCTGCTATGACGTCACAAGCCTTCTTTCTCACTCACGCTCACCCAGCCAGCAGTACACAGGACATGAGCGCGAAAGTGGCGGATTGCGATTTTTGAACGTTTGTGCGATTATTGGCACGCGAAGTAGTTGCTCTTGCGTTATCTAGGTATATCTATATCTGAGGTCGTAACTATCCACTGCTGCGGATGCAAGTCAAACACATACTAAAATCTAATATGTAGGTATTTGCATTGAACTAAAGATAGTCAATGATTTAAAAGTTGCAAAAAAATTAACTAACTTCTAATAATTGATTGTAATAGCAATAATCATTTTACCGGGTTGGAAGTCTGAACTTACTTACATTTATTTTCATAAGCTCTGCCCCAAGACCAACACCTAAACCCATTTCTAAGAGGACGTAGAACGTCTCAATCATCAATATTATTCTCAGTAGTAGACCAAAGAGTTCTAAATCTACCGGCAAATGAAAACAGACAGCTAATTCTATACTCACCATCGATACGAATTAGCCATCGCCCTCGTTGGCTAAAGATCCCAACTTCAAGACTTTGTACTTACATAGTACCAGATACCTACTACATTCACCTTCTAATGGTTTATCTTAGCCGAAGGTAAGATGCTGCACTCGGCGCCACGATTAAATAGATTAGAGATTTGACCCCTACCATGCTCACTTCTAAAACATCTCAATGAATCGGTGAGGTTCTTTTCAGATGAATAAATGTTTGAAGTAAACGATTGATACCATCGGACATTAGTGAAAGTTTAAAATAATAATTTTTGGTACTTTCAATCAACCTTTGAAACTTGAAAAAAAAAAGAACTTTATATATGTTCTGTGCCGTTCAAGTAAACGCTTTTATTTGATTGGGGAAGGTTATTTAGAAATGTATTAGGTACACATTCTCTACATGAAAAGGTAGTTTTGGCTTTATTATGTTGATTTAATTTTAACACATTTAATCCAGCTTACCCCAAATCCAAGCACATTCATTGCTGTAGATGCCCAGATTCTAATTCGCCCATAAGAGGCTTAAACTGATGTCAAAAATCTTTACAAACCCTCTAGTAGGGTCCTATAAATAACTGCATTACAACCACGGTCCCGAGTGACGGAGAGATTATCCGGCTCATTTAATTACGGCTAGAGGTCAAACGGTGCTAGGATCCAGCTGTCCAAACTGATTTCCTGAAGATCCCCATTAAAACTTAATGAGAACTCTCCTGAATATAATTGGACCAGTTACTGATTGCTTGGAGTGTTCCCTGTCTGATTGCAGTGTCGAGAAAAAGTTTGTAGCATCTGGTTTGTAATTTTGCCTCCGTTGCAACAAAGTTTGGTTAACTATTGAGTTTATGTTTTCTATGCAAAGCGGATTTCTATCGAGTTTCTGCACAGGCCGTTCATCCACGATGCTACTCAAATTACTAATACGTAGCCAGAATATCACAGTACTAGTATTTCAATGGTGAACATGATGGTGCGTATAAGCAAACAATCACAAATGATGTAATTATCATCGCGTTAGTAAGTCACATCCTATACCGACTACACCTAAATAAAATAGTCTTCCAGACCGAATATCAGCCAAAGCAGCCAATCTCAACGGAGACTAGACGCAGGAGATATTATAGTGCACTAATGTGTGCGCATACACAGCTGCACTCACTCTTCCCTCACTCTCACAGACCGATGGGATCGCAATCCAACACGACCGGAGAGAGATTTGGCGCAAGATCAACGGCTTAACGTGCTTTCCGAGGTACGGGGGTATCACATCGCTAACTTTCAAACTCCCGACTCTTACTGAGAAATTCCTAATGGAAAAACACAATAACACTTTACCCGATCTGGGAATTGAACCTAGGAATCCACGCTCAGCAGTCGCACTGGCGACCTCGAGACGATCGGGACAGTTACCAGTTATCATTGAAATAGATTCTGTGACTGTCATTCGGGCTACTTATTGATGATTTGAGTTTGTAACACGTGACTTTTCAGTAAAATCGTGGACAATAAGCCTTAGAGAAGATTCAGTGATATTCTGTAAAAATCTCACCGTGAAAACTAAGGTGAAGTGAGCTGTCATTCCACCTGATGTTAGGGATTGCCCCTATTGATAGCTCACTTCACGCTCACTTCACCTAAGTTATCACGATGAGATTTACAGAATCGATCGGCTGTTTACTATTCACTTTAGCATACGATAAGTTTTATTAAGCGAAACTGAAATAAACTTGGATGAAGAATTTACTGACTGCCATGTTGGTGGAAAGAGGATCTTGAAATCTTTAGATACTTACTTACTAAAAGTTTTATTCTTGAATCATTAAAGCTTTTCAGGAACGTCATAA
The DNA here is from genome assembly GCA_949316385.1 of Globia sparganii. Taxonomy (NCBI): domain Eukaryota; kingdom Metazoa; phylum Arthropoda; class Insecta; order Lepidoptera; family Noctuidae; genus Globia; species Globia sparganii. The sequence goes on along the minus strand of OX438655.1, from coordinate 2,155,731 downwards.
TTGCTTTGTAACTTGCGGGTCATGATTTACATTAAATTCTTTTTTTTTTGTGTTAAAACGAATGAGAAATCTTTTTCTCAAATTATTCCATAACTTTTGGAGTTATCATGCTAGCATTTGCTAAAGCTGTGAGAAACTATGCAAAGTTTTTTCTCACTTTAAGTACACATAGAAAATGTGGAATAGTGCTGAGGTAAAAAAAAAAGTGATACCTAGAAATAATTATCACAAATTGATTTGTTTATTTAATACTTCAAGTACATAAATGTACAGAGGCGGAAACTAGAACTAAAATAATATCTTACTTAAAAAAATTAGTTTTTTATTCACAAAGACATAAAAATTACAATTTACAAGTTAATACTAATATATAAAAGGGTAACGGTGAAGTTTCTTGCACATTCTTCTCCACACGAAAACTACATTTTGGAAGGGGCGACTAGAATCAATTCTATATTTTAATTTTTGACGTTCAAAAGTGCCTTTTTAAGTGCCTATTTGAAATAAATGATTTGACTTTGACTTTGACTATATATATATAATATACAAGCATATAATAAAAAAAAATAAAGAAAAAGGCAGGAGCTCATTGGGCATAAAAAAATTCGTCCGCATCGCTGTCTATGGGATAAGTGCCCAAAAGGCTGGCAGCATTACCATTTAGTATTTTTATATTTTTTTCATCATTCAAAAGTCACTGTGATTCTACCTTTTTTAATCACTGTCGACGTCATACCAAGTCGTCTTTGGCAAACGTAATCTGTCTCAGTTACACCTTAGTATTCACGTTTTTATATCCTAGGTCATGCATTCCAAGATTATTACAAACAAAACTAAAAGCAAAAGAAAACTACACTTCATTATTCTTAATTATATTTTAAAACGAGTATAAAATAATGAACTGCCGAGAAATATCGGAGGAAGTGCGTGCTCAGAGCAAATAGATTTTAATGAAACGTTTGAAACGTGTGGAAGATTAATGGCCCCAGAGATGATAATACAACAATTTCTCTGTGTTTAATAGCAGCGCTTTAGGTTGGCAAAGCACTGAAGACCAACTGCGATAATTTAAAAATGGCAAGCTTAAGAATATAGAAGATTCTTTAATATACCATACGAATTACAAATACAAATATAGAAATTTTACAATGAGCCGTCGTAATGCTAAAATCAATCTTTTAAAGACAATCTTTGGATGGATTAAAAGGGAGAGATAAAAAATCGAAGAAAATATATTTATTTGGGACATATGATAAAGTACCTTGGCAAGCCAGTTAATCCGTTGGTGCCTGAAAGTCTGGCAACCAATCTTACTAAGGAGTATCGTATTACCCAATAACTGGGTTCTGAAAGTCAGATAGGCAGTCGCCCCATGTAAATACTGATATTCAGCTGCATCCAGTTAGACTGGAAGCCGACCCCAACATTTTCATGTCACAACATTACATTTCTCTTAAGTCCTGAGTTATTATTTACTTTATCTTTAATATTTATAGCAGTAGCCTCGCTAGTGATACTTACAAACCCGACCGGAGTAATTAGAAGACACGGCGTGGGGAGAATTTTTAATGATTTAGGTGAAATTTATAATGAAATAATTAATTATGAAGCGGTGACATCACATCTCTGGAGGCGGAACCCGCACCTACAATTATGTTTTGAGTCTGCATATTTTGCTCCCAACAAAGGATCCCTCGCTGTTTTATTTTCCGCAGTTATTTTTGGCTAGGTACTCGGTAGATCTTTCTTTGCTCTCTGTGTTTTAAGTTTAGCCAACAACGACGAATTTGCCCCTAGGGGTTTTGTGTCTTTCTCTCGTTGAGTGGGAAGTGGTAATTTTAATTTGAGCTTTTGTTTGAGTATAACAACTTTTTTGATACTTTTGTGTCAATTCCCGTAACTCTAAGAACGTTCACAGTCTGATCTTAGTCTCAATCTGTTAAATAATAATAATAATAAAATCTTTATTTTTAGACCATAGATCTATAAACATACGAAAGACACATTAAATAAACTAAATAAAAATTAAATAAAAATAAAAACAAAACTAATTACTTCACATATCTGAATGACGGTCTGTGTGCCGCCACCCAGTGACATCGGCATGAGGCTGTTGGGGCTGCCGCGCACCCGACGCATCAGTGATGCAATTCGCAGACGCAGCAACGAGCCGAAATCCGGAACGCGTGCGTCCGCAAACATCCCCGACGCGCTACAGAAGCGCGGCAACCCCAGCATCACCCGGAACGCGTTATTATATTGCACTCGTAAAGCTTTGTACGAGCTCTGTGCATAACTGACCCACAGGACGCAGGGCGCAGGGCGCCTTTTGATATTGATTGATTCATTTAGACAAGTTTTTTATATTGATTGTCGCTGATATGAGACTGCAACTTGGATTTGAATATATTTTTATGTACGAGAATCGGCGTTCTGTTAATAAAACTCTCAGGCTAATCGCCTACGATAATATTCTGCTAACTCGTTGGCTATTTAAATTTGTATCACGTTACTTTCGAGTAGCGTCGTGGCCGATCGGCCTAATTCAAGTTGTCTGTAATGAATATAGGATTTCTTAGTTGACATTTTTCCATTTCAACTTTGATACACCACATTAGAATTTAAAATTCTAGTGATCCAAATGTTTGAACTACTATAACGTTTTAATTGACCACATAAACTACCTTTGACTTACCATAAAAAATAGAAAACAAATCCCTTAGGAGTACCTGATTATTTTTAATATTTGAAATCATAATGTGCCATCACAGCAGGGCCCTTTTCACTTTGACATCTTAACGATTCTTTACTTCGAAACCAAGCCAATTCCTTAGTTAATCAAACAAGCACAACATAATTATGCTCGTGTTCTCTGTACCCAAACAATGGCGTGGTTTGAACTGTCAAAAATTACATGTTTTCCATACGCATTGACATTTTGATTCCTTGCCGTTAACAAGACACAACATTGGCCCCGATTCTGTTGTTCACAAACTAAATTAAATTAGTCAGCGCCTGACGTAAATTGACGTATTTTTAGTAGCCAATTTTTTAATCACGTCTAAACTTGTCTATGGATTATCTAATTTGACAGGACTAAACTAATATTTATCTTCTGCCCTTTTTATAATGAAATAGAAAGAAAAAGATGCACTGAACTTAAATTTAATTTAGTTTGTGAACAACAGAATCGGGGCCATTGGCGTGGTTTCCACATGGTAAGGTTTCGCGGGAAATAATACAGAATTGGGACCCTGAAGTGGAGAAATGTCAGCTAACTTATGGAAGCCACTGTACGTAATAAGATTGACCAATCATTCTCGCGTCAGTCCCAAATCTCTACGGAAACCAATTATTCTTCTCAGCCATCAAATCCTCACTCACTTTTGTCATATAATTCCTTATCCGTGAAATATACTTGAATTTTTTTAAGACCTTTGCAAATAAATTGTCGACCCTACTCAATATAAGTTTATGTGACTCTTTCATTAATTCTTGTGTAACGTTGGCACCTTCAACTGTGTCTTTATAAATAAAAATTAAATGTTGTTCTTCGGTAACCGCATCACTTGAAAACGGCTAAACCGATTTGGCATTTTTTTTTTGTTTTACGATGTTTGTTATAGTTGATATAAGGTTTTAGAGACACAACAATAATTTGGAAAAAGAAATCGGAAAGTTTGAAAAATGGGAAATACTGAGTCCTTTTGTGTATGGCATTTTTGTAATAACTATTTTACAGAACAGTGTCTGTCGGCTCAATCTAAAAAATGTGCTGAAGAGGTTGACTGGTTTCTCATTCTATTTTCTTTATTGGTTGGTGTTTTGAACCGCACTTTTGACTATTGCGTCCTAAATTACTTAAAACCATAATTAAAATTATCTATGATTCTTAAGTATCACAAAAAAGTTCATAACTAATTTTGTCTATCGTCCAAAACTAATCTTTTTTATTCCAAGCTATACTAGTAAATTCCTTTTCACAATGATTATTCCATTTTACATTCTTTAATACCCACATTAAAAAGTTATCAGGAACAATCCCCATAATGATAGCAATTATGGCGATAAGCTCCTCAAACTTTTGCTTTGCAGTATCCCTTTGTGGGACTAGCTTCACTCAATACAGGACATTTTATAAACTGCTAATCGATCAAGCAACGCTTTGTCTACAAAACAAACTACAACATAAAAAAAATATATATGTCGGGTGACGACATGTGTGTCTCGTTATTATCAGACATATTTTAAGTACTGTGGGCTAACTGTGGGTAGTGTTGGTTATTGCGCAATAGAATAACGGTTTAGCAGTTTAAATCAGATTATAATTTCACAAACAATTTAATCACACTAGAAAATCACACACTGTAGGTACATGACACAACTAGATACGTAACGCGAGACAGTTTCCGAGCACATGTTGTCCATACGATCTCCAATGGTCAAGTCTCCCCTTTTTTTTTTTTTGTGGATGGGAAATCATCAAATGACCCCTCCCGCTCTGGGTGGAGCAGAGGGGAGTGTCAGACTCTTACTGACTAAAACCCACCCGTGTTCCTTTCTTAGCCCTTTGTGTTCCGGGGTAGCGGTAACCCTTTCGGACAATCCCGCTGCCCCGGCACAATCCCACTGCCCCGGCACAATCCCGCTGTCCGCCTCGCTGCTCGCTCCTTTATACTGATAGCAAAACAAGTCGAGCAGCGGGGCGGTGGGAGAAGTTCTGTGACGTACTTGTCGATGGCGTGATCGGAGCACGTGTTTTTTATAGCTTAGAGAAATGTAGACGGCGACGCCGCCGACATAAATGTTTTTTGAAACCAACAGGGTAATTGCGTGACTTACATAAAATGGTATATAAAGTTCCGACTGCTGGGACACAGGCTTCCTCTCTTCGAGAGGGAGTGGGCTGTAATCCACCACGCGGGCCCAATGCGAGTTGGTAAATGTTAGATCTTGGCCAAGTACTCAGTAATGCTGGAACGCCTACAGAACAAGTTCACGCGCCACTTGTACAAGAAACTACATATATGGGGTATATCCGTTTTACCCGTTGATGTACCCCACTCTGTTTGTGCTCGGTATGGTCGGGTACAACCAACTGAGGGTGCGACGGGAATTCACGCTTGTCGCGTATCTGGTTAAGTTGCTTCGTGGCATTGAGCATAACACAGGATTACTGCAGCGCCTGAGTATATGTGTACCGGACCGCTATGTGTGGAGGCGGCGCCGCCCGCCACTACTGGCTGTGCCGGTCGCCAGGACCAACCTTCTCGCCAAAACACCATTGACCCGTGCAATTCGGGTTATTAACGATATTCACGTGAGGATCGATGTATTTATATGCCATTTGAGTGAACTCGCAAAAATACTGATGTTCTTTTTATGCTATAATGTAGATTACAGTAGGGTATCTTGTTGTTTTTATTTTATTTTGTTTTATTTTAGGAACCTAGTACATAATATTATTTTTGGATGTAATTATAAGCACAGTTTTAAATTGTAAGTACTTAAGTTAATTTGAAGACCTCACTATCGCATTAGGTATACACCTGTAATGATAGTGGTAAGGGAGATTTTGATAAATAAATAATAAATAAATAAATCTTAATTTTTTTGGTTCTAGGACATGCTGGTTATCTCAAGATGTTTTCCTTCACCGTATTGAGAACGGTGGTGATGAAATAATTTACACAAATTAAAGTGCCTTTCTGGGTTCGAACCTACGACTTAAAACTCCTTAGTCGCGACTCTTTTCACTGCTCTCATAAAATGGCAATCGATCGCAATGCTTTTAATTCTAACAGCTCAGCTACATTAATTGCGTTATTTACGATGTTGAGCAGGCGAATTTTTCAAATCTATAAAGCAATGGATTAGGAAATACCTTCAAAACCTTTGATTTTGATTGGTGTGTTACGCAAGGGTTTAAACTTCAGCTTGCCTAACTTTAAATTTAGCCTTATTTTCCAGTCCATGATTTCATGAGATTTTAGGCATTACCTTCAATAAACAGTCTACGTAAATATCGTTTAAAACCCAGCCAACCCTAAAAGGCAAAACCTTTACAATACAAAACACACTATTAACCTTTCTTGCTTCCAATATTGTAATGTAATTAAGAGGGTTAAGCCCCGTATTCACATGGCGACTAATGTTGAACGAAATATGAAAATGTTGGACCATATCGACTGTAATAACTGGACTGAAAGACCTTTTACAACATCTGCCTAGACTTTTCCCAACTATGTTGGGGTCAGCTTCTAGTCTAACCGGATGCGTCTGAATTTCAGTACTTTAAATAGAGCGACTGCCTATCTGACCTCCACAACTCAGTTTCTGGGAAATACGATAACCCTGGGTAAGACTTTTTGTCCTGACGACCCGTAACGACTGTCAAAGATCCATAAATGACAAGCGGGGCACGGAGGGGTCTTGGTATGTAAAGATGGGCACCCATCCACATGCGAACCGTGGCAAGCGTAGCTGAACCTGTTCGATCGACCCGTGCGACTGTTAAAACTTAGCCACAAGCCCCTCCCTTCTCCCAAGACCTTTCACAATTGCTTGGAATTATAATTTTGAGACGATTTTAATTGAGGGACGCACCCAAGCTAGATGGACCGATGACCTTAAAAGGGTGGCTGGATGCGGAAGGTGGAGGAGGGTGTTCTAGTGCAGCCTGGGAGAGGCCTATGTCCAGCAGTGGACTGTCATAGACTGAGTTAATTGATAATTTTGAGTTATAACATTAACTCTGGTAGAAAATGGCTATGGCATCAAGTCCGCCTCTGTACATGTATGTGCTTGAAGTATTAAATAAATAAATAATCGGTTACGTACCTTTAACTATATTGGATGATTCATAATGACAGAGTTATTTCTACGTTAATTTTGTTTAAATACATGATTACGTGATGCGAAGTGTGAGTGTGAGTAGTAAAGAGTGTCACATTATTTTTTCAAGTAACATACACAATAAAAAAAATATTCGCATTTTACGTTTTGACGGGCTTATGTTATATCCTCATCATCTTCAGGATATGGAGGTCAGAAAAGCTTCATGTAAAATACCGGTATTCAGTTGCATTCGTTTAGACTGGAAGCGGACTCCATTTAGGTCTAGGCCAACACAAAGCTGCCCAAAATTTTTAAACCTAACATTTTCAGAGCTAGTGTAAACACAGCCTTACTGAAGTTCTATATAAACATGAAACCCAAATAGAAATGTTATTTTACTCGCCATTTGTGTAAGCGTTACATTTTATGACGATCGAATCGATTCCATTGATTGTATATTTTGCATTTTATATAGGGACCGTTTAAATAGATCTTTTGTGCTTTTACTTCAAATGTATTTACACTAAATTGTGCATAAAGTAATACTGGTTTAGGTGAAACAACATTAAAAAAAAAAAAAAAAATGTGCCGTTTCTTCGACCTTGTTATATAAGAAGATCGAAGAAATGGCACATTTTATTTAATTTTTTATTACACTAACGTTTCGTCATCATCATCATCTGCCTAGCCTTATCCCAACTATGTTAGGGTCGGCTTTCAGTCTAACCGGATGCAGCTGAATACCAGTATTTTACATGGAGCGACTACCTATCTAACCTCCACAACCCAGTTACTGGGTAATACGATACCCTTGGTAAGACTGGTTTTCAGACTTCCGGGCTTCTGACGACCCGTAATGACTGTCAAAGTACCACGAATGACAGCCGGGACCAACGGCTTAACGTGCTTTCCGAGGCACGGAGAAGTCTTGGTATGTGAAGATGGTCACCCATCCACGCACCAACCGCGGCAAGCATAGCTTAACCTGATCGATCAACCCGTGCGGCTATTATTAGTTAGCCACAAGACCCTCACACACATCATCGACACACATTATCGTTTCGTATTTGGCATTATCGTTTTATCGTGAGGCATATGTTTCACGATAAAACGATAATGCCAGAAAACTGGCAAATAAATGTAGATTTTAATTATTTTCATGTGCGGAAAAGGCGTCTAAATTATAGGTCGTAAAAATTAATACTGTAAATTCCGTACGCAAAATACGCGCTTTGAGGTGGAGTTGCGGATACAAGTTCGTATTACTTATACCTACCTTTACTATAAATTGGCGTGAATGATTACCAAAAGTTAACAATGTGTGTGTATGAGATGATGACGTTTAGCGGTATCTACAATGAGCAACGCGTCATACTGATGTCACAGCAATATCCTGAATCTCGCAAGCAGAGTTTACCGCGCAACTAGCATAGATATAACGGCCCGACATGAATCATCGGGCAGTTGCCCGCCAGAAACAGAACCCGTCTGGTCGGAGGATCTTCCTAAATCTATGTACTAGCAGCGCCCCGCGGTTTCCCCCGCATAAGTTTCGATCTCGTCGGAATATCGGGATAAAAAGTGTCCTATCGCTTGCTTAGTATTAAAGTGACCGAATTCAAAATCAACCTTAAATGAGTTAAATACATTGTCATCTTTATAACAACGCCATTTGTGACAAACTCTAAGAAACTCTTAAAAAGTTAGAGTTATAAAGTCTGTATATATTTTTTTTTATTTTAGTTTTTCTCATTTATGATTGATTTTGATTTCGGTCACTTTAATACTAAGCAAGCGCTATGTGTTTGTTAATCCTGGTTATAAACTATCTGTGTGCAAAATTTCATCCCAATCCGTTAATCAGTTTTTGAGTGAAAGAGTAACAAACATCCATCCATCCATCCTCACAAACTTTTGCGTTTATAGTAGGATAGGATGTCACATGTATAGTAAGGCTCAATAAGTTTATCTAACTGTTTCAGAATACTACAGCTTAAGTGTTGGAAAATCTTAACAAAAATAATAAAAACTTGAGAGGTGTCAAGGGACACCCGGATGGAACGAAGTTCCTTTCGATTAATTAGTGAAGGAATTGTAATAAAATTTTATTTTTTTTAAGTTATAATAATAAATAATGTAATGTATTGAATCTTGTATAAAATAATTATATTAATAATTATATTCAATGCGAAATAGAAATGAAAATATCTGGCTTGCTTTCTATAAGAGAGAGAGAGACAGACAGAGAATCATGCGACGCCGCACAGCTTACAATAGCTTACTATGGCAAAAAGTGTCGTGACAACTTTTCGTAAGAATTTTTTCCGTCTAGCCCCCTTTCACAACGCGCGTTAAGGAACTTCGTTCCAAAAAGAAAGAAGATATTTATCATTCATGCCCAAGAGAGATCTAAAACGGCTAACAGCAGCGCAAGACTTTGTACAAAAGCAACTTAATGCAACACTTAAGAGCAAAATAATATATTATACTCCGAACAGACTGAAACAGCGTTCCTTAATTAATTACGAAACTTCTTGAATACGGAACACGTGAGATTATTGCTTTATGTAGCATTAAATAGTATTAAGGCAAGTTTTAGATGGTTGTAGAACTAGGTGTATTTTGGTCGTCTTAGATAAATATGTCACTCATTTTATTAGCAATATTTGCTGTGTCATTAAAACGGAGAGATAGTCTCTTAAAAGAAAAAAAACTAATATCGAAGTTTGAAGCACAAAACTTCTCTTTTAGATACAATTATTTTAATCTTAGCTTATTTCATTATATGAGACTTCAGAATTAGTCTATTGAAGCCTCTCCAACCATCCACTACTTAATTCGATTCTAGGCCAATGTCATCCAGCCGCGACCAAACTCTGTAAAGAAATAACTGTTAGAGAATTATGATTAAATTTTTTTCATTTTCCACAAGAAGTACATTTAGCTTACTACATTTTGGCCGATTGTCTACATTTCCTTTGCCTGTCACGTGATAGTGTAGTGTGTATTTCAAAGACGTTGAGAACATCGGGGCTTGGTGGATTTCGAGCATGGACCACCGAGAGAACAGGTCAATTATATACTCTTAGAGTTTCACAGGTATCAAGTCAAGGAGTAAACTGTGACCGTTATTTTGTTTTAAATATTGGATTTTATTGGGTAACTATTGCTAGATTGTGGAATATATGTAGCAAGTATGTAAAATGTTCTCTAATTCATAAATACTAAGTATTATGTGTAAATAGTGTGAAAAGGTTACGATAATGAATAAATGTGTGATTTGAATGTTAACCTACCTATAATACGTTTTATTTACGTTGTCCCCTCAGACCTATAGTAGTATGGACAGATAGAGTAATACAATAAATAATACTATCTATTTTAAGTCTTACTTCTGATTTATCTAATATAACTATATTTTATTTCACCCTTCAAATAAACAAACACATTATACAAACCACACAAATCTCGTCTATAATCTAACGAATTTATCGAAAGCAAAAAAACAGAGTCTATTCCCTTCCAATAATACATAACAGAAAGATAACTGCGTTATCTTCAGATACCCGCGTAAAATGGGCCGGGCGACATTTTAAATCTATTTTGTTCCGCAAGATGGCCGCCGGTTGATTATCGACGGTGATAGTAACGGTAAAAGGATTTTTCTGTCTTCGTTTGTTGAAATCTTTTTCGGGAATTGGTAACTTCAAATGTATGGTTTTGGAGAAATAAGTAATTTAGTATATCTTTACTATGATGTTAAATTATGAATTGATAGTTTTAAATAAGTCGTTTGGCTTTTAAAAGTAAAATGGATGCGATATCTGATGAGAATGAAACAAAACACGTTATACTCAACTTCTCCAAACAATGAGCGTATAAAAGTTTTAGGCCGAGATCTGTAAACGTTACTTAGCATGTTATTAGACTAAGTTTTGTTCCTGTCACTGTCACAGGGCTGCGATACTGCAAGTGCAAGCCAGAGACGAGAACATGTCTAAGTCAAAGCACGAGCTAAAAGTTTTTGGATCTCGACCTCGACTTAGCATAGTTCCCTACTGTACTGTTGGTTTTAGTTATATTTACTGGTGCCTGGTGCGACATAAAATATTCATTCTTATTTACATTAGTAAAATATTTGTTAATAAGCCATCTTAACTACATTTCTTGACCCGCCAAGATGTACGGTCAACAACCGCACATTGTACTTTGGCCTAGTTAAAAATACTGCAAATATTGTTAAATAATAAAATGTAGTATCGTCACGTACGCCAGTCGTCAGTCTTCGGTTTTATATCGAGCTCACGCAACATTTAGTGTTTTGTAAAATGTTTCTATTAGTTAAATAGTACATTAATTAAGTGCAGTTTCTCATTAAATATTTCTCGAAAATTAACATTTATTTTTATTAACATTCAACATTATAATATGTAAGGGCTTGCCCCTACATCAGGTTTCAACTTTTATGATTATAGCTTGTTCAATTATTTTACACGAAAAGAACCTTGAACCAAACCAACCAGAGAAAGTTCCAACCCCACTTACCATCACTGAATAAATTATCAAACAAGTGACCAAAGATAAGGCGCTGCAGAAACTTTATGCCATTTTAAACAGACATTATTATCATAAAAAGGATCCACTTACAAACTCAGAGAATTGCCGGAATTTGTTCCCCTTTTATTCGGCCACAGAGTAAAAAGCTTCTGTACATTATCCGTGACAATTATTCAGTGCAATCATTCCTTGTAACAAATTATTTTAGACTGTGACGCAAACAGTATTGAGGGTCTTATATTAATTTGATACTATGATAACAGTATCTAGCAATAATTGTTAAAATTTCCTTAACAAGATTACGTAGCTTTTGTTTTTATTCATGGAATGGTTACATTTAATGGTTTTAGCGTGAAGTTCGAATACTTGGGGTATATTCATCTGGGAATGATTATGTGAGGATGAATTACAACGATGGGAAAGTTTCGAAGAAAATTGTTTCTTGTTGGAATTATTCAAGGGAATAATTTCGTTTTTATTTGAACTAGATTTACATTGGAGATATTAGGAAGTTACTTATTTTTATTATACAATTATTGGTACAACAGCAAGGACAATCTCCATAAGTGGGGGTTCATGGAAGGCACTGACCTCCTATGTGTATGCGGTGTCTCTCCAGAGACAATGGCTCACCTCCCATCTTTTGCCGTATGCCCTGCCGTGCTGCCGTGTATATGTGCTGCCGTGTTCTTGTACACGTGAAGACATAATGGCTGCGTCAGCGAACGCTATCCGCATTGCTGAATTTTGGGACAAACAAATTTAAGAAAAAAAAAAAACTATATTTTTGCTATCGACGCGCTAAGAAGAATAAGATTGGTCTTAAGTTCTTCGCTTCATCATCATCGTCATTTCAGTCGAAAGAAGTCCACTGCTGGATATAGGCAGGTGCCTATGTCCAGCATTGGACGACTTCCGTGGTCTTAAGTGGAGGTCCGTTTCGACCAGTACTGTGCTTTGCGCATCCAGCGGATTTCTGCGGCTTTCACAAATTCATCGGTCCACCTTGTAGTAGGCCTTCCAACACTACATCTTCAGATTCGCGCTCGCCACTCCAGAACATTTCGGCCCCATTGGCCATCTGTTCTGCAAGCAATGCGCTTGCTTTATTTCGAATCGATTAATTCTGCTGCCCGTATGTTCTTTACAAAATGACAAAAAATATATATATTATTCAACTGGTGGTGCACCATGGAGAAACTCAATACAAACAATGATTCAAGGAAACAATAGCTGGTTTAAACAGGTCATTATCCATTTCTATTCACCTAATTTAGAATACCTCACAACAGACCTCATTAAATTAGAACAATATAATTCCCCCACTACTGATAGCCTACGTGTATAATTCAATAATGCAGATGAGAACAAATATCATACAGCATCTAACAGTATTAGCAGAAAATAGAGTGGTACAGAAGGTCAAATCCATTCAACAAGGCACGCACGCGCATATAGACGCGTTCGTACGGCAATTTCAAACAGATGCTAATCGCGACTGCACTCGCTGTACCTAAGTACGTAGACCCGTGTATACTCTGCGTCTTTACCGAGATGATTGATCCTGTGAATACGCGATCGTTGGATTCTTGTGACACTTTTTGTTTGGAAAGCTGAAGGCGCCCATGTCGGCACGACCACGCGTTTGGGTTTGCCGATCAAAAAGTAACATAATTATATTCAACTAGCTGACACAGCAGACTTCGTACTCCCAAAAAAGGGCAGTTTTTAGGGTTTTCCCGGGAATTATTCGGTTTTTTCTCACCTTTTAAACCTTCCCTAGACCTCCACGAACATTTCAAGACCAAGATAAGATAAATCCGTTCAGCCGTTCTCGAGTTTTAGTGAGACTAACGAACAGCAATTCATTTTATATATATATAGATGAGACGATCGCTTACTCGCGCGACGCGACGATCGCTTGTGGCTAGGACGCGGCCGATTTGTACGACTTTTTCTACGTTTTAACTCGTTGAATGGATCCAACCTTCTGTAAGATACTATCTGTTTCGTGGTATCAACGTTATCCACTGAACTAGTTTCAATGGTCATTACCATCATTAGGGAAATTGGAATTGTGTATATTATAATTATCGGGATGAACTCAATAATATTGTAGCAGTAGTTTTTGGTAATAATAAAAGTCCTACAGAACGAATTTCGACCATGGCGACCAATTTCAGCGGAGACCAGTCATCGGCGCGGAAAATATTATAGTGCACAAGTGTGTGCGCAGACTCAGATTCAAATAGACCTACGGTATCGTTGTTTTGATGATGTTTTAGGTGGAAGAATAGTATCAGCATTATAATCCATGTCTTTACTAATAATAAAACTGAAGAGTTTGTTTGTTTGTTTGAACGCGCTAATCTCTAGAACTACAGTAGTAGTTCTAGTTCTCTAGTCGGATTTAAAAAAAAAATTTTTTCATTATAGCTCAATTGTTGTGGAAGGCTATTATATAGGTTACTAGCGGCCCGTCTCGGCTTCGCACGGGTGAGGAAAAAAAAGCCTACGTTAATAAGTGATAATGTAACATTCAAATAGTGAAAGAATTTTTAAAATCGGTCCAGTACTTTTTGAGCCAATTCGTTACAAACATACATACAAATCTTTCCTCTTTATAATCTAATATATAAAATTCTCGTGTCGCGGTGTTTGTGGTTAAACTCCTCCGAAACGGCTTTCCCGCTTCTCATGAAATTTTGTGTGCATATCGGGTAGGTCTGAGAATCGGCCAACATCTATTTTTCATACCCCTATTTTTTTTTTTTTGCAAAACGACGTTTGCGGGGTCAGCTAGTATTAGTATAGATTAAATATCACGCTAAAACCCTTAAGAGCTGAGCAAATTTAAAAAAAAATCAGAAAGAACCCTAAGCGTTATGGAGTGGGTTGAGGGAACAAGAAATATCACGCGGCCGAAGTCGCGGCAGAAGCTAGTGGGTAATAATTTATATTAATTCATAATTTATTAGGAAAAACACTTTTTAATTGTAATCATGGTTTTGCATGATTTAAACAAACTCTCCACTAACTCCGAGATAAATCCAGTATTTTTGTTGAATTAATTTTGTCCTCTCCCCCCCTATAATGTCAGATTCCCTATACATATTCTACAAAGGTGACATTTAGAAGTTTGACCGATCCTATCTAACAAATCAAGTCTAAGCAATCTCAAGTTAATGAAGGTAACGCTGTCAATAAATTAGGAAAGTTACTTTGTTCTCCTAATCCCATTAGTGTCTGCCAGATAAGGTCAGTAAAAGTTTTCCAAATGCCGGAAGAGCCCAAAGTGGGATCTTCGTTGAAAGCTGAAATTTTGTCGCAACTAGGGTTATCAGAATTCCGAAAATGGAAAGGTCAGGGTAAAATTTCCGGGAAGTTTTTTTTATCATATAAAGGTTTTTCTTTTGTGTCTTGATTTCAAAACGATTCTCACTTGTCTTTTTTCTTGGAAAATGATGGCGATGAAAATGGTATATACTCGTATCCTGTCTAATATTATAAATATGAAAGTGAGTTAGTTTTTTGTAACGCTTTCACGCTAAAATGGCTGATTAGATGAAATTTGGCACATGGATAGTCCTTGACCCGGAGAAGGACATAGGCTTCTTTTCATCTTGGATTACAGACCATGTTGCGGGCAACAGCTAGTTAAAGTATGATGCTCTTAAATGGTATTGTTCATACACAGCTGACAAGATTAATTTATCCACCGCTAACGACGAATTTACCTAAGCATACACTCACAAAAAGCATGATAAAGATTTTGATTCAGAGAATTGCTATAGGGCCTATATTGTGACTATCGGGTTACCCTATTCTTGGTAAACAATTATTGTCCTGAATATCTTTTTACCCAAATTATGTAAATAAGTTCGGTCTACATTCTCGAGGCATTACTTTTGATTTCGTATGCACGAAAACGATTTTAACATCTGATTAACTTTTTGGATGTTTCCAGATTAATAAGTGTTTCATTTCGTTTTCAGTGTTGAGATAAAAAAGGCGGGTTTATTATTTGTATACCTACACCAAAATTTTCATCGAAACTAAGGTTCACCTGTCCTATTTTTAGGGATATAATTTTTTTTGTATTCATAGTACAGAGGCCAGCACATCAAGCTACCCCAATCTGTCATATTTTCCCAATTGAATATGAACCTTATTCCTTTGTAGTGAAGTTGAAAATCTATCAAAGAAATTTGACAGTGTAGTATTCGTAGTAAAATGGAAATTATAGCCTCATACTACGCTAAAAATGAATTTCATAATTTCTGGAAACACGAATAAATTGAAAACCAGACTAGGAATCTCTGTGAGCGTTGGTAGCATGAGTGAGCCTGAGGATATTGCAAGTCTTTTAAAAGTAATTTCTTTTTTTGTTGTAAAATCTTCTCTAGGAACCTCACGGGCGTTGCTCGATGTTGTGCCCGGTATAGAAATAGTGGTAAAATTTAAGTCCCCGGAGATTGCTCGGACTACGAATACTACACTGCTATTATACTTATCTCAAGGGGTAACTCCCCCGGTCATGACAGGCTTATCATCGAGCATCTACGATTTGCTGGCGCTCACTTACCCAGGGTGCTTGCTATGTTGTATCGCTTTTGTATGAGTCATAGTTACCTGCCCGATGAGATGATGCAAATCGTGTTATTGTCAATTGGTAAAAACAAAACGGGTGAACTCGCCGACAACAGTAACTATAGGCCCATTTCACTGGCTACCGTGATTTCAAATGTATTTGACAGTATGCCTAATACACAATTAAGTAGTTGTACCTACTGTTCATAATAACCTGTTCTGATTCAGAGCTGGGTTGAGAGACAGAGAGTGCGGTATTGTCTCTTAAGCATGCTGTGATGCCTATTTATGCTTGCTTCCTGGACTTGTCAAAGGCATTTGGTCTAGTTTCCTATGATGTGTAAATAAAGTAAATTAGAGCTGGTAAATTTACCCACGGAACTTGTTAACATTTTAGGCCGCTGTCTGGAATTTTGCGGGCAGCAGGGCGGCAGCGGCGGCGGCGCGGGCGGTCGCCGATTGCCTGGAGTGCACCGCTCCTTGCCCGCTCCCGCGCCGCTGTTTTCGAGAACCGGTCCATTTAAATGTACGCATAAGATCCTGCCGCTCCCGCGCAACCGCCGCCGCCGCCCCGCTGCCCGCAAGATTCGAGGCAGAGGCCTACAGTTTTGGTATGGACACCAGATCAACACTGTACGATGGGCTGGGGCGTTTTCCGTCCTTTCGGGTTAGAGTATGGGTTGGATTGAGCTCACCAACACTTTTCAACCTTAATATGAACGAGTTGATTGGCAAACTCAGGAGTATCAGGCTCGGATGTTACCTATATAGACGGTACCTGCGTCAATAATATTATCAGTTACGCAGACGACATGGTACCTACTGCTAAACGCGGGAGTTTGCGGCTTGAGAAAATTGGTTGCTTAATATGAGGCGTATGCTACAGTTCATGGCTTGGCATACGACACTAAGAAGTCGGAGGTAATGGTCTTTGAGACTGGAGGTAAAATTCCTGATGCAGTACTGCGTGTATTACTTTATAGTACACCTTTGGAGAGAGTCTACAGGTTTAAGTATCTTAGTCATACACATACTGACTCCCAACCTCAAAGCCTATGATGACGGAGCGGAGGGCGTTGTCGGTTAGAGCCTCGCAGGTTTGCACGATGCTCACTTTCTGTTAAAATAACGCTATTTTGAGCCTACTGTACTGCTTTTTACCCTTGCAGCCTTGTGGGCTAGATATACGCAAAGATCGTACAGACGTACAGCGCTCTCCGCGTTCAATATAACAATGCGTTTATGATACTGGAGGGGCTTCCCCGTTTCTGTAATGCGTCAGAGATGTTCGCAGATGCGCATGTAGATTGCTTTTACGCAACAATGCGTAAAAGGTGCGCTTCTGTGGTGCGCAGGGTGGGGGGCGGCTTCAACATTGACTTTGCGAGTCGCCTGGACATAGAGAAAAGTAATATATCGCCTGGACTATGTATACGTGGATCACTGTTGTGCCGTCTCTCCTGGGATGTCACAACGGTCACCAACCGTTATTTCTTGTATTGTTTTCCTTGTTTTGTTTAGAGTCTGCGCTTACTAACATAGTCTTAAGTTTTATTAACCAGTTGAGTCTTGGTTACCTACTCTAATAAATAAATAATATTATTATTACTATCCTACTTCCTAATAATATTATAAATGCAAAAGTTTGTGAGGATGGATGGATGTTTGTTACTCTTTCACGCAAAAACTACTGAACGGATTTTGATGAAACTTTACAGTAACATAGTTTATACATCAAAATAACACAAAGGATACTTTTTATCCCGATATTCCCACGGGATCAAAACTTACGCGGGTGAAACCGTGGGGCGCAGCTTGTAGTTGCATAAAATCAATAGTCATTGCTAATATTTAAGGTTTTATTCTCGCTCAAACGAAAACTCATCCACTAGAGTTTTACAAATGATCATTCTGAAATTAGTTTTCTTTGTAGGTACTAATTATTAAATCCCTTCTTTACTTCAAATTAAGTCATTTATTCATTACTTCTGAAACGTAAATTCTATTAAAGCCAACGTATTTCAACTTGATGTATTACCAGCACCTCATTTTGGCACCCCTTGACTCTCAACTCTCGGTAAGCGTAAAAACACTACCCTGTATTTCAACAAAAGCCTTTTTGAAGCGATTACGGGAAGTGGGACATCAAAACACGGCTTCGAGTTTGACAAAATACGTTCATTTGAAAATTCACCCTCTCGAAGAAATATATCAAGAGATCGTGAATTCGTGACAGAACATCGATCATGCTTAGATAGCGAAGCGGGGACGTCCTCATTTTTGCTGTTGATTACTCGAAATTGAGACATCGAATGTGAATGGGTTCTTGGTTTTTCATTTGGAGCTGAAAGTGCATGCTTGTTTGCCTTTTATTAGATTTTAGATTTTTAAATCTTGTGAAGTCTTAGCCTCTATCTAAGGCAAAGATTTCACTAGATTTCATCGCTGATTGAATTCCATGATGTAAACTTCAATAGATATCATCATTAAAAAAAACAACAGTTTTATAAGATTTAACGAAATTCAACTCCTGAAGTAATATCTTACAATTTTTAAATATCTGTTTTTCTATATTTACACTAAAAAATCATAAACGTCTGCGTAGCCCTGGCTCTTGTTCTTGGAGTTCCTGAATCACAAGACCCGAAATGTGAATTGAATTAATAATACGATGTAGCTGAGATTTATGTATTCAAGACACATGACTAATTAAAAGACTGACACAATGTTCTTTTAAACTCCGTTACTTACAAACTTACAAACAACGTATCCTTTACAAAGGAAGCCAATTAATTTATCAACTCAGTCATTCCTCCAAGTTTTAATTAACCCGACGGGTCGTTTCGAAACCGAACAAGTTTCATTCGGTAAATCTAATAACGTTTGTACGTCTGTCTTTAAAACAAAAATGCTAATCATGTTAGGCCCGTCTTACACTGCGCTACTAAATAGTATCCAGTTACAAACTCAAATCACCAATGAGTGGAATGAATGTTACAGCTCACACAGATAAACTCACGGCTTCTTCCTAGACAGAAACTGCAGAACGCCACATGCTACGATCCTTTGCTATAATCTTTACATACTGCTTTACGTTTACGCTTATACATATGAAGGACAATTGCCGTAATTAAAAACGTCTAAAATCTAGTCGCAATCTCATGTCAGCGACAATCAATGTCTCAAATTGGTAAAAATGTAGGGAAATTAGAGGTATTTTTGACAGATTGCGACTGAGATAAGACTGTGAACGTTCTTATAATTACGAGAAAACCACGTACCTGGCTTTTCAGAAGAACATCACCAATAATGCACAGACGCCAGCACATCAAGCTACTATCAAATTTCTTTAATAGTTTTTCAACTTTATCGCTAAGTTCAAAGTTGATTGGGAAAATTTGGCAGTTTCGGACAGCTTGATGTGCTGACGCCTGTACTAAATATTATGTCCTTTTAAGGTGTCCCCTCACACACTAGTATTTTAATAGTGGTTCGACAAAGTATCTAATAAGGCATTAGCATTTGAAAGTCGCGTCGTCGTGTACCATTAAAATACTAATACATTCTGGCTACACTGGTGATTTGAGTTTATAACACGCCTAGCAGCGCGCGAGGTTCACCCGCTTAAGTTTCGATCCCGCGGGAATATTGGGATAATGTGTTAATCCAGGGTGTCGCCTACTTCCATATCAAATTTTATCAAAATTGGTACAGCCGTTGGTGCGTGAAGAAGTTACAAACACACTAGCAGACTTCCGCCGTTATAATATTAGTGTGATACTTTTAAGTGGCGTCGTCAATGATGGGCCTTACAGCCTCGGAATTATCTATTGTGTACAAATTTCGCTGGTCTATCGTAGGCGGTGGTACATCGGCAACTTTCTTGCTCTTTGTTTCATATAAAGAGGCTTTCATTATAAAGTTTCCAACGGACGAGACTTGTAAAAGTTAGTATTTTTTATGAGGATTTCTGTTTTGATGGAAAACTTCCTGAGTTGCGCTATGGAGTTGAAAGAAGTCTGGCGCTGTAGGTAATGAACAAGAAATTAAGGAGGAATTTATAAAATGTAATTTTTTTGTTGAATTTTGAAAGATTGTTTGAGACAAGTACATTATCTGGTTGCTGCGGTTGCTGTGGTTTCAAAGATGTAGGAATGTACAAGAGAAAAGTTTTTGTACTGATGACAAAACTGTTTATTTTTGGTGAAAATATGAAGTATTAGTAGTCGTATTTGTATCTTGACTGAAAGACAAACCGCGAGACTCATTAACCCTTCACCTGAACGTGGATCCACGCGAGATACAAGGGCTTTTTAATGAGGATCATTACTGCCATTTTATCCCGATAGGTGGCGCATCGTCGACATGGCCATTGAAAACTGTCACTTACATACATTTTCTAACCTACCATTTAGTTATTTTTAATTTTCTTGATAATGCCTCTGTGTACTGTACCAGGATTTACTAATCCCGGTGTACATTTAGTGGCCCAAATTATAACAAAAAAAAAAGTGGGAAAAGACTAAACATCGCAAAAATATATTTTTTAGTCCGTCTTTCAATTCTCTAAGCTTCCTGATATAATACATGTTATTGATAACGATGATATACCGGTTTTAACACAAAAAATAGTGATTAAACTAACGTAAACAAAGCGAAAATTATTTGACAGCAGCCATCGCGCCGCTGGCGACATCTACGCTGAGCTTTGCGTGTGGATCCCCATTGTTTCTTTAATAACAGAATTCAACCGGTTAATAAGAAAGAAGATACTAGTCATTGATGTCCCTCAACACGCTTAAACGCCGAAGTGGAGATAGACGGAGCTTCTGGCGCGATTAAAAGACGACAGTTATGCTTTTAGAATAAAAACTTGGAAAGGCCCAAATGGTAATAGAAGAAGAGGCAGACCAGCATAACGTGGGCAAAATGTGTTAGAAGAATTGGTTCGTAAATCATGGCTGATGACTGAAAAAAACTTTTTTACAAAAAAAAAAAACAACTGAAATCCAAATGAAAACTACAAAGTAAAAAATAACTGTATTTTCGGAAGTCGGTGACGTTGGTTCCGCATTTTCATTTTTGACACCGACTTCCGAAATTATATTTATTTTTCACTTCGTAGTTTTTCTTTGGAAGTCGGTTGTTTTTTTTTTGTAAAAAGTTTATATTTTTTAATTTTTAGTTGTACCTACGAGTACCACACACAAATTCATATAACAATACTTGCTATGTAAATATCAGTGACAGGAAGCTATTAAAAGATCATCAATATAAATTAAATGGATAAAAATCCTATCATTGAACACATCTGCATACCTCTTTAGAGGGTACAAGGTGCTTACTCTTGAATTTAATTCCGATAGATCGACATTGGAATTGTGACGTTTCGTACTCTTGAGTTCGATGCTAGCGCCAAATGGTTTTTAAATTAAGTGTGCATTTTGGGGAACTAAGTGGAATTGAGATCGGGCTTGGCGTGGGGTACTCTTGAGTGTATTTTGACAGGGCTGTATTGCGTTGGGATACTTTGTTGATTGTGATTTTTCCAATAACAAATTTTAAACTTTTTAGAAATTGTTTTGCGTTTTGAAGTGTTTTTCAGTCGATAATATGGCAGGATAAGCAGTAATATATAGTGTTTTACTTAATTCCCATAAAAAAACAATTGAAATAAAGACGAGGTGAGTGTCGGATGATGCGTTTTAGGGACAAAGCGTTTTCTATGAATAAATACGAATTCAAAGCAAATTATAGAGTGAGCAAAGATTTTATTCCACTTTCCTATTACATAACAACATTTATAGATCTAATCTTTATACGAGTATAATAAACATTTTCTAGAATATTAATTAACTAAAATCGAACTTTGGCATGTTTTCATTATGCAAAATTCTTTCTATCTCTAAAACCCTTGAACCGATTAACATAATTCAAACGGGAATATAAATATAATACGCAGTCTTTTTTTTGTGTAGGCAACGATCCTACCGCATGCAGCCAGTCGCATTTAATTTTATGATTTAAATCGCTTCTTACGCCCAAATGAATTGAATACGTTTCAAATAATCAAATATACTACAGACACGTCGAAAATCCTTAATTAATAAATTATTAAACTTATTGTATTTTTATAATTAAGGTTTTGTTACCCTAGTATACAAAGTGTTTTTTTTTTTTTGATATCCCATAACTCTAGAGAGTCATTGTAATCATCATTACGAACAACTTTTACTATGGGACCAAACCTGAAATCGCAAAAAAAAAAACAACTGTTCCCTACATTTATGTTCTTATAACTCGTCAAAATGTAGGGAACCGCTGATTTTTTTTCGCGATTTCAGGTTTGGTCCCATAGTAAAAGTTGTTCATAATGATGTGTACAATGACCCCCTACAGTTATGGGATATAAAAAAAAACACGTTGTACTGTCCCACGGCTGGGGAAAGGCCTCCATCCTTTCAGGAAGTTTTTCTCGCGCTACCTCAAACCACCTCTCGCGGTTCGCATCTAAGTCATTTCGCCATCTCATTCTGGGCCGGCCTCGGCGGCGCCGTCCATCTTCAGGCACCGATCAAGTTATAATAAAGACTCTTTTTTTCATTTAATTTATATCCCGAAAACCAAAACTAACCTACCTCAGAAGCCAAGAAATATCATTGAATACAAGCATGAAACACATTTTCCTTTGCAATTTTCCGAGCCCACCTTTACACTAAAGTTATTTTTTATTTTTAATCTTGTTTGGTACAGTGTTACTTATTTACAGTCACTTTAATGGGTATCGCACGGCGTACGGGACTGAGCTCAGTACAAAAACTTAATTGAAAAATATTTACATCTCGCTTCCAAGGTACTATGTTACTGCTTTTGGAGCTGTGCCAACTATAAGTGGCATAAACATGTCTTGCATTATTTTGGTATACAAAGGTTCTGTTGTGTGGCTAATATAATATCTTAGCGGTTTATAGTAGCGATAGAGGGGCTTGTGGTTAAATAATACAAGCCGCACGGGTTGATCTTCAAGGTTAAGCAATGCTAGCTGAGGTCGGTCCGTAGATAGGTGACCATCCATTGCATATCTTGCCATCTCCGTTCCTTGCACGTTAAGCACGTTTCGGCTGTCATTTCATCATTCCATTTTAATTTTTATTATTGATTATACAAGCGCTGTGCACACCTATAAGTGACAAATTCACCGCAAAGCTGTTGAAATAGAATGTATTTAATGTAATGATTTAGTGAATAAGTCGTTGGTGTGTCAATAAATAAATAAATAAATAAATAAATTTGTAGACATTTGACAGTCGGTACAGGTAGTCAGAAGCCCCGATGCCACCGTGGCATGTGCGCTGCCACATGGGTCGAAAGACCCGCGTGGTTGTTATTATTTAGACACGAGACAGCTGAAATTGCATTCCTATTTATATTTTTACCATCAAAAAGCATATCCTCTGCCAAAAGTATCGCTAAATCCGTAATATTTTAGACCTTCTTCATCTGCTCTTTAAACATGAATAACAAAACTTTGGCCCATGTTTCTTGTGAGTGTCAAACTTCGATCGCGTTTCGCCCGACGTGAAAGAATTCTGCAAATTCTAACATATTTCAGATTTATATTATTTATTATCAAATGCACGAAGTTAACCTCGGTTCACTCACAAAGTTCAAGAGTTTTGAGTCAGAAGTTTTTTGGATACAGTTTATGTTTTTGTTAGCTCTTGTGTAAAATTATTTTGTTAATGTTTTTATTTGGGGCTTGTAAAATGTTCTGCTTGGTTTATTTCTGTGTTCTTAAAATATTTCAAGCATTGTCTTGTTTTTAATATACTTACAAACAGTTTATTCCCTGAAGTGGGTGGGTTTTGGGATGCATGAAGTAGCCTCCTCGTGTAGCGCAGCTTGTTCTGCCAGTTACTCAACTGAACCGAGCGCTCGGCGTTTCCTGGACAGTCACACCCAACACCTTATGTGACTAGCCAATTCTTCCCTTGTGATGGTAGGGCTAACGCCCGCCTGGTTTGCAACCATACTCCCACCGGAGTCCGACGTTAAGCAGCCTGCTGTGTTTCGTCGATGCGTGGAAGTTCCAGTGCCTTAAGCATCTTCTGGGCACGCTCGTTCCATCATAGACCTCATCACCATCGCTTTCCATTAGGCGTGATCGTGATCAAGATCAGCAATAAAAAAAAGTGGTGTTAAATATGATAAAAAATGCCTTCTATTTTAAGAATTAAAGTCAACTTTTTATTTTATAGAGCTTCGAAAATTACCTACTTCAATTAGTAGATTAAATACAACCGAAGCTAACCAAGATAAAAATATTAGGAAATCTTTAACCACGTTGTAAGTGACCATAATACGTAAATTCTTATAAAGACAGTCGTCGTCAGAAGTCAGAAAGTCTGACAACCAGTCTTTCCAAGGGTTATTGTATTACCCAGTAACTGGGTTGCGTAGGCCAGATAGGGAGTCACTCCTACTGATACTCAGCTACATCCTGTTAGCCTGGAAGCCTGTTGGCTTTTTCAGTTGGGAAAAAGCTAGGCAGATGACAGATAATGATGAGTAAATAAATTCATATATAGCTTGTCAGCTTTAAGATAACAATTTAAAAAACTTAAAAAAAAACAACCGGCTTCCATTCCAAAAAACACAACAAAGTCGGTGTCGTTGGTTCCGCATTTTCGTTTTTTGACAACGACTTGCGAAATTAAAGTTATTTTTGATTTTGTTGTGTTTTTTTGGAAGTTGCTTGTTTTTTTTTTTTTTTTTTTTTGTAAAAAAGTTTTTATTTTTCACTGTTTAGTTGAACGTACCCACACAAACTCAATTAATACTAGTGCATTGAAGATTTGAAAACACCGACTAGAAGAATCATCAAAAATTCGCATCGAAATGCCGTACATTTATGCTTTTAAATTTATACATAAGGACAATTACCTGATGTATTATATACTAAAACCTTCCTGAAAGTATGTAGATCACATTAATGAAAGAACTATCAAATTGGTTTTTACTTTTTGAGTAAATCGCGGACATACAAACATACATACATACGGTTAGAATACAGAACCTCCTTTTTTGAAGTCAGTTAATAAATAAAATAAAGAACACTACCTCCATTTTAAAACCCGACGCCTCCACTATTCAAATATTGAACCACAGACCGCCATTTTCGTTCATGGCAGAAAATAATCCAAAATTACTGCCATAAATTCAAACTAAGGAGATTAAATATACGACCACGAAGATATGTATAGGTAACAGAATTGAGAATCGTCAGATGTAGACATAAATCTGAAATGCACGAGTGGGCACAGCCGAAGGGATCCAGTTCGTGCCTGATATATGGTGCCTGGTTAAGAGAAAGTTGAAGTAACATGTGTCATTTTTATGGTCACGAATCGTTGAATTTGTGATAGTAAAAGAACCGTGGGTAATGGTACAGACGGGTATATTTTTGCGAAATTGAACGTTAAAATGGTTTTGGGGCTTAAACCGGCAACGTTTGGAAAGGGAATAGAAACCACAAAGGGAATAATCAAATGTTTTGGACAAACTTTAGGTTTTGAAATCAAGAAATGCAACAACACCGTTTTTCCGTTTGCATTTTCCACAAAAATGAATGCAAGAAACGTTGTAACTTAAAATTCAGCGTCAGAAGCTCAAATAGGAGTCCACCGCTCGAAAAACCCGCGGTTACGGCATCCCATTTGCAATGCACTACGTTACACGTACGTCTCACAATGCATTCCGGACATAAATCCTCGTTAATACCCGCGAACTTGTCACCAACACTGTGCCACAGAATAGAAAATTATCAGAAGTTCAGCTACATTCCACGAGCAAAAACAGGCGCTCGAACACAGATAGACGAATACGTGCGGGGATCTCAAACGAATGCCAGTCGTCAGTGCGCTTGCACTCGATGACCTGAAGTGTGTCTATGTGTGCGTGCGTTTCCGCTCGTTGTATGGAGTTGGCCTTCTATACCCATCAAATTTGTGACTGCAAATTTGTCTTTGTAATGCAAATGTCTCACATTTTTCCACTACTGATGACGTATTTCGCTTTTAAGCTTATTTCGGGGTGGAAAATAATAAGTGAGACGTTTGTCTTGTCGAAATAACGAATGTCGGTGTGGATTTTGTGATTCAAGTGCTTGAGAAAATTATGTGTATCTATGTATTTGTATACAGACTAAGGAAGAAAGTACTTGTAATAAATCGAAAATTGTTTGAAGTTGGAAATTACCAATGTCATCAATTTATCCATTTGAAAATACATCATAATTAATTTTCTCCTACCAAATGCAGATCTATATCACCCGATATTGATCTGCATTTGTTAGGAGAAAATGAATAGCTAATCGTCGTTGATACAGTTAATAGTAATTATTAATAACCATCGACAGATGCAAGAGTAAACCTTAATTATCTATACTCTATACTAATATTATAAAGAGGAAAGATTTGTATGTATGTTTGTAACGAATTGGCTCAAAAAGTACTGGACCGATTTTAAAAATTCTTTTACCATTTGAATGCTACATTATTACTGATTAATATATGATTTTTTTTCCACCCGTGCGAAGCCGGGACGGGCTGCTAGTAATAATATAATAATAATATTATAAAGAGGAAAGATTTGTATGTATGTTTGTAACGAATTGGCTCAAAAAGTACTGGACCAATTTTAAAAATTCTTTCACCATGAATTCTACATTACCACTGATTAATATATTAATAAAGCCTATAGGCTTTTTTAATTGCAAGAAAATTAAAATGCTTAAAAAATAAACGGCCACTAGTCTACAATATAATCTTTTATATGTATTAATTTTTTTTTTCTATTAAATTCTTGTTTATGACCAGCTGTGCCCGCGACTTCGTTTGCGTACAAGTCGGAAAACAATTGGATTTCATGGGTGTTAATTATCTTGCGCGGAATCCTAAAATTAAAATTTGTTATTCCTTATATCATTAGCTATCTGCTAGTGAAAGTCCCGTCAAAATCGGTTCAGCCGTTTCGGAGATTAGCCGGAAAAAATAGGCCGACAGACATTTTTTTTTTTTTGGTAAAAGTGCGATTTTTACTTTCATAATTATGAATTTAGTAAATAGCTGTTCATTTGAAATTACAAACAATACAATTTTTTTTTATATATTATTTAAATAGATTTACAGATATTGATGTATGATATAGATGTATATATAAAATTCTCGTGTCACAGTGCTAGTTACCATACTCCTCCGAAACGGCTGGACCGATTTGTATGAAATTTTGTGTGCATATCGGGTAGGTCTGAGAATCGGCTACTATCTATTTTTATTTTTTTGCAAAACGACGTTTGCGGGGTCAGCTAGTAGATGTATAGATATTGATTTACACAAGTTTAGTTGGACAAGCATTTCATGTAGTAATAATTGAAACTTAATACACGACAAACGTTTTTGACTGATGAGCACATTATGACCAAGGTCACTACGCCGCTGTACCAAGAATTTGTAGGCAATACAACATGCTGGCTAAAACTACAGATTTAGATATCAGCAAATCTCTCGATAAGTATAAGAAATATCTTTAAAATTTATTGTGATTGTTTTTTTTTTTATTTTTGTGTTTTTTTTATGTCAATGTTAGATATTTTATTATTCTATGTTTTAAATTATTGTTTTTATGTTCCCTTGTCTAAATTTTTCCTTTATTATGTATTAGGTATTTAACTTGTTAGCTTGTTCATTTTGTTGTGCATGATGTAGTCTCCTGTAATTGAAAGAGTGCACCTACAAAATACTTTGTCGTCCATTAACAATATAATGTTTAGTGGAGATCCTTAAATCTATATATATACTTATAATAAATCTGTAGAGAGGTCAATTCTGTACATGAAATATATTTCCAAAATAACTATCAGCGGGTGATTAGTGATCGATACTGACGCCAAAAATGCAATCAGTAAAATTTTTGTCTGTCTGTCTGTCTGTCTGTCTGTATGTTCGTTATAGAAACAAAAACCACTCGACGGATTTCAACGAAACTTAGTACAATTGTTCTTCATACTCCTGGGCAGGTTATAGTATACTTTTCATCACGCTACGATCAATAGGAGCAGAGCAGTGAAGGGAAATGTTGGGAAAACAGGATTCCTTTTTAGGTGAAGTAGTAATAGGTTAGTAGTAGTTAGTTAGTAGTAAGTAAGTTTTGGTTAATTTATGTTCAGTTTTTTTTAATATTAAGTAGGTAAAAAAGTAGGTACTTTTATTAATTATAGGTATAGGTATTATTAATTATAGTAGTTATAGGTATTTAGTTTTAAGTGAAGTAGGTTTTATTATAAGTATATTATTTTATATATTAGACGTAGTTATATATTTTTAGTTATTCAAGCCCCAAGCGGACGCCGGCGTCCGCCCGCTATTGTCTTGAAAAACGCGTTGAATGAGAAATACGCGTTCTCAAGAATCGGCAGAAGAAAGAGCACATCGGTTAAACTCTATGAGAGTTAGTGCCTCAATTTCCGGAAGTCATTATTCCACGCGGACGAAGTCGCTGGCAAAAGCTAGTAAGTAAATAAATGACTAAGATCTAGATTACATCGCGTTGGAAACAAATCGGGCATACCCGAAATATATACCCGAAGTAAACCATCAACATTAGACAGAAAAGCTCATGATTTCACCCGAAAATAACGCGATTATTACAGTCATTTCTTCTCATGGGTCGTGGGAAAAATTACCTGTGACCCCCCGAACCCCCCGTCCCGATTGTACCCAGTTCGTTTAACAGCCTAAATGACGGACGTAAATCGTACGACAAATACACGTGTGGTAAGGATTTGCATCTATATTGCGTACTGCGGCCTGGAGTCGCTGGGATTAGATAGGACTGCTTCAGAAGATAAAATAACTTTAGCCCTGTCAAATTAGATAATCCATAGACAAGTTTACACGGGATTAAAAATATGGCTACTAAAACTAAGTCAATTTACGTCAAGTGCTGTCTAATTTGACAGGACTAAGCTAATACCTATTTATCTTCTGTCCTTTTCTTAATGAAATAGAAAGAAAAAGATGCACTGAACTTAAATTTAGTTTAGTTTGTGAACAACAGAATCGGGGCCATTATGTAATTAAATATAGCATCTTGTGGTCCTAGGTTCAATTACTGCATCGGACAAAGTGTTATTGAGTTTTTTCATCTGGAATTTCTTAGTACCAGGCCGGAGTGGATTTGTGCTCGGTTGATATCTATAGACTCGCCCCCTATGACATGGGACTTAAAACAACTGGCAGAATGTAGGTGTCCTATAGATACACCTCTATCTAACCCTTCGGGACTACAGGCGTGATGTTATGGTATGTTTTGTATAGTAATGTGGTTGTACAAAGTCAACATACCTTTTATATGATGAATTATTCATGATTGTCCTTCTCCCGAATCGGTCTCTCAACAACCTTCTCATTACATAAATCTTTTATTTAAAGTACATACATCTTTTAGGGGATACTGTGTTAAATTTTACAACAAAATATCTTGTTTCTTGTTGTATTGCAGAAAAATTTTAAATTCATATTAAAAGTACACTTTGTAAACAAGCATATTAAAGAAGATTCTATCCAGGATAAGATATAACAATAGAAATCTACGTTCGTCACACAATCGTCTTCTCCAATGTCCCACTCATCGCACAGACTTCATTCAGTCTTCCTTCTTCGTTCAGTCTATCTCTCTGTGGAATGCGCTCCCCCAGGAAATCAGGATGGCAACCAACCGATTATCCTTCAAAGTTAAGGTTCGTGAGCACATTCGCAAGAAGCTGGCAGTATCATCACAACGGTAATATTTTCTCACTGTTTGTCTTATTTATTTTTAGTAAGTATATTCATGTATTTATGTATATTTATTTGTGCTTATATATATATATGTAATTAGGTATAATTATATTCATAGTTTTAATACGTTTATTCGTATCTTTATATTTAAAATATTTATTCCTCAATTTTCATGATTGCACCTACCATTGTTTGTCTCTGCATCACCCAAAGGTTGACTGGTAGAAAATGCCTATGGCATTAAGTCCGCCTCTGTAGGTACATGTATGTGCTTGAAGTATTAAATAAATAAATAAATAAATATAATGCTACAAAATGCAATGTAAACATGCTGGTCCCGCTCCATAGGACAATCTAGAGTCTAGACAAAATCAAACTGGTTGCTAATTTGTTTTTATCATTTATAATTTTGATGACATTGATTTTACATTCAGTGATTACTTCAATTCGCACACTAAATTATTACTAGTTCAAATTTTAGGAGAATCAACTACTTTTACAATATTTGTAAATATGGGAGCACCATGTTTAATTTGCCTGTCATTACTTTATGTTTAATTATTTTTACCTATTGTGGTAGGTATAGTAATTTAATTTTATGTGCATCGTACGCAAAATACGCGCATTGACGTGGAATTGCGGACACCAGCCCGTATTATCTATTATTCTGGGTGCATCGTCTTCACATAATTATATTATTATATTACAATTAATGTAATACAACTTAATGTAAAACATTTATAAAAGAGTAAAAGTGAAGTTTCTTGCCCATTCTTCTCCATACGAAACTATCTCTTGGAAGTGGTGACAAGAATCGATTCTATTTATTTTAGTAAATGTTGACGTTCAAAAGTGCCTTTCATGTGTCTATTTGAAATAAATTAGTTGACGTTGAATTTGATTATTTGGTGGATTTCCATTTGCTTATGATCTTTGGTTTAATAATGGTCTCGATATTATTTATCTTCACAATACGAAATGTCATAATGTCCTCAAAAAAAGGCCTTATTTTTTAATTTTTGCAGGCATAAGCCACAAAATTTCAACCTGACAATCTTCAGTACCTATGATAACATAAGCAGGTATGAAATTTTAATCCATCTCACCATTTTCTTCACATTTCAAAAACACCTAGTTTAGTTTAGTAAGATTATTATGATATAAAAAAAAATGCCTGAACCGCTTATTTCAAGGCTATTCGTTTACTCACAGGCTCACCAGCACACCAAGCCGATCGATTCTGTAAAAATCTCACCGTGATAACTTAGGTGAAGTGAGCTATCAGTAGGAGCAATGAAAATCAGGTGGAATGACAGCTCACTTCACCTTAGTTTTCACGGTGAGATTTTTACAGAATAGCACTGCTGGTCTTAGTTTTCGGTTCGCTTCACCATCATTTTCCCGCCATCCCTCGTGACTGATAGTTGTCTTTAGTGACAGCTATCTGACACTTGTGTGTGTGAGACAGTGCTTACATATCTATTAAATAGATACACTATTTCTATTCCACGTTCTCCCAATCTAAGAGCAGGAGTACATGAATTTTAAAATGTGCGAAACCTCTAATTGTGCTGTATTTGTTGTAACGTCAGCACCCCGTATCGAATTCTGTTTACCGCTGCATATTTTACGTTGCGTCGCCTCGGGGTACATAAACTTAATTTTTTTGTTCATACTTTTTAGAGCGTGATTTTTCAGTAAATGGGGTTTTCGTTTTTGAACTTTCATCTATTCTTAGAACACATACGAGGAGAAAAACACCCACGGACCGCCAGAAGTAATGAAATCGTAGAATCTGAGGTTCATTGCATATACGATCTGTTTTAATTTCATCATTTAGGAATTGACGTACACCTTTACTTCTAATATTTTATAGAATGTGCAGTTAGAGAAATTATTTTTTTTATCAATATAGCAGCAGCTGTTGTAATTAAAATTTAATTATGAACAATTTATGTTGATAGTCATTTTGACAACTAATTAATTTCCCTGACTTTACATATTAATAATTTATCAGAATAGTGCCAAATAAACCGTATGTTTTTTTTTTTTTGTAATTGTTAGATTCGATTTTGTGTTCTTACTGTAAAAAAAAAATACCTAAGCTTTGTTTTAATTTTGAAAAACCGTATGGCTCTGTCAAAATTCCATTCTTAAGCAATAATTTTTTGTATGAGACGAGAATCCCTTTGCCGTGCAGTGGGACTGTCAAATGCTGCCAAACTTTTACAGTCTTATAACTAGAATTTTCTATTAAGTATATTATTTTGAATCAGGTAGTATGTAGCTACAGAGACACAATTGAACTTCTATTGTTATAAATCAAATTTTGATTTTTCAACAGTTGAGGGGTTATCAAGCCGTAACCTCTTTGGGCCTTCGCAGAGGATAATGGCCCACTCCCTTGCACAAAAAAACGACCTGTGTCTCAGATATGCTTTATTCTAACTCAATATACACCAATTACAATAGCGTGTTTACACCGTATGCGTACCTATTATTAGATCTACCTACTAACACAATAGTAGATTCCTATTAACATTCACCAACCCTAACGACTGTTATTACGACCGAACAAACATCCATCGAACGTTCACACAGTAACCTTACGCTAGATAGAACATAATTAGGATGTTAGCCCTGCAATAACTCTGTGTTTCACGTATCGTTAAGCAGTGGCCTGTTAAGCCCCTCAGTTTTTTCGAGAAACTAAACCGAATTTCGTTGGCGGAATTATAGTTGAAGTTTAATTTAACGAAATAATAATGGCCTGATGTAGCGTTTATATCGGTGAGTTTCGAATTTAATATATTGGCCGATGTAGCTATAATCGAATTTTGGTAGCGTGATTACGGGTTGTCGAGCTATTTTATTTCACATAAGGCTACATAGGCACTTATGAATCGTCAGAAGCTAGGTGCACGGTTCCAATTGGTCATTTCATATGGAGAAGAACCGCCAAGAAACTCCACGGTTACTCTTTTTAAAAATAATTGGCTTTTACAATGTTTTCAAGTTACAGTAGGAATGGGAGGACAGCGTAGGCCTGTCAACAAGTAATACTTGATCAAATAAAAAACGGTCTGCAGATCTAATGTCAGGCCTACAAAGTCCTCACATTTACAAAATAAGAATCTGTCAAAAGGAGAAATAAAATATAAAACCTTTTAAAACCAATTGATATGATTTCCATTACAACCACTAATAAAGATTTGAAAAATTAGAATTGTCTCTATATAATGTCAAATAATAAAAAGATTATATCAAAGAAGAATGTAAAAAATAAATAAAAATCGTAATTTGAGAGCAGTTAATAGACATTTACGTAGTTATGCCGTTAATGAGGTGCCAGGGAAGTCACTTCTGTAGTTTTCCAATTGACAAACAACAGCTCCTTGCATACAAATTCATATTAATACATACATAGGTACATAAACTCACGCCTTCCCATGGGGATAAGCATAACTACAGATCGTCACCTGCTACGGTCCTTACGTACTGCTTTTGCCTCGTTTATGTTCACACATCCAGTCATAAATGGACGCTGATTGCGGGTACTACGCACTTGATCTTTCTTTCAGCGCGCTTTCCGCTACCATACAACTTGACTCGCAGCCAACGCGCTGCAAGCGAGCGGACCGCGTACTTACTGCGCGCAATCTCCGAGTCATCGTTATAACAATTGTGTTCGCGGTGACAGTAAGTTTGCACCTCACGGCTGGTGCGCGGACTGCCAGCTCGCACCTCGTGGCCGGCGCGCGGACTGCGAGCTTGCACCTCGTGGCCGGCGCGCGGACTGCGAGCTTGCACTTCGCGGCCGGCGCGCGGACTGCGAGCTTGCACCTCACGGCCGGCGCGCGGACTGCGAGCTTGCACCTCGCGGCTGGCGCGCGGACTGCGAGCTTGCACCTCGCTGCCGGCGCGCGGACTGCGAACTTGCACCTTGCGGCCGGCGCGCGGACTGCAAGCTTGCACCTCGCGGCCGGCGCGCGGACTGCGCTGGCGGCTAGCCGTAGCCTAAATTTAAGGCGACGCGCGCGACGCCATGCTGCAGCAGGTGCGATGCCAGTGTAATGTGCCACGACCTTTAAGAACATCACCTATAAGGTCACTACGAATAAAAAATCTAATAATTATATACAATTCTCGTGTCACAGTGTTAGTTAAAGTACTCCTCCGAAACGGCTGGACCGATTTGTATGAAATTTTGTGTGCATATTCAGTAGGTCTGAGAATCGGTTACTATCTATTTTATTTTTTTGCAAAACGATGTTTGCGGAGCTGACTCCGCAAACATCGTTTAATACATAAAATGATAAGTATTAACAACGTTCCCCTTTTAATAAACCACCCCAATCTTGTCATAACCACAAACAAAAACAATATTCCACCTAAAATAACCCAAAAAGGTAATTGAAAACGCCATACTAACTTATGCTAACAACCTCTTCAAAGATACTGACACATAACTGGAGAAATGTGGTTTATGATACAGGGTTACCCTCTCAACCTTACAGGGGAAACAAGCCTGCGGGGTAATTGCGTAACACACTATCAGTAACAGGGTAGGGTTTCATTTTTAACCGCCTTCAAAAAGGAGGAGGTTCTTGAATCGACTGTCGGTATGTTTTTTTTTTAATGTTTGTTATGTGATATTTCCAGAAACTGCAAATCGATTTCAAAAATTATTTTTTTATTGGATAGAGTATGCCTCCTCCTTCCACATAAGTGAAAAATATCTTTAATTTCGGATGTCGGTGGCTAACTACGAAAATGCGAACCCAACGACACCGACTTCCGAAATTAAAGTTTTTTTCCACTTTCTAGTGTCTTTTGGAAGTCAGTTTATTTTTTTCGAAAAAACTTTTGATAGTTTAACAATATTCGTTGCGTTATTTACGTTGTTGGGAGGTCAATTTTTTCGAACATACGAAGCAGTGGATCAGCAATATCCCTCAAAATAATTGAGATTGAGGTAGATAGTGTGTTACGCAATTAGGATGCTGATGTGCTAATAATATTATGTATCATACAATAATCTATATACTAAACCCCTTACTAATAAACGTATTATGTCAGATGAATAGTTACATAACGATTTCTCTCTTTCAGTCGTCAGTAATTTGACCTTCGAGAGAAGAAGACAAAGAATTGTGTAACTATACAGACGCTATACAACGTTGAGTTAGAGGAAGCGTAAACTGGATTGAAAGAGTGGAGTGTTCCATTTTATGAGAGCAGTGGTAAGAGCCGTGACTAACGAATTATAAGTTGTAGGTTCGAACCCCGTTAGGCGCTTTACTTTGTGTAAATTATTTCATTACCACTGGTCTCAAAACGGCGAAGGAAAACATCGTGAGGAAACCGGCATGTCCTAGAACCAAAAATTCGAAGACATCTGTGTCCCACGAAACGGAACGTTATAGAAAGAATGAAAATAGTTATTTGTGAAACAAGAGAGCAAAGTCGTTTTTTGCTGCGAGTGCTGATTTTGAATCCTGAGTGTGGCGAGGGATTCAAAGGCACGAGATGCAAAAACTTTACTCTCGTGTAACACACATAACTTTTCACTTCAGCAGCGAGAACACTTTAGGAGATAAAATATATTACGTAACATTATTGAAATTAGAAATAAATATTTACAGGTTAAATATCAGTTTTATTTGCAGTAAATACTTATTTTCGTTTAAATACAACAATATGTTACAAATTCAATAAATTACATTAAAAGACATAATTTATTAGCTTTTTCTAAAATTTCTTTAGTTCGTACGAAATTCCGAACGTGTTTATCTTTGAGGTCGAATTCAAAATCGGAACTTCGAAAGGGACGGTCTTTGTCTCTCTCTCTTTCTAATGGCGGGAAAGAGATGGAGTGTGAATGTTTCGAATTGTATGATTAACCCAAGGCTGAATAAGATATTCGCAGATTTCTGAAAAAAAAAAAATTAAAAAGTTACTTGGTCTCACTCAGTGAGCAAAATCGCATTTTGCTCACTGATTTCAGGCAGCAAAACCTACATGTTTGAGCTACTGGTGTGAAAATTATTTATTGCGACTCGTACTGGAAGATCACAAACTAAACTAAACACCAATCTATAATAAAAAAACAAATTATATATATAAAAAAAACTAACAAAATGAACCAGAAAATCCTATACGAGGCCAAAAGGCTCGTATCTCAGCATGATGCTGCGACATTTAAAAATAAATTATAGGCTGATTATGCTTATATGCCATTGATAACACAGAAAAAAATGCCATAAACTAAAGATGTGACAAACTCAGGCTCGATTGACTACAAATTGAGTTAGAATAATAATTCTAACTCAATTTGTAGTCAATCGAGCCTGAGTTAGTAGATAATAATCTACTAAATCAGATTTCAGCGAGGGTTAAGTGTAATTATCGCTCGGACTATAATAACGTCATCCTGCGGCCGCTAACTAATCCGCCTGTCAAGCGTGATCGGTATGGCATTTAAATTCCAGATTAATTCCAGGGTTATCTATGTTCTATTGTAATGTTTGTTCTTTTTAAGAGCCTACACTACCTCAGCTAAAATTCACTCTTTATCTCACTCGCACGATACTGCTCGCAGACTGAGTGAGAGAGAGACAGAGTGCGGTGCTAGGCGGCAGGCAGCGCCAATAGTTTAGGTTTTTGCTTTTTACGGTGAAAATAAAGGTAATTAAAAAAATAATAATAACATAAGACCTGCTTTATAGTTAGTTCGGTTAGTATACAAAGTTTCATGATCTAATTTGAAGTATTTTTTGAATACCAGCGGTTTATTGTTCGGTTTGGAGGTAACTTCGGATTTTTTTTTTATCGAGAAAATTTTTTGAAATCGTGTTTTCGTCTAACATAAGACCTAACATTAATCCTCAACTTTTCCATATATTTATTTCAAAATTAATGCTGCAGTATTTTCGACATAACGGAGGATCATGCTAAGCCATTTGAGGTAGTATAGGCCCTTAATCGACTTCAAAAAAGAGGAGGTTTTCAATTCGACTGTGTGTTGTTTCTTTTTTTTATGTTTTTACGCGTTATCTCCAACAATTTTAAATCGATTTAAAAATATATATATAATATATATTGTTTAGGGTACCTATGTCTCAGGAGTGGTCCCTAAATTTATATAAAAATCCACCGATTTCCAAAGAAGACACTACAATGTGAAAAATAACTTTAATTTCGGAAGTCGGTGTCGTTGGGTTCGCATTTTCGTTGTTTGCCACCGACTTCCGAAATTAAAGTTATCTTTCACTTTGAAGTGTCTTTTTAGGAAGTCGGTTGTTTTTTTTTTTTTGTATTAAAGTTTTTATTTTTCTCCTTTAAGTTGTAGGTTACCCCACACAAATTCATAACACAACTTGCTATGTAAATATCAGTGACAGGAACTCATTATAACATCATCAATATACCTAAAATAAGTGGCAAAAATTTGTACGTATTATTTAACTCAAAAACTACCCAAGCAAAGTTAATAGCCCTGAGGCATACCTTATCGATTAAAAAATTTTTTTTTAAATCGATTTACAACTGCCGGAGATATCCCGATACAAACATACAAAAACATAACAACATACAGTAGAATTGAGAACCTTCTCCATTTTGAAGTCGGTTAAAAATTGCGTCGCACCGTCGCGCGTCGTCGCGTCGCGCCCGTTTTGAGCCTCAACTGAGAAAAGAACTGGAACATTTTTGGAACTACCTACAATAAAGAGAAGATAATAAAAAAGGCTATTATAGTAATTAATCATTGCAATTAACTTAAAATATTGTTCTATAATGACAATTCGGTACATTCGGCATTCCTCAGAAAGTACTGTTGCTTAAAGCTTGTAATAATTAATTGTTAAAGTTTTTATGTAACACAATAATTACGGCTGGTTAGTATTTCGTAACATAAGTCATCGGGTTTATTGGAACCTACATCACACCACACCTACACCTGGTGATGGAGGAAAGCTTTTGGCCGCAGGATGTGGTATTCCGCCGCTTTCGCGGACAAGTGCCACCGGAACGCACAAAGGCATAGTGCAACTAAGTGATACTAACATAGTTATTAAGTTTTATTTACTAACAAAGTTGTTACTATATTATTATGTATACTTAGGTGAAGGTATGTACATATCTATGGGTTTTTGTTACGTGATAATAAATGGTTTATTATTATTATTTATTTTTATGACTTTACAATTCTCGGGACCATGGGGTCCCGGTCCTTTGGAAGGCGTACGAGGGGCCGAAGCCAACTCGCAGAGGCCCCTTAGAAAAATGAATTTCATTAAATTTTTCTAAGGGGCACCAACGGACGATTATACCTATAAGCACTATGAAGGTGCACCCAAGGATAACCCTCGGCTGGTGAAGGACTATTGCAGGATATGGAAAAATAAAAAATTGGACTATGGGTTTGGGTGGCTAAGGTGGACTGGTTACCAAGAACTATGGAAGAACTATTACCTATAATTAGATGAAATGACGGGGGGTGACTTGCACACTCAATAATGGGCCCCCGGAAACGGTCGCTAGCACATAGTGACGTAGCGACAAGGGGGCAACATGTCCTGAGGTGCTTATGAGGAGTGGAGAGGTATTCCACGGCTATCAGGACAATCCCGGAAGTACGGTCAAGATCCCTACCAGCATCTTACTGGAATACATCCTTCCTCCGAGCACGTTTGCTCTTGCGAATCTCCACTCAAGCCGGCCAATAAAGGCAAGAATGAGGTGGGAGCTCTGTTCCTCGTCATTGTTCACTCCAGCCAGCCAATAAAGGCAAGCCAGAGGTGAGGAACAAGACTTCTCCCGGGAGATAGGGTCCGTGGGGTCGCTACTGCCCAACAGCTCGCCACATGCTGCCCTGCGGGTTTCTGTATCTCTCGTGGTCTGGCTCCTCACCTTAGACCTGTTCCGGCAAAGTAAACTCTTCCGGCATAGGCCTAGATTTCGGAGCGCGACCAGAGCCCCACCACGATGTCAACGTAGAGATACGATTATTATTATTATTGCATAAGATGCTAACAAAGAGGCGTTCATTTTGGCAGTTCAACAACATTCATTGCGTTATTTACGTTGTTGAGCAAACACATTTTCGAACATATGAAGCAATGGATTAGCAATTATCCTTCAAAATGATTCAGATTGCGATTGATGTGTGTTAGGCAATTTTATTAGGGTACAGGCAGGTTACCAGAGAACATTGTCCGTGTTGAAATTTCGTTTACAAATCCTACTACAAAAATTAGTATATTTGAATGTTTGTTACTCAATCACGCATAAACGGCTCAACAGATTTAGATGAAATTAGCCATACAGATAGTTATTAATCTGGATTAACAGATAGGATACTTTTTATCCCGGCAAATGACATACACGCGAGCGAAACCGCGGGCAAAAAAGCTAGTAGAAGTAGAACATACAATCAGACGCTCTCATCATAAAATCCTTTTAAAAATAAAAAAAATAAAGAGAAATCTTAGTACAGTTTACTGCAACAACAACGCTAAAAATATGACAATAATTCAGCGGGACTAGAGCACGTTACATAGGTATCATGTTATATTATTCTCAGAAATCTTTTTCTTTTCATATTTACGGACCGAATTTTATGAGGAGGCCTATTCTTCGCGTCCTGACTATTTCGCGAGGGATGTAAAGAAGAAACTTCTAGCGGGTTTAAAACTACACTTTTTGTGTTAATTTGTTTTCTTTTGGCATAATTATGGAA
Organism: Globia sparganii; assembly: GCA_949316385.1. NCBI lineage: Eukaryota > Metazoa > Arthropoda > Insecta > Lepidoptera > Noctuidae > Globia > Globia sparganii. The sequence goes on along the minus strand of OX438655.1, from coordinate 2,116,167 downwards.
GGAAATCCACTATGGTAACGATATAGGCGTATTTAGGGGGGTAACTATTAAATGGCTGCGGTGGCAACCGTGGCTAGGTGGAGCAATGATCTTCGAAGCTTGACAGTTACCGAGAATCAAGCTGAATGGCGTGCAATTGTAGGGGCCTATTTCTAGCATTGGAATGGTGTATCAATTTTTATCTATCTACTAGCTGCGCTTCGCGGTTTCACCCGCATATGGGTCGATCCCGTAGAAATATCGAAATAAAAAGTAGTCTATATGTTAATCCAGGGTGTTAGCTACCACGATACAAAATTTTATCTAAATTGGTCCAGCCGTCTGAGCGTGAAGAAGTGACAAACATAATTATAAACACACTCACAAACCGCCTTTATAATATTAGTGTGATAAGGTGATAGGGTACCATCATCAGCTTATTAATGGCAGTCCGTTACTGGACGTGACCTCTTCAATCGCACGTCATTTAACATTATCCGGCTGCTATCAGTCATTCACAAGATTAACAGCTGTAGACTACCGGTTTGTCAAGATCATCATTTCATCCGAAAGACATCCACACCTGGACATAATGTAGGGCTCCTTCAAGAGTTTTCAAATCGAGCGGTCCTTTTCGGTGTATCAATATATTGATTACTGACAATTGCGTGCACTGACTGGACGGGTCCACTCAATCTGTATGGTTCTTTGCTCAAAAGACCATTTCAGACACTAATCTACATGGTCTCCACATGATCTGATCAAGATTATGTCTGGACTTTAAAAGAGACTGTGACCTCTGAGTTTGTTTCGGCCTTTCTTCTCAGAGTAGTCAGATAGGAAACGCCGACCTCATCTCGTTTTTAAAAATATGATTGACGTGTAAAAGTGTTTGTACAAACCTACTTACAGAAATAAAATCATTTATCATTTATCACAGGGTCAATTTAAATTAGCAAGCGAAACTCCGGAGACGTGATGTGTATCGATTACTTAACATTATGAAACAAAAAAAAAAACAATTTTTTGGTGATATTTTTCCTGCGGGTTAACGACCGCGGGTACTGGCAATATCAGTTTAAAAAATAGTTTTTTTTTTTTTTGTTTAATCGTAAATACGATACAAAAAAAACTGTTTTGTACCTACATATTAGTAAACTGATTTTGTAAAATCATACTTCAAGTTACTAAACTACCAGAAGGCCAATTCTCGTAATTTAAAACGTTCAAAATCTAGTCGCAGTCTCATCTCGGCGACAAACAAATGTCAAAAACTTGTCAAAATCTAGGGAAATTCTTTATTAGAAGTAGTTTTTGACAGATAGAGACTGAGATTAGGGACCTGAGGGGCCCGTGGCTAAATAATAATAGCCACACAGGTCGATCGATCAGGTTAAGCTACGCTTGCCGCGGTTGCTCTGTGGACTGGTGACCATCTTAACATACCGAGACCCCTCCGTGCCTCGGAAAGCACGTTAAGCCGTTGGTCCCGGCTGTCATTCTTTGATCTTTGACAGTCGTTACGGGTAGTCAGGAGCCCGAAAGTCTGACAACCACTCTTGCCAAGGGGTATCGTATTACCCAGTAACTGGGTTGTGGAGGTCAGATAGGCAGTCGCTCCATGTAAAATACTGGTATTCAGCTGCATCCGGTTAGACTGGAAGCCGAACCCAACATAGTTGGGAAAAGGCTAGGCAGATGATGATGATGAGAGACTGAGATTAGTCTGTGAACGTTCTAAAAATTACGAAAATTGTTGACACCGAAAAAAAAATGTTTTTTTTTTCGTTAGCCTATGTTGTGTCCCACTGTTGGGCAAAGGCCTCCTCTTTTGCCTTCCAAACCTCCCTGTCTTAAGAGATCTCTGGCTGTCAAATTATTGTTTTTTTTATTCCTAAAAATCCCGTAGAACGCTTCATCTTCTAACTTGTACCACTACATTACGTCACGTAAGTCATAAGGAGCGGAGGTCCCGCATAAAATGTGCATTAGTCTGAACAAATAAACGCTTTTATCCCC